>CM065636.1:48615236-49815236 GCA_033220585.1 Dipteronia sinensis | reverse complement strand
TAGCATGTAAAAATACTGGAATTTATTTTCAGTACAAGTGTCTTTCAACTATGACTAACTTGCATGTAATATCAAATTGCAATGGCAAATAACTTCAAATTGCACTAGCATGTAACTTCTACCATGAAAATAATACTGGAATTTGTATTCAGTACAAGTGTCTTTCAACTGTGACTAACTGGCAAGTAACATCAAATTACAATAGCATGTAACTTCAAATAGCACTGGCAAGAAACTTCTAGCAAGTAAAAATATTTGAATTTATTTTCAGTACAAGTGACTTTCAATTATGAATAACTGGCATGTAATATCAAATTGCAATGGCAGATAACTCCAAATTGCACTAGCATGTAACTTCTAGCATGTAAAAATACTGGAATTTATTTTCAGTACAAGTGTATTTCAACTTTGACTAACTGGTATGTAACATCAAATTGCACTGGCATGTAACATCAAATTGCACTGGCATGTAACTTCAAATTGCACTGGCAAGTAACTTCTAGCATGTAAAAATAATAGATTTTGTTTTCAGTACATGTGTCTTTCAACTATGACTAACTAATATGTAACATCAAATTGCATTGGCATGTAACTTCAAATTGCACTGGCATGTAACTTCTAGCTAATAAAAATACTATACATTGTTTTCTGCACAAGTTTATTTCGGCTATGACTAACTGGCATGTAAAATCAAATTGCACTAGCAGGTAACTTCAAATTGCACTAGCATGTAACCTCTAGCATATAAAAATACTGGAATTTGTTTTCAGTACAAGTGTCTTTCAGCTGTGACTAACTGGCATGTGACATCAAATTGCACTGGCAGGTAACTTCAAATTGCACAAGCATATAACTTCGAGCATGTAAAAATACTGGAATATGTTTTCAGTACAAGTGACTTTCAACTGTGACTAACTGTTATGTAACATCAAATTGCACTGGCATGTAACTTCTAGCATGTACAAATACTGGAATTTATTTTCTGTACAAGTGTCTTTCAACTGTGACTAACTGGTATGTAACGTCAAATTGCACTGGCATATAACTTCAAATTGCACTGGCACGTAACTTCTAGCATGTAAAAATACTATACATTGTTTTATGCACAAGTTTCTTTCAGCTGTGACTAACTGGCATGTAACATCAAACTGCAGTAGCAGGTAACTTCAAATTGCACTAGCATGTAACTTCTGGAATGTAAAAATACTGGAATTTGTTTTCAGTACTAGTAGTGTCTTTCAACTGTGACTAACTAGCATGTAGCATCAAATTGCACCGGCAGGTAACTTCAAATTGCACTAGCATGTAACTTCTAGCATGTAAAAATACTTGAATTTGTTTTCAGTACAAGTGACTTTCAATTGTGACTAACTGGTATATAACATCAAATTGCACTGGCATGTAACTTCAAATTGCACTGGCAGGTAACTTCAAATTGCAATAACATGTATAAATACTGAAACAAAATTAAGCACAAGTGTCTTTCAACTGTGACTAACTGGCATGTAGCATCAAATTGCACTGGCATATAACTTCAAGTTGCACTGGCATGTAACTTCTAGCATGTAAAAATATTGGAATTTATTTTAAGTACAAGTGTCTTTCAACTGTGACTTACTGGCAAGTAACATCAAATTACAATAGCATGTAACTTCAAATAGCACTGGCATGTAACTTCTAGCACGTAAAAATACTGGAATTTATTTTGAGTACAAGTGTCTTTCAACTATGACTAACTTGCATGTAATATCAAATTGCAATGGCAAATAACTTCAAATTGCCCTAGCATGTAACTTCTACCATGAAAATAATACTGGAATTTATATTCAGTACAAGTGTCTTTCAACTGTGACTAACTGGCAAGTGACATCAAATTACAATAGCATGTAACTTCAAATAGCAATGGCATGAAACTTTTAGCAAGTAAAAATATTTGAATTTATTTTCAGTACAAGTGACTTTCAATTATGAATAAATGGCATGTAATATCAAATTGCAATGGCAGATGACTTCAAATTGCACTAGCAGGTAACTTCAAATTGCACTGGCATGTAACTTCTAGCATGTAAAGATACTGGAATTTGTTTTCAGTACAAATGTCTTTCAACTATGACTAGCTAGTATGTAATATCAAATTGCATTGGCATGTAACGTCAAATTGCACTGGCATGTAACTTCTAGCATGTAAAAATACTATACACTGTTTTGTGCACAAGTTTCTTCCAGTTGTGACTAACTGGCATTTAACATCAAATTGCACTGGCAGGTAACTTCAAATTGCACTAGCATGTAACATCTGACATGTAAAACTATTGGAATTTTTTTTCAGTATAAGTGTCTTTCAGCTGTCACTAACTGGCATGTAACGTCAAATTGCACTTGTATATAACTTCTAGCATGTAAAAATACTGGAATTTGTTTTCAGTACAAATGTCTTTCAACTGTGAGTAACTGGTATGTCATCAAATTGCATTGGCATGTAACTTCGATTTGCACTAGAAAGTAACTTCTAGCATGTGAAAAAATTTGACTTTGTTTTCAGTACACGTGTCTTTTAGCTGTGACTAACTGGCATGTAATATCAAATTGCACTGGCAGGTAACTTCAAATTGCACTAGCATGTAACTTCTAACATGTAAAAATACTGGAATTTGTTTTCAGTACAAGTGTCTCAACTGTGACTAACTAGTATGTAAAATCAAATTGCACTGGCATGTAACTTTAAATTGCACTGGCATGTAAAAATACTATACACTGTTTTGTGCACAAGTTTCTTCCAGCTGTGACTAACTGGCATTTAACATCAAATTGCACTAGCAGGTAACTTCAAATTGCACTAGCATGTAACATTTGGCATGTAAAAGTATTGGAATTTTTTTTCAGTATAAGTGTCTTTCAGCTGTCACTAACTAGCATGTAACGTCAAATTACACCGACAGGTGACTTCAAATTGCACTTGTATATAACTTCTAGCATGTAAAAATACTGGAATTTGTTTTCAGTACAAGTGTCATTCAACTGTGATTAACTGGTATGTAACATTAAATTGCACTGGCATGTAACTTCGATTTGCACTAGCAAGTAACTTCTAGCATGTGAAAATAATTGACTTTGTTTTCAGTACAAGTGTCTTTTAGCTGTGACTAACTAGCATATAATATCAAATTGCACTGGCAGGTAACTTAAAATTTTACTGGCATGTAACTTCTAGCATGTAAAATTACTGGAATTTGTTTTCAGTACAAGTGTCTTTCAACTGTGACTAACTGGTATGTAACATCAAATTGCACTGGCATGTAACTTCTAGCATGTAAAAATACTATACATTGTTTTCTGCACAAGTTTCTTTCAGCTGTCAGTAACTGGCATGTAACATCAAGTTGCACTAGCAGGTAACTTCAAATTCCACAAGCATGTAACTTCTGGCATGTAAAAATACTGGAATTTGTTTTTAGCACAAGTGACTTTCAACAGTGACTAACTAGCATGTAGCTTCAAATTGAACTGGGATGTAACATCAAATTACACTAGCATGTAACTTCTAGCATGAAGAAATACTGAACTTTTTTTTAAGTACAAGTGTCTTTCAACTGTGACTAAATGGTATGTAACATCAAATTGCACTGGCATGTAACTTCTAGCTTGTAAAAATACTAGACTTTTTTTTCAGTAGAAGTGTCTTTCAACTGTAACTAATAGGCTTTTAACATCAAATTGCACTGTCAGGTAACTTCAAATTGCACTAGCATGTAACTTCTAGCATGAAAAAATACTGGATTTTTTTTCAAGACAAGTGTCTTTCAACTATGACTAACTCGCCTGTAACATCAAATTGCACTGGCAGGTAACTTCAAATTGAACTGGCATGTAACTTCTAGCATGTAAAAATACTCAACTTTGTTTTCAGCACAAGTGTCTTTCAACTGTGACTAACTGGCATGTAACATCAAATTACACTAGCATGTAACTTTAAATAGCACTGGCATGTAACTTCTAGCATGTAAAAATACTGGAATTTGTTTTCAGTACCAGTGTCTTTCAACTGTGATTAACTTGCATGTAATATCAAATTGCAATGGCAAATAACGTCAAATTGCACTAGCATGTAACTTCTACCATGAAAATAATACTGGAATTTGTATTCAGTACAAGTGTCTTTCAACTTTGACTAACTGGCAAGTAACATCAAATTGCACTGGCATGTAACTTCAAATTGCACTGGCATGTAACGTCAAATTGCACTGGCATGTAACTTCTAGCATGTAAAAATACTGGACTTTGTTTTCAGTTTAAGTGTCTTTCAACTGTGACTAACTGGCATGTAACATCGAATTGCACTGGCAGGTAACTTCGAATTGCAATAACATGTATAAATACTGAAACAAAATTCAGTTCAAGTGTCTTTCAACTGTGACTAACTGGCATGTAGCATCAAATTGCACTGGCATATAACTTCAAGTTGCACTGGCATGTAACTTCTAGCATGTAAAAATACTGGAATTTATTTTAAGTACAAGTGTCTTTCAACTGTGACTTACTGTCATGTAACATCAAATTGCACTGGCAGGTAACTTCGAATTGCAATAGCATGTATAAATACAGGAATTTGTTTTCAGTACAAGTGTCTTTCAACAGTGACTAACTGGCATGTAGCATCAAATTGCACTGGCATATAACTTCAAGTTGCACTGGCATGTAACTTCTAACATGTAAAAATACTGGAATTTGTTTTCAGTACAAGTGTCTCAACTGTGACTAACTAGTATGTAAAATCAAATTGCACTGGCATGTAACTTTAAATTGCACTGGCATGTAAAAATACTATACACTGTTTTGTGCACAAGTTTCTTCCAGCTGTGACTAACTGGCATTTAACATCAAATTGCACTAGCAGGTAACTTCAAATTGCACTAGCATGTAACATTTGGCATGTAAAAGTATTGGAATTGTTTTTCAGTATAAGTGTCTTTCAGCTGTCACTAACTAGCATGTAACGTCAAATTACACCGACAGGTGACTTCAAATTGCACTTGTATATAACTTCTAGCATGTAAAAATACTGGAATTTGTTTTCAGTACAAGTGTCATTCAACTGTGATTAACTGGTATGTAACATTAAATTGCACTGGCATGTAACTTCGATTTGCACTAGCAAGTAACTTCTAGCATGTGAAAATAATTGACTTTGTTTTCAGTACAAGTGTCTTTTAGCTGTGACTAACTAGCATATAATATCAAATTGCACTGGCAGGTAACTTAAAATTTTACTGGCATGTAACTTCTAGCATGTAAAATTACTGGAATTTGTTTTCAGTACAAGTGTCTTTCAACTGTGACTAACTGGTATGTAACATCAAATTGCACTGGCATGTAACTTCTAGCATGTAAAAATACTATACATTGTTTTCTGCACAAGTTTCTTTCAGCTGTCAGTAACTGGCATGTAACATCAAGTTGCACTAGCAGGTAACTTCAAATTCCACAAGCATGTAACTTCTGGCATGTAAAAATACTGGAATTTGTTTTTAGCACAAGTGACTTTCAACAGTGACTAACTAGCATGTAGCTTCAAATTGAACTGGGATGTAACATCAAATTACACTAGCATGTAACTTCTAGCATGAAGAAATACTGAACTTTTTTTTAAGTACAAGTGTCTTTCAACTGTGACTAAATGGTATGTAACATCAAATTGCACTGGCATGTAACTTCTAGCTTGTAAAAATACTAGACTTTTTTTTCAGTAGAAGTGTCTTTCAACTGTAACTAATAGGCTTTTAACATCAAATTGCACTGTCAGGTAACTTCAAATTGCACTAGCATGTAACTTCTAGCATGAAAAAATACTGGATTTTTTTTCAAGACAAGTGTCTTTCAACTATGACTAACTCGCCTGTAACATCAAATTGCACTGGCAGGTAACTTCAAATTGAACTGGCATGTAACTTCTAGCATGTAAAAATACTCAACTTTGTTTTCAGCACAAGTGTCTTTCAACTGTGACTAACTGGCATGTAACATCAAATTACACTAGCATGTAACTTTAAATAG
Organism: Dipteronia sinensis; assembly: GCA_033220585.1. Lineage (NCBI taxonomy): Eukaryota > Viridiplantae > Streptophyta > Magnoliopsida > Sapindales > Sapindaceae > Dipteronia > Dipteronia sinensis. Next base: position 49,809,185 of record CM065636.1, on the reverse strand, counting down.
CACTGGCATGTAACTTCTAGCATGTAAAAATACTGGAATTTGTTTTCAGTACCAGTGTCTTTCAACTGTGATTAACTTGCATGTAATATCAAATTGCAATGGCAAATAACGTCAAATTGCACTAGCATGTAACTTCTACCATGAAAATAATACTGGAATTTGTATTCAGTACAAGTGTCTTTCAACTTTGACTAACTGGCAAGTAACATCAAATTGCACTGGCATGTAACTTCAAATTGCACTGGCATGTAACGTCAAATTGCACTGGCATGTAACTTCTAGCATGTAAAAATACTGGACTTTGTTTTCAGTTTAAGTGTCTTTCAACTGTGACTAACTGGCATGTAACATCGAATTGCACTGGCAGGTAACTTCGAATTGCAATAACATGTATAAATACTGAAACAAAATTCAGTTCAAGTGTCTTTCAACTGTGACTAACTGGCATGTAGCATCAAATTGCACTGGCATATAACTTCAAGTTGCACTGGCATGTAACTTCTAGCATGTAAAAATACTGGAATTTATTTTAAGTACAAGTGTCTTTCAACTGTGACTTACTGTCATGTAACATCAAATTGCACTGGCAGGTAACTTCGAATTGCAATAGCATGTATAAATACAGGAATTTGTTTTCAGTACAAGTGTCTTTCAACAGTGACTAACTGGCATGTAGCATCAAATTGCACTGGCATATAACTTCAAGTTGCACTGGCATGTAACTTATAGCTTGTAAAATTACTGGAATTTGTATTCAGTACTAGTGTCTGTCAACTGTGACTTACTGGCAAGTAACATCAAATTACAATAGCATGTAACATCAAATTACAATAGCATGTAACTTCAAATAGCACTGGCATGTAACTTCTAGCACGTAAAAATACTGGAATTTATTTTGAGTGCAAGTGTCTTTCAACTATGACTAACTTGCATGTAATATCAAATTGCAATGGAAAATAACTTCAAATTGCACTAGCATGTAACTTCTACCATGAAAATAATACTGGAATTTATATTCAGTACAAGTGTCTTTCAACTGTGACTAACTGGCAAGTAACATCAAATTACAATAGCATGTAACTTCAAATAGCACTGGCATGAAACTTTTAGCAAGTAAAAATATTTGAATTTATTTTCAGTACAAGTGACTTTCAATTATGAATAAATGGCATGTAATATCAAATTGCAATGGCAGATGACCTCAAATTGCACTAGCATGTAACTTCTAGCATCTAAAAATACTGGAATTTGTTTTCAGTACAAGTGTATTTTAACATTGACTAACTGGTATGTAACATCAAATTGCACTGGCATGTAACTTCATATTGCACTGGCAAGTAACTTCTAGCATGTAAAAATCATAGATTTTGTTTTTAGTACATGTGTCTTTCAACTATGACTAACTAATATGTAACATCAAATTGCATTGGCATGTAACTTAAAATTGCACTGGCATGTAACTTCTAGCTTATAAAAATACTATACATTGTTTTCTGCACAAGTTTCTTTCAGCTATGACTAACTGGCATGTAAAATCAAATTGCACTAGCAGATAACTTCAAATTGCACTAGCATGTAACCTCTAGCATGTAAAAATACTAGAATTTGTTTTCAAGACAAGTGTCTTTCAGCTGTGACTAACTGGCATGTAACATCAAATTGCACTGGCAGGTAACTTCAAATTGCACAAGCATATAACTTTGAGCATGTAAAAATACTTGAATTTGTTTTCAGTACAAGTGACTTTCAACTGTGACTAACTGGTATGTAACATCAAATTGCACTGGCATGTAACTTCAAATTGCACTGGCAAGTAACTTCTAGCATGTAAAAATACTGGAATTTGTTTTCAGTACAAGTGTCTTTCAACTGTGACAAACCGGCCTGTAACATCAAATTGCACTGGCAGGTACCTTCAAATTGCACTAGCATGTAACTTCTAACATGTAAGAATATTGGAATTTGTATTTAGTACAAGTGTCTTTCAACTATGACTGACTGAAATGGAACATCAAATTGCACTGACAGGTAACTTCTGGAATGTAAAAATACTGGAATTTGTTTTCATTACAAGTGTCTTTCAACTGTGACTAACTAGCATGTAGCATCAAATTGCACCGGCAGGTAACTTCAAATTCCACTAGCATGTAACTTCTAGCATGTAAAAGTACTGGATTTTGTTTTAAGTACAAGTGTCTTTCAACTGTGACTAAATGGTATATAACATCAAATTGCACTGGCATGTAACTTCTAGCATGTAAAAATACTAGACTTTGTTTTCAGTACAAGTGTCTTATAGCTGTGACTAACTTGCATGTATCATCAAATTGCACTGGCAGGTAACTTCAAATTGCACTGGCATGTAACTTCTAGCATGTAAAAATACTTGAATTTGTTTTCAGTACAAATGTCTTTCAACTATGACTAACTAGCATGTAATATCAAATTGCATTGGCATGTAACATGAAATTGCACTGGCATGTAACTTCTAGCATGTAAAAATACTATACATTGTTTTATGCACAAGTTTATTTCAGCTGTGACTAAATGGCATGTAACATCAAATTGCACTGGCATGTAACTTCTAGCATGTGAAAATACTAGACTTTGTTTTCAGTATAATTGTCTTTCAACTGTGACTAACTGGCAAGTAACATCAAATTACAATAGCATGTAATTTCAAATAGCACTGGCATGAAACTTTTAGCAAGTAAAAATATTTGAATTTATTTTCAGTACAAGTGACTTTCAATTATGAATAAATGGCATGTAATATCAAATTGCAATGGCAGATGACCTCAAATTGCACTAGCATGTAACTTCTAGCATGTAAAAATACTGGAATTTGTTTTCAGTACAAGTGTATTTTAACTTTGACTAACTAGTATGTAACATCAAATTGCACTGGCATGTAACTTCATATTGCACTGGCAAGTAACTTCTAGCATGTAAAAATCATAGATTTTGTTTTTAGTACATGTGTCTTTCAACTATGACTAACTAATATGTAACATCAAATTGCATTGGCATATAACTTAAAATTGCACTGGCATGTAACTTCTAGCGTATAAAAATACTATACATTGTTTTCTGCACAAGTTTCTTTCAGCTATGACTAACTGGCATGTAAAATCAAATTGCACTAGCAGATAACTTCAAATTGCACTAGCATGTAACCTCTAGCATGTAAAAATACTAGAATTTGTTTTCAAGACAAGTGTCTTTCAGCTGTGACTAACTGGCATGTAACATCAAATTGCACTGGCAGGTAACTTCAAATTGCACAAGCATATAACTTTGAGCATGTAAAAATACTTGAATTTGTTTTCAGTACAAGTGACTTTCAACTGTGACTAACTGGTATGTAACATCAAATTGCACTGGCATGTAACTTCAAATTGCACTGGCAAGTAACTTCTAGCATGTAAAAATACTGGAATTTGTTTTCAGTTCAAGTGTCTTTCAACTGTGACAAACCGGCTTGTAACATCAAATTGCACTGGCAGGTACCTTCAAATTGCACTAGCATGTAACTTCTAACATGTAAGAATATTGGAATTTGTTTTTAGTACAAGTGTCTTTCAACTATGACTGACTGAAATGGAACATCAAATTGCACTGGCATGTAACTTTTGGAATGTAAAAATACTGGAATTTGTTTTCAGTACAAGTGTCTTTCAACTGTGACTAACTAGCATGTAGCATCAAATTGCACCGGCAGGTAACTTCAAATTCCACTAGCATGTAACTTCTAGCATGTAAAAGTACTGGATTTTGTTTTAAGTACAAGTCTCTTTCAACTGTGACTAAATGGTATATAACATCAAATTGCACTGGCATGTAACTTCTAGCATGTAAAAATACTAGACTTTGTTTTCAGTACAAGTGTCTTTCAGCTGTGACTAACTTGCATGTATCATCAAATTGCACTGGCAGGTAACTTCAAATTGCACTGGCATGTAACTTCTAGCATGTAAAAATACTTGAATTTGTTTTCAGTACAAATGTCTTTCAACTATGACTAACAAGTATGTAATATCAAATTGCATTGGCATGTAACATGAAATTGCACTGGCATGTAACTTCTAGCATGTAAAAATACTATACACTGTTTTGTGCACAAGTTTCTTCCAGCTGTGACTAACTGGCATTTAACATCAAATTGCACTAGCAGGTAACTTCAAATTGCACTAGCATGTAACATCTGGCGTGTAAAACTACTGGAATTGTTTTTCAGTATAAGTGTCTTTCAGCTGTCACTTACTGGCATGTAACGTCAAATTGCACCGACAGGTGACTTCAAATTGCACTTGTATATAACTTCTAGCATGTAAAAATATTGGAATTTGTTTTCAGTACAAATGTCTTTCAACTGTGAGTAACTGGTATGTAACATCAAATTGCACTGGCATGTAACTTCCATTAGCACTAGAAAGTAACTTCTAGCATGTGAAAAAATTTGACTTTGTTTTCAGTACACATTTCTTTTAGCTGTGACTAAGTGGCATGTAATATCAAATTGCACTGGCAGGTAACTTCAAATTGCACTAGCTTGTAACTTCTAGCATGTAAAAATACTGGAATTTGTTTTCAGTACAAGTGACTTTCAACTGTGACTAACTAGTATGTAAAATCAAATTGCACTGGCATGTAACTTCAAATTGCACTGGCATGTACCTTCTAGCATGCAAAAATACTATACATTGTTTTCTGCACAAGTTTCTTTCAGCTGTGACTAACTGGCATTTAACATCAAATTGCACTAGCAGGTAACTTCAAATTGCACTAGCATGTAACATCTGGCGTGTAAAACTACTGGAATTGTTTTTCAGTATAAGTGTCTTTCAGCTGTCACTTACTGGCATGTAACGTCAAATTGCACCGGCAGGTGACTTCAAATTGCACTTGTATATAACTTCTAGCATGTAAAAATATTGGAATTTGTTTTCAGTACAAATGTCTTTCAACTGTGAGTAACTGGTATGTAACATCAAATTGCACTGGCATGTAACTTCCATTAGCACTAGAAAGTACCTTCTAGCATGTGAAAAAATTTGACTTTGTTTTCAGTACACATTTCTTTTAGCTGTGACTAAGTGGCATGTAATATCAAATTGCACTGGCAGGTAACTTCAAATTGCACTAGCTTGTAACTTCTAGCATGTAAAAATACTGGAATTTGTTTTCAGTACAAGTGACTTTCAACTGTGACTAACTAGTATGTAAAATCAAATTGCACTAGCATGTAACTTCAAATTGCACTGGCATGTACCTTCTAGCATGCAAAAATACTATACATTGTTTTCTGCACAAGTTTCTTTCAGCTGTGAGTAACTGGCATGTAACATCAAGTTGCACTAGCAGGTAACTTCAAATTGCACTAGCATGTAACTTCTGGCATGTAAAAATACTGGAATTTGTTTTCAGCACAAGTGTCTTTCAACTATGACTAACTAGCATGTAGCATCAAATTTAACTGGGATGTAACATCAAATTGCACTGGTATGTAACTTCTAGCATGCAGAAATACTGAACTTTGATTTTAAGTACAAGTGTCTTTCAACTGTGACTAAATGGTATGTAACATCAAATTGCACTGGCATGTAACTTCTAGCTTGTAAAAATACTAGACTTTGTTTTCAGTACAAGTGTCTTTCAGCTGTGACTAACAGGCATTTAACATCAAATTGCACTATCTGGTAACTTCAAATTGCACTAGCATGTAACTTCTAGCATGTAAAAATATTGGATTTTGTTTTCGAGACAAGTGTGTTTCAACTATGACTAACTGGCCTGTAATATCAAATTGCACTGGCAGGTAACTTCAAAGTGACCTGGCATGTAACTTCTAGCATGTAAAAATACTAAACTTTGTTTTCAGCACAAGTGTCTTTTCAACTGTGACTAACTGGCATGTAACATCAAATTACACTAGCATGTAACTTCAAATAGCACTGTCATGTAACTTCTAGCATGTAAAAATACTGGAATTTGTTTTTAGTACAAGTGTCTTTCAACTGTGACTAACCGGCCTGTAACATCAAATTGCACTATCTGGTAACTTCAAATTGCACTAGCATGTAACTTCTAGCATGTAAAAATATTGGATTTTGTTTTCAGGACAAGTGTCTTTCAACTATGACTAACTGTCCTGTAACATCCATTTGCACTGGCAGGTAACTTCAAATTGAACTGGCATGTAACTTCTAGCATGTAAAAATACTAAACTTTATTTTTAGCACAAGTGTCCTTTCAACTGTGACTAACAGGCATGTAACATCAAATTACACTAGCATGTAACTTCAAATAGCACTGGCATGTAACTTCTAGCACGTAAAAATGCTGGAATTTGTTTTTAGTACAAGTGTCTTTCAACTGTGACTAACCAGCCTGTAACATCAAATTGCACTGGCAGGTAACTTCAAATTGCACTAGCATGTAACTTATAGCATGTAAAAATATTGGATTTTTTTTTGGGACAAGTGTCTTTCAACTATAACTAACTGGCCTGTAACATCAAATTGCACTGGCAGGTAACTTTAAATTGAACTGGCATGTAACTTCTAGCATGTAAAAATACTAAACTTTGTTTCCAGCACAAGTGTCTTTCAACTGTGACTAACTGGCATGTAACATCAAATTACACTAGCATGTAACTTCAAATAGCACTGGCATGTAACTTTTAGCATGTTAAAATACTGGAATTTGTTTTCAGTACAAGTGTCTTTCAACTGTGACAAACCTGCCTGTAACATCAAATTGCACTGGCAAGTACCTTCAAATTGCACTAGCATATTACTTCTAGCATGTAAAAATACTGGAATTTGTTTTTAGTACAAGTGTCTTTCAACTATACTAACTGGAATGTAACATCAAATTGCACTGGCATGTAACTTCAAATTGCACTGGCATGTAACTTCTAGCATGTAAAAATACTGGACATTGTTTTCAGTTTAAGTGTCTTTCAACTGTGACTAACTGTCATGTCACATCAAATTGCACTGGTAGGTAACTTCGAATTGCAATAGCATGTATAAATACTGGAATTTGTTTTCAGTGCAAGTGTCTTTCAACAGTGACTAACTGGCATGTGGCATCAAATTGCACTGGCATATAACTTCAAGTTGCACTGGCATGTAACTTCTAGCATGTAAAAATACTGGAATTTGTATTCACTACAAGTGTCTTTCAACTGTGACTTACTGGCAAGTAACATCAAATTACAAAAGCATGTAACATCAAATTACAATAGCATGTAACTTCAAATTGCACTGGCAAGTAACTTCTAGCATGTAAAAATACTGGAAATTATTTTCAGTACAATTGTCTTTTAACTATGACTAACTGGCATGTAATATCAAATTGCAATGGTAGATAACGTCAAATTGCACTAGCATGTAACTTCTAGCATGTAAAAATACTGGAATTTGTTTTCAGTACAAATGTCTTTCAACTGTGACTAACTGGTATGTAAAATCAAATTGCACTGGCATGTAACTTCAAATTGCACTGGCAAGTAACTTTTAGCATGTAAAGATTATGACTTTGTTTTCAGAACATGTGTCTTTCAACTGTGACTAACTAATATGTAACATGAAATTGCATTGGCATGTAACTTCAAATTGCACAGGCATGTAACTTCTAGCTTATAAAAATACTATACATTGTTTTCTGCACAAGTTTCTTTCAGCTATGACTAATTAGCATGTAAAATCAAATTGCACTAGTAGGTAACTTTAAATTACACTAGCATGTAACCTCTAGCATGTAAAAATACTGGAATTTGTTTTCAGTACAAGTGTCTTTCAGCTATGACTAACTGCATGTAACATCAAATTGCACTGGCAGGTAACTTCAAATTGCACTAGCATATAACTTCGAGCATGTAAAAATACTGGAATTTGTTTTCAGTACAAGTGACTTTCAACTGTGACTAACTGGTATGTAACATCAAATTGCACTAGCATGTAACTTCAATTTGCACTGGCAAGTAACTTCTAGCGTATAAAAATAATAGACTTTGTTTTTTGTACTAATGTCTTTCAGCTTTGACTAACTGGTATGTAACGTCAAACAGCACTGGCAGGTAACTTCAAATTGCACTCCCACGTAACTTCTAGCATGTAAAAATACTGGAATTTATTTTCTGTACAAGTGTCTTTCAACTTTGACTAACTGGTATGTAACGTCAAATTGCACTGGCTTGTAACTTCAAATTGCACTGGCACGTAACTTCTAGCATGTAAAAATACAATACATATATTTCTGCACAAGTTTCTTTCAACTCTGACTAACTGGCATGTAACATCAAACTGCACTAGCAGGTATCTTCAAATTGCACTAGCAGGTAACTTCAAATTGCACTATCATGTAACTTCTGGCATGTAAAAATACTGAAATTTGTTTTCAGTACAAGTGTCTTTCAACTGTGACTAACTAGCATGTAGCATCAAATTGCACCGGCATGTAACTTGAAATTGCACTAGCATGTATAAGTACTGGATTTTTTTTTAAGTACAATTGTCTTTCCACTTGCACTGGCATGTAACTTCTAGCATGACTAAATGGTATGTAACATTAAATTGCACTGGCATGTAACTTCTAGCATGTAAAAATACTAGACTTTGTTTTCAGTACAAGTGTCTTTCAGCTGTGACTAACTGGCAAGTTTCATCAAATTGCACTGGCAGGTAACTTCAAATTGCACTGGCATGTAACTTCTAGCATGTAAAATACTTGAATTTGTTTACAGTACAAATGTCTTTCAACTATGACTAACTGGCATGTAACATCAAATTGCACTAGCAGGTAACTTCAAATTTCACTAGCATGTAACCTCTAGCATGTAAAACTACAGGAATTTGTTTTCTGTATAAGTGTCTTTCAACTGTCACTAACTGGCATATAACATCAAATTGCACCGGCAGGTGACTTCAAATTGCACTCGTATATAACTTCTAGCATGTAAAAATACTGGAATTTGATTTCTGTACAAGTGTCTTTCAACTGTAAATAACTGGTATGTAACATCAAATTGCACTGGCATGTAACTTCGATTTGCACTAGCAAGTAACTTCTAGCATGTAAAACTAGTAGACTTTGTTTTTAGTATAAGTTTCTTTCAGCTGTGACTAACTGTCATGTATCATCAAATTGCACTAGCAGGTAATTTCAAATTGCACTAGCATATAACTTCTAGCATGTTAAAATACTGGAATTTTTTTTCAGTACAAGTGTCTCTCAACTGTGACTAACTGGTCTGTAACATCAAATTGCACTGGCATGTAGCTTCTAGCATGTAAAAATGATGTACATTGTTTTCTGCACAAGTTTCTTTCATCTGTGACTAACTAGCATGTATCATCAAATTGCACTGGCAGGTAACTTCAAATTGAACTAGCATATAACTTCTAGCATGTAAAAATACAGGAATTTGTTTTCAGTACAAGTGTCTTTCAACTGTGACTAACTGGTATGTAACATCAAATTACACTAGCATGTAACTTCGATTTGCACTAGCAAATAACTTCTAGCATGTGAAAATAATGGACTTTATTTTCAGTACAAGTGTCTTTTAGCTGTGACTAACTGGCATGTAATATCAAATTGCACTGGCAGGTAACTTCAAATTGCACTAAAAGGTAACTTCTAGTACAAGTGTCTTTCAACTGTGACTAACTGGTACGTAACATCAAACTGTACTGGCATGTAACTACAAATTGCACTGGCATGTAACTTCTAGCATGTAAAAATACTATACATTGTTTTCTACACCAGTTTCTTTCAGCTGTGAGTAACTGGCATGTAACATCAAGTTGCACTAGCAGGTAACTTCAAATTGCACTGGCATGTAACTTCTGGCATGTAAAAATACTAGAATTTGTTTTCAGCACAAGTGACTTTCAACTGTGACTAACTAGCATGTAGCATCAAATTGAACTGGGATGTAACATCAAATTGCACAAGCATGTAACTTCTGGCATGTAGAAATGCTGAACTTGGTTTTAAGTACAAGTGTCTTTCAACTGTGACTAAAGGGTATGTAACATCAAATTGCACTGGCTTGTAACTTCAAATTGCACTGGCAAGTAACTTTTACATGTAAAGATTATGACTTTGTTTTCAGTACAATTGTCTTTCAACTGTGACTAACTAGCATGTAGCATAAAAATTGCACCAGCAGGTAACTTCAAATTGCACTAGCATGTTACTTCTAGCATGTAAAAATGTTGGAATTTTTTTTTAGTACAAGTGTCTTTCAACTATGACTAACAGGAATGTAACATCAAATTGCACTGGCATGTAACTTCTAGCATATAAAAATACTGGACTTTGTTTTCATTTTAAGTGTCTTTCAACTGTGACTAACTGGCATGTAACATCAAATTACACTAGCATTAAACTTTAAATAGCACTGGCATGTATCTTCTAGCTTGTAAAAATACTGGAAATTGTTTTCAGTACAAGTGTCTTTCAACTGTGACTAACCGCCCTGTAACATCAAATTGCACTGGCAGGTACCCTCAAATTGCACTAGCATGTTACTTCTAGCATGTTAAAATATTGGAATTTTTTTTTAGTTCAAGTGTCTTTCAACTATGACTAACTGGAATGTAACATCAAATTGCACTGGCATGTAACTTCTTGCATGTAAAAATATTGGACTTTGTTTTCAGTTTAAGTGTCTTTCAACTGTGACTAACTGGCATGTGACATCAAATTGCACTGGCAGGTAACTTCGAATTGCAATAGCATGTATAAATACAGGAATTTGTTTTCAGTACAAGTGTCTTTCAACAGTGACTAACTGGCATGTAGCATCAAATTGCACTGGCATATAACTTCAAGTTGCACTGGCATGTAACTTATAGCTTGTAAAATTACTGGAATTTGTATTCAGTACTAGTGTCTGTCAACTGTGACTTACTGGCAAGTAACATCAAATTACAATAGCATGTAACATCAAATTACAATAGCATGTAACTTCAAATAGCACTGGCATGTAACTTCTAGCATGTAAAAATACTGGAATTTATTTTCAGTACAAGTGTCTTTCAACTATGACTAACTGGCATGTAATATCAAATTGCAATGGTAGATAACTTCAAATTGTACTAGCATGTAACTTCTAGCATATAAAAATACTGGAATTTGTTTTCAGTACAAGTGTCTTTCAACTGTGACTTACTAGTATGTAAAATCAAATTGCACTGGCAAGTAACTTCTAGCATGTAAAGATTATAGACTTTGTTTTCAGAACATGTGTCTTTCAACTGTGACTAACTAATATGTAACATGAAATTGCATTGGCATGTAACTTCAAATTGTACAGGCATGTAACTTCTAGCTTATAAAAATACTATACATTGTTTTCTGCACAAGTTTCTTTCAGCTATGACTAATTGGCATGTAAAATCAAATTGCACTAGTAGGTAACTTCAAATTACACTAGCAGGTAACCTCTAGCATGTAAAAGTACTGGAATTTGTTTTCAGTACAAGTGACTTTCAACTGTGACTAACTGGTATGTAACATCAAATTGCACTAGCATGTAACTTCAATTTGCACTGGCAAGTAACTTCTAGCGTATAAAAATAACAGACTTAGTTTTTTGTACTAGTGTCTTTCAGCTTTGACTAACTGGTATGTAACATCAAATTACACTGGCAGGTAACTTCAAATTGCACTAGCATGTAACTTCTAGCATGTAAAAATATTGGAATTTATTTTCTGTACAAGTGTCTTTCAACTTTGACTAACTGGTATGTAACGTCAAATTGCACTGACATGTAACTTCAAATTGCACTGGCACGTAACTTCTAGCATGTAAAAATACTATACATATATTTCTGCACAAGTTTCTTTCAGCAGTGACTGACTGGCATGTAACATCAAACTGCACTAGCAGGTAACTTCAAAGTGCACTATCATGAAACTTCTGGAATGTAAAAATACTGGAATTTGTTTTCAGTACAAGTGTCTTTCAACTTTGACTAACTAGCATGTAGCATCAAATTGCACCGGCATGTAACTTCAAATTGAACTAGCATGTAACTTCTAGCATGTATAAGTACTGGATTTTGTTTTAGTACAAATGTCTTTCAACTTGCACTGGCATGTAACTTCTAGCATGACTAAATGGTATGTAACATTAAATTGCACTGGCATGTAACTTCTAGCATGTAAAAATACTAGACTTTGTTTTCAGTACAAGTGTCTTTCAGCTGTGACTAACTGGCATGTTTCATCAAATTGCACTGGCAGGTAACTTCAAATTGCACTGGCACGTAACTTCTACCATGTAAAAATACTTGAATTTGTTTTCAGTATAAATATCTTTCAACTATGACTAACTGGCATGTAACATCAAATTGCACTAGTAGGTAACTTCAAATTGCACTAGCAGGTAACTTCAAATTGAACTAGCATGTAACCTATAGCATGTAAAACTACTGGAATTTGTTTTCGGTATAAGTGTCTTTTAGCTGTCACTATCTGTCATGTAACATCAAATTGCACCGGCAAGTGACTTCAAATTGCACTTGTATATAACTTCTAACATGTAAAAATACTGGAATTTGTTTTCTGTATAAGTGTCTTTCAACTGTGACTAACTATTATGTAACATCAAATTGCACTGGCATGTAACTTCGATTTGCACTAGCAAGTAACTTCCAGCATGTAAAAATACTAGACTTTGTTTTCTGTATAAGTTTCTTTCAGCTGTGACTAACTGGCATGTATCATCAAATTGCACTGGCAGGTAATTTCAAATTGCACTAGCATATAACTTTTAGCATGTAAAATTACTGAAATTTGTTTTCAGTACAAGTGTTTTTCAACTCTGACTAACTGGCATGTAACATCAAATTGCACTAGTAGGTAACTTCGAATTGCAATAGCTTGTATAAATACAGGAATTTGTTTTCAGTACAAGTGTCTTTCAACTGTGACTAATTGGCATGTAGCATTAAATTGCACTGGCATATAACTTCAAGTTGCACTGGCATGTAACTTCTAGCTTGTAAAAATCCTTGAATTTGTATTCAGTACAAGTGTCTTTCAACTGTGACTAACTGGCATGTAACATCAAATTACACTAGCATGTAACTTCAAATAGCATTGGCATGTAACTTCTAGCATGTGAAAATAATGGACTTTATTTTCAGTACAAGTGTCTTTTAGCTGTGACTAACTGGCATGTAATATCAAATTGCACTGGCAGGTAACTTCTGTTAGGATTATGCTCAATGGCAAGAGTGTAATATTGTAATTGACAATCTTCTCATATTAATAAAGTGAATTCTGATTCTTACAATTACTTATAGCATTTATTATTATAATTGTCAAGGTAAATAATCATTAGGTCAAAAGACTATGAGACATGAAGAATTGTTCATACATCCGGATATGTATGAGGTAGACACAATTCTTTAGTTAGTCTTGAATAACGTTCACAACTTAAGTTAAAGGTTGGGCACCTCTATCTTGTTAAAGTTGTAGAATTCTTTTATTAGCATTTGAGTGGGATCAAATGAATATGATGAGTCTAAAATCATCGAAAGGTTTTCGAGTAAAAGAATCTAGTGCACTAGGTGCATTGAACTGGATCACAATGAAATACTTTATCTAGAACCGTCACTAGATATAAGTCTTTTCATTAAAGAGGACAATCAGAGAGTCTATCTTAATCCTGAGATAAATGATGGACTTATGGTTGCAAGTGTTATCATTAGAGCTATCAATGAGTACGATTATATAGCATAGTCTATCCTCGATAGTTTGGTGGTATACATTTGTTAATCGATAGAGGACTTCATTTATAGATATGGACATCGTGGCTCCATTTATTAAATGAGAATATAAGATCATCATATGGATGTTTTGAGGTATTGGATATTAAATCTCAACGTTGAGTTTTCAATAATGATTATTGAAAACATGGCTTCTGGACAAGTCAAAGTATCCAAGTTCGAAATGTGGTCATATGAGGAAATATGGTAACTTGGAGAGCTATAGGCGGTCTATGAGCTCTTGGCGATTATAGATATTATTCACGAGGATACACCATCTCCTATGAGATTGTCTAGGGTATGAATGAGAAACATCTCCTTATTCTATCTTTATTTAAGAGTTCAATTTTAGCTCTTTAGTGGAATGAGTTAAAATTAATAGATTGGACCTAAGTGAATCATTTGTTGATTGTGATTAGGTTGTGTCTATTGAAGCTTAAATTTAGATAGCCCGCCAAGATCCCCAATCCACACGTATTTGCATGGATCACCTGATACATTCTACCGGGCCGATTTAAGGGTCCATCTAGAATTGTTTTTAATATATCAAGAATATAATATATCTATTATTTAATTAATGGGCTACACTATTATATTAATATATTAAAAGGAGACATGTGGGCTTGTTTCTTTTAGTAAGAATGGGTCTGGTTCACATGTGGGCTTTTATTTAAAGTCCAATGGTTTAAATGAAATAAGAAAATAATATATGGCCCATTTATATAAGTGGGGCGGCAAGGTGTATATATTAACCTAATATATTATTTTGTTTCATTGTTTTAATTAAATAAGAATTAGTTAATTTACTAATTAATTGTTTAATTAAGAAACAAATCTTTTTCTGATCAGGAAATATATTTCCTAAAGTTATACTATTGGTAGTAGTATATTAAAAGTAAAAGACTTGTTTGATAAGAAAATAAATAATTAATTTTATTTATTTAATCAAATAAGAAGTCTTTTTATTTAGTCAATAAAAGAATACAAATATCTATGAGTTGGATTAGGTTTTGAAGTCTAAAGGTTGATGGAAATTAGGGTGCAACACAAACTCTTTTTGGTATGTGATTTGCGGCAACCCTAGTCTATTTAAAGGAAGATTTTGGCAATCCTAAATAGAAGAGGAAGCAAAATTTCGGCCACCTATATAATACCACATATAGAATTCGGCCAAAATAGTTGATTGAATGATTCAATTTTTCTTCTTCTTCTCAATTCATAGAAAAGGATAATTTTTATTCTACTAAACATAAAAGAGAGAAGAGACTATTCTTTTATAGTACACTGATTGCTTGTTCATCAATAAGCTTGTGTGTACAACATCGAATTAGGTTCACGCGAGTTTCGATCATTAGATTGAGAACTCAAAAGTGACCGGAATAATTTTTGTCTTCTTTTGATTGTTTTGTGACTAACAAAAGAAAAAGAAAAAGAAAACATTGTTCATCCATTCTCATGTTTGCAATTCAAAGAAAAAGGGAGACCACGCTCCTAGGTGATTCACGTACGTGTTCGGATTGGAAGATCTCGCGGTCACGGGGGGGGGGGGGGGTACTGTTCACGATCACTATTCACACGGGTACTGTTCACGCGGGTACTGTTCATGGGCATCGGAAATGATTTTACGGATTACCGATCGACGTAAGTCAATCGGATCACGCGTCAAGAGGTATTTAACTCTAACCGTATATATTTGAGTTTAATTAATTAAAAGGTTAAGGTTCAACTTTGAGAAAAATTTTAAAACCATACGAAATCTATTTTTCGTTTCTTCCGCTGTGTTTTGTATCGATTTTTTCCTACAACTTCCAATTGCACTAGCAGGTAACTTCAAATTGCACTAGCGTGTAACTTCTAGCATGTAAAAATACTGGAACTTGTTTTCAGTACAAGTGTCTTTCAACTGTGACTAACTGGTACGTAACATCAAATTGCAATAGCATGCAAATTCAAATTGTACTGGCATGTAACTTCTAGCATGTAAAAATACTATACATTTTTTTCTGCACAAGTTTCTTTCAGCTGTGAGTAACTGGCATGTAACATCAAGTTGCACTAGCAGGTAACTTCAAATTGCACTAGCATGTAACTTCTGGCATGTAAAAATACTGGAATTTGTTTTCAGCAAAAGTGACTTTCAACTGTGACTAACTAGCATGTAGCAACAAATTGAACTTGGATGTAACATCAAATTGCACAAGCATGTAACTTCTGGCATATAGAAATGCTGAACTTGGTTTTAAGTACAAGTGTCTTTCAACTGTGACTAAATGGTATGTAACATCAAATTGCACTGGCATGTAACTTCTAGCATGTAAAAATACTAGACTTTGTTTTCAGTACAAGTGTCTTTCAGCTATGACTAACTGGCATGTATCATTAAATTGCACTGGTAGGTAACTTCAAATTGCACTAGCATATAACTTCTAGCAAGTAAAAATACTAGAATTTGTTTTCTGTACAAGTGTTTTTTCAACTGTTACTAACTGGTATGTAACATTAAATTGCACTGGCATGTAACTTCAAATTGAACTGGCATGTAACTTCTAGCATGTAAAAATACTATACTTTGTTTTCAGCACAAGTGTCTTTCAACTGTGACTAACTGGCATGTAACATCAAATTACACTAGCATGTAACTTAAAATATCACTGGCAAGTAACTTCTAGCATGTAAAAATACTGGAATTTGTTTTCAGTACAAGTGTCTTTCAACTGTTACTAACCGGCCTGTAACATCAAATTGCACTGGCAGGTACCTTCAAATTGCACTAGCATGTAACTTCTAGCATGTAAAAATATTGGAATTTGTTTTTAGTACAAGTGTCTTTCAACTATGACTAACTAGAATGTAACATCAAATTGCACTAGCAGGTAACTTCAAATTGAACTAGCATGTAACTTCTAACATGTAAAAATACTGGACTTTGTTTTCAGTTTAAGTGTCTTTCAACTGTGACTAACTGGCATGTAGCATCAAATTGCACTAGCATGTAACTTCGAATTCAATAGCTTGTATAAATACAGGAATTTGTTTTCAGTACAAGTGTCTTTCAACTGTGACTAATTGGCATGTAGCATCAAATTGCACTGGCATATAACTTCAAATAGCACTGGCATGTAACTTTTAGCATGTAAAAATACTGGAATTTGTTTTCAGTACAAGTGTCTTTCAACTGTGACTAACCGGCTTGTAACATCAAATTGCACTGGCAGGTACCTTCAAATTGCACTGGCATGTACCTTCTAGCATGTAAAAATATAGGAATTTTTTTTAGTACAAGTGTCTTTCAACTATGACTAACTGGAATGTAACATCAAATTGCACTGGCATTTAACTTCTACCATGTAAAAATACTGGACTTTGTTTTCAGTTTAAGTGTCTTTAAACTGTGACTAACTGGCATGTAACATCAAATTGCACTGGCAGGTAACTTCGAATTGCAATAACATGTATAAATACAGGAATTTGTTTTCAGTACAAGTGTCTTTCAACTGTGACTAACTGGCATGTAGCATCAAATTGCACTGGCATATAACTTCAAGTTGCACTGGCATGTAACTTATAGCTTGTAAAAATACTAGAATTTGTACTCAATACTAGTGTCTTTCAACTGTGACCTACTGGCAAGTAACATTAAATTACAATAGCATGTAACATCAAATTACAATAGCATGTAACTTCAAATAGCACTGGCATGTAACTTCTAGCATGTAAAATTACTGGAATTTGTTTTCAGTACAAGTGTCTTTCAACTATGACTAACTGGCATGTAATATCAAATTGCAAAGGTAGATAACTTCAAATTGCACTTACATGTAACTTCTAGCATATAAAAATACTGGAATTTGTTTTCAGTACAAGTGTCTTTCAACTGTGACTTACTGGTATGTAAAATCAAATTGCACTGGCAAGTAACTTCTAGCATGTAAAGATTATAGACTTTGTTTTCAGTACATGGTTCTTTCAACTGTGACTAACTAATATGTAACATCTAATTGCATTGGCATGTAACTTCAAATTGCACTAGCATGTAACTTCTAGCTTATAAAAATACTATACATTGTTTTCTGCACAAGTTTCTTTCAGCTTTGACTAACTGGCATGTAAAGTCAAATTGCACTAGCATGTAACTTCAAATTACACAAGAATGTAACCTCTACCATGTAAAAATACTGGAATTTGTTTTCAGTACAAGTGTCTTTCAGCTGTGACTAACTGGCATGTAACATCAAATTGCACTGGTAGGTAACTTCAAATTGCACTAGCATATAACTTCGAGCATGTAAAAATACTAGAATTTGTTTTCAGTACAAGTGACTTTCAACTGTGACTAACTGGTATGTAAAATCAAATTGCACTGGCATATAACTTTAATTTGAACTGGCCAGTAACTTCTAGCATGTAAAAATAATAGACTTTGTTTTTAGTACTAGTGTCTTTCAGCTTTGACTAACTGGCATGTAACATCAAATTGCACTGGCAGGTAACTTCAAATTGCACTGGCAGGTAACTTCAAATTGCACTGGCAGGTAACTTCAAATTGCACTGGCAGGTAACTTCAAATTGCACTGGCAGGTAACTTCAAATTGCACTAGCATGTAACTTCTAGCATGTAAAAATACTTTTTATTTATTTTCTGTACAAGTGTCTTTCAACTGTGACTAACTGGTATGTAACGTCAAATTGCACTGGCATGTAACTTCAAATTGCACTGGCACATAACTTCTAGCATGTAAAAATACTATACATTGTTTTCTGCACAAGTTTCTTTCAGCTGTGACTAACTGGCATGTAAAATCAAACTGCACTAGCAGGTAACTTCAAATTGTACTAGCATGTAACTTCTGGCATGTAAAAATACTGAAATTTGTTTTCAGTACAAGTGTCTTTCAACTGTGATTAACTAGCATGTAGCATCAAATTGCACCGACATGTAACTTCAAATTGCACTAGCAAGTAACTTCTAGCATGTAAAAGAACTGGATTTTGTTTTTGTAGGGAAAAATTAACTAAAACCGCAGCGGAAGGCGCAAAGTAGATTTTCGTATAGTTTAAAATTTTTCCAAAGATTTGAACCTTAACCCTTTAATTAATTAAACACAAATATACGGTTAGAGTTAAATACCTCTTGTCGCGTTATCCGATTGACTTACGTCGATGGTAATCCGCAAGATCTTCAGTCCTAGCACGTACGTGAATCACCTAGGAGCGTGGTTTCCCTTTTTTTTTTCTTTGAATTGCTTACCTGAGAATGGATGTATGGAACTTCTGATCCTGATCTTCAATGCCAAAACACCAAGAGCCTAGAAAAATAGTTCCGGTCACTTTTGACTTCACAATCGATATGATTGGAACTCGTGTAACCCTAAATCGAAAGTGTGCACAAAACCTTTGATGTTAAAGGCTTGCAAGTGCACTATCGAATGAGAACTTATTTTTCTTTTTCTCTCTTAGCCGAAATTCTATGTGTATTGAGTAAGATTTTTATTTTTCAAAGCAAACAAAAATCTCTCTCACTCAAGCTTCTTGGTGGCCGAAATTTATCACCTAATATTTATAAGGTGACCGAAATTTCTCCTTCTCAAAAAAGGGTTGGCCGAATTCTTTGTGTAGGAAATCTAGGGTTGGCCAATTTAATGTTAGGTATGTAACAATAAATTGTATTGGCATGTAACTTCAAATTACACTGGCAAGTAACTTCTAGCATAAAAAAATAGACTTTGTTTTTTGTACAAGTGTCTTTCAGCTGTGACTAATTGGCATGTAACATCTAATTGCACTGGCAGGTAACTTCAAATTGCACTAGCATGTAACTTCTAGCATGTAAAAATACTGGAATTTGTTTTTAGTACAAGTGTCTTTCAACTGTGACTAACTGGTATGTAACATCAAATTGCACTGGCATGTAACTTCAAATTGCACTGGCATATAACTTCTAGCATGTAAAAATACTATACATTTTTTTCTGCAGAAGTTCTTTCAGCTGTGACTAACTGGCATGTTACATCAAATTGCACTAGAAGGTAACTTCAAATTGCACTCGCATTTAACTTCTGGCATGTAAAAATACTGGAATTTGTTTTCAGTACAAGTGTCTTTCAACTGTTACTAACTAGCATGTAGCATCAAATTGAACTGGGATCTAACTTCAAATTGCACTGGCATGTAACTTCTGGCACGTAAAAATATTGGACTTTGTTTTCAGTACAAGTATCATTCAACTGTGACTAACTGGCATGTAACATCAAATTGCACTGGCAGGTAACTTCAAATTGCAATAGCATGTATAAATACTGGAATTTGTTTTCAGTACAAGCGACTTTCAACTGTGACTAACTGGCATGTACATCAAATTGCACTGGCATATAACTTCTAGCATGTAAAAATGCTATACATTGTTTTCTGCAGAAGTTTCTTTCAGTTGTGACTAACTGGCAAGTAACATCAAATTGCACTAGCAGGTAACTTCAAACTGCACTAGCATGTAACTTCTGGCATGTAAAAATACTGGAATTTGTTTTCAGTACATGTGTATTTCAACTGTGACTAACTAGCATGTAGCATCAAATTAAACTGGGATGTAACTTCAAATTGCACTGGCATGTAACTTCTGGCATGTAAAAATATTGGACTTTGTTTTCAGTACAAGTATCTTTCAACTGTGACTAACTGGCATGTAACATCAAATTGCACTGGCAGGTAACTTCAAATTGCTATAGCATGTATAAATATTGGACTTTGTTTTCAGTACAAGTAT
The DNA here is from genome assembly GCA_033220585.1 of Dipteronia sinensis. Classification (NCBI taxonomy): domain Eukaryota; kingdom Viridiplantae; phylum Streptophyta; class Magnoliopsida; order Sapindales; family Sapindaceae; genus Dipteronia; species Dipteronia sinensis. The sequence goes on along the minus strand of CM065636.1, from coordinate 49,788,632 downwards.
CTTTCAGCTGTGACAAACTAGCATGTAACATCAAATTGCACTAGCAGGTAACTTCAAATTGCACTAGCATGTAACTTCTGGCATGTAAAAATACTGGAAATTGTTTTCATTACAAGTGTCTTCAACTGTGACTAACTAGCATGTAGCATCAAATTGAACTGAGATGTAACATCAAGTTGTATTGGCATGTAACTTCTAGCATGTAGAAATACTGAACTTTGTTTTCAAATCAAGTGTCTTTCAACTGTGACTAACTGGCATGTAACATCGAATTGCACTAGCATGTAACTTCAAATTGCACTAGCATGAGACTTCTAGTATGTAAAAATACTAGAATTTTTTTTCAGTGCAAGTGTCTTTCAACTGTGACAAACTGGCATGTAACATCAAATTGCACCGGAAGGTAACTTCAAATTGTAATAGCATGTATAAATACTGGAATTTGTTTTCAGTACAAGTGTCTTTCAACTGTGACTAACTGGCATGTAGCATTAAATTGCACTGGCATATAACTTTAAATTGCACTGGCATGTAACTTCTAGCATGTAAAAGTACTGGAATTTGTATTCAGTACAAGTGTATTTCAACTGTGACTAACAAGCATGTAACATCCAATTACAATAGCATGTAACTTCAAATAGCACTCCATGTAACTTCTAGCATGTTAAAATACTGGAATTTATTTTCAGTACAAGTGTCTTTCAACTATGACTAACTGGCATGTAATATCAAATTGCAATGGCAGATAACTTCAAGTTGCACTAGCATGTAACTTCTAGCAAGTAAAAATACTGGAATTTATTTTCAGTACAAGTGTCTTTCAATTGTGACTAACTGGTATGTAACATCAAATTGCACTGGCATGTAACTTCAAATTGCACTGGCAAGTAACTTCTAGCATGTAAAAATTATAGACATTGTTTTCAGTACAAGTGTTTTTCAACTGTGACTAACTTGTATGTAACATCAAATTGCATTCGCATGTAACTTCAAATTGCAATGGTAAGTAACTTCTATCATGTAAAAATGCTATACATTATTTTCTGCACAAGTTTCTTTCAGCTGTGACTAACTGCTATGTAACATCAAACTGCACTAGCAGGTAAATTCAAATTGCACTAGCATGTAACCTCTAGCATGTAAAAATACTGGAATTTATTTTTAGTACAACTGTCTTTCAACTGTTACTAACTGGCATGTAGCATCAAATTGAATAGGGTTGTAACATCAAATTGCACTGGCATGTAAATTCGAGCATGTAGAAATACTAAACTTTGTTTTTAGTACAAGTGTCTTTCAACTGTGACTAACTGGCATGTAACATCGAATTTCACTAGCATGTAACTTCAAATTGCTCTAGCATGTAAGTTCAAATTGCACTAGCATGTAACTTCTAGCATGTAAAAATACTGGATTTTGTTTTCAAAACAAGTGTCTTTCAACTATGACTAACTGGAATGTAACATCAAATTACACTAGCAAGTAACATCAAATTGAACTGGCATGAAACTTCTAGCATGTAAAATTACTGAACTTTGTTTTCAGCACAAGTGTCTTTCAACTGTGACTAACTGGCATGTAACAACAAAATACACTAGCATGTAACTTTAAATAGCACTGGCATGTAACTTCTAGATTGTAAAAATACTTGAATTTGTTTTTAGTACAAGTGTCTTTCAACTATGACTATCTGGAATGTAACATCAAATTACACTGGCATTTAACTTCTAGCATGTAAAAATATTGGATTTTGTTTTCAGTACAAGTGTCTTTCAACTGTGACTAAATGGTATGTAACATCAAATTGCACTGGCATGTAACTTCTTGCATGTAAAAATACTAGACTTTGTTTTTAGTATAAGTATCTTTCAGCTGTGACTAACTGGCATGTATCATCAAATTACGCTGGCAGGTAACTTCAAATCGCACTGGCATGTAACTTCTGCCATGTAAAAATACTGGAATTTGTTTTCAGTACAAATGTCTTTCAACTGTGACTAACTAGTATGTAACATTAAATTGCACTGGCATGTAATTTCAAATTGCACCGGCATGTAACTTCTAGCATGTAAAAATTCTATACATTGTTTTATGCACAAGTTTCGTTCAGCTGTGACTAACTGGCACGTAACATCAAATTGCACTGGCAATCAACTTCTAGCATGTAAAAATACTAGACTTTGTTTTCAGTATAAGTGTCTTTCAGCTATAACTAACTGGCATCTATCATCAAATTGCACTGGCAGGTAACTTCAAATTGCACTAGCATATAACTTCTAGCATGTAAAAATACTGGAATTTGTTTTCAGTACAAGCGTCTTTTCGACTGTAACTCACCGGTATGTAACATCAAATTGCACTAGCATGTAACTTCTAGCATGTAAAAATATTGTGCATTGTTTTCTGCACAAGTTTTGTTTCAGCTGTGACTAACAAGCGTGTTGTTAGGATTATGCTCAATGGCAAGAGTGTAATATTGTAATTGACAATCTTCTCATAATAATAAAGTGAATTCTGATTCTTACAATTACTTATAGCATTTATTATTATAATTGTAAAGGTAAATAATCATAAGGTCAAAAGACTATGAGACATGAAGAATTGTTCATACATCCGGATATGTATGAGGTAGACACAATTCTTTAGTTAGTCTTGAATAACGTTCACAACTTAGGTTAAAGGTTGGGCACCTCTATCTTGTTAAAGTTGTAGAATTCTTTTACTAGCATTTGAGTGGGATCAAATGAATATGATGAGTCTAAAATCATCGAAAGGTTTTCGAGTAAAAGAATCTAGTGCACTAGGTGCATTGAACTGGATCACAATGAAATACTTTATCTAGAACCGTCACTAGATATAAGTCTTTTCATTAAAGAGGACAATCAGAGAGTCTATCTTAATCCTGAGAGAAATGATGGACTTATGGTTGCAAGTGTTATCATTAGAGCTATCAATGAGTACGATTATATAGCATAGTCTATCCTCGATAGTTTGGTAGTATACATTTGTTAATCGATAGAGGACTTCATTTATAGATATGGACATCGTGGCTCCATTTATTAAATGAGAGTATAATATCATCATATGGATGTTTTGAGGTATTGGATATTAAATCTCAACGTTGAGTTTTCAATAATGATTATTGAAAACATGGCTTCTGGACAACTCAAAGTATCCAAGTTCGAAATGTGGTCATATGAGGAAATATAGTAACTTGGAGAGCTATAGGCGGTCTATGAGCTCTTGGCGATTACAGATATTATTCACGAGGATACACCATCTCCTATAAGATTGTCTAGGGTATGAATGAGAAACATCTCCTTATTCTATCTTTATTTAAGAGTTCAATTTTAGCTCTTTAGTGGAATGAGTTAAAATTAATAGATTGGACCTAAGTGAATCATTTGTTGATTGTGATTAGGTTGTGTCTATTGAAGCTTAAATTTAGATAGCCCGCCAAGATCCCCAATCCACACGTATTTGCATGGATCACCTGATATATTCTACCGGGCCGATTTAAGGGTCCATCTAGAATTGTTTTTAATATATCAAGAATATAATATGTCTATTATTTAATTAATGGGCTGCACTATTATATTAATATATTAAAAGGAGACATGTGGGCTTGTTTCTTTTAGTAAGAATGGGTCTGGTTCACATGTGGGCTTTTATTTAAAGTCCAATGGATTAAATGAAATAAGAAAATAATATATGGCCCATTTATATAAGTGGGGCGGCAAGGTGTATATATTAACCTAATATATTATTTTGTTTCATTTGTTTTAATTAAATAAGAATTGGTTAATTTATTAATTAATTGTTTAATTAAGAAACAAATCTTTTTTTGATCAGGAAATATATTTCCTAAAGTTATACTATTGGTATTAGTATATTAAAAGTAAAAGACTTGTTTGATAAGAAAATAAATAATTAATTTTATTTATTTAATCAAATAAGAAGTCATTTTATTTAGTCAATAAAAAAATAAAAATATCTATGAGTTGGATTAGGTTTTGAAGTCTAAAGGTTGATGGAAATTAGGGTGCAACACAAACTCTTTTTGGTATGTGATTTGCGGCAACCCTAGTCCATTTAGAGGAAGATTTCGGCAATCCTAAATAGAAGAGGAAGCAAAATTTCGGCCACCTATATAATACCACATACAGAATTCGGCCAAAATAGTTGATTGAATGATTCAATTTTTCTTCTTCTTCTCAATTCATAGAAAAGGATAATTTTTATTCTACTAAACATAAAAGAGAGAAGAAATTATTCTTTGATAGTACACTGATTGCTTGTTCATCAATAAGCTTGTGTGTACAACATCGAATTAGGTTCACGCGAGTTTCGATCATTAGATTGAGAACTCAAAAGTGACCGGAATAATTTTTGTCTTCTTTTGATTGTTTTGTGACTAACAAAAGAAAAATAAAACTTTGTTCATCCATTCTCAGGTTTGCAATTCAAAGAAAAAGGGAGACCATGCTCCTAGGTGATTCACGTACGTGTTCGGATTGGAAGATCTCGCGGTACTGTTCACGATCACTGTTCACGGGGGGGGGGGGGGGGGGGGGGGGGGGGGGGGGGGGGGGGGGGGTTACTGTTCACGATCACTGTTCACGTGGGTACTGTTCACGGGCATCAGAAAAGATTTTGCGGATTACCAATCGACGTAAGTCAATCGGATCACGCGGCAAGAGGTATGTAACTCTAACCGTATATATTTGAGTTTAATTAATTAAAAGGTTAAGGTTCAACTTTGAGAAAAATTTTAAAACCATACGAATCTATTTTTCGTTTCTTCCACTGCGTTTTATATCGATTTTTCCCTACAATTGGTATCAGAGCCTGGTTGTACCTTTTAATTAATTAACGTATATATACGTGAACTATTTCTTTTTTATTGTGATTATACATGTTTTAGAAAGAGATGGCACTCTAGGTATTCGCATATATAATTACATGTTGAATGTATGGATTTATATATGTTTTATAAAGTGGATTGTTGTTGCTCGATTTTGGTCCTAGAATTTCAATGTAATTTTTGTTTCGGATTTGTAACAAGAAGGGTGGTCTATTATCTCCATAATTCCTTCTTGGTAGTTGCAAGGGTTTTATCTTTTTTGTATGTAAAATAAGTGCTGTATTTTGTTTTGTAATCTGGTGCAGTTTTTTTTTTTGTAAATCTTACTGCAGTAAAATAAAAAAAAAAAATTTGCTGCAGTAATTTGTTCGTAATATGATGTAATGTATTCGGGTATTGAAAATTCGAAGACACGAAGAAAAACGAAGCAACCGGAACCGAGAACGAGCACCGTGCGCACCCTAGGACTGGATTGGGCTGCGCATGGCAAGCCCAATCCTTGGTGGGCTGCGCACGGCAGCCATGTGTGGCCTTATGGGCTACGCAAGGCAGCCCCTTTGTGGGGTTGTGGGCTGTGCACATCCATGAGAGGAGGCCGAGGGATGAGCGTATGGTTGATGGCCATCTGAAGATCTTGTATTCCTAACAATTGTAATTTACTTGCTTTTCTAGGATGGGCCAAAATTGTTGCTATTTAATTTTTGCTTAAATATTACAATATTTGTTGTTGTATGATAACATGAAATTTTAGAATAGGAGTGCCACTTATATATCTCTTTTGGTATGAACATGCATTGAATGATTTAGGTATCTAATTGGCATCTAGATAACTTGATAAAAATCATTCTTTGGGATTTAATCACACGCCTTAAATAATTGAGTGGGAGAAGGTGTGCAAGAACACCTATGGCCTCCAAGATTAGTTGTGTTTTATTATTTTTGGTAATCCCCCCAAGGTGCGTCCATAAATGGAATTTAACAATATACTTCCTTACAAGGTTAGACTAGACAGTTGACTTAAACGAAATCTACTCCCCAATGAGGGATTTTCGTGAGAGAAAATTGAGGGTCGATATCTTGGTAACACACTCAATGTAATTTTATTAATATCCTCCCAAGAGTTCTTGTTAATAAAAATTACAAGCTTAAAATTAAAAACGCTGGTTGTTATGTTAACAATTAGGTGGGACCTAGTCTAACTAGTAAATAGTGCGAACTCCCAAAGGAGGCGTAATATTTATGGGTGTTGGATCACCGTTGAATTTTTATGATTGAATTATTTATTTTAATTCAAGATAAATTTTTAAAAGTGCTATTATCATGATTATTTACTTATATATGTTTTTGTTTTAATCAGAAATCATGACCCCATCACTTATGAACATCCTGAAAGATAACACCTTAACTGGAGATAACTACGTAACATGGAAAAGAAAAATTTGGTTGTTGCTGCAAAGTGAAAAACATAAGTTTGTTCTGACAACTCCTAAACCACCCCTTCCTAATAACGAATCTAATGTGATGCAAAGAGATGAGTATGAGCAGTGGAAGACTTCTGATGATATGGCAAACTGTTACATTATGGCTACTATCTCCGACGTGTTGCAACAGCAGCATGAAGGAATGGGGTCTGCTGCTGATATTATGATGTCTCTGGTAGAGATGTTTGCTATGAGGTCTAGGACGACTAAGAGAGAGGTAGTGACTGCTTTTATGAATCTTAGGATGAAACCTGGACAGGCTGTGAAAGATCATATGATGAAAGTCATAGCACATATAAATATTGCAGAATTAAATGGCGCTGAGATAGATGGTGAGACCAAAATTGACATGGTTGTCAACTCACTATTAGATTCCTTTGATCATTTGAAGTTGGACTACACCTTGAACAAAAAGGAATACACCTTGTAAGGCCTGATGCAAGATGTTCAAAGGGTTGAAAAGATCCTTGTGAAAAGCAAAGGTCAAGAGATTCATATGGTTGGTAAAGTTGCTACTGTTAAGACCCGTCAGAAGGTCAAGAAACAACTGAAGAAAAAGCAACTTGGGCCTACCAAGAAGGAGACCAAGAAAGTAACCAAGATCAAAGGGAAATGCTTCCTTTATGGTGAAAAGGGACATTGGAAAAGAAATTGCCCAAAGTCCCAGAACAAGAAGGAAGAAGGTAATATTAATTATCTTGAAACATGTTTTCTGGCATATTCTACAGATTCTTGGATCATAGACTCTGGAGCCACTAATCATGTTTGTTATTCCTTACAGGGGTTCCAAGAAAAGAGAAGGCTGAATAAGAACGAAATCAATTTGTGCTTGGGCAACGGAACGTTAGTGTCTGCAAGTTCAGTGGGAGATATTAGAGTTATTTTAGATTCTAATAGGCATTTAGATTTAATAGACGTTTATTATGTACCTCAATTCAAGAGGAATTTAATTTCAGTTTCTTGTTTAAATAAGTTTGGATATTCGGTTACTTTTAATAAAACTTTTATTATTAGTAAGAATGACAAAGTTGTTTGCAAAGGTACATTGGAAAACGGTTTATTCTTTTTGCATAGAAATATCTCTCACTCGTTAGACACAGAAATAACGGAACCTAATCATAAAAGAGTAAAATTATCAAAAGATGAAACCTATCTTTGGCATTTACGCCTAGGTCACATTAACCTTAATAGGATTAAAAGATTGGTATGTGACGGACCTTTAAGTGACTTAAAGGTTGATGATCTACCAACTTGTGAATCTTGTTTGGAAGGTAAAATGACCAAAAGGCTGTTCAATACCAAAGGTGCAAGAGCCACTTAATTTTTAGGACTAGTACACAATGATGTATGTGGTCCTATGAGCATTCAAGCTAGAGGTGGATATGAGTACTTCATCACCTTCACAGATGATTACTCAAGATTTGGTTACGTGTATCTCATGAGACATAAGTCGGATGCATTTGATATGTTCAAAGCATTCAAAGCTGAAGTAGAAAATCAGCTTGAGAAACATATAAAAATCTTGAGATCTGATCGTGGTGGAGAATATCTATCTGGAGAGTTTCAGCAATATCTTATTGATAATGGGATAGTTTCTCAGCTTTCTGCACCAGGTACACCTCAACAAAATGGGGTAGCAGAAAGGAGAATTAGGACTGAACTTAGTTTTAACTACAAGTGTCTTTCAACTATGACTAACATGCATGTAACATCAAATTGCACTAGCATGTAACTTCAAATTGCACTAGCATGTAACTTCTATTATGTAAAAATACTAGAATTTGTTTTCAGTGCAAGTGTCTTTCAAATGTGACAAACTGGCATGTAACATCAAATTACACCGGCAGGTAACTTCAAATTGCACTAGCATTTAACTTCTAGCATGTAAAACTACATGATTTTGTTTTAAGTACAAGTGTCTTTCAACTGTGACTAAATGGTATGTAACATCAAATTGCACTGGCATGTAAGTTCTAGCATGTAAAAATACTAGACTCTGTTTTCAGTACAAATGTCTTTCAGCTATGACTAACAGGCATTTAACATCAAAATGAACTGTCAGGTAACTTCAAATTGCACTAGCATGTAACTTCTAGCATGTTAAAATACTGGATTTTGTTTTCAGGACAAGTGTCTTTCAACTATGACTAACTGGCCTGTAACATCAAACTGCACTGGCAGGTAACTTCATATTGAAATGGCATGTAACTTCTAACATGTAAAAATACTATATATTACTTTCTACACAAGTTTCTTTCAGCTGTGACTAACTGGCATGTAATATCAAATTGCACTAGCAGGTAACTTCAAACTGCACTAGCATGTAACTTCTGGCATGTAAAAATACTGGAATTTGTTTTCAGCACAAGTGTCTTTGAACTTTAACTAACTGGCCTGTAACATCAAATTGCACTGGCAGGTAACTTCAAATTGCACTAGCATGTAACCTCTAGCATGTAAAAATATTGGAATTTGTTTTTAGTACAAGTGTCTTTCAACTATGACTAACTGGAAAGTAACATCAAATTACACTGGCATGTAACTTCTAGCATGTAAAAATATTGGATTTTGTTTTCAGTACAAGTGTCTTTCAACTGTGACTAAATGGTATGTAACATCAAATTGCACTGGCATGTAACTTCTTGCATGTAAAAATACTAGACTTTGTTTTCAGTATAAGTGTCTTTTAGCTGTGACTAACTGGCATGTGTCATCAAATTACACTGGCAGGTAACTTCAAATAGCACTGGCATGTAACTTCTACCATGTAAAAATACTGGAATTTGTTTTCAGTACAAATGTCTTTCAACTGTGACTAACTAGTATGTAACATCAAATTGCACTGGCATGTAACTTCAAATTGCACTGGCATGTAACTTCTAGCATGTAAAAATACTATACATTGTTTCATGCCCAAGTTTCTTTCAGATGTGAGTAGCTGGCATGTAACATCAAATTGCTTTGGCAGGTAACTTCAAATTTCACTAGCATGTAACTTCTAGCATGTAAAAATAGTTTTTATTTATTTTCTATACAAGTGTCTTTCAACTGTGACTAACTGGTATGTAACGTCAAATTGCACTGGCATGTAACTTCAAATTGCACTGGCACATAACTTCTAGCATGTAAAAATACTATACATTGTTTTCTGCACAAGTTTCTTTCAGCTGTGACTAACTGGCATGTAACGTCAAACTGCACTAGCAGGTAACTTCAAATTGTACTAGCATGAAACTTCTGGCATGTAAAAATACTGGAATTTGTTTTCAGTACAAGTGTCTTTCAACCGTGACTAACTAGCATGTAGCGTCAAATTGCACCGGCATGTAACTTCAAATTGCACTAGCATGTAACTTCTAGCATGTAAAAGTACTGGATTTTGTTTTTGTGGGGAAAAATTAACTAAACCCGCAGCGGAAGGCGAAAAGTAGATTTTCGTATAGTTTAAAATTTTTCTAAACATTTGAACCTTAACCCTTTAATTAATTAAACACAAATATACAGATAGAGTTAAATACCTCTTGTCGCGTTATCCGATTGACTTACGTCGATGGTAATCCGCAAGATCTCGAATCCTAGCAAATACGTGAATCACCTAGGAGCGTGGTCTCCCTTTTTTTTCTTGGAATTGCTTACCTGAGAATGGATGTATGGAACTTCTGATCGTGATCTTCAATCCCAAAACACCAAGAGCCTAGAAAAATAGTTCCGGTCACTTTTGACTTCACAATCGATATGATGTTAAAGGCTTGCAAGTGCACTATCGAATAAGAACTTATTTTTCTTTTTCTCTCTTGGCCGAAATTCTATATGTATTGAGTAAGATTTTTATTTTTCAAAGCAAACAAAAATCTCTCTCACTCAAGCTTCTTGGTGGCCGAAATTTATCACCTTATATTTATAAGGTAACTGAAATTTCTCCTTCTCAAAATAGGGTTGGCCGAATTCTTTGTGTAGGAAATCTAGGGTTGGCCAATTTAATGTTAGGTATGTAACAATAAATTGCAATGGCATGTAACTTCAAATTACACTGGCAAGTAACTTCTAGCATGTAAAAATAATGGACTTTGTGTTCAATACAATGTCTTTCAGCTGTGACTAATTGGCATGTAACATCAAATTGCACTGGCAGGAAACTTCATATTGCACTAGCATGTCACTTCTAGCATGTAAAAATACTATACATTGTTTTCTGCAGAAGTTTCTTTCAGCTGTGACTAACTGGAATGTAACATCAAATTGCACTAGCAGATAACTTCAAATTGCACTAGCATGTAACTTCTGGCATGTAAAAATACTGGAATTTGTTTTCAGTACAAGTGTCTTTTAACTGTGACTAACTAGCATGTAGCATCAAATTGAACTGGGATGTAACTTCAAATTGCACTGGCATGTAACTTCTGGCATGTAAAAATATTGGACTTTGTTTTCAGTACAAGTATCTTTCAACTGTGACTAACTGGCATGTAACATCAAATTGCACTGGCAGGTAACTTCAAATTGCAATAACATGTATAAATACTGGAATTTGTTTTCAGTACAAGTGACTTTCAACTTTGACTAACTTGCATGTAGCATCAAATTGCACTGGCATATAACTTCTAGCATGTAAAAATACTATACATTGTTTTCTGCAGAAGTTTCTTTCAGCTGTGACTAACTTGCATGTAACATCAAATTGCACTAGCAGGTAACTTCAAATTGCACTAGCATGTAACTTCTGGCATGTAAAAATACTGGAATTTGTTTTCAGTAAAAGTGTCTTTCAACTGTGACTAACTAGCATGTAGCATCAAATTGAACTGGAATGTAACTTCAAATTGCACTGGCATGTAACTTCTAGCATGTAAAAATATTGGAAATTGTTTTCAGTACTGTTAGGATTATGCTCAATGGCAAGAGTGTAATATTGTAATTGACAATCTTCTCATATTAATAAAGTGAATTCTGATTCTTACAATTACTTATAGCATTTATTATAATTGTCAAGGTAAATAATCATAAGGTCAAAAGACTATGAGACATGAAGAATTGTTCATACATCCGGATATGTATGAGGTAGACACAATTCTTTAGTTAGTCTTGAATAACGTTCACAACTTAAGTCAAAGGTTGAGCACTTCTATCTTGTTAAAGTTGTAGAATTCTTTTACTAGCATTTGAGTGGGATCAAATGAATATGATGAGTCTAAAATCATCGAAAGGTTTTCGAGTAAAAGAATCTAGTGCACTAGGTGCATTGAACTGGATCACAATGAAATACTTTATCTAGAACCGTCACTAGATATAAGTCTTTTCATTAAAGAGGACAATCGGAGATTCTATCTTAATCCTGAGATAAATGATGGACTTATGGTTGCAAGTGTTATCATTAGAGCTATCAATGAGTACGATTATATAGCATAGTCTATCCTCGATAGTTTGGTGGTATACATTTGTTAATCGATAGAGGACTTCATTTATAGATATGGACATCGTGGCTCCATTTATTAAATGAGAGTATAATATCATCATATGGATGTTTTGAGGTATTGGATATTAAATCTCAACGTTGAGTTTTCAATAATGATTATTGAAAACATGGCTTCTGGACAAGTCAAAGTATCCAAGTTCGAAATGTGGTCATATGAGGAAATATGGTAACTTGGAGAGCTATAGGCGGTCTATGAGCTCTTGGCGATTACTGATATTATTCACGAGGATACACCATCTCCTATAAGATTGTCTAGGGTATGAATGAGAAACATCTCCTTATTCTATCTTTATTTAAGAGTTCAATTTTAGCTCTTTAGTGGAATGAGTTAAAATTAATAGATTGGACCTAAGTGAATCATTTGTTGATTGTGATTAGGTTGTGTCTATTGAAGCTTAAATTTAGATAGCCCGCCAAGATCCCCAATCCACACGTATTTGCATGGATCACTTGATATATTCTACCGGGCCTATTTAAGGGTCCATCTAGAATTGTTTTTAATATATCAAGAATATAATATGTCTATTATTTAATTAATGGGCTGCACTATTATATTAATATATTAAAAGGAGACATGTGGGCTTGTTTCTTTTGTTAAGAATGGGTTTGGTTCACATGTGGGCTTTTATTTAAAGTCAAATGGATTAAATGAAATAAGAAAATAATATATAGCCCATTTATATAAGTGGGGCGGCAAGGTGTATATATTAACCTAATATATTATTTTGTTTCATTGTTTTAATTAAATAAGAATTGGTTAATTTATTAATTAATTGGTTAATTAAGAAACAAATCTTTTTCTGATCAGGAAATATATTTCCTAAAGTTATACTATTGGTAGTAGTATATTAAAAGTAAAAGACTTGTTTGATAAGAAAATAAATAATTAATTTTATTTATTTAATCAAATAAGAAGTCTTTTTATTTAGTCAATAAAAGAATAAAAATATCTATGAGTTGGATTAGGTTTTGAAGTCTAAAGGTTGATGGAAATTAGGGTGCAACACAAACTCTTTTTGGTATGTGATTTGCGGCAACCCTAGTCCATTTAGAGGAAGATTTCGGCAATCCTAAATAGAAGAGGAAGCAAAATTTCGGCCACCTATATAATACCACATATAGAATTCGGCCACCATAGTTGATTGAATGATTCAATTTTTCTTCTTCTTCTCAATTCATAGAAAAGGATAATTTTTATTCTAAAAAACAAAAAAGAGAGAAGAGATTATTCTTTGATAGTACACTGATTGCTTGTTCATCAATAAGCTTGTGTGTACAAAATCGAATTAGGTTCACGCGAGTTTCGATCATTAGATTGAGAACTCAAAAGTGACCGGAATAATTTTTGTCTTCTTTTGATTGTTTTGTGACTAACAAAAGAAAAAGAAAACTTTGTTCATCCATTCTCAGGTTTGCAATTCAAAGAAAAAGGGAGACCATGCTCCTAGGTGATTCACGTACGTATTCGGATTGGAAGATCTCGCGGTACTGTTCACGGGGGGGGGGGGGGGGGGGGGGGGGTACTATTCATGATCACTGTTCATGCGGTACTGTTCACGATCACTGTTCACGCGGGTACTGTTCACGGGCATCGGAAAAGATTTTATGGATTACCAATCGACGTAAGTCAATCGGATCACGTGTCAAGAGGTATTTAACTCTAACCATATATATTTGAGTTTAATTAATTAAAAGGTTAAGGTTCAACTTTGAGAAAAAATTTAAAACCATACGAAATCTATTTTTCGTTTCTTCCGCTGTGTTTTATATCGATTTTTCCCTACAATTGGTATCAGATCCTTGGTTGTTCCTTTTAATTAATAAACGTATATATACGTGAATCTATTTCTTTTTTATTGTGATTATACATGTTTTAGAAAGACATGGCACTCTAGGTATTCGCATATATAATTACATGTTGAATGTATGGATTTATATATGTTTTATAAAGTGAATTGTTATTGCTCGATTTTGGTCCTAGAATTTTAGTGTAATTTTTGTTTCGGATTTGTAACAAGAAGGGTGGTCTATTATCGCCATAATTCATTCTTGGTAGTTGCTAGGGTTTTAATATTTTTTTATGTAAAATAACTGCAGTATTTTTTTTGTAATCAGGTGCAGTATTTTTTTTTGTAAATCTTACTGCGGTAAAATAAAAAAAAAATATTTTGCTGCAGTAATTTATTCGTAATATGATGTAATGTATTCGGGTATTGAAAATTCGAAGACACGAAGAAAAACGAAGCAACCGGAACCGAGAACGAGCACCGTGCGCACCCTAGGACTGGATTGGGCTGCGCATGGCAAGCCCAATCCTTGGTGGGCTGCGCACGGCAGCCATGTGTGGCCTTATGGGCTACGCAAGGCAGCCCCTTTGTGGGGTTGTGGGCTGTGCACATCCATGAGAGGAGGCCGAGGGATGAGCGTATGGTTGATGGCCATCTGAAGATCTTGTATTCCTAACAATTGTAATTTACTTGCTTTTCTAGGATGGGCCAAAATTGTTGCTATTTAATTTTTGCTTAAATATTACAATATTTGTTGTTGTATGATAACATGAAATTTTAGAATAGGAGTGCCACTCATATTTCTCTTTTTGTATGAACATGCATTGAATGATTTAGGTATCTAATTGGCATCTAGATAACTTGGTAAAAATCATTCTTTGGGATTTATCACACGCCTTAAATAATTGAGTGGGAGAATGTGTGCAAGAACGCCTATGGCCTCTAAGATTAGTTGAGTTTTATTATTTTTGTTAATCCCCCCAAGGGGCGTCCATAAATGGAATTTAACAATATACTTCCTTACAAGAATAGACTAGACAATTGACTTAAACGAAATCTACTCCCCAATGAGGGATTTTCGTGAGAGAAAATTGAGGGTCGATATCTTGGTAACACACTCAATGTAATTTTATTAATATCCTCCCAAGAGTTCTTGTTAATAAAAATTACAAGCTTAAAATTAAAAACGCTGGTTGTTATGTTAACAATTAGGTGGGACCTAGTCTAACTAGTAAATAGTGCGAACTCCCAAAGGAGGCGTAATATTTATGGGTGTTGGATCACCTTTGAATTTTTATGATTGAATTATTTATTTTAATTCAAGATAAATTTTTAAAAGTGCTATTATCATGATTATTTACTTATATATGTTTTTGTTTTAATCAGAAATCATGACCCCATCACTTATGAACATCCTGAAAGATAACACCTTAACTGGAGATAACTACGTAACATGGAAAAGGAAAATTGGGTTGTTGCTGCAAAGTGAAAAACATAAGTTTGTTCTGACCACTCCTAAACCAACCATTCCTAATAATGAATCTAATGTGATGCAAAGAGATGAGTATGAGCAGTGGAAGACTTCTGATTATATGGCAAAATGTTACATTATGGCCACTATCTTCGACGTGTTGCAACAGCAACATGAAGGAATGGAGTCCGCTGCTGATATAATGATGTCTCGAGAGGAAATGTTTGCTATGAGGTCTAGGACGACTAAGAGAGAGGCAGTGACTGCTTTTATGAATCTTAGGTTGAAACCTGGATAATCTGTGAAAGATCACATGATGAAAGTCATGGCACATCTCAATATTGCTGAACTAAATGGTGCTGAGATTGATGGTGAGACCAAAATTGATATGGTAGTTAACTCACTGTTAGATTCCTTTGATCTGTTCAAGTTGGACTACACCTTGAACAAAAAGGAATACACCTTGCAGGGCTAGATGCAAGATGTTCAAAGCGCTGAAAAGATCCTTGTGAAAAACAAAGGTCAAGAGATTCATTTGGTTGGTAAAGTTGCTACTATTAAGACCCGTAAGAAGGTCAAGAAACAACAGAAGAAAATGCAACTTGGGCCTACCAAGAAGGAAACCAAGAAAGTAACCAAGATCAAAGGGAAATGCTTCCTTTGTGGTGAAAAGGGACATTGGAAAAGAGATTGCCCAAAGTCCCAGAAAAAGAAGGAAGAAGGTAATGTTAATTATCTAGAAACATGTTTTCTGGCAGATTCTACTGATTCTTGGATCATAGACTCTGGAGCCATTAATCATGTTTGTTATTCCTTGCAGGGGTTTCAAGAAAAGAGAAGGTTGAATGAAGATGAAGCCAATTTACGCTTGGGCAACGGAACGTTAGTGTCTGCAAGTGCAGTGGGAGATATTAGAGTTATTTTAGATTCTAGTAGGCATTTAGATTTAATAGACGTTTATTATGTACCTCAATTCAAGAGGAATTTAATTTTAGTTTCTTGTTTAAATAAGTTTGGATATTCGGTTACTTTTAATAAAACTTTTATTATTAGTAAGAATGACAAAGTTGTTTGCAAAGGTACATTGGAAAACGGTTTATTCTTTTTGCATAGAAATATGTCTCACTCGTTAGACACAGAAATAACGGAACCTAATCATAAAAGAGTAAAATTATCAAAAGATGAAACCTATCTTTGGCATTTACGCCTAGGTCACATTAACCTTAATAGGATTAAAAGATTGGTATGTGACGGACCTTTAAGTGACTTAAAGGTTGATGATCTACCAACTTGTGAATCTTGTTTGGAAGGTAAAATGACCAAAAGGCCGTTCAATACCAAAGGTGCAAGAGCCACTGAATGTTTAGGACTAGTACACACTGATGTATGTGGTCCTATGAGCATTCAAGCTAGAGGTGGATATGAGTACTTCATCACCTTCACAGATGATTACTCAAGATTTGGTTACGTGTATCTCATAAGACATAAGTCGGATGCATTTGATATGTTCAAAGCATTCAAAGCTGAAGTAGAAAATCAGCTTGAGAAACATATAAAAATCTTGAGATCTGATCGTGGTGGAGAATATCTATCTGGAGAGTTTCAGCAATATCTTATTGATAATGGGATAGTTTCTCAGCTTTCTGCACCAGGTACACATCAACAAAATGGGGTAGCAGAAAGGAGAAATAAGACTCTTTTAGAGATGGTTAGATCAATGTTGAGTTATTCAACACTTCCTATTTCTTTTTGGGGATATGCTCTACAAACAGCAATATATATTCTAAACTATTTACCATCTAAATCTGTCCCTAAAACCCTACATGAATTGTGGACTGGGCGAAAGCCTAGTTTACAACACATGAGGATATTTGGTTGTCCTGCACACGTGTTGAAAGGAAAGACAGAAAAAATGGAGTCCCGTTCGGAAACATGTATATTTGTGGGGTATCCAAAAGGAACTAAAGGATATTATTTCTATAGTCTTTCTGATCTGAAAGTATTTGTTTCAACAAATGCATCATTTCTAGAAAAGGACTATATGAATAATTTTGTGCCCAAAAGTAGAATTGTCCTGAATGAGATGTCAGGAGATTAAATTCCACAAGAGGTTTCACAACCCAGCCCAATTGTAAGTTCCACTCTAACACAAGATCAACAACCTACCATTCCTCATCGTAGTGGGAGGGTTAGAACACAACCCGAAAGATATATCGGTCTAGGAGAATCTGTTGAGAATCTCCCGGACGACGATGATCCCTACACGTACAAGGAAGCTATGGAGGATGTTGATTGTCGTCATTGGCAAAAGGCAATGCAATCCGAGATTGAATCGATGTTCAATAACAAAGTCTGGTCCCTTGTAGACTTGCCTAAAGGGATAAAACCCATTGGGTGCAACTGGGTATACAAGAGGAAAAGAGGTATGGATGGTAAGGTGGAAACCTTTAAAGCTAGACTAGTAGCTAAAGGTTATACACAGAAAGAAGGTATCGATTACGAGGAAACCTTCTCACCTGTGGCCATGCTTAAATCCATTAGGATACTCTTATCCATTGCAGCAGCTCTAGACCTAGAGATTTGGCAAATGGAAGTCAAGACAGCTTTCCTTAATGGAAGTCTTGACGAGAGCATCTACATGATGCAACCAGAGGGATTCATTGAAAAAGGCCAAGAAGAAAGAGTATGCAAGTTGCAAAAGCCCATATATGGACTAAAGCAAGCATCCAGATCCTGGAACATAAGGTTCGATCAAGCTGTAAAGGGTTTTGGATTTATTCAAAACCTTGACGAACCTTGTGTATACAAGAGGATCAAAGGCGACAAGTTAGTTTTCCTTATTCTTTATGTTGATGATATACTACTCATTGGAAACGATGTAGGTGTATTGACATCAGTGAAAGAATAGTTAGCAAAACAATTTGATATGAAGGACTTAGGAGAAGCAAGTTATATTCTTGGTATCCAAGTAATAAGGGATAGAAAGAATAGAACGATTGCATTATCCCAAGCTTCATACATTGATAAAATCTTGTCTAGATTCACCATGCAAGATTCCAAGAAAGGTATGTTACCTTTTAGACATGGAATCAAACTTTCTAAGGGTCAAGCACCTAAGAATGTGCATGAAGAGCAATTCATGAGTAGAGTTCCATATGCCTCGGCAGTTGGAAGTCTCATGTATGCAATGCTCTGTACTAGACCAGATATTTGTTTTGCTGTTGGCATAGTTAGCAGGTTTCAATCGAAACCTGGTCCTGAACATTAGACAGCAGTCAAGCATATTTTCAAGTATCTCAAGAGAACTAGAGATTATATGCTTGTATACTCTGGAGGGGATTTAATTCCCGTTGGGTATACAGATTCTGATTTTCAGTCGGATTCTGACTCTAGAAAATCCACATCATGATCTATGTTTACCATTGGAAGAGGAGCAGTCATATGGAGGAGTATCAAGCAATCTTGTATTGCTGATTTCACTATGGAAGCTGAGTATGTTGCTGCATGCGAAGCTGCCAAAAAGGCTGCTTGGCTCCGCCAATTCTTGATTGACTTAGAAGTGGTTCCTAGTGCGAATAAGCAGATCACTATACACTATGACAACAGTGGTGCAGTGGCTAATTCGAAAGAACCAAGAAGTCATAAGAGAGGTAAACACATTGAAAGGAAGTATCACCTTTTAAGGGAAATTGTTCATAGGGGAGACGTGACGATCACCAAAATCGCGTCAGCAGAAAATCTAGCGGATCCTTTCACAAAGGCTCTACCTCAGAAGAGCTTTAATGGACATCTAGAGAACATGGGAATGAGAGATATGACACACTTGCTATAGAGCAAGTGGGAGATTGTTAGGATTATGCTCAATGGCAAGAGTGTAATATTGTAATTGACAATCTTCTCGTATTAATAAATTGAATTCTGATTCTTACAATTAGTTATAGCATTTATTATAATTGTCAAGGTAAATAATCATAAGGTCAAAAGACTATGAGACATGAAGAATTGTTCATACATCCGGATATGTATGAGGTAGACACAATTCTTTAGTTAGTCTTGAATAACGTTCACAACTTAAGTCAAAGGTTGGGCACCTCTATCTTGTTAAAGTTGTAGAATTCTTTTACTAGCATTTGAGTGGGATCAAATGAATATGATGAGTCTAAAATCATCGAAAGGTTTTCGAGTAAAAGAATCTAGTGCACTAGGTGCATTGAACTGGATCACAATGAAATACTTTATCTAGAACTGTCACTAGATATAAGTCTTTTCATTAAAGAGGACAATCAGAGAGTCTATCTTAATCCTAAAATAAATGATGGACTTATGGTTGCAAGTGTTATCATTAGAGCTATCAATGAGTACGATTATATAGCATAGTCTATCCTCGATAGTTTGGTGGTATACATTTGTTAATCGATAGAGGACTTCATTTATAGATATGGACATCGTGGCTCCATTTATTAAATGAGAGTATAATATCATCATATGGATGTTTTGAGGTATTGGATATTAAATCTCAACGTTGAGTTTTCAATAATGATTATTAAAAACATGGCTTCTGGAAAAAGTCAAAGTATCCAAGTTCGAAATGTATATGAGGAAATATGGTAACTTGGAGAGCTATAGGCGGTCTATGAGCTCTTGGCGATTACTGATATTATTCACGAGGATACACCATCTCCTATAAGATTGTCTAGGGTATGAATGAGAAACATCTCCTTATTCTATCTTTATTTAAGAGTTCAATTTTAGCTCTTTAGTGGAATGAGTTTAAATTAATAGATTGGATCTAAGTGAATCATTTGTTGATTGTGATTAGGTTGTGTCTATTGAAGCTTAAATTTAGATAGTGAAAATACACAAAGTGTGTCTAATACAACCTAGAGGGGGGGGGGGGGGGGTGAATAGGTTTTAGTTGATTTATTACCAACTTTTTGACTTAATCAATTTTAATAATCATACTCCACATTAGCAATCAATCAATCCAATATAAATAAGCGGAAAACAATAAAAACACAAGGATTGATTTATGTGAGAAACCCTCCAAGTGGGCAAAACTCACGGGCTATCCTTCTAGCCACATACGGTCCTCGAATCCACTATTTGAACGAAAGTTTACAACCTAGGTTGACCTCAAGTCACACCTACTTGGTCACTAACCCTTTCACTCTACCCAACGGGCCTTTAATAGTGATTCTTGACCACAAGCTTGTGCACTAACTCACTTAGTCACAAAGCTTAACAATCAATGAAGAGGTTAAACAACCTATGTGAATATGTAAAAGATATTCAAACATGCAACTAATGCTAGGCAACAATAAATGCTTATCTAAGGATTTAAAGATGTCAATAAATGCAAATCCTTGATATAAATATCTAAATGCAAATGCATGAAGATTTAGCTAGAAGGGTAAAATCGTCCTAAATGCTAGCTATTAATGAACAAAGCTCTCAACCAACAAACAACAACTTAATCATGTAATAAATGCCAATGAACATAAAGATATGCAATAAAATCACATAAAAGAGCTAACCCTAGGCAAACAAGAACATAAGTAAATACAATGAGATTTAGGGCATGTTCAAGTTACCTAGTTAATGAAAGCAAGAAGAATCCATGATGAGATGATGCTTGAGGAGGTTAAATGCACATGGATTTGTGTTTTGTTGAGTAAAGATGAGTTCTTGGGAGTTTCTCTCTCTAAGGGAAGCTTGTCCTCTTAATAATGGCTTCTTGAACTCATGAAAACGAGCAAGGAAGAAGATAGAGTATATATAAAGGAGCCCTAGTTAAAACTGCGTCGTTTTGAACTTAGGGCACAAAATCCCGTCAATACCGCTAGATGGACCGCGTCTCAGGCAAGTGTCCAGACCGCGGTACACACAGCAGTGCACCGTCTAGACAACAACGCGGTGCAGGGCGCTGTGCATGCAGGTGCACAGGCCGTGGTATGGGCAACAGAGGCCTACTGGACAACACCGCGACTTGGGTCGCTTTGCTTGCAAGTGTACAGGAAGCGGTACAGGGAGCATGACCCTGCTGAGGTATACCGCTCTGTATGCCGCGGTGCAAGCATGTCTTGCCAAGCGGTCTAGGCCGCGCTAAGAGAAGAAATTCTCTTTTCTAGGCAAACTCAACACACTAAGTGATGTGCAAAATGTGCAAGTGTGGAGTGTGAAAAGAGGCATACAATACATCATTCAATAACATGAAGATAAGAACAATAATGCATGCAAGTGAGTGTGTGCAACTAGATCTCTTCAAAGAAAGTTAAACTAGTGAGATACCTTTGAAGTGCTCTTTGAGAGAGATGATGTCCTTGAAGCTTGATCACACTCACGAGGCCTAAATTACCCTTGCAAAGAATAATCCCCAATGTGGTTTGTCAACGAAATAAGCCAATCAAAATATGAGGAACTTACAGATAGCCCGCCAAGATCCCCAATTCACACGTATTTGCATGGATCACTTGATATATTCTACCGGGCCGATTTAAGGGTCCATCTAGAATTGTTTTTAATATATCAAGAATATAATATGTCAATTATTTAATGGATGGGCTGCACTATTATATTAATATATTAAAAGGAGACATGTGGGCTTGTTTCTTTAGTAAGAATGGGTCTGGTTCACATGTGGGCTTTTATTTAAAGTCCAATGGATTAAATGAAATAAGAAAATAATATATGGCCCATTTATATAAGTGGGGCGGCAAGGTGTATATATTAACCTAATATATTATTTTGTTTCATTGATTTAATTAAATAAGAATTAGTTAATTTATTAATTAATTGGTTAATTAAGAAACAAATCTTTTTCATATCAGGAAATATATTTCCTAAAGTTATACTATTGGTAGTAGTATATTAAAAGTAAAAGACTTGTTTGATAAGAAAATAAATAATTAATTTTATTCATTTAATCAAATAAGAAGTCTTTTTATTTAGTCAATAAAAGAATAAAAATATCTATGAGTTGGATTAGGTTTTGAAGTCTAAAGGTTGATGGAAATTAGGGTGCAACACAAACTCTTTTTGTTATGTGATTTGCTGCAACCCTAGTCCATTTAGAGGAAGATTTCGGCAATCCTAAATAGAAGAGGAAGCAAAATTTCGGCCACCTATATAATACCACATATAGAATTCGGCCACCATAGTTGATTGTATGATTCAATTTTTCTTCTTCTTCTCAATTCATAGAAAATGATAATTTTTATTCTACTAAACATAAAAGAGAGAAGAGATTATTCTATGAAAGTACACTGATTGCTTGTTCATCAATAAGCTTGTGTGTACAACATCGAATTAGGTTCACGCGAGTTTCGATCATTAGATTGAGAACTCAAAAGTGACTGGAATAATGTTTGTCTTCTTTTGATTGTTTTGTGACTAACAAAAGAAAAAGAAAACTTTGTTCATCCATTCTCAGGTTTGTAATTCAAAGAAAAAGGGAGACCACGCTCCAAGGTGATTCACGTACGTGTTCGGATTGGAAGATCTCGCGGTACTGTTCACGATCACTGTTCATGGGGGGGGGGAGTACTAATCACAGGGGGTACTGTTCACGATCACTGTTCACGCGGGTACTGTTCACGGACATCAGAAAAGATTTTACAGATTACCAATCTACGTAAGTCAATCGGATCACGCGTCAAGAGGTATTTAACTCTAACCGTATATATTTGAGTTTAATTAATTAAAAGGTTAAGGTTCAACTTTGAGAAAAAATTTAAAACCATACGAAATCAATTTTTCGTTTCTTTCGCTGCATTTTATATCGATTTTTCCCTACAAGTACAAGTATCTTTCAACTGTTACTAACTAGCATGTAACATCAAATTGCACTGGGAGGTAACTTCAAATTGCAATAGCATGTATAAATATTAGACTTTGTTTTCAGTACAAGTATCTTTCAGCTGTGACTAACTGGCATGTAACATCAAATTGCTCTAGCAGGTAACTTCAAATTGCACTAGCAGGTAACTTCAAATTGCACTTGCATATAACTTCTGGCATGTAAAAATACTGGAATTTATTTTCAGTACAAGTGTCTTTCAACTGTGACTAACTAGCATGTAGCATCAAATTAAACTGGGGGGGGTATTGTTCACGGGGGGTACTGTTCACGATCATTGTTCACGCGGGTACTGTTCACGGGCATCGGAAAAGATTTTACGGATTACCAATCGACGTAAGTCAATCGGATCACGCGTCAAGAGGTATTTAACTCTAACCGTATATATTTGAGTTTAATTAATTAAAAGGTTAAGGTTCAACTTTGAGAAAAAATTTAAAACCATACGAAATCTATTTTTCGTTTCTTTCGCTGCATTTTATATCGATTTTTCCCTACAAGTACAAGTATCTTTCAACTGTTACTAACTAGCATGTAACATCAAATTGCACTGGCAGGTAACTTCAAATTGCAATAGCATGTATAATTATTGGACTTTGTTTTCAGTACAAGTATCTTTCAGCTGTGACTAACTGGCATGTAACATCAAATTGCACTAGCAGGTAACTTCAAATTGCACTAGCATGTAACTTCTGGCATGTAAAAATACTGGAATTTATTTTTAGTACAAGTGTCTTTCAACTGTGACTAACTAGCATGTAGCATCAAATTAAACTGGGATGTAACATCAAGTTGCACTGGCATGTAACTTCTAGCATGTAGAAATACTGAACTTTGTTTTCAAATCAAGTGTCTTTCAACTGTGACTAACTGGCATGTAACATCGAATTGCACTAGCATGTAACTTCAAATTGCACAAGCATGTAACTTCTAGTATGTAAAAATACCAGAATTTGTTTTCAGTGCAAGTGTCTTTTGACTGTGACAAACTGGCATGTAACATCAAATTGCACCGGCTGGTAACTTCAAATTGCACTAGCATGTAACTTCTAGCATGTAAAAGTACTAGATTTTGTTTTAAGTACAAGTGTCTTTCAACTATGACTAAATGGTATGTAACATCGAATTGCACTGGCATGTAAGTTCTAGCATGTAAAAATACTAGACTTTGTTTTCAGTACAAGTGTCTTTCAGCTGTGACTAACAGGCATTTAACATCAAATTGAACTGTCAGGTAACTTCAAATTGCATTAGCATGTAACTTCTAGCATGTAAAAATACTGGATTTTGTTTTTAGGACAAGTGTCTTTCAACTATGACTAACTGGCCTGTAACATCAAATTGCACTGGCAGGTAACTTCAAATTGAACTGGCATGTAACTTCTAGCATGTAAAAATACTATACATTGTTTTCTGCACAAGTTTCTTTCAACTTTGTGTAAGTGGCATGTAACAACAAATTGCACTGGCAGGTAACTTCAAATTGCAATAGCATGTATAAATACTGGAATTTTTTTTCAGTACAAGTGACTTTCAACTATTACTAACTGGCATGTAGCATCAAATTGCACTGGCATGTTACTTCTAGCATGTAAAAATACTATACATGTTTTCTGCAGAAGTTTCTTTCAGCTGTGACTAACTGGCATGTAACATCAAATTGCACTAGCAGATAACTTCAAATTTCACTAGCATGTAACTTCTGGCATGTAATAAACCAGGAATAGATTTTCCGTACAAGTGTCTTTCAACTGTGACTAACTAGCATGTAGCATCAAATTGAACTGGGATGTAACATCAAATTGCACTGGCATGTAACTTCTGGCATGTAAAAATACTGGACTTTGTTTTCAGTACAAGTACCTTTCAACTGTGACTAACTGGCATGTAACATCAAATTGCACTGGCAGGTAACTTCAAATTGCAATAGCATGTATAAATATTGGACTTTGTTTTCAGTACAAGTATCTTTCAGCTGTGACTAACTAGCATATAACATCGAATTGCACTAGCAGGAAACTTCAAATTGCACTAGCATGTAACTTCTGGCATGTAAAAAAACTGGAATTTATTTTCAGTACAAGTGTCTTTCAACTGTGACTAACTAGCACGTAGCATCAAATTGAACTAGGATGTAACATCAAGTTGCACTGGCATGTAACTTCTAGCATTTAGAAATACTGAACTTTGTTTTCAAATGAAGTGTCTTTCCACTGCGACTAACTGGCATAGAACATCGAATTGCACTAGCATGTAACTTCAAATTGCACTAGCATGTAACTTCTAGCATGTAAAAATACTGGATTTTGTTTTCAGGACAAGTGTCTTTCAACTATGACTAACTGGCCTGTAACATCAAATTGCACTAGCAGGTAAGTTCAAATTGAACTGACATGTAACTTCTAGCATGTAAAAATATAATACATTGTTTTCTGCACATGTAACTTCTAGCATGTAAAAATACAATACAGTCCAGGAGCATATCGTAAAGTGAAGGAGCCTCCAAACGTTGGTAAGGTTCTAAATTTCTTTTTAATACATTGATTACAATTTCCTGTGTTTACATATTGTATGTATTAGTTCTGGAAAAAGAATTGCGATCCTAAGTTCACTGGTCCCAGATCGTTTATGATCTGTATAAAAATTTAAAACCTATTTCCGCTGCGTTACCAGTGAACAGGGTTCCAACATGTATAAATACTGGAATTTGTTTTCAGTACAAGTGTCTTTCAACTGTGACTAACTGGCATGTAGCATTAAATTGCACTGGCATATAACTTCAAATTGCACTGGCATGTATCTTCTAGCATGTAAAAATACTGGAATTTGTATTCAATACTAGTGTCTTTCAACTGTGACTAACTGGCAAGTAACATCAAATTACAATAGCATGTAACATCAAATTACAATAGCATGTAACATCAAATTACAATAGCATGAAACTTCAAATAGCACTGGCATGTAACTTCTAGCATGTAAAAATACTGGAATTTGTTTTTAGTACAAGTGTCTTTCAACTATGACTAATTGGCATGTAACATCAAATTGCACCGAAGGTAACTTCAAATTGCACTAGAATGTAACTTCTAGCATGTAAAAGTACTGGATTTTGTTTTAAGTACAAGTGTCTTTCAACTGTGACTAAATGGTATGTAACATCAAATTGCACTGGCATGTAAGTTCTAGCATGTAAAACTACTAGACTTTGTTTTCAGTACAAGTGTCTTTCAGCTGTGACTAACAGGCATTTAACATCAAATTGAACTGTCAGGTAACTTCAAATTGCACTAGCATGTAACTTCTAGCATGTAAAAATACTGGATTTTGTTTTCGGGACAAGTGTCTTTCAACTATGACTAACTGGCATGTAACATCAAATTGCACTGGCAGGTAAGTTCAAATTTAACTAACATGTAACTTCTAGCATGTAAAAATACTATACATTGTTTTCTGCACAAGTTTGTTTCAGCTGTGACTAACTGGCATGTAACATCAAATTGCACTAGCAGGTAACTTCAAATTGCACTAGCATGTAACTTCTGGCATGTAAAAATACTGGAATTTGTTTTCAGTACAAGTGTCTTTCAACTGTGACTAACTAGCATGTAGCATCAAATTGAACTGGGATGTAACATCAAGTTGCACTGGCATGTAACTTCTAGCATGTAGAAATACGGAACTTTGTTTTCAGTACAAGTGTCTTTCAACTGTAACTAACTGGCATGTAATATCGAATTGCACTAGCATGTAACTTCAAATTGCACTAGCATGTAACTTCTAGTATGTAAAAATACTAGAATTTGTTTTCAGTGCAAGTGTCCTCAACTGTGACAAACTGGCATGTAACATCAAATTGCACCGGAAGGTAACTTCAAATTGCAATAGCATGTATAAATACTGGAATTTGTTTTCAGTACAAGTGTCTTTCAACTGTGACTAACTGGCATGTAGCATTAAATTGCACTAGCATATAACTACAAATTGCACTGGCATGTAACTTCTAGCATGTAAAAATACTGGAATTTATTTTCAGTACAAGTGTCTTTCAACTATGACTAACTGGGATGTAACATCAAATTGCACTGGCAGGTAACTTCAAATTGCACTAGCATGTAACTTCTAGCATTTAAAAGTACTGGATTTTGTTTTAAGTACAAGTGTCTTTTGTTAGGATTATGCTCAATAGCAAGAGTGCAATATTGTAATTGACAATCTTTTCATTTAAATAAAGTGATTTCTGATTCTGCAAAATCTTATAGCATTTATAATTATAATTGTCAAGGTAAATAATCATAAGGTCAAAAGACTATGAGATATGAAGAATTGTTTGTACATCTGGATATGTATGAGGTAGACACAATTCTTTAGTTAGTCTTGTATAACGTTTACAACTTAAGTTAAAGGTTGGGCACCTCTATCTTAATAAAGTTGTAGAATTCTTTTACTAGCATTTGAGTGGGATCAAATGAGTTATGATGAGTCTAAAATCATCGAAAGGTTTTTGAGTAAAAGAATCTAGTGCACTGGGTGCATTGAACTGGATCACAATGAAATACTTTATCTAGAACCGTCACTAGATATAAGTCTTTTCATTATCAGGACAATCGGAGAGTCTATCTAAATCCTGAGACAAATGATGGACTTATGGTTGCAAGTGTTATCATTTGAGCTATCAATGAGTACGATTATATAGCATAGTCTATCCTCGATAGTTTGGTGGTATTCATTTGTTAATCGATAGAGGACTTCATTTATAGATATGGACATCGTGGCTCCATTTATTAAATGAGAGTATAATATCATCATATGGATGTTTTGAGGTATTGGATACTAAATCTCAACGTTGAGTTTTCAATAATGATTATTGAAAACATGGCTTCTGGACAAGTCAAAGTATCCAAGTTCGAAATGTGGTCATATGAGGAAATATGGTAACTTGGAGAGCTATAGGCGGTCTATGAGCTCTTGGCGATTACTGATATTATTCACGAGGATACACCATCTCCTATAAGATTGTCTAGGGTATGAATGAGAAACATCTCCTTATTCTATCTTTATTTAAGAGTTCAATTTTAGCTCTTTAGTAGAATGAGTTAAAATTAATAGATCGGACCTAAGTGAATCATTTGTTGATTGTGATTAGGTTATGTCTATTGAAGCTTAAATTTAGATAGCCCGCCAAGATCCACAATCCACACATACTTGCATGGATCACTTGATATATTCTACCGGACCAATTTATGGGTCCATGTAGAATTGCATTTAATATATTAAGAATATAATATGTCTATTATTTATTTAATGGGCTGCACTATTATATTTATATATTAAAAGGAGACATGTGGGCTTATTTCTTTTAGTAAGAATAAGTCTGGTTCACATGTGGGCTTTTATTTAAAGTCTAATGGATTAAATAAAATAAGAAAAATAATATTAGGCCCATATATATATGGTGTGGGCGGCAAGGGTGATAAAATAGCCCAAGATATTATTTTATTTTATTGTTTTGATTAAATGGGAATTAATTAATTATTTAATTAATTAATAGTTTAAATCAAAATCTTTTCCAGATCAGTAAATTAAATACTATGTGTTGGATTAGGGTTGGAATTCTTTTAAGTGATAGGAGTCCTAACGTGGTAAGGATTAAGTCCACATACACTCCTTATTATACAAAGAATTCGGCCACCACTAGTCCTACAAGGGTTAGGATTCTTGAATTGATAGGAATTAGGGAAAAGGACAATTCCTTTTCAAGTAAGGAAATTAACCAACCCTAGATTTCCTATTCAATGAATTCGGCCAACCCTACTGTAGGGAAAAATCGATATAAAACGCAGCGGAAGAAACGAAAAATAGATTTCGTATGGTTTTAAAATTTTTCTCAAAGTTGAACCTTAACCTTTTAATTAATTAAACTCAAATATATACGGTTAGAGTTAAATACCTCTTGACGCGTGATCCGATTGACTTACGTCGATTGGTAATCCGCAAAATCTTTTCCTATGCCCGTGAACAGTACCCGCGTAAACAGTGATTGTGAACATTACCCGCGTGAACAGTGATCATGAACAGTACCCGCGTGAACAGTGATCGTGAACAGTACCGCGAGATCTTCCAATCCGAACACGTACGTGAATCACCTAGGAGCGTGGTCTCCCTTTTTCTTTGAATTGCAAACTTGAGAATGGATGAACAAAGTTTTCTTTTTCTTTTTCTTTTGTTAGTCACAAAACAATCAAAAGAAGACAAAAATTATTCCGGTCACTTTTGAGTTCTCAATCTAATGATCGAAACTCGCGTGAACCTAATTCGATGTTGTACACACAAGCTTATTGATGAACAAGCAATCATTGTACTATCAAAGAATAATCTCCTCTCTCTTTTATGTTTAGTAGAATAAAAATTATCCTTTTCTATGAATTGAGAAGAAGAAGAAAAATTGAATCATTCAATCAACTACTGTGGCCGAATTCTATATCTGGTATTATATAGGTGGCCGAAATTTTGCTTCCTCTTCTATTTAGGATTGCCGAAATCTTCCTCTAAATGGACTAGGGTTGCCGCAAATCACATACCAAAAAGAGTTTGTGTTGCACCCTAATTTCCATCAACCTTTAGACTTCAAAACCTAATCCAACTCGTAGATATTTTTATTCTTTTATTGACTAGATAAAAAGACTTCTTATTTGATTAAATAAATAAAATTAATTAATTATTTTCTTATCAAACAAGTCTTTTACTTTTAATATACCACTACCAATAGTATAACTTTAGGAAATATATTTCCTGATCAGAAAAAGATTTGTTTCTTAATTAAACAATTAATTAATAAATTAACTAATTCTTATTTAATTAAAACAATGAAACAAAATAATATATTAGGTTAATATATACACCTTGCCGCCCCACTTATATAAATGGGCCATATATTATTTTCCTATTTCATTTAATCCATTGGACTTTAAATAAAACCCCACATGTGAACCAGACCCATTCTTACTAAAAGAAACAAGCCCACATGTCTCCTTTTAATATATTAATATAATAGTGCAGCCCATTAATTAAATAATAGACATATTATATTCTTGATATATTAAAAACAATTCTAGATGGACCCTTAAATCGGCCCGGTAGAATATATCAAGTGATCCATGCAAATACGTGTGGATTGGGGATCTTGGCGGGCTATCTAAATTTAAGCTTCAATAGACACAACCTAATCACAATCAACAAATGATTCACTTAGGTCCAATCTATTAATTTTAACTCATTCCACTAAAGAGCTAAAATTGAACTCTTAAATAAAGATAGAATAAGGAGATGTTTCTCATTCATACCCTAGACAATCTTATAGGAGATGGTGTATCCTCGTGAATAATATCAGTAATCGCCAAGAGCTCATAGACCGCCTATGGCTCTCCAAGTTACCATATTTCCTCATATGACCACATTTCGAACTTGGATACTTTGACTTGTCCAGAAGCCATGTTTTCAATAATCATGATTGAAAACTCAACGTTGAGATTTAATATCCAATACCTCAAAACATCCATATGATGATATTATACTCTCATTTAATAAATGGAGCCACGATGTCCATATCTATAAATGAAGTCCTCTATCGATTAACAAATGAATACCACAAAAATATCGAGGATAGACTATGCTATATAATCGTACTCATTGATAGCTCTAATGATAACACTTGCAGCCATAAGTCCATCATTTATCTCAGGATTAAGATAGACTCTCCGATTGTCCTCTTTAATGAAAAGACTTATATCTAGTGACGGTTCTAGATAAAGTATTTCATTGTGATCGAGTTCAATGCACGTAGTGCACTAGATTATTTTACTCTAAAACCTTTCGATGATTTTAGACTCATCATATTCATTTGATCCCACTCAAATGCTAGTAAAAGAATTCTACAACTTTAACAAGATAGAGGTGCCCAACCTTTAACTTAAGTTGTGAACGTTATTCAAGACTAACTAAGGAATGCTGTCTACCTCATACATATCCGGATGTATTAACAATTCTTCATGTCTCGTAGTCTTTTGACCTTATGATTATTTACCTTGACAATTATAATAATAAATGCTATAAGTAATTGTAAGAATCAGAATTCACTTTATTAATATGAGAAGATTGTCAATTACAATATTACACTCTTGCCATTGAGCATAATCCTAACAATCTCCCACTTGCTCTATAGCAAGTGTGTCATATCTCTCATTACCATGTTCTCTAGATGTCCATCAAAGCTTTTCTGAGGTAGAGCCTTTGTGAAAGGATCTGCTAGA
This sequence comes from Dipteronia sinensis, assembly GCA_033220585.1. Lineage (NCBI taxonomy): Eukaryota > Viridiplantae > Streptophyta > Magnoliopsida > Sapindales > Sapindaceae > Dipteronia > Dipteronia sinensis. Next base: position 49,757,395 of record CM065636.1, on the reverse strand, counting down.
TTTTCTGCTGACGCGATTTTGGTGATCGTCACGTTTCCCCTATAAACAATTTCCCTCAAAAGGTGATACTTCCTTTCAATGTGTTTACCTTTCTTATGACTTCTTGGTTCTTTCGAATTAGCCACTGCACCACTGTTGTCACAGTGTATAGTGATCTGCTTATTTTCACTAGGAACCACTTCTAAGTCAATCAAGAATTGGCAGAGCCAAACAGCCTCTTTGGCAGCTTCGCATGCAGCAACATACTCAGCTTCCATGGTGGAATCAGTAATACAAGATTGCTTGATACTCCTCCATATGACTGCTCCTCCTCCAATGGTAAACACAGATCCTGATGTGGATTTTCTGGAGTCAGAATCCGACTGGAAATCAGAATCCGTATACCCAACGGGAATTAAATCCCCTCCAGAGTATACAAGCATATAATCTCTAGTTCTCTTGAGATACTTGAAAATATGCTTGACTGCCGTCCAATGATCAGGACCAGGTTTCGATTGAAACCTGCTAACTATGCCAACAGTAAAACAAATATCTGGTCTAGTACAGAGCATTGCATACATGAGACTTCCAACTGCCGAGGCATATGGAACTCTAGTCATGAATTGCTCTTCATGCACATTCTTAGGTGCTTGACCCTTAGAAAGTTTGATTCCATGTCTAAAAGGTAACATACCTTTCTTGGAATCTTGCATGGTGAATCTAGACAAGATTTTATCAATGTATGAAGCTTGGGATAATACAATTATTCTATTCTTTCTATCCCTTATTACTTGGATACCAAGAATATAACTTGCTTCTCCTAAGTCCTTCATATCAAATTTTTTTGCTAACCATTCTTTCACTGATATCAATACACCTACATCGTTTCCAATGAGTAGTATATCATCAACATAAAGAATGACGAAAACCAACTTGTCGCCTTTGATCCTCTTGTATACACAAGGTTCGTCAGGGTTTTGAATAAATCCAAAACCCTTTACAGCTTGATCGAACCTTATGTTCCAGGATCTGGATGCTTGCTTTAGTCCATATATGGACTTTTGCAACTTGCATACTCTTTCTTCTTGACCTTTTTCAATGAATCCCTCTGGTTGCATCATGTAGATGCTCTCGTCAATACTTCCATTAAGGAAAGCTGTCTTGACGTCCATTTGCTAAATCTCTAGGTCTAGAGATGCTGCAATGGATAAAAGTATCCTAATGGATTTAAGCATGGCCACAGGTGAGAAGGTTTCCTCGTAATCGATACCTTCTTTTTGTGTATAACCTTTAGCTACTAGTCTAGCTTTAAAGGTTTCCACCTTACCATCCATACCTATTTTCCTCTTGTATACCCACTTGCACCAAATTGTTTTTATCCCTTTAGGCAAGTCTACAAGGGACCAGACTTTGTTATTGAATATCGATTCAATCTCGGATTGCATTGCCTTTTGCCAATGACGACAATCAACATCCTCCATAGCTTCCTTGTACGTGTAGGGATCATCGTCGTCCGGGAGATTCTCAACAGATTCTCCTAGACCGATGTATCTTTTGGGTTCTGTTCTAACCCTCCCACTACGACGAGGAATGGTAGGTTGTTGATCTTGTGTTATAGTGGAACTTACAATTTGGCTGGGTTGTGAAACCTCTTGTGGAATTGTATCTCCTGACATCTCATTCAGGACAATTCTACTTTTGGGCACAAAATTATTCATATAGTCCTTTTCTAGAAATGAAGCATTTGTTGAAACAAATACTTTTAGATCAGAAGGACTATAGAAATAATATCCTTTAGTTCCTTTTGGATACCTTACAAATATACATGTTTCCGAACGGGACTCCATCTTTTCTGTCTTTCCTTTCAACACATGTGCAGGACAACCAAATATCCTCATGTGTTGTAAACTAGGCTTTCGCCCAGTCCACAATTCATGTGGGATTTTAGGGACAGATTTAGATGGTACATCGTTTAGAATATATATTGCTGTTTGTAGAGCATATCCCTAAAAAGAATAGGAAGTGTTGAATAATTCAACATTGATCTAACCATCTCTAAAAGAGTCATATTTCTCCTTTCTGCTACCCCATTTTGTTGAGGTGTACCTAGTGCAGAAAGCTGAGAAACTATCCCATTATCAATAAGATATTGCTGAAACTCTCCAGATAGATATTCTCCACCAAGATCAGATCTCAAGATTTTTATATGTTTTTCAAGCTGATTTTCTACTTCAACTTTGAATGCTTTGAACATATAAAATGCATCCGACTTATGTCTCATGAGATATACATAACCAAATCTTGAGTAATCATCTATGAAGGTGATGAAGTACTCATATCCACCTCTAGCTTGAATGCTCATAGGACCACATACATCAGTGTGTACTAGTCCTAAACATTCAGTGGCTCTTGCACCTTTGGTATTGAACGGCCTTTTGGTGATTTTACCTTCCAAACAAGATTCACAAGTTGGTAGATCATCAACCTTTAAGTCACTTAAAGGTCCGTCACATACCAATCTTTTAATCCTATTAAGGTTAATGTGACCTAGGCGTAAATGCCAAAGATAGGTTTCATATTTTGATAATTTTACTCTTTTATGATTAGGTTCCGTTATTTCTGTGTCTAACGAGTGAGAGATATTTTCTATGCAAAAAGAATAAACCGTTTTCCAATATACGTTTGCAAACAACTTTGTCATTCTTACTAATAATAAAAGTTTTATTAAAAGTAACCGAATATCCAAACTTATTTAAACAAGAAACTAAAATTAAATTCCTCTTGAATTGAGGTACATAATAAACGTCTATTAAATCTAAATGCCTACTAGAATCTAAAATAACTCTAATATCTCCCACTGCACTTGCAGACACTAACGTTTCGTTGCCCAAGCGCAAATTGACTTCATCTTCATTCAACCTTCTCTTTTCCTGAAACCCCTGTAAGGAATAACAAACATGATTAGTGGCTCCAGAGTCTATGATCCAAGAATCAGTAGAATCTGCCAGAAAACATGTTTCTAGATAATTAACATTACCTTCTTCCTTCTTTTTATGGGACTTTGGGCAATCTCTTTTCCAATGTCCCTTTTCACCACAAAGGAAGCATTTCCCTTTGATCTTGGTTACTTTCTTGGTTTCCTTCTTGGTAGGCCCAAGTTGCTTTTTCTTCTGTTGTTTCTTGACCTTCTTACGGGTCTTAACAGTAGCAACTTTACCAACCAAATGAATCTCTTGACCTTTGTTTTTCACAAGGATCTTTTCAGCGCTTTGAACATCTTACATCAGGCCCTGCAAGGTGTATTCCTTTTTGTTCAAGGTGTAGTCCAACTTGAACTGATCAAAGGAATCTGACAGTGAGTTAACTACCATATCAATTTTGGTCTCACCATCAATCTCAGCACCATTTAGTTCAGCAATATTGAGATGTGCTATGACTTTCATCATGTGATCTTTCACAGATTGTCCAGGTTTCATCCTAAGATTCATAAAAGCAGTCACTGCCTCTCTCTTAGTCGTCCTAGACCTCATAACAAACATTTCCTCTAGAGACATCATTATATCAGCAGCGGACTCCATTCCTTCATGTTGCTGTTGCAACACGTTGGAGATAGTGGCCATAATGTAACATTTTGCCATATCATCAGAAGTCTTCCACTGCTCATACTCATCTCTTTCCATCACATTAGATTCATTATTAGAAAGGGGTGGTTTAGGAGTGGTAAGAACAAACTTATCTTTTTCACTTTGCAGCAACAACCCAATTTTCCTTTTCCATGTTACGTAGTTATCTCCAGTTTAGGTGTTATCTTTCAGGATGTTCATAAGTGATGGGGTCATGATTTCTGATTAAAACAAAAACATATATAAGTAAATAATCATGATAATAGCACTTTTTAAAAATTTATCTTGAATTAAAATAAATAATTCAATCATAAAAATTCAACGGTGATCCAATACCCATAAATATTACGCCTCCTTTGGGAGTTCGCACTATTTACTAGTTAGACTAGGTCTCACCTAATTGTTAACATAACAACCAGCGTTTTTAATTTTAGCCTTGTAATTTTTATTAACAAGAACTCTTGGGAAGATATTAATAAAATTACATTGAGTGTGTTACCAAGATATCGACCCTCAATTTTCTCTCACGAAAATCCCTCCTTGGGGAGTAGATTTCGTTTAAGTCAATTGTCTAGTCTATCCTTAGGAAGTATATTGTTAAATTCCATTTATGGATGCCCCTTGGGGGGATTACCAAAAATAATAAAACTCAACTAATCTTGGAGGCCATAGGCGTTCTTGCACACCTTCTCACACTCAATTATTTAAGGCGTGTGATTAAATCCCAAAGAATGATTTTTACCAAGTTATCTAAATGCCAATTAGATTCCTAAATCATTCAATGCATGTTCATACCAAAAGAGATATATGAGTGGCACTCCTATTCTAAAATGTCATGTTATCATACAACAACAAATATTGTAATATTTAAGCAAAAATTAAATAGCAACAATTTTGGCCCATCCTAGAAAAGCATGTAAATTACAATTGTTAGGAATACAAGATCTTCAGGTGGCCATCAACCATACGCTCATCCCTCAGCTTCCTCCCATGGACGTGCACAGCCCACAACCCCACAAAGGGGCTGCCTTGCGCAGCCCATAAGGCCACACAAGGCTGCCGTTCGCAGCCCACCAAGGATTAGGCTTGCCATGCGCAGCCCAATCCAGTCCTAGGGTGCGCACGATGCTCATTCTTGGTTCCGGTTGCTTCGTTTTTCTTCGCGTCTTCGAATTTTCAATACCCGAATACATTACATCATATTACGAATAAATTACTGCAGCAAATTTTTTTTATTTTTTTTTTATTTTTCTGCAGTAAGATTTACAAAAAAAAATACTGCACCTGATTACAAAAAAAAATACTGCAGTTATTTTACATACAAAACAAAAAAAATAAAACCCTAGAAACTACCAAGAAGGAATTATGGCGATAATAGACCACCCTTCTTGTTACAAATCCGAAACAAAAATTACATTGAAATTCTAGGACCAAAATCGAGCAATAACAATACACTTTATAAAACATATATAAATCCATACATTCAACATGTAATTATAGATGCGAATACCTAGAGTGCCATCTCTTTCTAAAACATGTATAATCACAATAAAAAAGAAATAGATTCACGTATATATACGTTAATTAATTAAAAGGTACAACCAGGCTCTGATACCAATTGTAGGGAAAAATCGATATAAAAAACGCAGCGGAAGAAACGAAAAATAGATTTCGTATGGTTTTAAAATTTTTCTCAAAATTGAACCTTAACCTTTTAATTAATTAAACTCAAATATATACGGTTAGAGTTAAATACCTCTTGACGCTTGATCCGATTGACTTACGTCGATTGGTAATCCGCAAAATCTTTTTCGATGCCCGTGAACAGTACCCGCATGAACAGTGATCGTGAACAGTACCCGCGTGAACAGTACCGCGAGATCTTTCAATCCGAACACGTACGTGAATCACCTAGGAGCGTGATCTCCCTTTTTCTTTGAATTGCAAACCTGAGAATGGATGAACAAAGTTTTCTTTTTCTTTTGTTAGTCACAAAACAATCAAAAGAAGACAAAAATTATTCTGGTCACTTTTGAGTTCTTAATCTAATGATCGAAACTCGCGTGAACCTAATTCGATGTTGTACACACAAGCTTATTGATGAACAAGAAATCATTGTACTATCAAAGAATAATCTCTTCTCTCTTTTATGTTTAGTAGAATAAAAATTATCCTTTTCTATGAATTGAGAAGAAGAAGAAAAATTGAATCATTCAATCAACTATGGTGGCCGAATTCTATATGTGGTATTATATAGGTGGCCGAAATTTTGCTTCCTCTTCTATTTAGGATTGCCGAAATCTTCCTCTAAATGGACTAGGGTTGCCGCAAATCACATACCAAAAAGAGTTTGTGTTGCACCCTAATTTCCATCAACCTTTAGACTTCAAAACCTAATCCAACTCATAGATATTTTTATTCTTTTATTGACTAAATAAAAAGACTTCTTATTTGATTAAATAAATAAAATTAATTATTTATTTTCTTATCAAACAAGTCTTTTACTTTTAATATACTACTACCAATAGTATAACTTTAGGAAATATATTTCCTGATCAGAAAAAGATTTGTTTCTTAATTAAACAATTAATTAATAAATTAACTAATTCTTATTTAATTAAAACAATGAAACAAAATAATATATTAGGTTAATATATACACCTTGCCGCCCCACTTATATAAATGGGCTATATATTATTTTCTTATTTCAATTAATCCATTGGACTTTAAATAAAAGCCCACATGTGAACCAGACCCATTCTTACTAAAAGAAACAAGCCCACATGTCTCATTTTAATATATTAATATAATAGTGCAGTCCATTAATTAAATAATAGACATATTATATTCTTGATATATTAAAAACAATTCTAGATGGACCCTTAAATCGGCCCGGTAGAATATATCAAGTGATCCATGCAAATACGTGTAGATTGGGGATCTTGGCGGGCTATCTAAATTTAAGCTTCAATAGACACAACCTAATCACAATCAACTAATGATTCACTTAGGCCCAATCTATTAATTTTAACTCATTCCACTAAAGTGCTAAAATTGAACCCTTAAATAAAGATAGAATAAGGAGATGTTTCTCATTCATACCCTAGACAATCTTATAGGAGATGGTGTATCCTCGTGAATAATATCAGTAATCGCCAAGAGCTCATAGACCGCCTATGGCTCTCCAAGTTACCATATTTCCTCATATGACCACATTTCGAACTTGGATACTTTGACTTGTCCAGAAGCCATGTTTTCAATAATCATTATTGAAAACTCAACGTTGAGATTTAATATCCAATACCTCAAAACATCCATATGATGATATTATACTCTCATTTAATAAATGGAGCCATGATGTCCATATCTATAAATGAAGTCCTCTATCGATTAACAAATGTATACCACCAAACTATCGAGGATAGACTATGCTATATAATCGTACTCGTTGATGGCTCTAATGATAATACTTGCAACCATAAGTCCATCATTTATCTCAGGATTAAGATAGACTCTCCGATTGTCCTCTTTAATGAAAAGACTTATATCTAGTGACGGTTCTAGATAAAGTATTTCATTGTGATCCAATTCAATGCACCTAGTGCACTAGATTCTTTTACTCGAAAACCTTTCGATGATTTTAGACTCATCATATTCATTTGATCCCACTCAAATGCTAGTAAAAGAATTCTACAACTTTAACAAGATAGAGGTGCCCAACCTTTAACTTAAGTTGTGAACGTTATTCAAGACTAACTAAAGAATTGTGTCTACCTCATACATATCCGGATGTATGAACAATTCTTTATGTCTCATAGTCTTTTGACCTTCTGATTATTTACCTTGACAATTATAATAATAAATGCTATAAGTAATTGTAAGAATCAGAATTCACTTTATTAATATGAGAAGATTGTCAATTACAATATTACACTCTTGCCATTGAGCATAATCCTAACAGCTCGGGCAACAAATCTCAGTTAGCACGCTCGAGATCATTACCACGTAGGTGATGACCAATGGTAGAATATATATGTGTATCAAACAATGCCTAATGAAATGATATGGAGATAACAATTTCGTTAGGTACTCAAAAAGAATAAAAATCTATCTTTTTTGATAACATATGATATACATTTCTCTATCTCTCTTTCGAATTGCTCTCACTTTTTTCTGGGTGATCGTTGGGTGTTTATTGTATGCCTGTCGAATAGTAGTCTCCTCTTTTTCGAAGGAAGAAGTCCCTCCTTTATACAGTGTCTTCAAATGGTTAAACTCATTGATTTCCCCTTGATTTTCTCATCTCTTCCCTCCTTATCGAACTGGAATTTTACCTTTAAATGTCGTTGACTTTGAGTTAATTGCTCAGTTGAGGATATCTTGGTGGAAATCAATATGTTTCCCTTTTAGGTTCTATTACTTGTTCTGCACTTGTATAATGTCTATAGATGCGATACTGTGTATCTTCGGGTCTAGCATGATTCCCATAGGGGTCATAGAATGTGTTAAGGTGTGGTGCATCAGTTAGTGAGGTCGATCATTGTCATGACCCCGATGTTGAGAAGCTTCATCCAGCTAGGAGCTAGGTTTGACCTCCCTTGACTTTTCGAAGCTAGATGCGACCTCCTATGGACACCTCCCTGTATCAGCGAGGTATAAGCGAGCTTCTGGAGGAATTACAAGGTAGCCTCGACTTCGGGAGGATTTGGTGATGCGGGCTTGATCCGACCATTCTGGGCTCCATTCCGGATGTTTCTGGATCCTGTCCTTGTTCCTGCGGGGCGGTATCGTAGCTCGGCTTTGGGTAGAATGGTCTCCTGGTGGAAACTTTTGGGCATGGAGCCAGGTCTGGAAGGTGGAAAATTTCCCTTTGGTTCTTAGCCAATTTTGGCTATTAACAAAGACTTAAATCAATAAGGATCTAGTATCCATTCAATCAATAAGGATTTCATATCCAAATTAGTCTTCTCTCTCTTCTTAATGGTTAAACAAGACTACTATCATACGGATATTTATCCGGAAAAATCTAATGGGATCTCTTGATCAAATGTCTTGGTTTGCCTTTAAGGATTGATATAGTTGCTCTTACCTGAAAATATCTTTTGAAAAAACTATATCCTGTTTGCTTGTGACAAAAGGGTACAAAATGGTTTGAATTCTTATGGAAACCCTTTTGATGTTTGCTTTGCCAAATACCATTGCTTGAACTTGAATGCTATATGTCTTGCATGCAAAGCAACAATTTCACACATTTTTTTAAATAAAACTCCTTGAATCTCTCTCAATTATTTAAGTTGCATAAAGTTTGTGTATATGATTATGCATCGTAATTGTGCTAATATCTCTCTTTGGTAAAGAAACCCAATAGGGGGAGCTCCTTTGCATATCTCATGACAAAAAGGGAGAGAAGTCGTGGGAAATATAGGGGGATCATTGGTTATGCTTCATGGGAGATATTATAAGAGAGAGTAACAGTTAATGGGGAGAATTGCACATGCATTTCTTTATATTGCTTTAATGAGTGCAATTGTTTTTTATATTTGTTCACCTCACTTGCACTTGTTCTTGGAAAGTGTTTCTTGCTATTGTGTGTAGGTACAATGATAATTCTACAAAGAAATTGAAGATATTGAAGACTTAGATTCTAGGAATCTCATTTGTAATGTAGAATTGATCTTGTAAGTACCTAATATTTTGATTGGCTTATTTCGTTGTCAAACCACATTGGGGATTATTCTTTGTAAGGGTAATTTAGGCCTCTTGAGTGTGATCAAGCTTTAAGGAGATCATCTCTCTATTAAGAGCACTTCAAAGGTATCTCACTAGTTTAACTTTCTTTGAAGAGATCTAATTGCACACACTCACTTGCATGCATTATGTTCCTATCTTCATGTAATTGAATGATGTATTGTATGCCACTTTTCACACTCCACAATTGCACTGATTGCACATCACTTAGTGTGTTGAGTTTGCCTCAAAAAGAGAAATTCTTCTCTTAGTGCGGTCTAGACCGCTTGGCAAGACTTGCTTGCACCGCGGCATACAGAGCGGTATACCTCAGCAGGGTCATGCTTCCTGTACCGCTTCCTGTACGTTTGCACGCATAACGACCCAAGTCGCGGTGTTGTCTAGTAGGCCTCTGTTGCCCATACCGCGGCCTGTGCACCTGCATGCACAGCGCCCTGCACCGCGTTGTTGTTCAGACGGTGCACTGCTGTGTGTACCGCGGTCTGGACATTTGCCTGCGACGCGGTCCATCTAGCGGTATTGACGGGATTTTATGCCCTGAGTTCAAAACGACGCTGTTTTAACTAGGGCTCCCATATATATACTCTCTCTTCTTTCTTGCTCGTTTTTATGAGTTCAAGAAGCCATTTTTGATAGGCCAAGCTTCCCTTAGAGAGAGAAACTCCCAAGAACTCATCTTTACTCAACCAAACACAAATCCATGTGCATTTAACCTCTTCAAGCATCATCTCATCATGGATTCTTCTTGCTTTCATTGACTAGGTAACTTGAACATACCCTAAATCTCTTTGCATTTATTTATGTTCTTGTTTGCCTAGGGTTAGCTCTTTTATATGATTTTATTGCATATCTTTATGTTTATTGGCATTTATAACATGTTTGAGTTGATGTTTGTTGGTTGAGAGCTTTGTTCATTAATAGCTAGCATTTAGGACGATTTTACCCTTCTAGCTAAATCTTCATGCATGTGCATTTAGATATTGATATCTAGGATTTGCATTTATTGACATCCTTAAATCCTTAGATAAGCATTTAGTGTTGCCTATCATTAATTGCATGCTTGAATATCTTTTACATATTCACATAGGTTGTTTAACCTCTTCATTGATTGTTAAGCTTTGTGACTAAGTGGGTTAGTGCACAAGCTTGTGGTCTAAAATCACTATTAAAGGCCCGTTGGGTAGAGTGAAAGGGTTAGTGACCAAGTATGTGTGACTTGAGGTCAACCTAGGTTGTAAACTTTCGTTCAAATAGTGGATTTGAGGACCGTATGTGGCTAGAAGGATAGCCAGTGAGTTTTTGCCCAGTTGGAGGGTTTCTCACGTAAATCAATCCTTGTGTTTTTATTGTTTTCCGCATATTTATATTGGATTGATTGATTGCTAATATGGGGCAGGATTATTAAAATTGATTAAGTCAAAAAGTTGGTAATAAATCAACTAAAACCTATTCACCCCCCCCCCCCCCCCCCCCCCCTCCCCCCTCTCTAGGTTGTATTAGACACACTTTGTGTATTTTCAATTGGTATCAGAGCGGGTTCCTAGATACACTTAGGTGATCCTTGCTCTTTGAGTGTCTTGCATTTTGTTTGTGTTTGTTGCATCATAAACATTCATCTCATTCATACCCAAACACTATGAGTGGGAACGGAAGTGGTAATGAGGGAGCCTCTAGCACAAGACCCCCTTTGCTCACCGGAGTAAACTATGCCTCTTGGAAAGGCAAGATGGAGTCTTACATTTGCCAAATAAATGACCGAGCATGGATGGCAATTGAAGATGGCTACACTCTTCTGGAAAAGACTCTTGAAGACGAAAGTGTAGTTCCCAAGCAAAAGTCGGAATGGTCAACTCAAGAGTTTAAAGCATCCAAGTGGAACAACAAGGCTATGCATGCTATTCTTTGTGCAATGGATGAAAATCAGTACAAATTGATCCAAATAACAAGAATTGCAAAAGAGGCATGGGAGATTCTAGAGACGGCCCATGAGGGAACCGAGGTGGTCAAGGACTCAAAGCTTCAAGTCCTCCAAACACAATTCGAGCAAATTAGGATGGAGGAGGATGAGTGCTTCAACGACTTTCAAGTGAAGTTGATGGACATAGTCAATTAGAGCCATCAACTTGGTGATCCCTATTCGGATAGGAGGATCAAGCAAAAAATTATGAGGTCGCTTCCAGCAAGATTTGAGTCAAAAGTGACGGCTCTTGAGGAGAATAGTGACTACAAGAATATGAAGCCAAGTGAAGTTATTGGAAGGCTTCTAGCATATGATTCTAGATGGACTCCCACACCTACACCTCAAAAGAAGCAAAAGAGTATTGCTCTGAAGACTTCTAAGGTTGAGAAGGAGGAAGAAGACTCAGATGAAGAAATGGCCCTCATGGTGAAAAGATTCAAGAAGTTCATCAATTTTGAGAAGAGGGGATTTGGATCCAAAGGAAAGGAAATAAAGAAGAAGACTTCTTTCAAGAAGTTTGAGTCAAGTGAAGACAAGCCCACAAGAAAAGGGATTCAATGCTTCGAATGTGGAGGTTTCGGACACATCTCCACGGATTGTGGAAATTTGAAAAACAAGAAGAAAGGAAAGGCCATGGCCGCCACGTGGAGCGATAGTGATGACTTGGAAGAAGAAGAAGAATCCTTAGATGATGAGGATCATGTGGCAAACTTTATTGCCCTCGCATCTTCTCTCAAGAGTAAGGAAACAATAGATGATGAAGAGGTAGAGAAACAAAGTGAAGATGACTCTAGCGATGGTGACTCTTCATCCCATTCAACAAATATGGATGTATGAGGAATGGATCTTGAAGGCTTCATTGAGCATTTTCAAAGCTCAAGATTGAAGATGAAGAAAGAGATTCAAAGGCTAAAAGGAGAGAATCTCAAGCTATCCACCGAAGCTACTCACTTAAATAAAGAAGTGAAGATAGCCAAAAGGAATGAGGAATTGATGGAAAATGAGCTTGAAGAAGCTAGAGAGATCATTGCTAAGATGACTTCAAGCACGAATAAACTTGACCACATGTTGGGAGTTGGCAAGAGGCCAAGTGATAAGAAAGGTCTTGGCTATGAAGATAACAAGGAGACCTCATCCTCAAGCAAGATTATGTTTGTCAAGAGTTTGGATAACAAAGATCCTCCATCCCCACAACATCCTAGGAAGAAGATCGAACTAGGATAGTGCTATAAAGATTCTCAAGTCAAGGTAGCAAAGGGAAACAAGCTCAAGCTCAATCAACAAGGGTGCATCAAGCAAGTTTCCCTCAACCCAAATACCATCAAGCCAAGAAGCAATTCATGCAAGGTCAATCAAGGAAGCAATTCATTCCAACTCAACAACAAAGAAGGAGAGAACCAATCCAACACCAAAGACAAGCTCAAATGCGTGGAAAAGCCCCTTTGTACTCACAAGGGCATGGTATGTCTTCTTATTTTATTCCCACTTGTCACTTTTGTGGTGTTGATGGTCACATTAGACCTAATTGCTTCAAATACATTGAAATGTGTAGAATCAAGAGCATGATTGAAATAAATAGAGCTAGAGCTAAAATGCACGTTCCTAGGAAATCTAGAGCAAATTTGCATGATCCTAGGAAATCTAGAGCCAATGTGACTAATACCACTAGGAATGAGAACATTACACCTAGATGGATTAGAAGGGATAACTATTCTTGCTATGTGGCTCAAATTGCCTTGAAGGCAAATGCCTTTAACACTTGGTATTTGGATAGTGGGTGTTCTAGGCATATGACGGGGAACAAGAGCTTCTTTAAATCCCTTATCTTGGAGGATGAAGGATTTGTCACCTTTGGTGATGGATCTAGAAAGAAAGTCATAGGGAAAGGAACCATTTCCATTCCCGATTTACCCTCCTTGTCCAATGCTTTACTTGTTGATGGCTTGCAAGCCAATCTTATAAGCATTTCTCATCTTAATGATGATGGACTCTCTGTCTTGTTTAACAAAAATGATTGCTCTATTTTAATGCCAAATGGACAAACCTTGCTAAAAGGAAAGAGATCTAGTGACAATTGCTATTGTCTTGAAGCTAGTGCTATCTCTTGCAATATGTCCAAATGTGAGGAAATTGAGTTATGGCATCAAAGACTTGGCCACGTGAACTATCGAGATTTGAGGATCTTAGATAAGTTCAAGGTTGTGCGTGGCCTCCCTAAGCTTGGGAAGAAAGTCGATGGCGTTTGTGGACCTTGTCAACAAGGGAAACAAACCAAAAGTATGCACAAGAAAGGCAAGTATCTCGCCACCAAGGAGCCATTAGAGCTTCTACATATGGACCTTATGGGTCCCATGCAAACCGAGAGTCTCGGTGGCAAGAGATACATTTTTGTTTGTGTTGATGATTTTTCTAGATTTACATGGACATATTTTCTTAGAGAAAAATCTGAAACATTTGAAAATTTTAAAATGATTTGCACTAAAATTCAAAATGAAAAGAACTCACACATTAAAAGCATTAAAAGAATTAGGAGTGACCATGGGAGGGAATTTGAAAATGCTTATTTTGAAAGTTATTGCAATAGCTTAGGCATTTCCCATGAGTTTTCGGCTCCTAGAACTCCTCAACAAAATGGGGTTGTTGAGAGGAAGAATAGAGTCCTTCAAGAGATGGGCTGTGTGATGTTGCTTAGCAACAATGTCCCTAGGAACCTTTGGGCCGAGGCCGTCAATACGGCTTGCTACATAGGAAATAGAGTCTTCCTAAGGCCCGGTACTAGGCAAACCTCCTATGAATTATGGAAGGGTAGGAAGCCAAATGTTAGCTACTTCCACTCATTTGGGAGCAAATGCTACATTCTAAATGATCGAGATCAACTTGGCAAGTTTGATGCCAAGAGTGATGATGGGATTTGTATTGGCTATTCCCTTAATAGTAAGGCCTATAGAGTTTTCAATTTAAAAACTCAGAGTGTCATGGAATCATCTAATGTTGTCATAGATGATTGTAGGCATAAGTCTAGAGACCATGATGAGGAGGTCATTGTGCTTGATGATCCTTTCTTGGAGAAGAATGGTGAGACTTCAATTAATGTGAAGTCAAGTCTTGATGAATAGGTCATCCAACCTCTTGATAGAGATCCATCTTTGGACTCTAAAGAACCCGCTCCATGGGTTAGACATCTCCAAAATAAGAATGACATTCTTGGAGATATGAATGAGGGTGTTAGGACTAGGCGTCAAATAGCTAATCAAATTAGCTATACTTGTTACACCTCTCAAATTGAACCCAAAAAGGTTGATGAAGCCTTGAATGATGAGTTTTGGGTTCTTGCCATGCAAGAAGAGCTAAACCAATTTGAAAGAAATGAGGTTTGGACTCTTGTTCCTAGACCCAAGGATTCTAATGTCATAGGCACCAAATGGGTATATAGGAACAAGTCGGATGAAAATGGCAACATTGTGCGCAACAAGGCTAGACTTGTAGCACAAGGATACTCTCAAATTGAGGGTATTGACTTTGAGGAGACTTTTGCTCCGGTTGCCCGTCTTGAGTCCATAAGGCTTCTTTTGTCCATATTATGTGTGCACAAGTTCAAATTGCATCAAATGGATGTTAAGAGTGCCTTCCTCAATGGTTTCTTGCATGAGGAGGTGTTTGTTGAGCAACCCAAGGGGTTTGTGGTTCCACACCACCCCAATCATGTCTATAGACTCAAGAAGGCTTTATATGGGTTGAAACAAGCACCTAGGGCTTGGTATGAGCACCTCACTCAATTTCTTATTGACAATGACTACACTAGGGGTAGTGTTGACAAAACTTTATTCATCAAGAGGAACAAAGATGAGCTTTTCATAGCTCAAATTTATGTTGATGATATTGTTTTTGGCTCTACCAACAAATCCAATGTCCAAAAATTTATTGATGTCATGTCTCATGAGTTTGAGATGAGTCTTTTTGGGGAGCTCAATTACTTTCTAGGTTTGCTAATCAAGCAATTGCATGATGGGATTTTCATATCCCAAGCTAAGTATGCTAAGAACCTAGTGAAGAAGTTTGGCCTTGAGAATGCCAAACATTGTGACACACCCATGAGTACCACCTTGAAACTAAGCAAGGATGCTAGTGGCAAGAGTGTGGAACAAAGTCTTTATCATGGCATGATTGGTAGCTTGCTTTACTTGACCGCAAGTAGGCCCGATATAGCTTTTAGTGTGGGCGTGTGTGCTAGGTACCAAGCGGATCCCAAGGAATCCCATCTCTCCTCCGTGAAGAGAATCATTCGATATATGCCTGGGACATCCAACTATGGGATATGGTACTCTTTTGACACTAATGCTAGCTTAGATGGCTTTAGTGATGCAGATTAGGCGGGAAATTGTGATGATAGGAAAAGTACATCGGGCGGTTGCTTCTTCCTAGGTAACAACTTGGTCTCATGGTTTTGCAAGAAGCAAAATTCCATCTCTCTATCCACAGCTGAAGCGGAATACATAGCCGCCGGGAGTGCTTGCACACAACTCCTTTGGATGAAACAAATGCTTGTGGATTATGGCTTTGATCAAGGTATTTTAACCCTCTATTGTGATAACATGAGTGCAATTAACATTTCAAAGAATCCTGTTCAGAACTCTAGGACAAAGCATATAGACATTAGGCATCATTTCATTAGAGAACTAGTTGAAAACAAATGCATTGCACTTGAGCATGTGGGCACTAATGATCAACTAGCGGATTTATTTACAAAGCCCTTAGACTGAACTAGGTTCATCATATGCCTTGATGTGTTTTGGTGATTGACCCCTTATGGGGAACTCAAGCAAAGAGAGCAACCTTGCATGTTGAAATAAGCAAAAACTTGATCAACTTTATGCTTCTTTATTAATTGCTTGAGTATTCTTGGTTGTGCTTATATATATTCTTATATGGCTTTTTATTTAATAAGTGTGCCTTGCTTGATTTGTAATCCATGTCACCTCTATGTTCAAACATGCATTTTTGGATTAGGAGAATTGATTGGGAAGTACATTTGAATGACCTAAAATTTATCTCCATGACATGTGAACTTGATTTTGACATGCTCAAAATGATATGCATGAAATATGTTTTGATTGCTTGAATGCAAATATGTGTGTATGCAAATGAGAAGACTAATCAATAAGGATCTTGTATCCATGTAATCAATAAGGATTTTATATCCAAATTAGTCTTCTCTCTCTTCTTAATTGTTAATCAAAACTACTATCATACGGACAATTATCCGGAAATTCTAAAAGGATCTCTTGATCCAATGTCTTGACTTGCTTTTAAGGATTGATATAGTTTTGTGTGCGTTGAAATTTCTTTTCAAATTACTATATCATGTTTCACTATGGCAAAAGGGTGCAAATTGGTTTGAATTCTTTTGGAACCCTTTTTGATGTTCTCCTTGCCAAATACCATTTGCTTGAACCATGATGCTACATGTCTTACATCCAGAGCAACTAAGTCACACATTTTCTTCTAAACAATAAAACCCTCAATGATTTTCTCTCTATTATTTGAGTTGCATAAAGTTGTTGTATATGATTATGCACTTATCTTGCAAATAGCTCTCTTTGCTAAAGTGACCCGGTTGGGGAATACTCCTTTGCTTATCTCATGACAAAAAGGGGGAGTAATGTGGTTTTATTTAAGGGGGTTGCATATTTGGGGGGATTGTCCCGTTGAGGGGGAGTAACCTATTTAGGGGGAGCATTTGCATGTTGCATGTTCTAGTTTTCTTTTATTATGCAAATTGCTCTTATTTATTTATCTCTCTTGATCACCTCACATACACTTGTCTTGGAAAGTGTAGTCTCATTGTTATGTAGGGATGGCTATTCTACAAGAGCTTGAAGATTTAAAGACCTAGCTTCTAGGTATCTTTTTGTAATGTAGAATTTCCTTGTTGACCTCTAGTTTTTTTTTTCTTTTGTGAAGATGATTTGTGAGAGGTAGTTTTGTCACGAAATTCCCAAAGGGGGAGATTGTAAGTTCCTCATATTTTGATTGGCTTATTTCGTTGTCAAACCACATTGGGGATTATTCTTTGTAAGGGTAATTTAGGCCTCTTGAGTGTGATCAAGCTTCAAGGACATCATCTATCTCTTAAGAGCACTTCAAAGGTATCTCACTAGTTTAACTTTCTTTGAAGAGATCTAGTTGCACACACTCACTTGCATGCATTATGTTCCTATCTTCATGTAATTGAATGATGTATTGTATGCCACTTTTCACACTCCACACTTGCACTGATTGCACATCACTTAGTGTGTTGAGTTTGCCTCGAAAAGAGAAATTCTTCTCTTAGCGCGGTCTAGACCGCTTGGCAAGACTTGCTTGCACCGCGGCATACAGAGTTGTATACCTCAGCAGGGCCATGCTTCATGTACCGCTTCCTGTACATTTGCACGCATAGCGACCCAAGTCACGGTGTTATCCAGTAGGCCTCTGTTGCCCATACCGCGGCCTGTGCACCTGCACGCACAGTGCCCTGCACCGCGTTATTGTCCAGACAGTGCACTGCTGTGTGTACCGCGGTCTGGACACTTGCCTGCGACGAGGTCCATCTAGCGGTATTGACGGGATTTTGTGCCCTAAGTTCAAAACGACGCTGTTTTAACTAGGGCTCCCATATATATACTCTCTCTTCTTCCTTGCTCGTTTTTATGAGTTCAAGAAGCCATTTTTGATAGGCCAAGCTTCCCTTAGAGAGAGAAACTCCCAAGAACTCATCTTTACTCAACCAAACACAAATCCATGTGCATTTAACCTCTTCAAGCATCACCTCATCATGGATTCTTCTTGCTTTCATTGACTAGGTAACTTGAACATGCCCTAAATCTCTTTGTATTTATTTATGTTCTTGTTTGCCTAGGGTTAGCTCTTTTATATGATTTTATTGCATATCTTTATGTTTATTAGCATTTATAACATGTTTGAGTTGATGTTTGTTGGTTGAGAGCTTTGTTCATTAATAGCTAGCATTTAGGACGATTTTACCCTTCTAGCTAAATCTTCATGCATTTGCATTTAGATATTGATATCTAGGATTTGCATTTATTGGCATCCTTAAATCCTTAGATAAGCATTTAGTGTTGCCTAGCATTAATTGCATGCTTGAATATCTTTTACATATTCACATAGGTTGTTTAACCTCTTCATTGATTGTTAAGCTTTGTGACTAAGTGGGTTAGTGCACAAGCTTGTGGTCTAGAATCACTATTAAAGGCCCGTTGGGTAGAGTGAAAGGGTTAGTGACCAAGTAGGTGTGACTTGAGGTCAACCTAGGTTGTAAACTTTTGTTCAAATAGTGGATTTGAGGACCGTATGTGGCTAGAAGGATAGCCAGTGAGTTTTTGCCCAGTTGGAGGGTTTCTCACGTAAATCAATCCTTGTGTTTTTATTGTTTTCCGCAAATTTATATTGGATTGATTGATTGCTAATATGGGGCAGGATTATTAAAATTGATTAAGTCGAAAAGTTGGTAATAAATCAACTAAAACCTATTCACCCCCCCCCCTTCTCCCCCCTCTAGGTTGTATTAGACACACTTTGTGTATTTTCAGATCTCATGGACAATAGCTTTGTTTTAGTTTGTGAGGATTTATTTGTGAGTGGTATTTTGTCACGAAATAGCCAAATGCGGAGATTGTAAGAACCTCTATTTTAATGATTGGCTTATTTCATGACAAACCACATTGGGGATGATTGTGTAATGGGTAGCTTAGGTCTTTTTGATGATTATTAAGGCAAGCTTCCAAACATCTCCATGTCTTCAAGATCAAGAGCTTCAAAAGTTATATCACCTGATTTTGATTCTTTAAGAGATTAGGTGCACACACACACTTGCATGCATATTTACTATCTTGTATTCGTTATCTTGCATTTGTGTATTATTACTATGTGCATCTTTGTCTTTCATCATACTTCACACTTGCACAACATTCACATAGGTTAAGTGTGCTTGAACGTGTGTTTGAATACCTAGAAAAGAGAATTTTTTTCTTAGCGCGGCCTAGGCCGCTTGGCAAGCTCTGCTTGCACCGCGGTGCACAGAGCGGTATTCTCTTGTGTGGCATGCGCAGGGTGCACCGCAACCTGTGCACTTGCATGCACATTGGTCCCAACCACGGTGTTGTCTAGACAGTGCACGACTGTGTGTACTGCGGTTTGGACACATGCCTGAACCGCTGTAAGCAGAGCGGTTTTGACGGGATTTTGTTTCCCAAGTTTAAAACGACGTAGTTTTAACTAGGGCTTCATATATATTCTTCCTATTCTCTTCTTGGCCGTTATAGAGCTCAGAAAATCAGGTTTAAGAGAGAGGTTAGAGCTCCTAGAGAGAGAAAGCTTCAAGAAAGCATTTTTGACTCTCCAAAGCCACCATCTCCATCTTGCATCATTCAACATCATTTAAGCATGAGACTTCATGGTTTTATGACTATGTAAGTAAGAACTTCATTGAATATCATTTATTGTTCTTATTACTCTAGATTAGGTATTTATTGCTTGATTAAATACCTAGACTCTACTTTATTGCATATTTATGAGTCTTGATAACATGATTGAGTTTGTATTTTGATAGCTAAATGATTAGGTCATTTTTGCCTAAAACCTAGGTCATAAATATTCATGTGTGATTTATTAATAACTAGGTTGAGAAATTGTGTTTTAATCAACAAGTTAATGTTCATGAATATTTGATTGGGTTTCTTTGTGATAGCTTGCATTGTTAGGTCATTTATGCCTAAGTAGCTAATCCATAAATAGTCATATATGCTTAATTGGTGATTACGTTGGCTTTGTGCATCTAATCAAGTTCATGAATGTTTATGTGAGTTTAATTGACAATTAGATTCTTAGAATCACTCTACATCTAATTGAGACCTCATGTGTGTGCATGTAGGCTTGTATGATAACTAGGTTGTTAAATTGCATTATAACATCTAGTTAAGCATTTTGTGTGTGGTCTTACACATTATTGCATTTGAGCATATTGTCTCACATTCACTTAGACCTTATACTCTTCTTGAGTCAAAGTCCCGTGGCTTCTAGGTGAAATTGCACAAGCAAGTCAAGTCTTGCAACCAAGGTGTGGTTGACGAGCATTGGTCAAGTGCCACTGTAAAAGGCCCGCGGGGTAGAGTAGGAGGTGCTCACGCCAAAGAGTAGTGTATCAGGGGATATCACTAGGGATTGAACCAAGAGTGACGAGTGTTAGTGTCCATAGCCTGAGGTTGTTGAGAGTGAGAGTCCGAGTATCACATGAGGGTGTAACTTTTTACTCATATAGAGGATTTCTGTGATCGTGTATGGCTAGAAGGACAACCCTTGGTATTTCCCTTGTTGAAGGGTTTCCAAGTAAAAATCAAGTGTTCTTTATATTTCTGCACTTTACACTTGATTTTTTATGTTTGCTTTATTGGGTTATATGTTTAATATTGACTAATCGAAAAAAGTTGGTAATAATCGATTAACAATCCATTCACCCCCCCCCCCCCCCTCCCATCTAGGTTGTTTAGACACACGCTTTAGAGTTGTATTTTCACTTTGTATCAAATATAATGATATTTGTAAAAAACAAGTGGGTAAGAGATACATACTGTTGAAAAACGTTGTTTAGCTCTCAGATGGTGGTTGTCTTCTTCGCGGTGGTTTTCTTTGTCTTCACGGCAAAAAATTTCAGCTCTCCCCGTCGACTTCTTGCCTAGAAATTTCATTTTCTTCCTAGAAAATTTCAGCTGTCTTCAGCTTCTTGCCCAGAAATTTCGTGTGACTTCGTCTTGTCGCCATCGTTGCCACTTCATATTGTCCAGAAACAAACACAAATGAAGCTACTCTTGCCACTTCGTCTGAATTCAACACTCAGAGAGAGAGAGAGAGAGAGAGAGAGAGAGAGAGAGAGAGAGAGAGAGAATGAAAATATTTTAAATGAAAAACAAAATGGAGGGATTTGGAAATGAATGAAAATATTTTAAATGAAAAACAAAATGGAGGGATTTGGAAATGAGAGAGCAAAATTTTAGGGGGAAATATGGAAGGATATATTTGTCAATTCAAGTCTAAAAATGATAAATATAATCAAAAATATATATTTAACTAAAAACAATAAACTTATAAATTTTATAATCATTTCTTGTAATATCCTCTCTATATATATTTTTATATGTGTAATATGATTCTTCTCGTGTTTTGAATGAAATAAACAGCATTTTCATGTGCTTTAAATTTTCTTACGTGTCATTGAAAATGATGAGTTGTGTGAAGAGGATAGTTTGGTGGCTTAGCTAGCTAGACAATTAATCTGGGGGTTAGCTTAGATGAGTAAAATACGTACTAGTAAATATTGAGAAGAAAATGAGACGTGGAAGCCACTAATCCTTTTACTCACAATTCTTTCACGAAAACTACGCCCAATCCCCACGTGAATCAAATGTTCTACTTGTTTTCAGATCTAATCATCTCCCCAACATTTATATATGCACAAACTTATAGCTGGATACACCCAAATATCCCCCCGACTTTCTCTTGTTTGATTGTGGCACTAATACTATGGATATTATCACTAAAGTTTCTACTTTTTAATGAATTAACCTTCGATTTTAAGATTAAAAGCTACAAGTTTTAACCAACTGAGCTACTCTAATTCATTGTTGACAATTTATTGATTTAAATATATATATATATATATATATATTTATATAATTTAAAATAAACTCATATATATATATTAAAATAAACTCATACTTAATAATATATATATATATATATATGAAAATAAGAAAATAACGAAACAAAAGCAAACCCAAAAAATCCAAAAAATCAAAGCCCTGTAAATTTTTTTTCTTTCTTTTTTCTTTTTGAATTTTTTTCCTTTTCAAAAAATAAATTATTTTAATTTGATAAAAAAAACTCAGAAAATCAAAGACCATAAATTGAAAAGGGAAAAAATCAACAACAAAATAGGAAAATAATAAAACAATTAAACTCATATTTTTATATTTTAAAATAAACTCATATATAATAATAATATATAAAAACATATTTATGAAAATGAAAAAGAAAATAACAAAACAAAAGGAAAAAAGGAAAAAAAAAGAAATGTTTTTTATTAATTTTCTTTTTAGTTGTTGATTTTTTTCCCTTTTCAATTTACGGGTCTTTGATTTCTGGGTTTTTTTTATCAAATTGAAATAATGTATTTTTTGAAAAGGAAAAAAATCCAAAAAGAAAAAAGAAAGAAAAAAAATATTACAAGCTTTGATTTTTTGGATTTTCTGGGTTTCCTTTTGTTTTGTTATTTTCTTTTTCATTTTCATAAATTTGTTTTTATATTATTATTATTATTATTAATTATGAGTTTATTTTAAATTATATATATATATATGAGTTTATTTTAAGTTAAACAAACATATTTAAATTAGTTTAAACAAATTATATAACTATATATATATACATTTAAATCAACAAATTTTCAATAATGAGCTAGAATAGCTTAGCTGGTTAGAGCTTGTGACTTTTAATCTCATGGTTGAAGGTTCAATCCCTGGAGGCATTTTAATTTTTTCAGGAGTTTTCCAACTTTTATTGAAACTAGAGAGACTAAAAGGGAAAATTTTAAAAATAACAATAAAGGGTAAAATTGTATATTTACATACTCTGTTACCCCCTAATACTATTGCGTGCAGTTGCATTTGGTGCTTCAAAAATGGAGAGCTTTGGTATACTCTATTCATATATAATGTGCATTTCATTCGTATTATGTCATATAATGTAAAATTATATATGATTGGTTATTTATATCACTTAACGTGATATATATAATTATTTTTTTTATGTATTATCTGGTTGTTGCACTAGACATTGTTAAATTGAATAAACGTCATTTATTACCAAACCATGATAACCGGTCACTGTAACATGATACTTATAATAAGAACATTAATTGAGACATTTTTTTTTTAATGACGAGGGGAGTGCTCCATGTGAAAATTTTATAAAGTAACGCTTGTCTTATTTCCAAGTAGCTTAGTGTTATTTTAGGATATGGAAAGTGACGTACCAAGTAACAAACAAGTAGCTTGAAACACATATTTTGTCATGTAAGAAATGGATCATTACACATTACTAAACTCATGTGCACGCGCAAGATTAGATTTAATCGACAAACGATTTTGCTATGCAAAGATTGATACTAACTCTTAGATAGAACTCACGTTGGCTTTCAAGGCTGATTTAAATATTTAATCAAAGGAGAGAGAGTCCAAAAGTTTATATGCCTATGCGGAGGCGGAGCTAGGACTTATTGTCCGGATGGGCTAAATTAACTACAAATTTTTTTTATATATCGCATGCAGTGCAGCCACTCGAATTTGTGATATTGTCATACTAAAGTAATGTAATTTTCTACACAAGCAACACTTGACGGTAATACAAAGTTTTTAAAGGAAACCTAAATGAAAAAAAAAATAGCAAGCTTATTGTTGACGGTGATTTTTGGAAAGTCAATCGGTCAACTATTTGATGCGATGATCTGTAAATAAAGCAATAATGATGGACAAATAATCAAAAGAATAGTTATACGTGATAAAACTCCGGTAACAGAGAAACATCCACGGGTTGTCGCTGGGCGATGGAGAAAGGTGTTTCACTATGAAAATCTCTATTGTTTTTTCGTATCCCTTTTTACAATGATATTACAGTAGTATTTATATGATACTTGCTAGGGTTCTTGACGTGTGGATGGAAGATTGTCGAATATGCCTTGGACTCTTTCTTCCTAGATTGCCTCGACCTCTTTTCTGTTTGGAACCATGGCATATTTAAAGTATTTGATTCTTAGTACAATTAGTATTCCTAATATCTCGGAGAAGATCATATCGTTTGCTCTTCAGTTGACGTATTTGAGTTTAATTGTGACTGCTTGCCTTATTTAACTATGTAAGTCTTTCTTGTTGAAGGCAAGCTTATTATGGATTTGTTTCCTCTTTGGCCGAGTGGATTTCAGCGAGCAGAGTCCATACTCATTAAGACTTCTGTATGTAATCTGTTGATGACGCGTCAAAGCCTAGTGACATGCCCGGGTCAGCATCATTGGTTGACTTTTGTGGACGTGAAACACACAACAATACCCCCTTAAATATCTGAGCCGAGTACCCTGCTCAACTCTTTGCTCAGAAACTGCCCGAGTAGGATGTACCCGGCATGGCTTTTGTCACTTACTCGTGCTCGGTGAAAGGTATTTAAAGAAACTATTCAACATTGTCGTTTTCCTCATTCATGCTCATTAATGCAATTAATACGACCCTTATTAACTTCAAAAATTAATGTCGTGTACTAATTCTCACAGCATAAATTCTATCCTACTAAATGATTGAAATTCTTCGATGGCGACGTTTGGAGATTTAAGGTCTTCTGATTCTGCCACTTTTCTTCATGCAAGAAGGGGTGTCAACTACTTTTTCTAGAGAAGTTTAATCCACGCCATCACGCACGTCGCTCGAGTTTCCCATTTCTTCTCATCGTGGGGGTTTATTTAAATAGTTGATCTAATATTTAAACCCTGTCAATCCTTCAGTTTCCTTTGCTTTTCTTTTCCCTCTTTTTTCAAAAAATTCTTCTAGGCACAACAGTCATTCCCAGAAACCCAAAAATCCCAAATCTTCAAGCAAATTTCAAAGGTGACTCAACTTCTTTATTGTTGTTTGTTTTTTTTAGATCTCCTATTCTCATTTCAAACTTCTTTCGCCGCTACTTCTTTTATCATGTTGCAACAAGTACCCCCAATAAAGACTCCATGGATCCTGAAGCCAGTCATCGTATCTTTGTCAAGAGGATGAATGCAATTGAACAAGGAGATACTTTTGCAATTGAGTGCTTTGAGAAATTACCCCAACCTCAATCTTCTGATCAACCTCCTTTCTTAGCTGCTGATGTTTCTGGTTTCAGGATCGACATTTATACCGATACTTGTTCCACGTACTAGTTCTGATACTGATAATCCTTACACTAACCCTTCTTTTCCCTCATGAAGTGATACCTATCCTATAATGATGAGAGCCAAACACACTACTTACTCACGTGTAAGAACTACCCTTCCTCAAGATATCAAGGTCGGGGGCCAAGAGATAAATGAGTCCAATATTGAAGAAGAGCATACAGAGGACTGTATACCTTTCTCGTCATGGCAAGCTTACGCATACGACTGTGAACCAAACGTGGTGGGGAGAGTGAATTGCGTCAATACCCTATCAGATTTGATCTGGACATAGATGTCATTCAGTTGATCCCTGCAAAAGATAGAGCCACGTGGAATCCCTCACCCCGGGCCGTGGCGATTTGTGGGGAAATGTTAAGTTGTGGTGTAACTTTTCCATTCCAGCCGTCATCTCTCGCTGAAGCTCAACTTTCCTCGGCTCAGCTTGCCCCGAACAACTATTGTATCCTTACGTGCATGTGGCGTCGATGGCACATGTTAGGTTTTCCTACTCCTAATCATTAGGAAATCAGACACTTCTACACCCTCAGATAGTTAGGCCGATTAGGCACATACTTCTTGCTTTCCAGCCAACCAGACCACTGGATCCCGAAGGGCATGACTTCTTCTAAGTCTTTCTAGGTCTCTGCTGAAAGGAAGATTAATGATTTTGTCTGGGGTCTTCCATCTTCTAATAAGTTTTGGAAGAACAATTGGTTCTTTGTCGAGGGTAATTAGGATCAAAGAGTTTCTTTTGACGTTAATGGTTAACAGTCAACGAATTGAACGCCGAATGCCTCAATTCTTCACTTCCCCCTAATCCTAAAAGAACACTGCTCCTTCCTTTTCGGCCATATAGTTGATCGTCTTGGGAAGAGCAAGTGTGTGCTCTCTAAAGAAAAAAGAAAAGTCTTTTCTCCTCGATGAAAAGATAATAATTAGAGCTAATTTCTTCCTATAGCATTCGGTCAACCGTAACCGTTGTAACGGCCTTTCATTTCCAGGAATCATTTTTTTTAATGTTCCAGAAGTGATTGCTCCTGCATCGTTATCTTAGTGTAAGACATCGATATTGTTTGCGCCGTGTAAGCGCGTTGAGTGAAGTCCATCATAGAGACTAGCCCAGGGAAGCCTCACGCAAAGAGGCAAGCGGGGTTGCTCCCCCACCAGGTTATGAGAGCGAGGATGAAGAAGATTCTTTAGGGGAAATCACTGTAGAGGTTCCCTGGGTTGGGACAAGCACTAGGCTAAGCGTTTCTGCCACACTCGGGAAGGGAAAAGATAAGGTAGACGAGTCCTCAGCTCCCCAACCTTCACCTGATGTCCCCCCAATAATTGAAGTTGTCGAGGAAGTTGAGATTGATGATCCTGCTGCTGACCTAGAGACTCATGGGAGACGGTCAAGAAAGAGGAAGGCCACTAATCCGACCGGTCAACCGGCTCGGAAAATTCCCCGAGTAGTTACATATGTTGACTATTCCTCTTATGAAGGAGAGAACACTCAAGTTAATGTTGACATGCATGCCCCAACTTTAAGGGTTCCTATCGGCCAATTGCTGAAGAGACTCACTTTTCACCCCTAGCTACTTTGTCGCGGCCTTCGACTGTTGAGGGCCCTTCAGTTATTTCGACCAAAGGCACCTCTCCCGGCGGTCCTCCTACGACTATTAGTGTTAAGGAACCTGGTCTTCCCAAAGTACCATCTAGGCTAGGTTGATTAAGTTCTTCCTCGGGTTATCCTAGTGGACACTTATCCCTCCAAGAGATGCTAAGGACTATGGCTTCTGGAGAAGTATACATTGTTGAAGAAAAATGGAGTCAATTTAGAGCCGGTTCCATTTCTACTCGTCTTCAGTACTTCTATAACAGTTCTGCTTATGTAAATTGATTCACGTACTGATTTTTATATGTTCACTTCTTTTTTTTTTGCCGAATCTAATGCTATACACCGAAGATGGTTACTGAGCTGGCTGATGCCTTCAATACCGGCTTTGCTCAAGAAGACAAGATTAAATGTTTGGTGGCTCATCTTAAAGAGAGTGAAAAGGATCGTGCTCGAACAGAGCAGTCTTGCCAAGAAAAACTCGAAGTGAACCAAGAATTCATGGATAGGTGCCTCACTGCTCAATTAGAGGTCGATTAGAAAACTTCTATTGCTGATGAAGAGGCCCGATTCCTTAAGGATCTTTTATCTGTAGCTTAAGAATTAATGTTGCATGCCGAGCAGAAGGCTGAGAATGCCAAGTTAGCTTATGAGCAGAAACTTGAAGATTTGAATCGCCAGACCCTTACCATCGAGGTTTTGTCGAAGGAAGCCCGGCTGGAGCTAGAAATCCAAGAGGTTTATCATTTCAAGAGATCCCTGGCTTATGAAGCTCTGATTCTCAGGGAGTTTCAGCGAGGAATGGTATCTGCTCGCGAGTTCTTCAAAGTAAAGAACAAAGCGACTGATAAGGCCAGGGCCAATTGGAGTTTGTCTACTTTAGGTATGTAGACATTTCCTTGGAAGCACTCCGGGCACAGATGAGGGAATGACAAACGTACTGTCGCAGCATGGGTAAAGAGCCTCACCCTAAACATCTTGAGATCTCGACCGAAAGCATCTTTTCCACCTTCTATGAATGTAAGAATGTGGGATTAATGGCAAGGAGCTGGACGTTGGTCAAGTTGCGAGCCTTAGATTATAGTGCTTGGATGAGGGAAGATGTAGACAAGATAACATGGCCTTCAGATGCCAGTCTACTTAGTGAGTATGAAATGGTACCCGACAAGAACGGTGGCAGCAGTGGCACTCAGTCTCTAGTACCTTCTGACCAAAACTGAGAACTTCCACCCTAAGTGTTAAATTACTTCGAATGTATTCAACCCTTTTTAGGAATTATTTTGTACAAACCTTTTGAGAATGAAATTTTGGAACCCTTTGATTTACTTAGCTTATACTTTACATATTTGTATGTGTTATAGGGAATTTTTTGATAGGATGACAAGTCAGCATGATCACCTGAAAGCATGGTGATTAGATATGTCACGTCACCAGGGTCAGCTAGGAAAGATCAACCCAAGATGACCAATAGATGATCTCAGGGCTTGATCAAGTTTATCTAAGATGGTCGGGGAAACTAACCGATCGGGTACAAGTAACCTGGTAGGGGATGTAGGGAAAAATTGATATAAAACGCAGCGGAAGAAACGAAAAATAGATTTCGTATGGTTTTAAAATTTTTCTCAAAGTTGAACCTTAACCTTTTAATTAATTAAACTCAAATATATACGGTTAGAGTTAAATACCTCTTGACGCGTGATCCGATTTACTTACGTCGATTGGTAATCCGTAAAATCTTTTCCGATGCCGTGAACAGTGATCATGAACAGTACCCCCCCCCCCCCCCCCCCCCCCCGTGAACAGTGATCATGAACAGTACCGCGAGATCTTCCAATCCCAACACGTACGTGAATCACCTAGGAGCGTGGTCTCCCTTTTTCTTTGAATTGCAAACCTGAGAATGGATGAACAAAGTTTTATTTTTCTTTTGTTAGTCACCAAACAATCAAAAGAAGACAAAAATTATTCCGGTCACTTTTGAGTTCTCAATCTAATGATCGAAACTCGCGTGAACCTAATTCGATGTTGTACACACAAGCTTATTGATGAACAAGCAATCAGTGTACTATCAAAAAATAATCTCTTCTCTCTTTTATGTTTAGTAGAATAAAAATTATCCTTTTCTATGAATTGAGAAGAAGAAGAAAAATTAAATCATTCAATCAACTATCTTTGCCGAATTCTATATGTGGTATTATATAGGTGGCCGAAATTTTGCTTCCTCTTCTATTTAGGATTGCCGAAATCTTCCTCTAAATGGACTAGGGTTGCCGCAAATCACATACCAAAAAGAGTTTGTGTTGCACCCTAATTTCCATCAACCTTTAGACTTCAAAACCTAATCCAACTCATAGATATTTTTATTCTTTTATTGACTAAATAAAAAGACTTCTTATTTGATTAAATAAATAAAATTAATTATTTATTTTCTTATCAAACAAGTCTTTTACTTTTAATATACTACTACCAATAGTATAACTTTAGGAAATATATTTCCTGATCAGAAAAAGATTTGTTTCTTAATTAAACAATTAATTAATAAATTAACTAATTCTTATTTAATTAAAACAATGAAACAAAATAATATATTAGGTTAATATATACACCTTGCCGCCCCACTTATATAAATGGGCCATATATTATTTTCTTATTTCATTTAATCCATTGGACTTTAAATAAAAGCCCACATGTGAACTAGACCCATTCTTACTAAAAGAAACAAGCCCACATGTGTCCTTTTAATATATTAATATAATAGTGCAGCCCATTAATTTAAATAATAGACATATTATATTCTTGATATATTAAAAACAATTCTAGATGGACCCTTAAATCGGCCCGGTAGAATATATCAAGTGATCCATGCAAATACGTGTGGATTGGGGATCTTGGCGGGCTATCTAAATTTAAGCTTCAATAGACACAACCTAATCACAATCAACAAATGATTCACTTAGGTCCAATCTATTAATTTTAACTCATTCCACTAAAGAGCTAAAATTGAACTCTTAAATAAAGATAGAATAAGGAGATGTTTCTCATTCATACCCTAGACAATCTTATAGGAGATGGTGTATCCTCGTGAATAATATCAGTAATCGCCAAGAGCTCATAGACCGCCTATAGCTCTCCAAGTTACCATATTTCCTCATATGACCACATTTCGAACTTGGATACTTTGACTTGTCCAGAAGCCATGTTTTCAATAATCATTATTGAAAACTCAACGTTGAGATTTAATATCCAATACCTCAAAACATCCATATGATGATATTATACTCTCATTTAATAAATGGAGTCACGATGTCCATATCTATAAATGAAGTCCTCTATCGATTAACAAATGTATACCACCAAACTATAGAGGATAGACTATGCTATATAATCGTACTCATTGATAGCTCTAATGATAACACTTGCAACCATAAGTCCATCATTTATCTCAGGATTAAGATAGACTCTCCGATTGTCCTCTTTAATGAAAAGACTTATATCTAGTGACGGTTCTAGATAAAGTATTTCATTGTGATCCAGTTCAATGCACCTAGTGCACTAGATTCTTTTACTCGAAAACCTTTCGATGATTTTAGACTCATCATATTCATTTGATCCCACTCAAATGCTAGTAAAAGAATTCTACAACTTTAACAAGATAGAGGTGCCCAACCTTTAACTTAAGTTGTGAACGTTATTCAAGACTAACTAAAGAATTGTGTCTACCTCATACATATCCGGATGTATGAACAATTCTTCATGTCTCATAGTCTTTTGACCTTATGATTATTTACCTTGACAATTATAATAATAAATGCTATAAGTAATTGTAAGAATCAGAATTCACTTTATTAATATGAGAAGATTGTCAATTACAATATTACACTCTTGCCATTGAGCATAATCCTAACAGGGGAAACTAGCCGATTGGGTAGAGATGACTTGGTCTGGAAAAGATAATCCAATCGGGGTAAAAGAGATCTGGTCGGGTTAGATAGCTGGTCAGTTAGATAACACGTGGGAGATATTAAGGACAAATACGACTCAAATACGAAGAAGAAAGAATTACATTTAAACAAGGCACCTTGCAGTACACTCTGATAAGGAAATAAACTTCCTTATAGATATCAGAGTCCCAATCAGGCAACAAGTTTAATTCATTCAATTAATGGAAGACTCGAAACAGGAAAGAAGATAAAAATGACTTCAACAAGTAACAAGTCCTAATTAGACACCACTACATTTCCTTATTTGTATACCTAGATTTAGGGTTCTATACACATATAAATAGACCCTAAAATATCATTGGAAAAGAGGGAGAAATATACACAGACATATATAGGAATCATTAGATATTCAAAGGACTAAGTAGGGTTGAGCGTGTAATCATATAATTCATAGTGAATTCCTTTCCTCGCCGTCACCGGCAACCGTGGATGTTTCCCCATCTTGGGGTTTTACCACGTAAAATCTTGTTTGCTTGATCTTTTTTATTCTTCTTGATTCATTATACAATTGTTAGTCCAACATACCTTGTGTGACGCGTGATCGACTTTACGTAATCTAAAAATCACTGTCAACAGTATGTTTGCTCCTGTTAAGGATTTTTTGCATCCTTTTTTTAGGCTTTTCTTTGCGCGTTTAGGATAGTCCTTTGACATTTCTCTTTTCACCCGAGCCTTACATCAAGGCTCACCACGATGATACACCCAGATCGCTGCACAAGTGACAAAGCACGTCTCCCGGTTTTATCTATTACAAGGGTTTTCCGAATCGTTGGGATAGTGTATATCAGCCAACATAGCTGCGCATCTCACCGGGTCTTTCCCAACGGTGCCCCGATCAGTTTTCCAGGTGTCATGGTGCCTCGGGTTTGCCTTTTGTTGCTAACGAGTGCCTTTGCACCTAATCAGCTCGGTAGGTATGCTATTTTAGCTTCTCAGCTCCTCAAACACTTTCCATCCGCCCTTTGCAGTTTCACAACGTTTGAGTTCTTACTGTCATATGTTCTTACTATCATATGTAATCGGATGTTCTTATTATCATATTTTTTTTGTCCTTTTTCGGAGGCTTTAATTCACTTACTTACTGGGATGCTGTGACTCATTTTCTGAATGTCCCTACAAGGCACTTTCTGCAAAACTAAACTGATAAAACAAGTTAAATAAATTTACGAAGCTAAAATGTTAAAGATGAAAAATCAAAAAACTAAATCCCTTAAGGATATAATTTCTTTAGGTACTGAGCATTGCATAGTCCGGGAAAAACGCCTCCTTTTGGTCGGGCAATTAGGTATGCTCCATGTCCGGCTAAGCCGTCAATGAGATACCGTCTTTCCCACTTGTCAACTAAGGATCTTACCGCCCTGTCATTTGTATTTGGGGACACTTTTCTCAGAATAAGATCCCTGAGCTGGAATCTTCACACGGGAACATGGGATTTGAAATATCTGGTAACCCTTTGCTGGTATACCGTATTTCCTACATGGGATAGATCTCTCATTTCTTCCAACTCATCCCAGTATTGGAGCAACACGCTGACATTGTGCTCAGGGTCATACAATCGGACTCTCGGGGACATGTAGGATGTCTATACGGGGATAACCACCTCAATTTCAAAGGCTAAGGAAAATAGGGTTTCTCCTATAGAGGTTCTTGCAATTGTTTTGTACTCCCATCAAAGTTCGTGAAGCTTATCTGCCCAGTTTCCTTTCTTTGCATCCACATTTGCCTTTAAAGTGTGCTTAAGTATTTTGTTCACAGCTTTAGTCTGGTCGTTGATCTGTGGATAAGCAGGGGATGCGTAGTAGTTCGAGATCTTGTGATCCTTGCACAGCCTCCTAAACTTCTCATTGTCAAACTGAGTACCATTGTCGATGATGATGGTACTTGGGACCTTGAACCTATACATTATATTCTTTTTGACAAAATTAGTGGTGTTTGCCTCAGTGATGTGCACCAGAGCTTCTGCTTCTGCCCACTTAGTGAAGTATCCACAGCTACTGTTGAGTGCTATGCTTCTCCTTTCACTCCAATAGGCATCGGTCCGATAAGGTCAAGACCCCACATGGTGAATGACCAAGGAGATGTGAGGATTTTGAGTAACTCGGGGACTTTAATAATTTCATCGGCAATCTTCTGGCAGGTTTTGCAGCTTCTTACGAATTGCTGAGTGTTTGCAAATAGAGTCAGCCAATAAAATCCCTGCCTGAGTATTTTATGTGCCAGACTCTTACCCCCAGTATGATTTCCAATTACACCACTGTGAACATCCTTCAGGATTTGGTCGGTTTCTTAGCCTCCATGCATCTCTATAATGCCTTTGAAAATCCTTTCCAATACAGCTCCCCATTGATGATGGTATATCAAGTCGATCTATATCTGATACATTTTGCCTCGAGGGTATCTTCTGGTAGGACATCCTCTTCTAGGTATTTTCTAATAAGTGTCATCCAACTGTTCGACCTCTCTCAGATTTCAGCTATTATTAATCCTTCTTGTTCGGTTATGCTTGGTACGGTCAAATGAGCCATTAGGATGGTCTTAGAGCTTATGCTGGTTGTCGCGTATGCCTTGGACAAAGCATCTACTTTCTCGTTCTTTTCTTAGGGAATCTGAGTGATCATGTATTCATTGAATCATTTAAGCAACATCTTTGCGGCATCAGATAGGCAATCATACACTTGTCCTTTGCTTGGTACTCATCTAAAACTTGATTAACTACAACATGTGAGTCATTGAAAATCTCCACTTCATCTGCTCCTAAGGCATTGCATACTCTTAGGCCGGCTAGGGCCTCATACTCGGCTTGGTTATTGGTTGCTTTGAAGTCAAACCTCATGGCACATTCAACAACATCTCTTTCCGGGGTACATACCACTATACATGCCCCGCTGCCATGGGTGTTTGACGAACCATCTACATGTAGCTTCCATAAATAAGTTTTCTCTTACCTTGCTTCCATCATTCTTCTTACTTCCATATCCAGTTCAGTGAACTCAGCTACGAAGTTTGCCACTGCCTGCCCTTTGAGTAATGTATTTGGTATGTATCTGATGTCAAATTCACACAACTCTACTGCCCACTTGGTTAGTCTACTTGATAGTTATGGTTTCTGTAGGATCTGTTTGAGTGGGCAATCGGTATAGACCTCTACAGTGTGCGCTTGGAAATATGGCCTTAGCTTCTTTGTTGCTACAACCAGGGCGATGGCCATTTTCTCAGCTTTACTGGTGTAGTACACCGATTTCTAGATTTTTCCTTCTAACCTAACCAACACAGAGCCGGTCGCCACTTCCGTGAGTGACATGTATAAGTACAATGTTTCCTCGACCACTAGCTTCGAGAGGATTGGTACTTCGCCTAAGTATTTCTTCAGTTTTTGGAAGGCTTCTTCACACTCCTTATTCCATTCGAGTCTCGTTCTTTTCTTGATTGGCTGGAAAATAGTGCACACTTGTCTGTTGATTTGGATATGAAGCTGCTGAGTGAAGCAAGGCATCCTATCAATCTTTTCACCTCTTTCAATGTCTTTGGTGAGGTCATATTAGCTAGAGCATGTATTTACTCCGGATTTACATCGATTCCTCATTGGTTGACATGGAATCCGAGGAATCTTCTCTAGGATACTCCAAATATGCATTTGTTTGGATTGTTCACTGTCCTCTGATACGTGGATCCATCATTCTTCAATCCGAACGGCATCACTGTATAGCAGTACAACCCCTGATTGGTTGTTAACACCATTTTTTCTTCATCCTGCTTATGCATTTGGATATGGTTGTATCCTGAGTAGGCATCCATAAAACTGAGCAACTTATGGCCTGCCATGGCGTTTACTAGATAATCAATCATTGGGAGTGGAAAACTATCTTTGGGACAAGCTTTATTTTGGTCTGTGAAGTCCATGAACATCCTCCACTGGCTGCTCTTTTTCTTTACCAGTACCACGTTGGTTATCCATTGCGGGTACTATACCTCCCTGATTGATCCTATGGCGAGTAGCTTCATCACTTCCTCCTTAATTGCCGCACTTCTTTCTGGATTGACAGCCGCCTCTTTTGGACTACTGGCTTAGATTCTTGATCCATGGCTAGAAAATGTGATATCACCTTCGTGTTTATTCCTGACATGTCTTCATGGCTCCATGCAAATATGTCTTTATACTCACTCAATAGACTGGTCAAGTCATTTTTAACACTTTCATGCTGACTTGTACTTATCTTGACTATCTTGGTCGGCTCATTATAGTCGAGGATCACTGCCTCTATCGGCTCATCCTTTTGTGCCTCAGGCTCCTCCATTGGATCAAGTTCAAACATGTCCAGTATTTCTTCTTGGGCCTCTACTTCACCAACATTCTGGTATGCCATCTGAACCATACATACTTGGTGGTAATCTTTTTTTGTTATATCTTTGTAGACCGAAAGGTTCACCCTTTGAGCCATCTCTTGTGAACCCTTAATCACTCCTACGCCTGATTCAGTAGGAAATTTCATCATGAGATAGTAGGTTACCGTTATAGCTTTGGTTTTGTTGAAGAATGGTCGGCCTAACAAGGCGTTGTAAGGCTAGTTCTCTGCCTCCGCTACTACAAAGTCGAGTAGTACAGTTTTCTGGCAACAGACTTCTCCAATTTTTACAGGCATCTTTATAGTCCTGAGAGATCTTATCTCTACTCCCTCAAATCCCTAGAGTGGGGAATGAAAGGGTTGTAGGTCTCTCTGATCCAACCTTAGGTTGTCATACACCCCTTCACTCAGAATGTCCGCCAAACTTCCATTATCAATCGGTATTAGGTTTACGTCCCTAAGCCCAATCCAAGCATTTATGACCATCGCATCGTTCGGTTTGACATTCACTCCATGTGAATATGCTTCTATAAATACTATAGGGTTCCATCTTTCTTTGATCTTTTCAGGTCAGGCTCAACAGAGTTGATGTTTAGGTCTCTTCTTGCTTTCATAGCTTCTTGGATCTCTTGTGCCCTTTCCCTATTACTTTTCCCGGTAAAAGGTCCACCGAAGATGTATTGCTTCCTTATCTTTGGCTTTCTCTCTCGATGGTTGTCTCGGCTGGAATGATCGTCCACCTTCTTGAAAATAATATCTTTCTGGTGGCCTTCTCAAATGAGAGTTTTGATATGGTCCTTCAACTGAAACCACTTCGAGGTTTCATGTCCTTTTTCCTTGTGGAAACGACAATACTTTGTGGTATCCCTATGAGCATATTACGAATGTCTGGGCGATTCTTTTGATAGGTTTTTCTGCTCCAAAATTGTGAGGACCTTCTCTTACTTTTTCTTTAGGGGAGTATAGCTTGTGTACTTCCCCTAAAACTTGGAGCCGGTTCGATCGATCATTGTCTCGGTGCCCACTTTGAGCCTTGCTTTTCTGCTTATCTCCTTTTTGAGTTTTGCTCCCATTGTCTTTCGACTTTGCCTCTTCAGTGTGACCCCCGTGCATAAATCTTCCTCATGTTACAATTTCTTCTTCTGCTAGCGCGTACCCTCCACCCATATCCATAATGTCGGTGTAACTGGTCAAGCGTACTTTTATGAGATCGAAAGACAAACGACCATTCTGCAGATTGTTGATGAACGGCGCTATGATGGCTTCATCATTCGCACTTCCAATTTCTGATAGCTCTTGTTCGAATCGACTTAGGTACTTCTTCAGTGACTCGTCCTTTTCTTGTTAGAGCTGAGATAGGTGGGCCACTGATTTCTTCCTGTGTACATTCTCGAGGAATTGTCATGAGAATGCCTTGCTTAGCTCACTGAAACTGTTTATGATGTCGATTGGGAGCTTCCCAAACAATCTGGAACCCAAATCCAAGGGTTTGGGGGAAATTCAAGCATAATAGCGCAACATTCATGGCATATTGGGCCATTGCGCTTTTATACCTCCTTACATACTCTTTTGGATCATTGTTCTTCTTGAACTGTTTAACATGGGGCATCCTGAATCTCTCTAAGAATGGTGTCCGGAGGATATCATTGGTGAATGGGCTATTTGATTTATCATCCAACAATTCGTTTTGCCCGTATCCCCTAACTAGGGCGCCTATTTGCCGTTTGCTACTCTAAACTTCTTAGGACAGCTTCTGTATGAGTACGTCCCACTCGCCGACTAGTTCTCCTCCAGGACTAAACCTGTAGGGAAAAATCGATATAAAACGCAGCGGAAGAAACGAAAATAGATTTCGTATGGTTTTAAAATTTTTCTCAAAGTTGAACCTTAACCTTTTAATTAATTAAACTCAAATATATACGGTTAGAGTTAAATACCTCTTGACGCGTGATCCGATTGACTTACGTCGATTGGTAATCCGTAAATTCTTTTCCGATGCCGTAAACAGTACCCGCGTGAACAGTACCCAGGTGAACAGTGATTGTGAACAGTACCCGCGTGAACAGTGATCGTGAACAGTACCGCCGTGAACATTGATTGTGAACAGTACCGTGAGATCTTCCAATCCGAACACGTACGTGAATCACCTAGGAGCATGGTCTCCCATTTTCTTTGAATTGCAAACCTGAGAATGGATGAACAAAGTTTTATTTTTCTTTTGTTAGTCACAAAACAATCAAAAGAAGACAAAAATTATTCCGGTCACTTTGAGTTCTCAATCTAATGATCGAAACTCGCGTGAACCTAATTCGATGTTGTACACACAAGCTTATTGATGAACAAGCAATCAGTGTACTATCAAAGAATAATCTCTTCTCTCTTTTATGTTTTTTTAGAATAAAAATTATCCTTT
This sequence comes from Dipteronia sinensis, assembly GCA_033220585.1. Classification (NCBI taxonomy): domain Eukaryota; kingdom Viridiplantae; phylum Streptophyta; class Magnoliopsida; order Sapindales; family Sapindaceae; genus Dipteronia; species Dipteronia sinensis. Next base: position 49,719,726 of record CM065636.1, on the reverse strand, counting down.
TCTATGAATTGAGAAGAAGAAGAAAAATTGAATCATTCAATCAACTATGGTGGCCAAATTCTATATGTGGAATTATATAGGTAGCCGAAATTTTGCTTCCTCTTCTATTTAGGATTGCCGAAATCTTCCTCTAAATGGACTAGGGTTGCCGCAAATCACATACCAAAAAGAGTTTGTGTTGCACCCTAATTTCCATCAACCTTTAGACTTCAAAACCTAATCCAACTCATAGATATTTTTATTGTTTTATTGACTAAATAAAAAGACTTCTTATTTGATTAAATAAATAAAATTAATTATTTATTTTCTTATCAAACAAGTATTTTACTTTTAATATACTACTACCAATAGTATAACTTTAGGAAATATATTTCTTGATTAGAAAAAGATTTGTTTCTTAATTAAACAATTAATTAATAAATTAACTAATTCTTATTTAATTAAAACAATGAAACAAAATAATATATTAGGTTAATATATACACCTTGCCGCCCCACTTATATAAATGGGCCATTTATTATTTTCTTATTTCATTTAATCCATTGGACTTTAAATAAAAGCCCACATGTGAACCAGACCCATTCTTACTAAAAGAAACAAGCCCACATGTCTCCTTTTAATATATTAATATAATAGTGCAGCCCATTAATTAAATAATAGACATATTATATTCTTGATATATTAAAAACAATTCTAGATGGACCCTTAAATCGGCCCTGTAGAATATATCAAGTGATCCATGCAAGTACGTGTGGATTGGGGATCTTGGCGGGCTATCTAAATTTAAGCTTCAATAGACACAACCTAATCACAATCAACAAATGATTCACTTAGGTCCAATCTATTAATTTTAACTCATTCCACTAAAGAGCTAAAATTGAACTCTTAAATAAAGATAGAATAAGGAGATGTTTCTCATTCATACCCTAGACAATCTTATAGGAGATGGTGTATCCTCGTGAATAATATCAGTAATCGCCAAGAGCTCATAGACCGCCTATAGCTCTCCAAGTTACCATATTTCCTCATATGACCACATTTCGAACTTGGATACTTTGATTTGTCCAGAAGCCATGTTTTCAATAATCATTATTGAAAACTCAACGTTGAGATTTAATATCCAATACCTCAAAACATCCATATGATGATATTATACTCTCATTTAATAAATGGAGCCACGATGTCCATATCTATAAATGAAGTCCTCTATCGATTAACAAATGAATACCACCAAACTATCGAGGATAGACTATGCTATATAATCGTACTCATTGATAGCTCTAATGATAACACTTGCAACCATAAGTCCATCATTTATCTCAGGATTAAGATAGACTCTCCGATTGTCCTCTTTAATGAAAAGACTTATATCTAGTGACGGTTCTAGATAAAGTATTTCATTGTGATCCAGTTTAATGCACCTAGTGCACTAGATTCTTTTACTCGAAAACCTTTCGATGATTTTAGACTCATCATATTCATTTGATCCCACTCAAATGCTAGTAAAAGAATTCTACAACTTTAACAAGATAGAGGTGCCCAACCTTTAACTTAAGTTGTGAACGTTATTCAAGACTAACTAAAGAATTGTGTCTACCTCATACATATCCGGATGTATGAACAATTCTTCATGTCTCATAGTCTTTTGACCTTATGATTATTTACCTTGACAATTATAATAATAAATGCTATAAGTAATTGTAAGAATCAGAATTCACTTTATTAATATGAGAAGATTGTCAATTACAATATTACACTCTTGCCATTGAGCATAATCCTAACAATCTCCCACTTGCTCTATAGCAAGTGTGTCATATCTCTCATTCCTATGTTCTCTAGATGTTTATGAAAGCTCTTCTGAGGTAGAGCCTTTGTGAAAGGATCCGCTTGATTTTCTGCTGACGCGATTTTGGTGATCGTCACGTCACCCCTATGAACAATTTCCCTCAAAAGGTGATACTTCCTTTCAATATGTTTACCTCTCTTATGACTTCTTGGTTCTTTCGAATTAGCCACTGCACCACTGTTATCACAGTGTATAGTGATCTGCTTATTCGCACTAGGAACCACTTCTAAGTCAATCAAGAATTGGCGGAGCCAAACAGCCTCTTTGGCAGCTTCGCATGCAGCAACATACTCAGCTTCCATGGTGGAATCAGCAATACAAGATTGCTTGATACTCCTCCAATGGTAAACACAAATCCTGATGTGGATTTTCTAGAGTCAGAATTTGACTGGAAATCAGAATCTGTATACCCAACGGGAATTAAATCCCCTCCAGAGTATACAAGCATATAATCTCTAGTTCTCTTGAGATACTTGAAAATATGCTTGACTGCCATCCAATGATCAGGACCAGGTTTCGATTGAAACTGCTAACTATGCCAACAGCAAAACAAATATCTGGTCTAGTACAAAGCATTGCATACATGAGACTTCCAACTGCCGAGGCATATGGAACCCTACTCATGAATTGCTCTTCATGCACATTCTTAGGTGCTTGACCCTTAGAAAGTTTGATTCTGTAAGTTCCTCATATTTTGATTGGCTTATTTCGTTGACAAACCACATTGGGGATTATTCTTTGTAAGGGTAATTTAGGCCTCTTGAGTGTGATCAAGCTACAAGGACATCATCTCTCTCAAAGAGCACTTCAAAGGTATCTCACTAGTTTAACTTTCTTTGAAGAGATCTAGTTGCACACACTCACTTGCATGCATTATTGTTCTTATCTTCATGTTATTGAATGATGTAATATATGCCTCTTTTCACACTCCACACTTGCTTATTTTGCACATCACTTAATGTGTTGAGTTTGCCCAGAAAAGAGAATTTCTTCTCTTAGCGCGGCCTAGACCGCTTGGCAAGACATGCTTGCACCGCGACATACAGAGCGGTATACCTCAGCAGAGTCATGCTTCCTGTACCGCTTCCTGTACACTTGCACGCAAAGCGACCCAAGTCGCGGTGTTGTCCAGTAGGCCTCTGTTGCCCATACCGCGGCCTGTGCACCTGCATGCACAGCGCCCTGCACCGCGTTGTTGTCCAGACGCTGCACTGCTGTGTGTACCGCGGTCTGGACACTTGCCTGCGACGCGGTCCATCTAGCGGTATTGACGGGATTTTGTGCCCTAAGTTCAAAACGACGCTGTTTCAACTAGAGCTCCCTTATATATACTCTATCTTCTTCCTTGCTCATTTTTATGAGTTCAAGAAGCCATTATTGAGAGGCCAAGCTTCCCTTAGAGAGAGAAACTCCCAAGAACTCATCTTTACTCAACCAAACACAAATCCATGTGCATCTGACATCTTCAAGCATCATCTCATCATGGATTCTTCTTGCTTTTATTCACTAGGTAACTTGAACATGCCCTAAATCTCTTTGTATTTATTTATGTTCTTGTTTGCCTAGGGTTAGCTCTTTTATATGATTTTATTGCATATCTTTATGTTTATTGGCATTTATTACATGATTATGTTGTTGTTTGTTGGTTGAGAGCTTTGTTCATTAATAGCTAGCATTTAGGACGATTTTACCCTTCTAGTTAAATCTTCATGCATTTGCATTTAGATATTGATATCTAGGATTTGCATTTATTGACATCTTTAAATCCTTAGATAAGCATTTATTGTTGCCTAGCATTAATTGCATGTTTGAATATCTTTTACATATTCACATAGGTTGTTTAATCTCTTCATTGATTGTTAAGCTTTGTGACTAAGTAAGTTAGTGCACAAGCTTGTGGTCAAGAATCACTATTAAAGGCCCGTTGGGTAGAATGAAAGGGTTAGTGACCAAGTAGGTGTGACTTGAGGTCAACCTAGGTTGTAAACTTTCGTTCAAATAGTGGATTTGAGGACCGTCTATGACTAGAAGGATAGCCCGTGAGTTTTACCCAGTTGGAGGGTTTCTCACGTAAATCAATCCTTGTGTTTTTATTGTTTTCCGCATATTTATATTGGATTGATTGATTGCTAATATGGAGTAGGATTATTAAAATTGATTAAGTCGAAAAGTTGGTAATAAATCAACTAAAACCTATTCACCCCCCCTCTAGGTTGTATTAGACACACTATGTGTATTTTCAATTGGTATCAGAGCGGGTTCCTAGATACACTTAGGTGATCCTTGCTCGTTGTGTGTCTTGCATTTTGTTTGTGTTTGTTGCATCATAAACATTCATCTCATTCATACCCAAACACTATGAGTGGGAACGGAAGTGGTAATGAGGGAGCCTCTACCACAAGACCCCCTTTGCTCACCGGAGTAAACTATGCCTCTTGGAAAGGCAAGATGGAGTCTTACATTTGCCAAATAAATGACCGAGCATGGATGGCAATTGAAGATGGCTACACTCTTCCGGAAAAGACTCTTGAAGACGAAAGTGTAGTTCCCAAGCCAAAGTCGGAATGGTCAACTCAAGAGTTTGAAGCATCCAAGTGGAACAACAAGGCTATGCATGCTATTCTTTGTACAATGGATGACAATCAGTACAAATTGATCCAAACAACAAGAATTGTAAAAGAGGCATGGTAGATTCTAGAGATGGCCCATGAGGGAACCGAGGTGGTCAAGGACTCCAAGCTTCAAGTCCTCCAAACACAATTCGAGCAAATTAGGATGGAGGAGGATGAGTGCTTCAACGACTTTCAAGTGAAGTTGATGGACATAGTCAATCAGAGCCATCAACTTGGTGATCCCTATTCGGATAGGAGGATCAAGCAAAAAATTAGGAGGTCTCTTCCAGCAAGATTTGAGTCAAAAGTGACGGCTCTTGAGGAGAATAGTGACTACAAGAATATGAAGCCAAGTGAAGTTATTGGAAGGCTTCTAGCATATGAGTCTAGATGGACTCCCACACCTACACCTCAAAAGAAGCAAAAGAGTATTGCTCTAAAGACTTCAAAGGTTGAGAAGGAGGAAGAAGACTCAGATGAAGAAATGGCCCTCATGGTGAAAAGATTCAAGAAGTTCATCAATTTTGAGGATAGGGGATTTGGATCCAAAGGAAAGGAAATAAAGAAGAAGACTCCTTTCAAGAAGTTTGAGTCAAGTGAAGACAAGCCCACAAGAAAAGGGATTCAATGCTTCGAATGTGGAGGTTTCGGACACATCTCCACGGATTGTGGAAATTTGAAAAATAAGAAGAAAGGAAAGGCCATGGCCGCCACGTGGAGCGATGGTGATGACTTGGAAGAAGAAGGAGAATCCTCAGATGATGAGGATCATGTGGCAAACTTTATTGCCTTCGCATCTTCTCTCAAGAGTAAGGAAGCAATAGATGATGAAGAGGTAGAGAAACAAAGTGAAGATGACTCTAGTGATGGTGACTCTTCATCCCATTCAACAAATATGGATGTAGGAGGAATGGATCTTGAAGGCTTCATTGAGCATTTTCAAAGCTCAAGGTTGAAGATGAAGAAAGAGATTCAAAGGCTAAAAGGAGAGAATATCAAGCTATCCGCCGAAGCTACTCACTTAAATAAAGAAGTGAAGATAGCCAAAAGGAATGAGGAATTGATGGAAAAGGAGCTTGAAGAAGCTAGAGAGATCATTGCTAAGATGTCTTCAAGCACGAATAAACTTGACCACATGTTGGGAGTTGGCAAGAGGCCAAGTGACAAGAAAGGTCTTGGCTATGAAGATGACAAGGAGACCTCATCCTCAAGCAAGATTGTGTTTGTCAAGAGTTTGAATAACAAAGAGCCTCCACCCTCACAACATCCTAGGAAGAAGATCGAACTAGGAGAGTGCTCTAAAGATTCTCAAGTCAAGGTAGCACAAGGGAAACAAGCTCAAGCTCAATCAACAAGAGTGCATCAAGCAAGTTTCCCCCAACCCAAATACCATCAAGCCAAGAAGCAATTCATGCAAGGTCAATCAAGGAAGCAATTCATGCAAGGTCAATCAAGGAAGCAATTCATTCCAACTCAACAACAAAGAAGGAGAGAACCAATCCAACACCAAAGACAAGCTCAAATGCGTGGGAAAGCCCCTTTGTACTCACAAGGGCATGGTATGTCTTCTTATTTTATTCCCACTTGTCACTTTTGTGGTGTTGATGGTCACATTAGACCAAATTGCTTCGAATACATTGAAATGTGTAGAATCAAGAGCATGATTGAAAGAAATAGAGCTAGAGCTAAAATGCATGTTCCTAGGAAATCTAGAGCCAATTTGCATGATCCTAGGAAATCTAGAACCAATGTGACTAATACCACTAGGAATGAGAACATTTCACCTAGGTGGATTAGAAGGGATAACTATTCTTGCTATATGGCTCAAATTGCTTTGAAGGCAAATGCCTCTAACACTTGGTATTTGGAAAGTGGGTGTTCTAGGCATATGACGGGGAACAAGAGCTTCTTTAAATCCCTTGTCTTGGAGGATGGAGGATTTGTCACCTTTGGTGATGGATCTAGAAAGAATGTCATAGGGAAAGGAACCATTTCCATTCCCGACTTACCCTCTTTGTCCAATGCTTTACTTGTTGATGGCTTGCAGGCCAATCTTATAAGCATTTCTCATCTTAATGATGATGGACTCTCCGTCTTGTTTAACAAAAATGATTGCTCTATTTTAATGCCAAATGGACAAACCTTGCTAAAAAGAAAGAGATCTAGTGATAATTGCTATTGTATTGAAGTTAGTGCTATCTCTTGCAATATGTCCAAATGTGAGGAAGTTGAGTTATGGCATCAAAGACTTGGCCACATGAACTATCGAGATTTGAGGATCTTAGATAAGTTCAAGGTTGTGCGTGGTCTCCCTAAGCTTGGGAAGAAAGTCGATGGCGTTTGTAGACCTTGCCAACAAGGGAAACAAACCAAAAGTATGCAAAAGAAAGGCAAGTATCTCGCCACCAAGGAGCCATTAGAGCTTCTACATATGGACCTTATGGGTCCCATGCAAACCGAGAGTCTCGGCAGCAAGAGATACATTTTTGTTTGTGTTGATGATTTTTCTAGATTTACATGGACATATTTTCTTAGAGAAAAATCTGAAACATTTGAAAATTTTAAAATGCTTTGCACTAAAATTCAAAATGAAAAGAACTCACACATTAAAAGCATTAAAAGAATTAGGAGTGACCATGGGAGGGAATTTGAAAATGCTTGTTTTGAAAGCTATTGCAATAGCTTAGGCATTTCTCATGAGTTTTCGGCTCCTAGAACTTCTCAACAAAATGGGGTTGTTGAGAGGAAGAATAGGGTCCTTCAAGAGATGGGCCGTGTGATGTTGCTTAGCAACAATGTCCCTAGGAACCTTTGGGACGAGGCCGTCAATACGGCTTGCTACATAGGAAATAGAGTCTTCCTAAGGCCCGGTACTAGGCAAACCTCCTATGAATTATGGAAGGGTAGGAAGCCAAATGTTAGCTACTTCCACTCATTTGGGAGCAAATGCTACATTCTAAATGACCGAGATCAACTTGGCAAGTTTGATGCCAAGAGTGATGAGGGGATTTTTATTGGCTATGCCCTTAATAGTAAGGCCTATAGAGTTTTCAATTTAAAAACTCGGAGTGTCATGGAATCATCTAATGTCGTCATAGATTATTGTAGGCCTAAGACTAGAGACCATGATGAGGAGGTCATTGTGCTTGATGATCCTTTCTTGGAAAAGAATGGTGAGACTTCAATTGATGTGAAGTCAAGTCTTGATGAAGAGGTCATCCAACCTCTTGATAGAGATTCATCTTTGGACTCTAAAGAACCCGCTCCATGGGTTAGACATCTCCACAATAAGAATGACATTCTTGGAGATATGAATGAGGGTGTTAGGACTAGGCGTCAAATAGCTAATCAAATTAGCTATACTTGCTACACCTCTCAAATTGAACCCAAAAAGGTTGATGAAGCCTTGAATGATGAGTTTTGGGTTCTTGCCATGCAAGAAGAGCTAAACCAATTTGAAAGAAATGAGGTTTGGACTCTTGTTCCTAGACCCAAGGATACTAATGTCATAGGTACCAAATGGGTATATAGGAACAAGTCGGATAAAAATGGCAACATTGTGCGCAACAAGGCTAGACTTGTAGCACAAGGATACTCTTAAATTGAGGGTATTGATTTTGAGGAGACTTTTGCTCTGGTTGCCCGTCTTGAGTCCATAAGGCTTCTTTTGTCCATATCATGTGTGCACAAGTTCAAATTGCATCAAATGGATGTTAAGAGTGCCTTCCTCAATGGTTTCTTGCATGAGGAAGTGTTTGTTGAGCAACCCAAGGGGTTTGTGGATCCATACCACCCCAATCATGTCTATAGCCTCAAGAAGGCTTTATATGGGTTGAAACAAGCACCTACGGCTTGGTATGAGCGCCTCACTCAATTTCTTGTTGACAATGACTACACTAGGGGTAGTGTTGACAAAACTTTATTCATCAAGAGGAACAAAGATGAGCTTTTCATAGCTCAAATTTATATTGATGATATTGTTTTTGGCTCCACCAACAAATCCAAAGTCCAAAAATTTGTTGATGTCATATCTCATGAGTTTGAGATGAGTCTTTTTGGGGAGCTCAATTACTTCCTAGGTTTGCAAATCAAGCAATTGCATGATGGGACTTTCATATCCCAAGCTAAGTATGCTAAGAACCTAGTGAAGAAGTTTGGCCTTGAGAATGCCAAACATCGTGACACACCTATGAGTACCACCTTGAAACTAAGCAAGGATGCTAGTGGCAAGAGTGTGGAACAAAGTCTTTATCGTGGTATGATTGGTAGCTTGCTTTACTTGACTGCAAGTAGGCTCGATATAGCCTTTAGTGTGAGTGTATGTGCTAGGTACCAAGCGGATCCCAAGGAATCCCATCTCTCCTCCGTGAAGAGAATCATTCGATATGTGAATGGGACATCCAACTATGGGATATGGTACTCTCTTGACACTAATGCTAGCTTAGTTGGCTTTACTGATGCAGATTGGGCAGGAAATTGTGATGATATGAAGAGTACATCGGGCGGTTGCTTCTTCCTAGGCAACAACTTGGTCTCATGGTTTTGCAAGAAGCAAAATTCCATCTCTCTATCCACAGCTGAAGCGGAATACATAGCCAACGGGAGTGCTTGCACACAACTCCTTTGGATGAAGCAAATGCTTGTGGATTACGGCTTTGATCAAGGTATTCTTACCCTTTATTGTGATAACATGAGTGCAATTAACATTTCAAAGAATCTTGTTCAGCACTCTAGGACAAAGCATATAGACATTAGGCATCATTTCATTAGAGAGCTAGTTGAAAACAAATGCATTGCACTTGAGCATGTGGGCACTAATGATCAACTAGCGGATTTATTTACAAAACCCTTAGACTCAACTAGGTATAAGTCACTTAGTAGGTCTATTGGGATTTGTCATATGCCTTGATGTGTTTTGGTGATTGACCCTGTATGGGGAACTCAAGCAAAGAGAGCAACCTTGCATATTGGAATAAGCAAAAACTTGATCAACTTTATGCTTCTTTATTAATTGCTTGAGTATTCTTGGTTGTGCTTATATATATTCTTATATGGCTTTTTATTTAATAAGTGTGCCTTGCTTGATTTGTAATCCATGTCACCTCTATGTTCAAACATGCATTTTTGGATTAGGAGAATTGATTGGGAAGTACATTTGGATGACCTAAAATTTATCTCCATGTCATGTGAACTTGATTTTGACATGCTCAAAATGATATGCATGAAATATGTTTTGATTGCGTTAATGCAAATGTGTGTGAATGCAAATGAGAAGACTAATCAATAAGGATCTTGTATCCATGTAATAAATAAGGATTTTATATTTAAATTAGTCTTCTCTCTCTTCTTAATTGTTAATCAAGACTACTATCATACGGATAATTATCCGGAAAAATCTAAAAGGATCTCTTGATCCAATGTCTTGATTTGCTTTTAAGAATTGATATAGTTTTGTGTGCGTTGAAATTTCTTTTCAAAATACTATATCATGTTTCTTTATGGCAAAATGGTGCAAATTGGTTTGAATTCCCTTGGAACCCTTTTTGATGTTCTCCTCGCCAAATACCATTTGCTTGAACCATGATGCTACATGTCTTACATCCAGAGCAACTAAGTCACACATTTTCTTCTAAACAATAAAACCCTCAATGATTCTCTCTCAATTAATTGAGTTGCATAAAGTTGTTGTATATGATTATGCACTTATCTTACATATAGCTCTCTTTGCTAAAGTGACCCGGTTGGGGAATACTTCTTTGCCTATCTCATGACAAAAAGGGGGAGTAATGTTAGTTTTTTTATTTAAGGGGATTGCATATTTGGAGAGATTGTCCCGTTGAGGGGGAGTAACCTATATAGGGGGAGCATTTGCATGTTGCATGTTGTAGTTTTCTTTTATTATGCAAATTACTCTTATTTATTTATCTCTCTTGATCACCTCACATACACTTGTCTTGGAAAGTGTAGTCTCATTGTTATGTAGGGATGGCTATTCTACAAGAGCTTGAAGATTTGAAGACCTAGCTTCTAGGTATCTTTTTGTAATGTAGAATTTCCTTGTTGACCTTCAGTTTTTACTTTTTTGTGAGGATGATTTGTGAGTGGTGTTTTTGTCACGAAATAGCCAAAGGGGGAGATTGTAAGTTCCTCATATTTTGATTGGCTTATTTCGTTGACAAACCACATTGGGGATTATTCTTTGTAAGGGTAATTTAGGCCTCTTGAGTGTGATCAAGCTTCAAGGACATCATCTATCTCTTAAGAGCACTTCAAAGGTATCTCACTAGTTTAACTTTCTTTGAAGAGATCTAGTTGCACACACTCACTTGCATGCATTATGTTCCTATCTTCATGTAATTGAATGATGTATTGTATGCCACTTTTCACACTCCACACTTGCACTGATTGCACATCACTTAGTGTGTTGAGTTTGCCTCGAAAAGAGAAATTCTTCTCTTAGCGCGGTCTAGACCGCTTGGCAAGACTTGCTTGCACCGCGGCATACAGAGTTGTATACCTCAGCAGGGCCATGCTTCATGTACCTCTTTTCACACTCCACACTTGCTCATTTTGCACATCACTTAGTGTGTTGAGTTTGCCTAGAAAAGAGAATTTCTTCTCTTAGCGCGGCTTAGACCGCTTGGCAAGACATGCTTGCACCGCGGCATACAGAGCGGTATACCTCAGCAGAGTCATGCTTCCTGTACCGCTTCCTGTACACTTGCACGCAAAGCGACCCAAGTCGCGGTGTTGTCCAGTAGGCCTCTGTTGCCTATACCGCCGCCTGTGCACCTGCATGCACAGCGCCCTACACCGCGTTGTTGTCCAGACGGTGCACTGCTGTGTGTACCGCGGTCTGGACACTTGCCTGCGACGCGGTCCATCTAGCGGTATTGACGGGATTTTGTGCCCTAAGTTTAAAATGACGCTGTTTCAACTAGAGCTCCCTTATATATACTCTATCTTCTTCCTTGCTCGTTTTTATGAGTTCAAGAAGCCATTATTGAGAGGCCAAGCTTCCCTTAGAGAGAGAAACTCCCAAGAACTCATCTTTACTCAACCAAACACAAATCCATGTGCATCTGACATCTTCAAGCATCATCTCATCATGTATTCTTCTTGCATTTATTGACTAGGTAACTTGAACATGCCCTAAATCTCTTTGTATTTATTTATGTTCTTGTTTGCCTAGGGTTAGCTCTTTTATATGATTTTATTGCATATCTTTATGTTTATTGGCATTTATTACATGATTAAGTTGTTGTTTGTTGGTTGAGAGCTTTGTTCATTAATAGCTAGCATTTAGGACGATTTTACCCTTCTAGTTAAATCTTCATGCATTTGCATTTAGATATTGATATCTAGGATTTGCATTTATTGACATCTTTAAATCCTTAGATAAGCATTTATTGTTGCCTAGCATTAATTGCATGTTTGAATATCTTTTACATATTCACATAGGTTGTTTAATCTCTTCATTGATTGTTAAGCTTTGTGACTAAGTAAGTTAGTGCACAAGCTTGTGGTCAAGAATCACTATTAAAGGCCCGTTGGGTAGAATGAAAGGGTTAGTGACCAAGTAGGTGTGACTTGAGGTCAACCTAGGTTGTAAACTTTCGTTCAAATAGTGGATTTGAGGACCGTCTATGGCTAGAAGGATAGCCCATGAGTTTTGCCCAGTTGGAGGGTTTCTCACGTAAATCAATCCTTGTGTTTTTATTGTTTTCCGCATATTTATATTGGATTGATTGATTGCTAATATGGAGTAGGATTATTAAAATTGATTAAGTCGAAAAGTTGGTAATACATCAACTAAAACCTATTCACCCCCCCTAGGTTGTATTAGACACACTTTGTGTATTTTCAGATTCCATGTCTAAAAGGTAACATACCTTTCTTGGAATCTTGCATGGTGAATCTAGACAAGATTTTATCAATGTATGAAGCTTGGGATAATGCAATCGTTCTATTCTTTCTATCCCTTATTACTTGGATACCAAGAATATAACTTGCTTCTCCTAAGTCTTTCATATCAAATTGTTTTGCTAACCATTCTTTCACTGATGTCAATACACCTACATCTTTTCCAATGAGTAGTATATCATCAACATAAAGAATGAGGGAAACCAACTTGTCGCCTTTGATCCTCTTTTATACACAAGGTTCGTCAGGGTTTTGAATAAATCCAAAACCCTTTACAGCTTGATCGAACCTTATGTTCCAGGATCTGGATGCTTGCTTTAGTCCATATATGGACTTTTGCAACTTGCATACTCTTTCTTCTTGGCCTTTTTCAATGAATCCCTCTGGTTGCATCATGTAGATGCTCTCGTTAAGACTTCCATTAAGGAAAGCCGTCTTGACGTCCATTTGCCAAATCTCTAGGTCTAGAGATGCTGCAATGGATAAGAGTATCCTAATGGATTTAAGCATGGCCACAGGTGAGAAGGTTTCCTCGTAATCGATACCTTTTTTATGTGTATAACCTTTAGCTACTAGTCTAGCTTTAAAGGTTTCCACTTTACCATCCATACCTCTTTTCCTCTTGTATACCCACTTGCACCCAATGGGTTTTATCCCTTTAGGCAAGTCTACAAGGGACCAGACTTTGTTATTGAACATCGATTCAATCCCGGATTGCATTGCCTTTTGCCAATGACGACAATCAACATCCTCCATAGCTTCCTTGTACGTGTAGGGATCATCGTCGTCCGGGAGATTCTCAACAGATTCTCCTAGACCGATGTATCTTTCGGGTTGTGTTCTAACCCTCCCACTACGACGAGGAATGGTAGGTTGTTGATCTTGTGTTGGAGTGGAACTTACAATTGGGCTGGGTTGTGAAACCTCTTGTGGAATTGTATCTTCTGACATCTCATTCAGGACAATTCTACTTTTGGGCACAAAATTATTCATATAGTCCTTTTCTAGAAATGAAGCATATGTTGAAACAAATACTTTTAGATCAGAAGAACTATAGAAATAATATCCTTTAGTTCCTTTTGGATACCCCACAAATATACATGTTTCCGAACGGGACTCCATCTTTTCTGTCTTTCCTTTCAACACATGTGCAGGACAACCAAATATCCTCATGTGTTGTAAACTAGGCTTTCGTCCAGTCCACAATTCATATGGTGTTCCAGGAACCGACTTCGATGGTACCACGTTTAGAATATATATTTCAGTTTGTAGAGCATATCCCCAAAAAGAAATAGGAAGTGTTGAATAACTCAACATAGACCTAACCATGTTCAAAAGAGTTCTATTTCTCCTTTCTGCTACCCCATTTTGTTGAGGTGTACCTAGTGCAGAAAACTGAAAAACTATCCCATTATCAATAAGATATTGCTCAAACTCACCAGATAGATATTTTCCACCACGATCAGATCTCAAGATTTTTATGCGTTTCTCAAGCTGATTTTCTACTTCAGCTTTGAATGCTTTGAACATGTCAAAAGCATCCAACTTATGTCTCATGAGATACACATAACCAAATCTTAAGTAATCGTCTGTGAAGGTGATGAAGTACTCCTATCCACCTTTAGCTTGAATGCTCATAGGACCACATACATCAGTGTGTATTAGTCCTAAACATTCAGTGGCTCTTGCACCTTTGGTATTGAATGGCCTTTTGGTCATTTAACCTTCCAAACAAGATTCACAAGTTGGTAGATCATCAACCTTTAAGTCACTTAAAGGTCCGTCACATACCAATCTTTTAATCCTATTAAGGTTAATGTGACCTAGGCGTAAATGCCAAAGGTAGGTTTCATCTTTTGATAATTTTACTCTTTTATGATTAGGTTCCGTTATTTCTGTGTCTAACGAGTGAGAGATATTTCTATGCAAAAAGAATAGACCGTTTTCCAATGTACCTTTGCAAACAATTTTGTCATTCTTACTAATAATAAAAGCTTTATTAAAAGTAACCGAATATCCAATTTATTTAAACAAGAAACTGAAATTAAATTCCTCTTGAATTGAGGTACATAATAAACGTCTATTAAATCTAAATGCCAACTAGAATCTATAATAACTCTAATATCTCCCATTGCACTTGCAGACACTAACGATCCGTTGCCCAAGCGCAAATTGATTTCGTTCTTATTCAGCCTTCTCCTTTCTTAGAACCCCTTCTTCCTTCTTGTTCTGGGACTTTGGGCAATTTCTTTTCCAATGTCCTTTTTCACCACAAAGGAAGCATGTCCCTTTGATCTTGGTTACTTTCTTGGTCTCCTTCTTGGTAGGCCCAAGTTGCTTTTTCTTCTGTTATTTCTTGACCTTCTGACGGGTCTTAACAGTAGCAACTTTACCAACCATATGAATCTCTTGACCTTTGCTTTTCACAAGGATCTTTTCAATGCTTTGAACATCTTGCATCAGGCCCTGCAAGGTGTATTCCTTTTTGTTCAAGGTGTAGTCCAACTTGAACTGATCAAAGGAATCTGATAGTGAGTTGACAACCATGTCAATTTTGGTCTCACCATCTATCTCAGCGCCATTTAATTCTGTAATATTTAGATGTGCTATGACTTTCATCTTGTGATCTTTCACAGCCTGTCCAGGTTTCATCCTAAGATTCATAAAAGCAGTCACTGCCTCTCTCTTAGTCGTCCTAGACCTCATAGCAAACATCTCTTCCAGAGACATCATAATATCAACAGCAGACCCCATTCCTTCTGTTAGGATTATGCTCAACGGCAATAGTGTAATATTGTAATTGACAATCTTCTCATATTAATAAAGTGAATTCAGATTCTTACAATTACTTATAGCATTTATTATTATAATTGTCAAGGTAAATAATCATAAGGTCAAAAGACTATGAGAAATGAAGAATTGTTCATACATCCGGATATGTATGAGGTAGACACAATTCTTTAGTTAGTCTTGAATAACGTTCACAACTTAAGTTAAAGGTTGGGCACCTTTATCTTGTTAAAGTTGTAGAATTCTTTTACTAGCATTTGAGTGGGATCAAATGAATATGATGAGTCTAAAATCATCGAAAGGTTTTCGAGTAAAAGAATGTAGTGCACTAGGTGCATTGAACTGGATCACAATGAAATACTTTATCTAGAACCGTCACTAGATATAAGTCTTTTCATTAAAGAGGACAATCGGAGAGTCTATCTTAATCCTGAGATAAATTATGGACTTATGGTTGCAAGTGTTATCATTAGAGCTATCAATGAGTACGATTATATAGCATAGTCTATCCTCGATAGTTTGGTGGTATACATTTGTTAATCGATAGAGGACTTCATTTATAGATATGGACATCGTGGCTCCATTTATTAAATGAGAGTATAATATCATCATATGGATGTTTTGAGGTATTGGATATTAAATCTCAACGTTGAGTTTTCAATAATGATTATTGAAAACATGGCTTCTGGACAAGTCAAAGTATCCAAGTTCGAAATGTGGTCATATGAGGAAATATGGTAACTTGGAGAGCTATAGGCGGTCTATGAGCTCTTGGCGATTACTGATATTATTCACGTGGATACACCATCTCTTATAAGATTGTCTAGGGTATGAATGAGAAACATCACCATATTCTATCTTTATTTAAGAGTTCAATTTTAGCTCTTTAGTGGAATGAGTTAAAATTAATAGATTGGACCTAAGTGAATCATTTGTTGATTGTGATTAGGTTGTGTCTATTGAAGCTTAAATTTAGATAGCCCGCCAAGATCCCCAATCCACACGTATTTGCATGGATAACTTGATATATTCTACCGAGCCGATTTAAGGGTCCATCTAGAATTGTTTTTAATATATCAAGAATATAATATGTCTATTATTTAATTAATGGGCTGCACTATTATATTAATATATTAAAAGGAGACATGTGGGCTTGTTTCTTTTAGTAAGAATGGGTCTGGTTCATATGTGGGCTTTTATTTAAAGTCCAATGGATTAAATGAAATAAGAAAATAATATATGGCCCATTTATATAAGTGGGGCGGCAAGGTGTATATATTAACCTAATATATTATTTTGTTTCATTGTTTTAATTAAATAAGAATTAGTTAATTTATTAATTAATTGTTTAATTAAGAAACAAATCTTTTTCTGATCAGGAAATATATTTACTAAAGTTATACTATTGGTAGTAGTATATTAAAAGTAAAAGACTTGTTTGATAAGAAAATAAATTGTTAATTTTATTTATTTAATCAAATAAGAAGTCTTTTTATTTAGTCAATAAAAGAATAAAAATATCTATGAGTTGGATTAGGTTTTGAAGTCTAAAGGTTGATGGAAATTAGGGTGCAACACAAACTCTTTTTGGTATGTGATTTGCGGCAACCCTAGTCCATTTAGAGGAAGATTTTGGCAATCCTAAATAGAAGAGGAAGCAAAATTTCGGCCACCTATATATTTCCACATATAGAATTCGGCCACAATAGTTGATTGAATGATTCAATTTGTCTTCTTCTCAATTCATAGAAAAGGATAATTTTTATTCTACTAAACATAAAAGAGAGAAGAGATTATTCTTTGATAGTACACTGATTGCTTGTTCATCAATAAGTTTGTGTGTACAACATCGAATTAGGTTCACGTGAGTTTCGATCATTAGATTGAGAACTTAAAAGTGACCGGAATAATTTTTGTCTTCTTTTGATTGTTTTGTGGCTAACAAAAGAAAAAGAAAACTTTGTTCATCCATTCTCAGGTTTGCAATTTAAAGAAAAAGGGAGACCACGCTCCTAGTGGATTCACGTACGTGTTCGGATTGGAAGATCTCGCGGTACTGTTCACGGCGGGGGGCACTGCTCACAATCACTGTTCACGCGGGTACTGTTCACGGGCATCGGAAAAGATTTTACGGATTACCAATCGACGTAAATTAATTAGATCAGGCGTCAAGAGGTATTTAACTCTAACCGTATATATTTGAGTTTAATTAATTAAAAGGTTAAGGTTCAACTTTGAGAAAAATTTTAAAACCATACAAAATCTATTTTCGTTTCTTCCGCTGCGTTTTATATCGATTTTTCCCTACAATTGGTATCAGAGCCTTGGTTGTACCTTTTAATTAATTAACGTATATATACGTGAATCTATATTTTTTTATTGTGATTATACATGTTTTAGAAAGAGATGGCACTCTAGGTATTCGCATATATAATTACATGTTGAATGTATGGATTTATATATGTTTTATAAAGTGAATTGTTATTGCTCGATTTTGGTCCTAGAATTTCAATGTAATTTTTGTTTGGGATTTGTAACAAGAAGGGTGGTCTATTATTGCCATAATTCCTTCTTGGTAGTTGCTAGGGTTTTATTTTTTTTTGTATGTAAAATAAGTGCAGTATTTTTTTTAATCAGGTGCAGTATTATTTTTTTGTAAATCTTACTGCAGTAAAATAAAAAAAAATAAAAATTTACTGCACTAATTTATTCGTAATATGATGTAATGTATTCGGGTATTGAAAATTCGAAGACACGAAAAAAAAAAAACGAAGCAACCGGAACCGAGAACGAGCACCGTGCACACCCTAGGATTGGATTGGACTGCGCATGGCAAGCCCAATCCTTGGTGGGCTGCGCACGGCAGCCTTGTGTGGCCTTATGGGATGCGCAAGGCAGCCCCTTTGTGGGGTTGTGGGCTGTGCACGTCCATGGGAGGAGGCCGAGGGATGAGCGTATGGTTGATGGCCACCTGAAGCTTGTAATCCTAACAATTGTAATTTACTTGCTTTTTTAGGATGGGCCAAAATTTTTGCTATTTAATTTTTGCTTAAATATTACAATATTTGTTGTTGTATGATAACATGACATTTTAGAATAGGAGTGCCACTCATATACCTCTTTTGGTATGAACATGCATTGAATGATTTAGGTATCTAATTGGCATCTAGATAACTTGGTAAAAATCATTCTTTGGGATTTAATCACACGCCTTAAATAATTGAGTGGGAGAAGGTGTGTAAGAACGCCTATGGCCTCCAAGATTAGTTGAGTTTTATTATTTTTGGTAATCCCCCCAAGGGGCGTCCATAAATGGAATTTAACAATATACTTCCTTACAAGGATAGACTAGACAATTGACTTAAACGAAATCTACTCCCCAAGGAGGGATTTTCGTGAGAGAAAATTGAGGGTCGATATCTTGGTAACACACTCAATGTAATTTTATTAATATCCTCCCAAGAGTTCTTGTTAATAAAAATTACAAGGCTAAAATTAAAAGTGCTGGTTGTTATGTTAACAATTAGGTGGGACCTAGTCTAACTAGTAAATAGTGCGAACTCCCAAAGGAGGCGTAATATTTATGGGTGTTGGATCACCGTTGAGTTTTTATGATTGAATTATTTATTTTAATTCAAGATAAAATTTTAAAAGTGCTATTATCATGATTATTTACTTATATATGTTTTTGTTTTAATCAGAAACCATGACCCCATCACTTATGAACATCCTGAAAGATAACACCTTAACTGGAGATAACTACGTAACATGGAAATGGAAAATTGGGTTGTTGCTGCAAAGTGAAAAACTTAAGTTTGTTCTGACCACTCCTAAACCACCCCTTCCTAATAATGAATCTAATGTGATGCAAATAGATGAGTATGAGCAGTGGAAGACTTCTGATGATATGGCAAAATGTTACATTATGGCCACTATCTCCGACGTGTTGCAACAACAACATGAAAGAATGGAGTCCGCTGCTGATATAATGATGTCTCTAGAGGAAATGTTTGCTATGAGGTCTAGGATGACTAAGAGAGAGGCAGTGACTGCTTTTATGAATCTTAGGATGAAACCTGGACAATCTGTGAAAGATCACATGATGAAAGTCATAGCACATCTCAATATTGGTGAACTAAATGGTGCTGAGATTGATGGTGAGACCAAAATTGATATGGTAGGTAACTCACTGTCAGATTCCTTTGATCAGTTCAAGTTGGACTACACCTTGAACAAAAAGGAATACACCTTGCAGGGCCCGATGCAAGATGTTTAAAGCGCTGAAAAGATCCTTGTGAAAAACAAAGGTCAATATATTCATTTGGTTGGTAAAGTTGCTACTGTTAAGACCAGTAAGAAGGTCAAGAAACAACAGAAGAAAAAGCAACTTGGGCCTACCAAGAAGGAAACCAAGAAAGTAACCAAGATCAAAGGGAAATGCTTCCTTTGTGGTGAAAAGGGACATTGGAAAAGAGATTGCCCAAAGTCCCAGAAAAAGAAGGAAGAAGGTAATGTTAATTATCTAGAAACATGTTTTCTGGCAGATTCTACTGATTCTTGGATCATAGACTCTGGAGCCACTAATCATGTTTGTTATTCCTTGCAGGGGTTTCAGGAAAAGAGAAGGTTGAATGAAGATAAAGTCAATTTGCGCTTGGGCAACGGAACGTTAGTGTCTGCAAGTGCAGTGGGAGATATTAGAGTTATTTTAGATTCTAGTAGGCATTTAGATTTAATAGACGTTTATTA
Organism: Dipteronia sinensis; assembly: GCA_033220585.1. Lineage (NCBI taxonomy): Eukaryota > Viridiplantae > Streptophyta > Magnoliopsida > Sapindales > Sapindaceae > Dipteronia > Dipteronia sinensis. Next base: position 49,699,806 of record CM065636.1, on the reverse strand, counting down.
TGTACCTCAATTCAAGAGGAATTTAATTTCATTTTCTTGTTTAAATAAGTTTGGATATTCGGTTACTTTTAATAAAACTTTTATTATTAGTAAGAATGACAAAGTTGTTTGCAAAGGTACATTGGAAAACGGTTTATTCCTTTTGCATAGAAATATCTCTCACTCGTTAGACACAGAAATAACGGAACCTAATCATAAAAGAGTAAAATTATCAAAAGATGAAACCTATCTTTGGCATTTACGCTTAGGTCACATTAACCTTAATAGGATTAAAAGATTGGTATGTGACGGACCTTTAAGTGACTTAAAGGTGGATGATTTACCAACTTGTGAATCTTGTTTGGAAGGTAAAATGACCAAAAGGCTGTTCAATACCAAAGGTGCAAGAGCCACTACATGTTTAGGACTAGTACACACTGATGTATGTGGTCCTATGAGCATTCAAGCTAGAGGTGGATATGAGTACTTCATCACCTTCACAGATGATTACTCAAGATTTGATTATGTGTATCTCATGAGACATAAGTCGGATGCATTTGATATGTTCAAAGCATTCAAAGCTGAAGTAGAAAATCAGCTTGAGAAACATATAAAAATTTTGAGATCTGATCGTGGTGGAGAATATCTATATGGAGAGTTTCAGTAATATCTTATTGATAATGGGATAGTTTCTCAGCTTTCTGCACCAGGTACACCTCAACAAAATGGGGTAGCAGAAAGGAGAAATAGGACTCTTTTGGAGATGGTTAGATCAATGTTGAGTTATTCAACACTTCCTATTTCTTTTGGGGAATATGCTCTACAAACAGCAATATATATTCTAAACGATGTACCATCTAAATCTGTCCCTAAAACCCCACATGAATTGTGGACTGGGCGAAAGACTAGTTTACAACACATGAGGATATTTGGTTGTCCTACACATGTGTTGAAAGGAAAGACAGAAAAGATGGAGTCCCGTTCGGAAACATGTATATTTGTGGGGTATCCAAAAGGAACTAAAGGATATTATTTCTATAGTCCTTCTGATCTAAAAGTATTTGTTTCAACAAATGCTTCATTTCTAGAAAAGGACTATATGAATAATTTTGTGCCCAAAAGTAGAATTGTCCTGAATGAGATGTCAGGAGATACAATTCCACAAGAGGTTTCACAACCCAGCCCAATTGTAAGTTCCACTCCAACACAAGATCAACAACCTACCATTCCTCATCGTAGTGGGAGGGTTAGAACACAACCCGAAAGATACATCGGTCTAGGAGAATCTGTTGAGAATCTCCCGGACGACGATGATCCCTACACGTACAAGGAAGTTATGGAGGATGTTGATTGTCGTCATTGGCAAAAGGCAATGCAATCCGAGATTGAATCGATGTTCAATAACAAAGTCTGGTCCCTTGTAGACTTGCCTAAAGGGATAAAACCCATTGGGTTCGAGTGGGTATACAAGAGGAAAAGAGGTATGGATGGTAAGGTGGAAACCTTTAAAGCTAGACTAGTAGCTAAAGGTTATACACAGAAAGAAGGTATCGATTACGAGGAAACCTTCTCACCTGTGGCCATGCTTAAATCCATTAGGATACTCTTATCCATTGCAGCATCTCTAGACCTAGAGATTCAGCAAATGGACGTCAAGACAGCTTTCCTTAATGGAAGTCTTGATGAGAGCATCTACATGATGCAACCAGAGGGATTCACTGAAAAAGGCCAAGAAGAAAGAGTATGCAAGTTGCAAAAGTCCATATGTGGATTAAAGCAAGCATCCAGATCCTGGAACATAAGGTTCGATCAAGCTGTAAAGGGTTTTGGATTTATTCAAGACCCTGACGAACCTTGTGTATACAAGAGGATCAAAGGCGACAAGTTGGTTTTCCTCATTCTTTATATTGATGATATACTACTCATTGGAAACGATGTAAGTGTATTGACATCAGTGAAAGAGTGGTTAGCAAAACAATTTGATATGAAGGACTTAGGAGAAGCAATTTATATTCTTGGTATCCAAGTAATAAGGGATATAAAGAATAGAATGATTGCATTATCCCAAGCTTCATACATTGATAAAATCTTGTCTAGATTCACCATGCAAGATTCCAAGAAAGGTATGTTACCTTTTAGACATGGAATCAAAATTTCTAAGGGTCAAGCACCTAAGAATGTGCATGAAGAGCAATTCATGAGTAGAGTTCCATATGCCTCGGTAGTTGGAAGTCTCATGTATGCAATGCTCTGTACTAGACCAGATATTTGTTTTGCTGTTGGCATAGTTAGCAGGTTTCAATCGAAACCTGGTCCTGATCATTGGACGGCAGTCAAGCATATTTTCAAGTATCTCAAGAGAACTAGAGATTATATGCTTGTATACTCTGGAGGGGATTTAATTCCCGTTGGGTATACAGATTCTGATTTCCAGTCTGATTCTGACTCCAGAAAATCCACATCAGGATCTGTGTTTACCATTGGAGGAGGAGCAGTCATATGGAGGAGTATCAAGCAATCTCGTATTGCTGATTCCACCATGGAAGCTGAGTATGTTGCTGCATGCGAAGCTACCAAAGAGGCTGTTTGGCTCCGCCAATTCTTGATTGACTTAGAAGTGGTTCCTAGTGCGAATAAGTAGATGACTATACACTGTGACAACAATGGTGCATTGGCTAATTCGAAAGAACCAAGAAGTCATAAGAGAGGTAAACACATTGAAAGGAAGTATCACCTTTTGAGGGAAATTGTTCATAGGGGAGACGTGACGATCACCAAAATTGCGTCAGCAGAAAATCTAGCGGATCCTTTCACAAAGGCTCTACCTCAGAAGAGCTTTGATGGACATCTAGAGAACATGGGAATGAGAGATATGACACACTTGCTATAGAGCAAGTGGGAGATTGTTAGGATTATGCTCAATAGCAAGAGTGTAATATTGTAATTGACAATCTTCTCATATTAATAAAGTGAATTCTGATTCTTACAATTACTTATAGCATTTATTATTATAATTGTCAAGGTAAATAATCATAAGGTCAAAAGACTATGAGACATAAAGAATTGTTCATACATCCGGATATGTATGAGGTAGACACAATTCTTTAGTTAGTCTTGAATAACGTTCACAACTTAAGTTAAAGGTTGGGCACCTCTATCTTGTTAAAGTTGTAGAATTCTTTTACTAGCATTTGAGTGGGATCAAATGAATATGATGAGTCTAAAATCATCGAAAGGTTTTCGAGTAAAAGAATCTAGTGCACTAGGTGCATTGAACTGGATCACAATGAAATACTTTATCTAGAACCGTCACTAGATATAAGTCTTTTCATTAAAGAGGACAATCGGAGAGTCTATCTTAATCCTGAGATAAATTATGGACTTATGGTTGCAAGTGTTATCATTAGAGCTATCAATGAGTACGATTATATAGCATAGTCTATCCTCGATAGTTTGGTGGTATACATTTGTTAATCTATAGAGGACTTCATTTATAGATATGGACATCGTGGCTCCATTTATTAAATGAGAGTATAATATCATCATATGGATGTTTTGAGGTATTGGATATTAAATCTCAACGTTGAGTTTTCAATAATGATTATTGAAAACATGGCTTCTGGACAAGTCAAAGTATCCAAGTTCGAAATGTGGTCATATGAGGAAATATGGTAACTTGGAGAGCTATAGGCGGTCTATGAGCTCTTAGCGATTACTGATATTATTCACGAGGATACACCATCTCCTATAAGATTATCTAAGGTTACTTTCTTGGTTTCCTTCTTGGTAGGCCCAAGTTGCTTTTTCTTCTGTTGTTTCTTGACCTTCTTACTGGTCTTAACAGTAGCAACTTTACCAACCAAATGAATCTCTTGACCTTTGTTTTTCACAAGGATCTTTTCAGCGCTTTAAACATCTTGCATCGGGCCCTGCAAGGTGTATTCCTTTTTGTTCAAGGTGTAGTCCAACTTGAACTGATCAAAGGAATCTGATAGTGAGTTAACTACCATATCAATTTTGGTCTCACCATCAATCTCAGCACCATTTAGTTCAGCAATATTGAGATGTGCTATGACTTTCATCATATGATCTTTCACAGATTGTCCAGGTTTCATCCTAAGATTCATAAAAGTAGTCACTGCCTCTCTCTTAGTCGTCCTAGACCTCATAGCAAACATTTCCTCTAGAGACATCATTATATCAGCAGTGGACTCCACTCCTTCATGTTGCTGTTGCAACACGTCGGAGATAGTGGCCATAATGTAACATTTTTCCATATCATCAGAAGTCTTCCACTGCTCATACTCATCTCTTTGCATCACATTAGATTCATTATTAGGAAGGGGTGGTTTAGGAGTGGTCAGAACAAACTTATGTTTTCACTTTGCAGCAACAACCCAATTTTCCTTTTCCGTGTTACGTAGTTATCTCCAGTTAAGGTGTTATCTTTCAGGATGTTCATAAGTAATGGGGTCATGATTTCTGATTAAAACAAAAACATATATAAGTAAATAATCATGATAATAGCACTTTTAAAAATTTATCTTGAATTAAAATAAATAATTCAATCATAAAAATTTAACGGTGATCCAACACCCATAAATATTACGCCTCCTTTGGGAGTTCACACTATTTACTAGTTAGACTAGGTCCCACCTAATTGTTAACATAACAACCAGCGTTTTTTAATTTTAGCCTTGTAATTTTTATTAACAAGAACTCTTGGGAGGATATTAATAAAATTACATTGAGTGTGTTACCAAGATATCGACCCTCAATTTTCTCTCACGAAAATCCCTCCTTGGGGAGTAGATTTCGTTTAAGTCAATTGTCTAGTCTATCCTTGTAAGGAAGTATATTGTTAAATTCCATTTATGGACGCCCCTTGGAGGGATTACCAAAATAATAAAACTCAACTAATCTTGGAGGCCATAGGCGTTCTTGCACACCTTCTCCCACTCAATTATTCAAGTCGTGTGATTAAATCCCAAAGAATGATTTTTACCAAGTTATCTAGATGCCAATTAGAGACCTAAATCATTCAATGCATGTTCATACCAAAAGAGATATATGAGTGGCACTCCTATTCTAAAATGTCATGTTATCATACAACAACAAATTTTGTAATATTTAAGCAAAAATTAAATAGCAACAATTTTGGCCCATCCTAGAAAAGCAAGTAAATTACAATTGTTAGGAATACAAGATCTTCAGGTGGCCATCAACCATACGCTCATCCCTCGGCCTCCTCCCATGGACGTGCACAGCCCACAACCCCATAAAGGGCCTGCCTTGCGCAGCCCATAAGGCCACACAAGGCTGCCGTCTGCAGCCCACCAAGGATTGGGCTTGCCATGCGCAGCCCAATCCAGTCCTAGGGTGCGCACGGTGCTCCTTCTCGGTTCCGGTTGCTTCGTTTTTTTTCGTGTCTTCGAATTTTCAATACCCGAATACATTACATCATATTACGAATAAATTACTGCAGCAAATATTTTTTTTATTTTACTGCAGTAAGATTTACAAAAAAAATACTGCACCTGATTACAAAAAACAAATACTGCATTTATTTTACAAACAAAAAAAATAAAACCCTAGCAACTACCAAGAAGGAATTATGGCGATAATAGACCACCCTTCTTGTTACAAATCCGAAACAAAAATTACATTGAAATTCTAGGACCAAAATTGAGCAACAAACTTTATAAAACATATATAAATCCATACATTCAACATGTAATTATATATGAGAATACCTAGAGTGCCATCTCTTTCTAAAACATGTATAATCACAATAAAAAAGAAATAGATTCACGTATATATACGTTAATTAATTAAAAGGTACAACCAAGGCTCTGATACCAATTGTAGGGAAAAATCGATATAAAACGCAGCGGAAGAAACGAAAATAGATTTCGTATGGTTTTAAAATTTTTCTCAAAGTTAAACCTTAACCTTTTAATTAATTAAACTCAAATATATACGGTTAGAGTTAAATACCTCTTGACGCGTGATCCGATTGACTTACGTCGATTGGTAATCCGCAAAATCTTTTCCGATGCCGTGAACAGTACCCGTGTGAATAGTACCCGCATGAACAGTGATCGTGAACAGTACCCGCATGAACAGTGATCGTGAACAGTAACCCCCTCCCCCGTGAACAGTGATCGTGAACAGTACCGCGTGATCTTCCAATCCGAAAACGTACGTGAATCACCTAGGAGCGTGGTCTCCCTTTTTCTTTGAATTGCAAACCTGAGAATGGATGAACAAAGTTTTATTTTTCTTTTGTTAGTCAGAAAACAATCAAAAGAAGACAAAAATTATTCTGGTCACTTTTGAGTTCTCAATCTAATGATCGAAACTCGCGTGAACCTAATTCGATGTTGTACACACAAGCTTATTGATGAACAAGCAATCAGTGTATTATCAAAGAATAATCTCTTCTCTCTTTTATGTTTTTATAGAATAAAAATTATCCTTTTCTATGAATTGAGAAGAAGAAGAAAAATTGAATCATTCAATCAACTATGGTGGCCGAATTCTATATGTGGAATTATATAGGTAGCCGAAATTTTGCTTCCTCTTCTATTTAGAATTGCCGAAATCTTCCTTTAAATGGACTAGGGTTGCCGCAAATCACATACCAAAAAGAGTTTGTGTTGCACCCTAATTTCCATCAACCTTTAGACTTCAAAACCTAATCAAACTCATAGATATTTTTATTCTTTTATTGACTAAATAAAAAGACTTCTTATTTGATTAAATAAATAAAATTAATTATTTATTTTCTTATCAAACAAGTCTTTTACTTCTAATATACTACTACCAATAGTATAACTTTAGGAAATATATTTCCTGATCAGAAAAAGATTTGTTTCTTAATTAACCAATTAATTAATAAATTAACTAATTCTTATTTAATTAAAACAATGAAACAAAATAATATATTAGGTTAATATATACACCTTGCCGCCCCACTTATATAAATGGGCCATATATTATTTTCTTATTTCATTTAATCCATTGGACTTTAAATAAAAGCCCACATGTAAACCATACCCATTCTTACTAAAAGAAACAAGCTCACATGTCTCATTTTAATATATTAATATAATAGTGCAGCCCATTAATTAAATAATAGACATATTATATTCTTGATATATTAAAAACAATTCTAGATGGACCCTTAAATCGGCCCGGTAGAATATATCAAGTGATCCATACAAATACGTGTGGATTGGGGATCTTGGCAGGCTATCTAAATTTAAGCTTCAATAGACACAACCTAATCACAATCAATAAATGATTCACTTAGGTCCAATCTATTAATTTTAACTCGTTCCACTAAAGAGCTAAAATTGAACTCTTAAATAAAGATAGAATAAGGAGATGTTTCTCATTCATACCCTAGACAATCTTATAGGAGATGGTGTATCCTCGTGAATAATATCAGTAATCGCCAAGAGCTCATAGACCGCCTATAGCTCTCCAAGTTACCATATTTCCTCATATGACCACATTTCGAACTTGGATACTTTGACTTGTCCAGAAGCCATGTTTTCAATAATCATTATTGAAAACTCAACGTTGAGATTTAATATCCAATACCTCAAAACATCCATATGATGATATTATACTCTCATTTAATAAATGGAGCCATGATGTCCATATCTATAAATGAAGTCCTCTATCGATTAACAAATGTATACCACCAAACTATCGAGGATAGACTATGCTATATAATCGTACTCATTGATAGCTCTAATGATAACACTTGCAACCATATGTCCATAATTTATCTCAGGATTAAGATAGACTCTCCGATTGTCCTCTTTAATGAAAAGACTTATATCTAGTGACGGTTCTAGATAAAGTATTTCATTGTGATCCAGTTTAATGCACCTAGTGCACTAGATTCTTTTACTCGAAAACCTTTCGATGATTTTAGACTCATCATATTCGTTTGATCTCACTCAAATGCTAGTAAAAGAATTCTACAACTTGAACAAGGTAGAGGTGCCCAACCTTTAACTTAAGTTGTGAACGTTATTCAAGACTAACTAAAGAATTGTGTCTACCTCATACATATCCGGATGTATGAACAATTCTTCATGTCTCATAGTCTTTTGACCTTATGATTATTTACCTTGACAATTATAATAATAAATGCTATAAGTAATTGTAAGAATCAGAATTCACTTTATTAATATGAGAAGATTGTCAATTACAATATTACACTCTTGCCATTTAGCATAATCCTAACAAAACCTCTGTCTGATTATCAATCATTGGCCTTTTGGGCCTGTATCTTTCTAGTGAGTCCCCTGTAGAGACCCATTCAGTCAGGTTGACCCCCTCTGACGTCTCCGACGATGATGCCAATCACTTTCTTCTGAAGAAGATGAGCGATCCCTTCAGTGAGTATTCCTACTGGGTCGCCTATGATCCTGTTCGGCTTGGTAATGATTATACCGATTGTGGGAGTGTTCCTCTTCTACACGCTCTCTGCTGCTCCTAGCCTGTCTTTCTGATACAGTCTCTGGGTGGTCTGTTGGGTTCCGACCCATCCTTAGCGGTGCATCCGGGGTTAGGCCAACTATTGTAGAACGTAACTTGCTTGGTTGATTGTCCGAGGTGCAAAAATTATGTGTTGAAGTTAACCCTGCAATGGTTGAAAGAGCCACTCTATAGCTGGTTGAAAGAGCATAATCCTAACAAAAAGATGTTGCAGCGAATGGCGGAACCGTTGAGCAATTTCCTTTTTAGTTGGTGGAAATCGTTGGATGCTAGGAACAGTAGTTGATTAGTTCCTGACGGTTATGGCTGCGTGACGGTCCCGTAACATCAAGAGTGGTGTTGGCACCCGTATCTCCTGGTAAAGTTTGGTTGTTCTTGGAACCACTCCCATCTCCATCGTTAGCCATTGTTCGCAAGGGTTTCGGTAAAGCGAATTCTAATCTCCCTCCATCTAACGCCAATTGTTAACAGTGGTTTTTGGAAAGTCAACCGGTCAACGATTAGATACAATGGTATGTAAATAAAGCAATACTGATAGACAAATAATCAAAAGAATAGTTTTTACATGGTAAAACTCTGGTAATGGAGAAACTGTGGGGAAAAATTAACTAAAACCGCAGCGGAAGGAGAAAAGTAGATTTTCGTATAGTTTAAAATTTTTCTAAAGATTTGAACCTTAATCCTTTAATTAATTAAACACAAATATACGGTTAGAGTTAAATACCTCTTGTCGCGTGATCCGATTGACTTACGTCAATGGTAATCCGCAAGATCTTCAATCCTAGCACGTACGTGAGTCACCTAGGAGCGTGGTCTCCCTTTTTTTTTCTTTGAATTGCTTACCTGAGAATGGATGTATGGAACTTCTGATTCTGATCTTCAATCCCAAAACGCCAAGAGCCTAGAAAAATAGTTCCGGTCACTTTTAAATTCACAATCGATATGATTGGAACTCGCGTAACCCTAAATCGAAAGTGTGCACAAAACCTTTTGATGTTAAAGGCTTGCAAGTACACTATCGAATGAGAACCTATTTTCTTTTTCTCTCTTGGCCGAAATTCTATGTGTATTGAGTAAGATTTTTATTTTCAAAGCAAACAAAAATCTCTCTCACTCAAGCTTCTTGGTGGCCGAAATTTATCACCTTATATTTATAAGGTGACCGAAATTTCTCCTTCTCAAAATAGGGTTGGCCGAATTCTTTGTGTAGGAAATCTAAGGTTGGCCAATTTCCTTACTTGAAAAGGAATTGTGCTTTTCCCTAATTCCTATCAATTTAAGAATCCTAACCCTTATAGGACTAGGGTGGCCGAATTCTTTGTGTGGTATGGAGTGTATGTGGACTTAATCCTTACCACATTAGGACTCCTATCACTTAAAAGAATTCTAACCCTAATCCAACACATAGTATTTTATTTACTTATCAGGAAAAGATTTTGATTTAAACTATTAATTAATTAAATAATTAATTAATTTCCATTTAATCAAAACAATAAAATAAAATAATATCTTGGGCTATTTTATTAGCCTTGCCGCCCACACCATATATATATGGGCCTAATATTATTTTTCTTATTTTATTTAATCCATTAGACTTTAAATAAAAGCCCACATGTGAACCAGACTTATTCTTACTAAAAGAAACAAGCCCACATGTCTCCTTTTAAATATATTAATATAATAGAGCAGCCCATTAAATAAATAATAGACATATTATATTCTTAATATATTAAATGCAATTCTAGATGGACCCATAAATTGGTCCGGTAGAATATATCAAGTGATCCATGCAAGTACGTGTGGATTGTGGATCTTGGCGGGCTATCTAAATTTAAGCTTCAATAGACATAACTTAATCACAATCAACAAATGATTCACTTAGGTCCGATCTATTAATTTTAACTCATTCCACTAAAGAGCTAAAATTGAACTCTTAAATAAAGATAGAATAAGGAGATGTTTCTCATTCATACCCTAGACAATCTTATAAGAGACGGTGTATCCTCGTGAATAATATCAGTAATCGCCAAGAGCTCATAGACCGCCTATAGCTCTCCAAGTTACCATATTTCCTCATATGACCACATTTTGAACTTGGATATTTTGACTTGTCCAGAAGCCATGTCTTCAATAATCATTATTGAAAACTCAACGTTGAGATTTAATATCCAATACCTCAAAACATCCATATGATGATTTTATACTCTCATTTAATAAATGGATCCACGATGTCCATATCTATAAATGAAGTCCTCTATCGATTAACAAATGAATACCACCAAACTATCGAGGATAGACTATGCTATATAATTGTACTCATTGATAGCTCAAATGATAACACCTGCAACCATAAGTCCATCATTTATCTCAGGATTAAGATCGACTCTCCGATTGTCCTAATAATGAAAAGACTTATATCTAGTGACGGTTCTAGATAAAGTATTTCATTGTGATCCTGATCAATGCACCCAGTGCACTAGATTCTTTTACTCGAAAACCTTTCGATGATTTTAGACTCATCATAACTCATTTGATCCCACTCAAATGCTAGTAAAAGAATTCTACAACTTTATCAAGATAGAGGTGCCCAACCTTTAACTTAAGTTGTGAACGTTATTCAAGACTAACTAAAGAATTGTGTCTACCTCACACATATCCGGATGTATGAACAATTTTTCATTTCTCATAGTCTTTTGACCTTAAGATTATTTACCTTGACAATTATAATAATAAATGCTATAAGTATTTGTAAGAATCAGAAAACACTTTATTAGTATGAAAAGATTTTCAATTACAATATTACACTCTTGCTATTGAGCATAATCCTAAAAATCTCCCACTTGAGCTATAGCAAGTGTGTCATATCTCTCATTCCTATATTCTCTAGGTTCCCATCAAAAATCTTCTTAGGTAGAGCCTTTGTGAAAGGATCCGCTATTTCCTTTCTATGTGTTTACCTCTCTTATGACTTCTTGGTTCTCTCAAATTAGCCACTGCTCCATTGTTGTCACACTATATAGTGATCTGCTTATTCGCATTAGGAACAACTTCCAAGTCAATCAATAATTGGTGGAGCCAAACAGCCTCTTTTGCAGCTTCGCATGCAGCAACATACTCAGCTTCCATGGTGGAATCAGCAATACAAGATTGCTTGATACTCCTCCATATGACTGCTCTTCCTCCAATGGTAAACACAGATCCTGATGTGGATTTTCTGGAGTCAGAATCCGACTGGAAATCAGAATATGTATACCCAACGGGAATTAAATCCCCTCCAGAGTATACAAGCATATAATCTCTAGTTCTTTTAAGATACTTGAAAATATGCTTGACTGCCGTCCAATGATCAGGACCAGGTTTCGATTGAAACCTGCTAACTATGCCAACATCAAAATAAATATCAGGTCTAGTACAGAGCATTGCATACATGAGACTTCCAACTGGCGAGGCATATGGAACTCTACTCATGAATTGCTCTTCATGCTCATTCTTAGGAACCTGTTCCTTAGAAAGTTTGATTCCATGTCTAAAAGGTAACATACCTTTCTTGGAATCTTGCATGGAAAATCTAGACAAGATTTTATCAATGTTTGAAGCTTGGGATAATGCTGATTTTATCAATGTGGGGTTTTAGGGACAGATTTAGATGGTACATCGTTTAGAATGTATATTGCTGTTTGTAGAACATATCCCCAAAAAGAAATAGGAAGTGTTGAATAACTCAACATTGACCTAACCATCTCTAAAAAAGTTCTATTTCTCCTTTCTGCTACCCCATTTTGTTGAGGTGTACCTGGTGCAGAAAACTGAGAAACTATCCCATTATCAATAAGATATTGCTGAAACTCTCCAGATAGATATTCTCCACCACGATCGGATCTCAAGATTTTTATATGTTTCTCAAGCTGATTTTCTACTTCAGCTTTGAATGCTTTGAACATGTCAAACGCATCCGACTTATGTCTCATGAGATACACATAACCAAATCTTGAGTAATCATCTGTGAAGGTGATGAAGTACTCATATCCACCTCTAGCTTGAATGCTCATAGGACCACATACATCAGTGTGTATTAGTCCTAAACATTCAGAGGCTCTTGCACCTTTGGTATTGAACAGCCTTTTGGTCATTTTACCTTCCAAATAAGATTCACAAGTTGGTAGATCATCAACCTTTAAGTCACTTAAAGGTCCGTCACATACCAATCTTTTAATCCTATTAAGGTTAATGTGACCTAGACGTAAATGCCAAAGGTAGGTTTCATCTTTTGATAATTTTACTCTTTTATGATTAGGTTCCGTTATATCTGTGTCTAACGAGTGAGAGATATTTCTATGCAAAAAGAATAGACCATTTTCCAATGTACCTTTGCAAACAATTTTGTCATTCTTACTAATAATAAAAGCTTTATTAAAAGTAACCGAATATCCAAATTTATTTAAACAAGAAACTGAAATTAAATTCCTCTTGAATTGAGGTACATAATAAACGTCTATTAAATCTAAATGCCTACTAGAATCTAAAATAACTCTAATATCTCCCACTGCACTTACAGACACTAACGTTCCATTGCCCAATCGCAAATTGACTTCATCTTCATTCAGCCTTCTCCTTTCTTGGAACCCCTGCAAGGAATAACAAACATGATTAGTGGCTCCAGAGTCTATGATCCAAGAATCAGTAGAATCTGCCAGAAAACATGTTTCAAGATAATTAATATTACCTTCTTCCTTCTTATTATGGGACTTTGGGCAATCTCTTTTCCAATGTCCCTTTTCACCACAAAGGAACATTTCCCTTTGATCTTGGTTACTTTCTTGGTTTCCTTCTTGGTAGGCCCAAGTTCCTTTTTCTTCTGTTGTTTCTTGACCTTCTTACGGGTCTTAACAGTAGCAACTTTACCAACCAAATGAATCTCTTGACATTTGTTTTTCACAAGGATCTTTTCAGCGCTTTGAAAATCTTGCATCAGGCCCTGCAAGGTGTATTCCTTTTTGTTCAAGGTGTAGTCCAACTTGAACTGATCAAAGGAATCTGACAGTGAGTTAACTACCATATCAATTTTGGTCTCAACATCAATCTCAGCACAATTTAGTTCAGCAATAATGAGATGTGCTATGACTTTCGTCATGTGATCTTTCACGGATTGTCCAGGTTTCATCCTAAGATTCATAAAAGCAGTCACTGCCTCTCTCTTAGTCATCCTAGACCTCATAGCAAACATTTCCTCTAGAGACATCATTATATTAGCAGCGGAGTCCATTCCTTCATGTTGCTGTTGCAACACGTCGGAGATAGTAGCAATAATTTAACATTTTGCCATATCATCAGAAGTCTTCCACTGCTCATACTCATCTCTTTGTATCACACTAGATTCATTATTAGGAAGAGGTGGTTTAAGAGTAGTCAGAACAAATTTATGTTTTTCACTTTGCAGCAACAACCCAATTTTCCTTTTCCAAGTGACATAATTATCTCTAATTAAGGTGTTATCTTTCAGGATGTTCATAAGTGATGGGGTCATGATTTCTGATTAAAACAAAAACATATATAAGTAAATAATCATGATAAAGCACTTTTAAAAATTTATCTTGAATTAAATAAATAATTCAATAGTAAAAATTCAACGGTGATCCAACACCCATAAATATTACGCCTCCTTTGGGAGTTCGTACTATTTACTAGTTGGACTAGGTCCCACCTAATTGTTAACATAACAACCAGCGTTTTCAATTTTAGCCTTGCAATTTTATTAACAAGAACTCTTGGGAGGATATTAATAAAATTACATTGAGTGTGTTACCAAGATATCGACCCTCAATTTTCTCTCACGAGAATCCCTCCATGGGGAGTAGATTTCGTTTAAGTCAATTGTCTAGTCTATCCTTGTAAGGAAGTATTTTGTTAAATTCCATTTATGGACGCCCCTTGGGGGGATAACCAAAAATAATAAAACTCAACTAACCTTGGAGGCCATAGGCGTTCTAACACACCTTCTCCCACTCAATTATTTAAGGCGTGTGATTAAATTCCAAAGAATGATTTTTCCAAATTATCTAGATGCCAATTAGATACATAAATCATTCAATGCATGTTCATACCAAAAGAGATATATGAGTGGCACTCCTATTCCATATGACATGTTATCATACAATAAAAAATATTGTAATATTTATACATAAAAAATAAATAGCCACAATTTTGGTCCATCCTAGAAAAGCATGTAAATTACAATTGTACGGAATACAAAAACTCCTTTCTTGGCGGACAAGACTTCAAGCGACCATCTCGCGCACGAAACTCGCACGCCCAAAAATCATCACAGCAGCCCATGCGCACGCCTAGCCCATGCAAGGGCATGAGCTGCCACACGGCCAGCCTATGCATGGGTCGCGCGCTGCTGCACCGCAACAAGCGCAGCTGCACGCTTGGTTGCATGCACGCTTGTTGTCTCGGTGCACGCGGGTGCCAAGACGGGTTCTAGATGCTCCAATTCTTTCAAATATTCGAGTCTTCAAATCTTGAATATATTACAGCTTATTTTATACAATAAAATACTGCAATAATTTTTTTTTTATTAACCACTGCAGTATTTTTTTTTATTTTTTTATTTTACAAAAAAAAAAACTGCACAAAAAAAACTGCAGTATTTTTAATACATTAAAAAAAACTGCACTATTTTATACAACATAAAAAAAGTTAAGCAACTATCAAGAAGGAACTTGTGACGATAATATGCCACCCCTCTTGTTACAATTTCGAAACAAAAATTACATGGAAAATCTAGGACCAAAATTGAGCAATAACAATTCACTTTATAACAACATATATAAATCCATACATTCCACATGTAATTATATATGCGAATACCTAGAGTGCCATCTCTTTCTAAAACATGCATAATCACAATAAAAAGAAATAGATTCACGTATATATACATTAATTAATTAAAGGGTACAACCAGGCTCTGATACCAATTGTAGGGAAAAATTAACTAAAACCACAGCGGAAGGCGAAAAGTAGATTTTCGTATAGTTTAAAATTTTTCTAAAGATTTGAACCTTAACCCTTAAATTAATTAAACACAAATATACGGTTAGAGTTAAATACCTCTTGTCGCGTGATCCGATTGACTTACGACGATGGTAATCCGCAAGATCTTCCATCCTAGCATGTACGTGAATCACCTAGGAGCGTGGTCTCCCTTTTTTTCTTTGAATTGCTTACCTGAGAATGGATGTATGGAACTTCTGATCCTGATCTTCAACCCCAAAACACCAAGAGCCTAGAAAAATAGTTCCAGTCACTTTTGAATTCACAATCGATATGATTGGAACTCGCGTAACCCTAAATCGAAAGTGTGCACAAAACCTTTTGATGTTAAAGGCTTGCAAGTACACTATCAAATGATAACTTATTTTTCTTTTTCTCTCTTGGCCGAAATTCTATGTGTATTGAGTAAGATTTTTATTTTCAAAGCAAACAAAAATCTCTCTCACTCAAGCTTCTTGGTGGCCGAAATTTATCACCTTATATTTATAAGGTGACCGAAATTTCTCCTTCTCAAAATAGGGTTGGCCGAATTCTTTGTGTAGGAAATCTAGGGTTGGCCAATTTCCTTACTTGAAAAGGAATTGTGCTTTTCCCTAATTCCTATCAATTTAAGAATCCTAACCCTTATAGGACTAGGGTGGCCGAATTCTTTGTGTGGTATGGAGTGTATGTGGACTTAATCCTTACCACATTAGGACTCCTATCACTTAAAAGAATTCTAACCCTAATCCAACACATAGTATTTTATTTACTTATCAGGAAAAGATTTTGATTTAAACTATTAATTAATTAAATAATTAATTAATTTCCATTTAATCAAAACAATAAAATAAAATAATATCTTGGGCTATTTTATTAGCCTTGCCGCCCACACCATATATATATGGGCCTAATATTATTTTTCTTATCTTATTTAATCAATTAGACTTTAAATAAAAGCCCACATGTGAACCAGACTTATTCTTACTAAAAGAAACAAGCCCACATGTCTCCTTTTAATATATTAATATAATAGAGCAGCCCATTAAATAAATAATAGACATATTATATTCTTAATATATTAAATGCAATTCTAGATGGACCCATAAATTGGTCCGGTAGAATATATCAAGTGATCCATGCAAGTAAGTGTGGATTATGGATCTTGGCGGGCTATCTAAATTTAAGCTTCAGTAGACATAACCTAATCACAATCAACAAATGATTCACTTAGGTTCGATCTATTAATTTTAACTCATTCCAGTAAAGAGCTAAAATTGAACTCTTAAATAAAGATAGAATAAGGAGATGTTTCTCATTCATACCCTAGACAATCTTATAAGAGACGGTGTATCCTCGTGAATAATATCAGTAATCGCCAAGAGCTCATAGACCGCCTATAGCTCTCCAAGTTACCATATTTCCTCATATGACCACATTTTGAACTTGGATATTTTAACTTGTCCAGAAGCCATGTCTTCAATAATCATTATTGAAAACTCAACGTTGAGATTTAATATCCAATACCTCAAAACATCCATATGATGATATTATACTCTCATTTAATAAATGGAGCCACGATGTCCATATCTATAAATGAAGTCCTCTATCGATTAACAAATGAATACCACCAAACTATCGAGGATAGACTATGCTATATAATCGTACTCATTGATAGCTCAAATGATAACACTTGCAACCATAAGTCCATCATTTATCTCAGGATTAAGATCGACTCTCCGATTGTCATAATAATGAAAAGACTTATATCTAGTGACGGTTCTAGATAAAGTATTTCATTGTGATCCTGTTCAATGCACCCAGTGCACTAGATTCTTTTACTCGAAAACCTTTCGATGATTTTAGACTCATCATAACTCATTTGATCCCACTCAAATGCTAGTAAAAGAATTCTACAACTTTATCAAGATAGAGGTGCCCAACCTTTAACTTAAGTTATGAACGTTATTCAAGACTAACTAAAGAATTGTGTCTACCTCACACATATCCGGATGTATGAACAATTCTTCATTTCTCGTAGTCTTTTGACCTTATGATTATTTACCTTGACAATTATAATAATAAATGCTATAAGTATTTGTAAGAATCAGAAAACACTTTACTAGTATGAAAAGATTGTCAATTACAATATTACACTCTTGCTATTGAGCATAATCCTAACATTTCCTGGTCTCGAGGTCTGGATGGCAACTATGCTCTTACATTCAGACCCTTCTTGGGGGTGGTAGCCCGACCAAGGCATCAAGATAGCTATCTAGCTATTTCTTGGCTTTAAGGCAATGATCATGGTAGGCAACTAAGGCCATTTTAGCACCATAATCATTTCTTGGAAAGGATGTAGTCCCAATCCAAGGCATCGGGCATTCATGTGCAAGGAATCCCGGTCTTCAAGTGATGGTCCTGGTAGGCAACAGTCTTCAACTGTACAGGTTTGGGATCCCAAGTACTATCATCACAGACAATGACACTCAGTTCAACAATGCAAAGTTCTACAAAGATTACAAGATCTCGAACTACTATGCCTCCCCAGCTCATCCTCAGACTAATGGACAAACTGAAGCATCAAACAAGATAAGCAAGCATACACTGAAGGCAAAGTTGGACGCAAAGAAAGGAAATTGGGCAGATAGACTCCACGAGGCGATGTGGGCATACAAAACAACCTCGAGAACTACAATAGGAGAAACTCCTTTCTCCTTAGATTTTGGAACCGAGGTGGTCATTCCAATGGAGACATCTTTCACTTCCTCAAGAGTCAAGCTATATGATCCAGAGCATAATGCAAATATGTTGCTCCAAAATTTAGATGAATTAGAAGAAACAAGAAACTTGTCACAGATCCGGAATGCAGCATACCAGCAAAAAGCCATAAGGTACTACAACTCTTACGTTTTGGTATGCAGATTCCAGATTGGGGACCTTGTGTTGAGAAGGGTAACACTCAACATCAGAAATAAAATAGCAAGATCATTGGCTGACAAGTGGGAAGGGCCGTATGTGGTAGACGGCATAGCAGGACATGGGGCATACCTGATTGCCCGACTAGATGTGGGAATTCTACCCAGACCATGCAATACCCAGTACCTAAAGAAATTCTATCTCTGAGGAAGTTTACTTTTAAATTTTGATTATTCTAGTATTTTCTAGCATTTTTTTAGTGTTTTTAGCATCTTTAGCAGGTGTAGTTAAATTGCTTGTTTAGCGATTTTTGCAGAAGTCAAATAAAAACCCTAACGGGGTCTTTTGAAGTTGAAACCTTCAATGTAAACATATGATAATCAGAACATATGATAAGAACATATGATAAGAACATATGATAATAAGAATATATGA
Organism: Dipteronia sinensis; assembly: GCA_033220585.1. Lineage (NCBI taxonomy): Eukaryota > Viridiplantae > Streptophyta > Magnoliopsida > Sapindales > Sapindaceae > Dipteronia > Dipteronia sinensis. The sequence goes on along the minus strand of CM065636.1, from coordinate 49,680,924 downwards.
TAAGGACTTGGGCGCCATGAAACCGTGAAAGGCGGATGGAAAGTGCCAGAGGGGCTAAGAAGCTGTATTAGCTTGCCCACCGGGCTAGCTAGGCACCAAGGTGCCTAGCAGCCAGAAAAGGTAAACCCGAGGCACCAGACCATCTGGCAAACTACTCGGGGGGCCATCGTGTAAACCTCGGTGAGATGCACGGTTGTGTTGGCTGGTAAACACTACCCCAACGATTCGGCCAAACCCTTGTAACAGATAAAATCGAGAGACGTCCTTGGTCACCTGTGCAGGGACCTGGGTGTATGATTGTGGTAAGCCTCGATGTAACACTTGGGTAAAATAAAAAATAAAAATAAAAATCCTTGGAGGTCGAGAGAACCAAAGAGTATTTAGAAAGCCGAAAGCATTGTAAACACACTGATAAAAAAATTGATAGTTTCATTCAGTTGAATATTTGCAAAGGTAGCCTTAGAGTAGGCCAAACATATTTACAAATAATTAATTTAAGCAGGATGATCTGATTGAGGCTGGGTGCTGCTAGTACAACCTTCCTTGTCATGTACTATCTCATATTCACTAAGTAACCTAGCGTTCGAAGGCCACCTTATCTCATCAATTTCATCATCCATTCAAGCGTTGTAATCTCTTCCCGCGATCAGACCCACATCTGGCTCTTCGCCACCGACTCCACTTTTCAGAGATGAATGGAAAGTAGAGAAGGCACTTTCAGTAGGAACTTCGAGATGTATCGGATGAGGTTCCTTGCCCATGTTTCGGTAATATGCTCCCCATTGCCTCATTTGGACTTGAAAGGACTTTAAGGAAATGTCCACATGTTTACGAATGGACATCTCCTAGTTGGTCCGAGCCCTTTCGGTCGCCCTGTTTTTAACTTTGAAGAACTCACGTGCTGAGACCATTCCCCGCTGAAATTCATGAAGCAGCAAGGCGGCGTAAGCTGGAGACCTTTTGAAGCGGTCTACCCCCTGAATCTCCAACTCTAGACGAGCTTCCTTGGTTAAGGCCTCAACCGTGAGGGGCTTACGATTTAAGTCTTCAATTTTTCACTAGTAAGAGGCCTTAGCATCCTCAGCTTTCTTCTCGGCCCGAAGCATTGACTCTTGGGAAACAGCTAGGAGGTCTCCGAGAGATTTGGATTCCTCTTCAGTAGCCGAAGCCTTCTACTCAGCCTCTAATTGAGCTGCCAAGCATTTATCCATGAATTCCTGATTAACTTCCAATTTTTCTTGGCAGAGCTGTTTCGTCCGTGAGCGGACCTCTTCACTTTCTGCCAGCTGGGACTCTAAATGCTTGATCTCGTTCGCCTGCCAAACCCTGGTTTTGAAGGCATCAGCTAACTCGACAACCATCTGTACAATAAATGAGTCAACTAATAACAAAAAGCAAGGCAAGACTGATTAAATAAGTTAACTTACGTAGGCTGAGCTGTTGTAGAAATTTTGAATGCATGTGTCAACAGAGCCTAGTCTAAATTGGCTCCACTTATCCTCACTGATGTAGGCCTGTCCAGATGCCAAAGCTCTAAGAATTTCCCTAGGAGACAGGCCCTTTTCAGGCCGATTAGAAGAATCTTAAGGGGTGGAAGTTCCAACACCCACGGTCAAAGAACCGGGGAGAACGCCCATAGTTGAGATGATAGGGACCTCGGTGGGTGAAGTTGTTTTTGGTTCGGACAAAGAGGTTGGAATTTGATCCTCTTCAATGCCGCAATTAGCCTCTCCAGTACTCTCAGGCTTATTCCTCAGGCGTTCAATCGGTACTTCGTCTATGTGAGCTTCTAAAGTGGCAGAAACGCCTGCATCGCCTTACATATCCTCTCCTCTAGAAAAAGAAGAGTCAACGTATGCAACCACTCGAGGAATTTTGGAGGGCGGCTGACCTGTTGGATCAGTAGCTTTTCTCTTCTTAGATCTCCTCCGAGTTTCTAGATCAGCCGAAGGGTCTTCCATTTCAACCTCATCAGCAACTGGAGGAATAACTGGTGGTAAAGAGGTGGAAGATCCAGTAACTTTACCTTTTCCTTTTTTCGAGTACAACTGGATGGCTTGACTTTGCACTCATTTCTGCCCGTGCAGTTCCTGCTTCCTGAGCAGTTGCCACCACTTCTTTTGAAGAGCCCTCATCGGACTCACTCTCACAGCCTTGGGTGGGGCTATCCCACTTGCTTCTTGGCGCAAGGCGTCCTGGTGGCTAGCCTCAGTAATCGCTCGACGTGCTTACAGATTTAAAACAATGTCAGCATCGTACACTGCAAGAGACATCCAGAGTAAAATAAATAATAATTAAATTGAAGAAAGAAGCATCCATTAGGAAGAGAACGTACGTCTCTTGCGATTAGCCGACAGCTGAGGGAAAAAGTTGGCTTTAATCATCATCTCCTCGTTAAGGAGAAAAGATTTGCCCCTCTTCTCTAAAGGACACACTGCTACTCTGCACAAGCCAATTAGCTCAGTTGCCAAGAAGGTGGGAGGATTATTATTCCATGACTTCGGAGATGTGAAAAACCGGGGCACCAGACGTTCAACTTGTTGGCCGGAAACATTATAGGTGACATGCTACCCCCAGTAACCTCCAACGAAGAACCAGCTGTTCTTCCAGAATTTGTGTGAGGTGGGAAGGCCCTAAATAAAGCCCTTCATCCCTTTGGAATCTAATGGTCAGGCTAACTAAATAGAAGAAAAAAAGTATCTGACTAACCCGATTGCCTAAGAGTATAGAAGTGTTGGATCTCTCGAGGGTTAGGCTCGGGCAAGCCTAGCCTATGCCATATGCGCTACATACATATCAGAATCTGGTAACCATTCGGAGCAAGCTGAGACAGAGAGATACAGGCTTCAGCGAAGAAGCAAACAATAAAAGGTTGGAGTGGCAGAGTAACACCACAACTCAACTTGGCACCATAGATCGCCATAGCCCCAAGCGGGGGGTTCCAAGTAGCTCTTTCCCCAACAGGTATCAACTGAATGGTGTTCGTACCCACATAAAACCTGCTCATGTATTGCCTTAGCTCTCTTTCCAGACAACATTTGGCTCGAAATCATACGCGAATGCTTGTTGAACCGAGAAGGAAATTCTGACGCTTTTCTGCTCGTCTTTAATGTCAGATTCAAGGACTTCCTGGAGCATTATTCTGACTTCCCGAGGGATTCTTGCTTCCCGAGAAGCGGTACCCTTCTCATGTGTGTGGGATGAGGAGTGTGTTGTCCTAGTCATTGGTGGACGAGTATCTCTACAAGAGTAAACAAAAGTGTTAGTTGAAGGATCATCATTACTAGGATAGGCTCCAGCACGTAGTACGAGGTCAGGGAAAACGTCTATTCCAAATCCAGAAACATCCGCGGCCAAGAAAAAGGGTTGGTCGAAGGATTGGGGGTAGAGAAGCCTCTCAAAGAAGTCCACAGCAAGCGTATCCCCTTGTTTGATCGCAATCATCATTTTGACAAAAATGTGAAGCTTGGCCTCTGTATCCATAATCTTAACCAGAAAATGGGCTTTAGCAGATTTAAAGAGTAACGATAAACAAAAGAAGGGCAATAAGTTAAATCAACTGGAAAGTGGTAGCTTGAAAGAAGCTGGAAAAATGTCTGGGATTTTTTTAGCAGCGCTTGAGGATTCTTAAATTTTTAGAGGAGAAAAACTGTTGTCGCTTTGAAGGAATGTATTGTCAAAAGAAAATGAAGACAATGAAGAGTCCTATGAGGTTTAAATACACAAATTTTGAAATCAAACATGGGTGACATCATGACCACAAGAAGCGGGAAACTCGAGCTACGTGCATAAGCGTCGTCGGAGCAGAAAAGTTATGCCTCTTCATAAAAAATGCCTGACATTCCATTTCAAGAGATGACGTGTGGCAAAACAAAATGACTACAACACTCCAAACGTCATTGTCAGTAAAGTTGTCATCATCACACAGTAGGATTTCTGAGGTGGAGATTAATTCTGAAAAAGTAAGCGGGGGTGGAATTGATTAAGTTCCCCAATTAATTAATGATGGTTATTGAAGAAAATGATAAAGTGGGATTCTGATTAAATACCTCACGCCAAGTAAGTAGGAGTTGCACTGAATACTGGTTGGCTGGTTAGGATAGCAGTTACTTGGGCAATTCATTAAGCATGTGATACTCGACTCAAATATTTAGGGGGGTATTGTTGTATGTAAAATTTCATATGACGTGTCATGCAGAGATTGAAGGATGCCAATATGTAACACGTAATCTAAGATGTAGTTCTACTCTCCAAAGATATCTACTGGGCCCAAACAAGAAAGACGATCCCCCTACCTTATCAAGCGAAGTTTGGTTTAAAAACAAATTCATAATTGATATATGTTATTGGTAAAATCTGAAAAGATGACATATCAGCATAAATGCCATGTTTCATGGGGATTAGATGGTGATGTGTCAATGAATATCAACTTGTTTGAGCCGACCTAAGGTGACTATAATATGACCCTCGTAAATATCTGGTCAGGGTTACTTAGATGGTCGGATGGAAAACATTCAGCCAAGGTAATCATATTGATCAACTAAAAAAAGATGGCTGGGGAAACCCAAAAATGGTCGGGTCTAGTTATCCGATCGAGTGTAGATCCCTGGTCGAGGGTGAAAGAGGTTTGGTTGGGTTTGGCAGACGGTCGGCTGAGCGACATGTGGACAATTGTGAGATATGCTCGGATGCCTGGCACATTGATAACATAGAACTCAATGCAATCATGACTCAAATATGCAAAAAAAAAGTCTTCCTCAAATAAGGTATCATGAAGTATACTCTGATAAGGAAACAGATTCCCCTAAAGATATCAGATCCAAAATAGGCAAAAGACCCGATATGTTTAAAACACTAACAATGCAAAACATGAAAGAAGATTAAAACGACTCCAGCAAGTCAAAGTTTTATTAAGTTACTACCACATTTCCTTTTACTTGTATTCCAAGAATTAAGGTTCTATGCATGTATAAATAGACCCTAAAAACGCTCACAGAAGGGTTAATGAAGCCTTAGACATGGGAGCGTAAGAGAGATTGATTTTGTAACAAGATTTATCAAAGTGAAGTTATTCTCTCGTCGTCACCGGCAACCGTGGTTTTTCCCTTGTTCAGGTTTTTCCACATAAATTTGTGTTTGCATGCTTTCTATCCCTTTCTCATTCATAAAATTATTGTTGAATTCATCACAACTTGTTCGACGTGTGATCGATTTTACAAAATACAAAAAATCACCATCAACATTTGGCGCTATAAGGAGGCGGTGTGACATCAAAGTCTAAGGAAATTTGTGTATCGGCAACAAGGCAAACATTAGAGATAGAATTCAGTCCCCACGTGAAACTGACACCCCATGTGGTATCAACGATGCAGGTTTAACAAACTCCAAGGCTGCCAGAGGAGATTTACCTTCTAAAACTCTGACTTCAATTGGTTAAGACGTGATAACTTCCACAGAAACAGTTCCTAGCATCTCCCTGGACACTTTCCGTCAAATCTAGGAATCCCTGCGAAGAGTCGTTAAAGACTCCACTAGACAGGGAATCAACATAACTGCTACCACCAATTTAACTTCACCATATCAGCTATCTATGCCGGTAGTAGCTCAAGGCCCAGGGTACGTACTGAAATAGTGGTTACGACCACAGCCCCGCCGTAAAAATCTGGTAAAGATAGGGCGGATAATCATGAAAGGAAGGAACATTCCTAGAAGAGAGATGATCACCAAGACAACTAGGACCGAAGAGAGAATGGGGGTTGGGGAAACCAAGAAAGAAAAGAGTACAGGAAGCCCGGTTTACAAGAAGACGCTGGAAGGTACTAATGGCGAGGAATGAGTTACGACTAGACCGACAAGTATGACAGTTGCAGGAGGAGATCCCGATCAGCTTCTACTGATGAGGAAGCTCCCCCTAGGAGGTGTACGGAGATGACCCCTGCACCTAAGTACAACATTCGTGACGCCCAGGTCACATGACGAATCTTAAAAGATCCTCATGGTCTCACTATTCTCCAGAAGTTTGATGAGCATGGCGAACAGGAAGGAGAATGAGAGGTTCTATTAAGAAGGATTGAGGCATTGGAGAGAAGAAAAAGTCACTGAAATTTGCTAATCGACAATTCTGGTAGTCCAGTTGCTACTTCCATAAGGCAGGCTCATTTTTTTAGAAAAGTTTAGGATGCCACACATGGAACAGTTCAAGGCCAATAACAACCCCCAAGAGCACGTCAGAAGATACCAAAGTGCAAGGGTGTAATATGACTATGATGATGCGCTCCTGTGTAGAATGTTCCCTCAAACAATAGGGAATCAGAGGTCTAGATGGTTTGGTGGCCTCGCTAGTGGATCAATCAGGAAATTTGAAGAATTGATACAAGCATTCACTAGGTAGTTCATGGTGAATATTCAGCGTAGAAATTCAATCTCCGTTCTTTCAACCTTGAGGCAAAGAAAGGATGAGAAGTTAAAGGACTACCTCACCAGGTTCTCGCAGGAAGTTTCAGAAGTGTAGGACCCCAACGACGAGACGGTAGTGTATGCATTTGTTAACAGGTTGCAGTACAACCAGTTGTCACTTAGCCTAAGGCAAAGAGGGCCAACTATATGATGACATGGGAGGATACGCCATGGCCAATGAAGAGCAGATAGCCCACGGAGGAGAGCTTATACATGGCGGCCAACTAGGAGAAGGTCAAAAACCCAAATATAATTGTTCGAAGGGAAATGCTAAAGGAGACCAAAAGAGAAATTCTGGGAAAGGCAAAAAAGGCCGCAAGTATGATAATAAGAAGGGAAATAAAACCTTCAAAAGGCAATACACTAATTATACCCCTCTGGCTCATAAGCATGAAGAGATTATCAATGTAGTAGAAGATAAAAACCTGTACAAAAAGCCCTCAAAACAATCCAATTTTCCAAGGAGGGATACTTCCAAGTATTGCCGGTTTCATCGGGAGAATGGTCAGTGTTAGGATTATGCTTAATAGCAAGAGTGTAATATTGTAATTGAAAATCTTTTCATATTAATAAAGTGATTTCTGGTTTTTCAAAATCTTATAGCATTTATAATGATAATTGTCAAAGTAAATAATCATAAGGTCAAAAGACTATGAGAAAGGAAGAATTGTTCGTACATCTAGATATGTATAAGGTAGACACAATTCTTTAGTTAGTCTTGAATAAACGTTCACAACTTAAATTAAAGGTTGGGCACCTTTATCTTGATAAAGTTGTAGAATTCTTTTGCTGGCATTTGAGTGGGATCAAATGAGTTCTGATGAGTCTAAAATCATCGACAAGGTCTTCGAGTAAATGAATCTAGTGCACTGGGTGCATTGAATAGGATCACAATGAAACATTTTATCTAGAACCGTTAGTAGATACAAGTCTTTTCACTATGAGGACAATCAGAGAGTCTATCTTAATCCTGAGATAAATGATGGACTTATGATTGCAAGTGTTATCATTTGAGCTATCAATGAGTACGATTATATAGCATAGTCTATCCTCGATAGTTTGGTGGTTGTTAACGGAAAAATTCACTCAGGGTGAAAATATCAATTAACACCCTCAACCCGCTACCCCGGAGGTCACAGCGGGGGGTAGGTACTTCGTACCGTGGTTCTTACAAGGTGATACAGCAAGGTGTGGTAGGTACCTCGAGGTACGGTGGCTCTTATATAGCTGAGAGAGGCAAGGTGAGGGCGAGGTAGGTAGGAGAACCATCATCCCGCCCATCTGGTGTAATAGGCTGGTACCTGGTCTAGGTATCTGATTCAGGTACCTGGTTACCTCTCTAGGTGCCCTCCATAATTCCCCGACCTAGATAACGTGCAAAGAGAGGTACATGAGGGCTAGGACCAGCGAGGTCGGTACCAAGCTCATTTACTTGCATAATGAACGAGATAAAAGGGAGAATGACAATTCATTTGGTAGAGGTGGACTGGCCTAGGGGGGAAAAGCATCACGAATGATCATATACTGAAAAACCCTCAGGCAGTATCCATAGGAAGGAGAAAGACCCTTCTGTATGTATATATATCACAAGAGGTGCTTCGGAGAGCTTACATAAATACAATTTGGGACCTAGTAGGTCACCAATGGAGGGTTACCACTAGGTATCGATACATTCATGGAGAAAATAGATATGTACAGTAGTCGATAAAATGATGGTCTAGAGGGAATTCAGGTGGGGTCCCCTTTTACACTTCAGGTGATGGCGAACTCATGGAGTAGGCGATAAGTAAGTATTTTTCTATACCATGATGGTCAAAACTCTCTGTAGGTGATGATGACTGTATTTCTTGTGTAGAAGTGTTTTCGAACCCTTTTCTTGGAGAGTGCCTTGTTATATTTATCTCTTCTCATTCTTGTTTCCCACTCCATTAATTAATATGCAACCAAAGGAATGTTGATACGGCATTAATGGAGTTGAATATTCTCTCATTAATGGCGTTATGAATGGCCATTAATGGAGTTGACTGCTTCCTTCATTAATAGCGTTATGAATGGCCATTAATGGAGTTGACTGCTTCCTTCATTAATAGCGTTGTGAATGGCCATTAATGGAGTTGACTGAGTCCTTCATTAATGGCATTGTGAATGGCCATTAATTGAGTTGACTGATTCCTTCCTTAATGGCGTTGTGAATGGCCATTAATGGAGTTGACTGATTCCTTCATTAATGGAGTTATGAATGGCCATTAATAAGGTCAAATGGTGTTGCATGCTTCTTCCCTTTAGGCAAGGTATTCTAGAGTACCAGTCCCTTCTCGCTGGCATGGCACTTGTTCTAGCATGCTGGTATCTTCATGGTACCATTCTTCCTACTCGACGAGTAGGATACCTGTTTGGGGTGGATAGGATACCTATCTTGGACGGGTTCTGGGTGGATAGCGAGGTACCCAGGTACCAGGTAGATGTCGAGGTACCTGGGTGCTAGGCTGCTATCGAGATACTCGGGTACTTAGAGTGTGTCGAGGTACCTGGATTCCATAAGAGAGGTACCAGGTACCGTGATGTACCAAGTACAGGGTATCGTGGTACCAGATTTAGAGTAGATACATAGTATGATACCTACTCTTTTTGGTTTGTATCTCTGGAGCTTCATCTAGGTAGATAGGTAGTCGAGGTTCTGGCCCTACCATGTATTGATTCCTTCAAGGTCGAGGTATCGATCCTGCTAGATACCTGGGAGCTGGGAATGGTCCCCACCAGGTGGTTACTTGGTAGAAAATTCTTCTTTGGACCCCTGCCAAAAAACACTGTTAACAGAAGTCCCCCATGACTTGAACATCGCTATTAAGTTGGGGTTGGAGTCAGGATCTCGTACTGCTTGAAGAATTTTTCTCGTCGTTTCTTACTTGTAGCTATTACTTGAAAAGATAAAACGCTCCCAGCACTCTTGGCTTCGGTGATTCTAGGTACCTGGCATTCCTGTTTACGGGTTCCTGGTACTCCTAGAGTCTGGGTACCTCGCATTCCTGTTCTGAGAACCTTGGGTACCCTAGCGAACACATGGCGAATAATCTGGGTACCTCGCATTCCTTTTCTAGGAATCTTGGTATCTCAGCGAACCCGTGTTGAACAATCTGGGTACCTCGCATTCCCTTTCTAGGAATTTTGGTACCTTGGCGAACATACTGGCAACGAGATCTTGGTAGGCAACTAAGGACATTTTAGCACTAGGTCTTTCTCGGCAAGGGGTGGTACTCGGCCAAGGCCTTGATTTAGGTACCTCACATTCCTATCCTAGGAATCTCAGTACCTTGGCGACAAGAGGAGAACACAGGTACCTCGCATTCCTATTCTAGGAATCTTAGTACCATGGCGACAATAATGGCGAACATACTAGCAACAAGATCATGGTAGGCTACTAAGGCCACTTTAGCACCAGATCTTTCTTAGCGGGGGGTGGTACCCGGCTAAGGCATCAAAAGGGCTGTCTAGCTTTTTCCTGGTCTCGAGGTCTGGATTGCAACTATGCTCTTACACTCAGACCTTTCTTGGGGGTGGTAGCCCGACCAAGGCATCGGGAGCGCTGTTTAGCTATTTCTTGGTCTCGAGGTCTGGATGGCAACTATGCTCTTACACTCGGACCCTTCTTGAGGGTGGTAGCCCGATCAAGGCATCAGGAGGGCTGTCTAGCTATTTCCTGATCTCGAGGTCTGGATGGCAACTATGCTCTTACACTTGGACCCTTCTTGGGGGTGGTAGCCCGACCAAGGCATCAGGAGAGCTGTCTAGCTATTTCCTGGTCTCGAGGTCTGGATGGCAACTATGCTCTTACACTCAGACCCTTCTTGGGGGTGGTAGCCCGACCAAGGCATTAGGAGGCCTGTCTAGCTATTTCTTGGTCTCGAGGTCTGGATGGCAACTATGCTCTTACACTCAGACCCTTCTTGGGGGTGGTAGCCCGACCAAGGCATCAGGAGGGCTGTCTAGCTATTTCCTGTAGGGAAAAATTGCTTAAACCCGCAGCGGAAGGCGAAAAAATAATTTTCGTATAGTTTAAAATTTTTCTAAAGATTTGAACCTTAACCCTTTAATTAATTAAACTCAAATATACTGTTAGAGTTAAATACCTCTTGTCCCGTGATCCGAATGACTTACGTCGATGGTAATCCGCAAGATCTTCAATCCTAGCACGTACATGAATCACCTAGGAGCGTGGTCTCCCTTTTTCTTTGTATTGCTTACCTTAGAATGGATGTATGGAATTTCTGATCTCGATCTTCAATAGTAAAACACCAAGAGCCTAAAAAAATAGTTCCGGTCACTTTTGAATTCACAATCAATATGATTGAAACTCTCATAACCCTAAATCGAAAGTGTGCACAAAACCTTTTGATGTTAAAGGCTTGTAAGTGCACTATTGAATGAGAACTTATTTTCTTTTTCTCTCTTGGCCGAAAATCTATGTGTATAGAGTAGGATTTTTTATTTTCAAAACAAACAAAAATCTCTCTCTATTTTGCTTGTTGATGGCCGAAAATTCATAACCTTATATTTATAGGTTGGCCGAATTTTCTCCTTCACCAAGTAGGGTTGGCCGAATTCATTGAATAGGAAATCTAGGGTTGGTTAATTTCCTTACTTGAAAAGGAATTATCCTTTTCCCTAATTCCTATCAATTCAGGAATCCTAACCCTTGTAGGACTAGTGGTGGCCGAATTCTTTGTATAATAATGAGTGTATGTGGACTTAATCCTTACCACATTAGGACTCCTATCACTTAAAAGAATTACAACCCTAATCCAACACATAGTATTTAATTTACTGATCAGGAAAGGATTTTGATTTAAACTATTAATTAATTAAATAATTAATTAATTCCCATTTAATCAAAACAATAAAATAAAATAATATCTTGGGCTATTTTATTTAGCCTTGCCGCCCACACCATGTATATATGGGCCCAATATTATTTTTCTTATTTTATTTAATCCATTAGACTTTAAATAAAAGCCCACATGTGAACCAGACTTATTCTTACTAAAAGAAACAAGCCTACATGTCTCCTTTTAATATATTAATATAATAGTGCAGCCCATTAAATAAATAATAGACATATTATATTCTTAATATATTAAATGCAATTCTAGATGGACCCATAAATTGGTCCGGTATAATATATCAAGTGATCCATGCAAGTTCGTGTGGATTGTGGATCTTGGCGGGCTATCTAAATTTAAGCTTCAATAGACATAACCTAATCACAATCAACAAATGATTCACTTAGGTCCGATCTATTAATTTTAACTCATTCCAGTAAAGGGCTAAAATTGAACTCTTAAATAAAGATAGAATAAGGAGATGTTTCTCATTCATACCCTAGACAATCTTATAGGAGATGGTGTATCCTCGTGAATAATATCAGTAATCGGCAAGAGCTCATAGACCGCCTATAGCTCTCCAAGTTACCATATTTCCTCATATGACCACATTTTGAACTTGGATATTTTGACTTGTCCAGAAGCCATGTCTTCAATAATCATTATTGAAAACTCAACGTTGAGATTTAATATCCAATACCTCAAAACATCCATATGATGATACTATACTCTCATTTAATAGATGGAGCCACGATGTCCATATTTATAAATGAAGTCCTCTATCGATTAACAAATGAATACCACCAAACTATCGAGGATAGACTATGCTATATAATCGAACTCATTGATAGCTCAAATGATAACACTTGCAACCATAAGTCCATCATTTATCTCAGGATTTAGATAGACTCTCTGATTGTCCTGATAAGGAAAAGACTTATATCTAGTGACGGTTCTAGACAAAGTATTTCATTGTGATCCAGTTCAATGCACCCAGTGCACTAGATTCTTTTACTCGAAAACCTTTCGATGATTTTAGACTCATCATAACTCATTTGATCCCACTCAAATGCTAGTAAAAGAATTCTACAACTTTATCAAGATAGAGGTGCCCAACCTTTAACTTAAGTTGTGAACGTTATTCAAGACTAACTAAAGAATTGTGTCTACCTCATACATATCCGGATGTACAAACAATTCTCCATATCTCATAGTCTTTTGACCTTATGATTATTTACCTTGACAATTATAATTATAAATGCTATAAGATTTTGCAGAATCAGAAATCACTTTATTTATATGAAAAGATTGTCAATTACAATATTACACTCTTGCTATTGAGCATAATCCTAACGTTTCCTGGTCTCAAGGTCTGGATGGCAACTATGCTCTTACACTCAGACCCTTCTTGGGGGTGGTAGCCCGACCAAGGCATCAGGATAGCTATCTAGCTATTTCCTTGCTTTAAGGCGATGATCATGGTAGGCAACTAAGGCCACTTTAGCACCATAATCATTTCTTGGAAAGGATGTAGTCCCAATCCAAGGCATCGGGCATTCCTGTGCAAGGAATCCCGGTCTTTAAGTGATTGTCCTGGTAGGCAACTAAGGCCACTTTAACACCAGATCTTTCTTGGCTAGGGGTGGTGCCCGGCCAAGGCCTCATGAATGTCATGATGCTTTCCTGGTTTTGATCATAGGAGAAAGTCGATCATATGAGAACTACCGAAGAGCTCGTTGGAGAACTACCAAGGCGATCATAGGAGAACACCAAGGCGATCATACTCAAGGCGATACTGGTCAATGCTCACCTCGTAGGCTTCATCGGTAGAACCTTCTAAGGTGACCCACGTTATGGGTATAAGTAATTGAGAGACCTTCTGTAAAGGAGCTTTTATCAAGGATTGGTCATTATGAGAACTTTTCTCATGTTGAGGTCACCACCCTTCCTATAGGAGTACTAGGGAGAAAGGTAAGCTTCTAGTCCCCAAGTGATGTAACAAGTTAGGGAGCCTTCTGGGAGTGGTCGAAAGTCTTCAACCATCATAATGGCACTCGAGAATCTATTTGAACGAACCTAGACCTCGGTAGCTCGCTGGGGCATTGGGTACCCCGGTATAAAAGGTTGGGAACCTCTAATCTTGCAACCAAGATCTAGGTAGCTCACATGGCCACTGTGAGGGGGCCCAAGAAAATAAATGAGGAGTCATTGATCTTGCAGCAGTGTTGCTGCTCCAGAGGCTTGCTAAGGCATGTAGGAGGACTCAGCAATATGGGAAGCCTCTGAGCTCTCCCTGAACGGATCATGACTATGGTGGCTCACTAGGGTGTTGTGGAGCTCGGTATGAGAGGTAGGGGGCCACCGGTATGATACTGGTCCAGAGGCATCCTTGGGATCCTAGAAGTCCCTAGCAACTGAAATGTGGCTCAGGAACATGCTGGAAAGAATCAGGACAAGGTGGCGCACTTGGGCGTTGACTAGCCCGGATAAAGAAGTGAGTAGCCACTAGGCCATGCAGTTAGGCTGCTGCTCTAGAGGCTTGCTAAACCATGTAGAAGGCCACAGCAATGTAGGAAGCCTCTGAGCTCTCCCTGAATGGATTAGGACTAGGGTCGCTCACAAGGACGTTGTGGAGCCCGGTATGTGAGGTAGGGAGCCACCAGTATAATACTGGTCCAGAGGCATGCTTGGGATCCAAGAAGTCCCCCAGCAGCTGAAATGTGGCTTTGGACCATGCTGGAAAGCATCGGGACACAGTGGCTCACTTGGGCGTTGACTAGCCCGGATAAAGAAGTGAGTAGCCACTAGGCCATGCAGGTAGGAGGCTGCTCCGGAGGCTGGCTAAACCATGTAGAAGGCCACAGTAATGTAGGAAGCCGCTGAGCTCTCCTAGAAGGGATCAGCACTACGGTGGCTCACTAGGGCGTTGTGGAGCCCGGTATGTGAGGTAGCGAGTCACTAGTATGATAGTGGTCCAGAGGCATGCTTAAGATCCTACAAGTCCCCTACAACTGAAATGTGGCTCTGGACCATGCTGGAAAGAATCAGGACACAGTGGTCACTTGGCCGTTGACAAGCCCGGATAAAGAAGTGAGTAGCTGCTAGACCATGCAGCTAGGCGGCTGCTCCAGGGGCTTGCTAAACCATGTAGAAAGCCACAGTAATGTAGGAAGACTCTGAGCTCTCCCTGAACGGATCAGGACTAGGGTGGCTAACTAGGGCATTGTGGAGCCCGGTATGTGAGGTAGGGAGCCACCGGTATGATACTGATCCAGAGTTATGCTTGGGAACCTAGAAGTCCCCAGCAACTAAAATATGGCTCTAGACCATGCTGGAAAGAATCGGGACATAGTGGCTCACTTGGGCGTTGACTAGCCCGGATAGAGAAGTGAGTAGCCATTGGGCGACGCAGCTAGGCTACTGCTCAAGAGGCTTGCTAAACCATGTAGAAAGCCACAGCAATGTAGGAAGCCTCTAAGCTCTTCCTGATCGGATCAGGACTAGGGTGGCTCACTAGGGCGTTGTGGAGCCCGGTATGTGAGGTAGGAAGCCACCGGTATGATACTGGTCCAGAGGCATGCTTGGGATCCTAGAAGTCCCCAGTAACTGAAATGTGGCTCTGGACAGTGCTGGAAAGAATTGTGACACAGTGGATCACTTGGGCATTGACTATTCCGATTAAAGAAGTGAGGAGCCACTGAGCCTAACAGCTAGGTTGATGCTCTAGAGGCTTGCTAAACCATGTAGAAGGCCACAGCATTGTAGGAAGCCTCTGAGTTATCCCTGAACGGATCAGGAATCGGGTGGCTTACTAGGGCATTGTGGAGGCCGGTATGTGAGGTAGGGAGCCATCAGTATGATACTGGTCCAGAGGCATGCTTGGGATCCTTGAAGTCCCCAGCAACTGAAATGTGGCTATAGACCATGCTGGAAAGAATCGGGACACAGTGGCTCACTTGGGCGTTGACTAGCCCGGATAAAGAAGTGACCATCCACTAGGCCACGCAGCTAGGATACTGCTCCAGTGGCTTGCTAAACCATGTAGAAGGCCACATCAATGTAGGAAGCCTCTAAGCTCTCCCTGAAGGGATCAGGACTAGAGTGGCTCACTAGGGCGTTGTGGAGCCCGATATGTGCGGTAGGGAGCCACCGGTATGATACTGGTCCATAGGCATGCTTAGGATCCTAGAAGTCCCTAGCAACTGAAATGTGGCTCTGGACCGTGATGGAAAGAATCAGGACACAGTGGCTCACTTGGGCATTGACTAGCCCGATTAAAGAAGTGAGTAGCCACTAGGCCATACAGCTAGGTTGATGCTCCAGAGGCTTGCTAAACCATGTAGAAGGCCACAGCAATGTAGGAAGCCTCTGAGCTCTCCTTAAACGGATCAGGACTAGGGTGGCTCACTAGGGCGTTGTGGAGCCCGGTATGTGATGTAGGGAGCCATCGGTATGATACTGGTCCAGATGCATGCTTAGGATCCTTGAAGTCCCCAGCAACTGAAATGTGGCTCTAGACCATGCTGGAAAGAACCGGGACACAGTGGCTAACTTGGGTGTTGACTAGCCCGGATAGAGAAGTGAGTAGCCACTAGGCCACGCAGCTAGGCTACTGCTCAAGAGGGTTGCTAAACCATGTAGAAGGCCACAGCAATGGAGGAAGCCTCTAAGCTCTTCCTGAACGGATCAGGACTAGGGTGACTCACTAGGGCGTTGTGGAGTCTGGTATGTGAGGTAGGAAGCCAACGGTATGATACTGGTCCAGAGGCATGCTTGGGATCCTAGAAGTCCCCAGCAACTGAAATGTGGCTCTGGACCATGCTGGAAAGAATAGTGACACAGTGGCTCACTTGGGCATTGACTAGCCCGATTAAAGAAGTGAGTAGCCAATAGGCCATACAGCTAGGTTGCTGCTTTAGAGGCTTGCTATACCATGTAGAAGGCCAAGCATTGTAGGAAGCCTCTGAGCTCTCCCTGAACGTATCAGGACTAGGGTGGCTCACTAGGGCATTGTGGAGCCCGGTATGTGAGGTAGGAAGCCACCGGTATAATACTGGTCTAGAGGCATGCTTGGGATCCTAGAAGTCCCCAGCAACTGAAATGTGGCTCTGGACCCTGCTGGAAAGAATAGTGACACAATGGCTCACTTGGGCATTGACCAGCCCGATTAAAGAAGTGAGTAGCCACTGGGCCATACAGCTAGGTTGCTGCTTTAGAGGCTTGCTAAACCATGTAGAAGGCCACAGCATTGTAGGAAGCCTCTGAGCTCTCCCTAAACGGATCAGGATTCGGGTGGCTCACTAGGGCGTTGTGGAGCCCGGTATGTGAAGTAGGGAGCCATCGGTATGATACTGGTCCAGAGGCATGCTTAGGATTCTTGAAGTCACCAGCAACTAAAATGTGGCTCTAGACCATGCTGGAAAGAACCGGGACACAGTGGCTAACTTGGGTGTTGACTAGCCCGGATAGAGAAGTGAGTAGCCACTAGGCCACGCAGCTAGGCTACTGCTCAAGAGGCTTGCTAAACCATGTAGAAAGCCACAGCAATGGAGGAAGCCTCTAAGCTCTTCCTGAACGGATCAGGACTAGGGTGACTCACTAGGGCGTTGTGGAGTCTGGTATGTGAGGTAGGAAGCCACCGGTATGATACTGGTCTAGAGGCATGCTTGGGATCCTAGAAGTCCCCAGCAACTGAAATGTGGCTCTGGACCATGCTGGAAAGAATAGTGACACAGTGGCTCACTTGGGCATTGACTAGCCCGATTAAAGAAGTGAGTAGCCAATAGGCCATACAGCTAGGTTGCTGCTTTAGAGGCTTGCTATACCATGTAGAAGGCCACAGCATTGTAGGAAGCCTCTGAGCTCTCCCTGAACGGATCAGGACTAGGGTGGCTCACTAGGGCGTTGTGGAGCCCGGTATGTGAGGTAGGAAGCCACCGGTATAATACTGGTCTAGAGGCATGCTTGGGATCCTAGAAGTCCCCAGCAACTGAAATGTGGCTCTGGACCCTGCTGGAAAGAATAGTGACACAGTGGCTCACTTGGGCATTGACTAGCCCGATTAAAGAAGTGAGTAGCCACTGGGCCATACAGCTAGGTTGCTGCTTTAGAGGCTTGCTAAACCATGTAGAAGGCCACAGCATTGTAGGAAGCCTCTGAGCTCTCCCTGAACAGATCAGGATTCGGGTGGCTCACTAGGGCGTTGTGGAGCCCGGTATGTGAAGTAGGGAGCCATCGGTATGATACTGGTCCAGAGGCATGCTTAGGATCCTTGAAGTCCCCAGCAACTGAAATGTGGCTATAGACCATGTTGGAAAGAATCGGGACACAGTGGCTCACGTGGGCGTTGACTAGCCCGGATAAAGAAGTGACCATCCACTAGGCCACGCAGCTAGGATACTGCTCCAGTGGCTTGCTAAACCATCTAGAAGGCCACATCATTGTAGGAAGCCTCTAAGCTCTCCATGAACGGATCAGGACTAGGGTGGCTCACTAGGGCGTTGTGGATCCCGATATGTGCGGTAGGGAGCCACCGGTATGATACTGGTCCATAGGCATGCTTGGGATCCTAGAAGTCCCTAGCAACTGAAATGTGGCTCTGGACCGTGAAGGAAAGAATCGGGACACAGTGGCTCACTTGGGCATTGACTAACCCGATTAAAGAAGTAAGTAGCCACTAGGCCATACAGTTAGGTTGATGCTCCAGAGGCTTGCTAAACCATGTAGAAGGCCACATCATTGTAGGAAGCCTCTGAGCTCTCCTTAAACGGATCAGGACTAGGGTGGCTCACTAGGGCGTTGTGGAGCCTGGTATGTAAGGTAGGGAGCCATCGGTATGATACTGGTCCAGAGGCATGCTTAGGATCCTTGAAGTCCCCAACAACTGAAATGTGGCTCTAGACCATGCTGGAAAGAACCGGGTCACAGTGGCTCATTTGGGCATTGACTAGCCCGGATAAAGAAGTGACCATCCACTAGGCCACGCAGCTAGGATACTGCTCCACTGGCTTGCTAAACCATGTAGAAGGCCACATCAATGTAGGAAGCCTCTAAGCTCTCCCTGAACGGATCAGGACTAGGGTGGCTCACTAGGGCGTTGTAGAGCCCGGTATGTGAGGTAGGGAGCCGCCGTTATGATACTGGCCCAAAGGCATGCTTGGGATCCTAAAAGTCCCCAGCAACTAAAATGTGGCTCTGGACCGTGCTGGAAAGAATCGGGACACAGTTGCTCACTTGGGCGTTGAATAGCCCGATTATAGAAGTTAGTAGCCACTGGGCCATACAGCTAGGCTGCTGCTCCAGAGGCTTGGTAAACCATGTAGAAGGCCATATCAATGTAGGAAGCCTCCAAGCTCTCCCTGAACGGATCGGGACTAGGGTGGCTCATTAGGGCGTTGTTGAGCCCGGTATGTGAGGTAGGGAGCCACCGTTATGATACTGGTCCAGAGGCATGCATGGGATCTTAGAAGTCCCCAGCAACAGAAATGTGGCTCTAGACCATGCTGGAAAGAACCGGGACACAGTGGCTCACTTGGGCGTTGACTAGCCCGGATAAAGAAGTGACCATTCACTAGGCCACGCAGCTAGGATACTGCTCCAGTGGCTTGCTAAACCATGTAGAAGGCTACATCAATGTAGGAATCCTCTAAGCTCTCCCTGAACGGATTAGGACTAGGGTGGCTCACTAGGGCGTTGTGGAGCCTGATATGTGCGGTAGGGAGCCATCGGTACGATACTGGTCCATAGGCATGCTTGGGATCCTAGAAGTCCCTAGCAACTGAAATGTGGCTCTGGACCGTGATGGAAAGAATTGGGACACAGTGGCTCACTTTGGCATTGACTAGCCCGATTAAAGAGGTGAGTAGCCACTAGGCCATACAGCTAGGTTGATGCTCCAGAGGCTTGTTAAACCATGTAGAAGGCCACAACATTGTAGGAAGCCTCTGAGCTCTCCCTGAACGGATCAAGACTAGGGTGGCTCATTAAGGCGTTGTGGAGCCCGATATGTGCGGTAGGGAGCCACCGGTATTATACTGGTCCATAGGCATGCTTGGGATCCTAGAAGTCTCTAGCAACTGAAATGTGGCTCTGGACCGTGATGGAAAGAATCGGGACACAGTGGCTCACTTGGGCATTGACTAGGCCGATTAAAGAACTGAGTAGCTACTAGGCCATACAGCTAGGTTGATGGTCCAGAGGCTTGCTAAACCATGTAGAAGGCCACAACATTGTAGGAAGCCTTTGAGCTCTCCCTGATCGGATCAGGACTAGGATGGCTCACTAGGGCGTTGTAGAGCTCGGTATGTGAGGTAGGGAGCCATCGGTATGATACTGGTCCAGAGGCATGCTTAGGATCCTTGAATTCCCCAGCAACTGAAATGTGGCTCTAGACCATGCTGGAAAGAATCGTGACACAGTGGCTCACTTGGGCGTTGACTAGCCCGGATAAAGAAGTGACCATCCACTAGGCCACGCAGCTAGGATACTGCTCCAGTGGCTTGCTAAACCATGTAGAAGGCCACATCAATGTCGGAAGCCTCTGAGCTCTCCCTGAACGGATCAAGACTAGGGTGGCTCCCTAAGGCGTTGTGGATCCTGGTATGTGAGGTAAGGAGCCATCGGTATGATACTTGTCCAGAGGCATGCTTAAGATCCAAGAAGTCTCCAGCAACTGAAATGTGGCTCTGGACCGTGCTTGAAAGAATCTGGACACAGTGGGTCACTTGGGCATTGACATGCCCGATTAAAGAAGTGAGTAGCCACTAGGCCATACAGCTAGGTTGCTGATCCAGCGGATTGCTAAACCATGTAGATGGCGACAGCATTATAGGATGCCTCTGAGCTCTCCATGAACGGATCAGGACTAGGGTGGCCTACTAGGGCGTTGTTGAGCCCGGTAAGTGAGTTAGGGAGCTATCGGTTGGTTACTGGTCCAGAGGCATGCTTCGGATCCTAGAAGTCCCCAGAAACTGAAATATGGCTATGGAACGTACTAGAAAGAATCGGGACACAGTGGCTCACTTGGGCGTTGACTAGCCCGATTAAAGAAGTGAGTAGCCACTGGGCCATACAGCTAGGCTGCTGCTCCAGAGGCTTGCTAAACCATGTAGAAGGCCACAGCAATGTAGGAAGCCTCTAAACTCTCCCTAAACTGATCAGGACTAGGGTGGCTCACTAGGGCGTTGTAGAGCCCGGTATGTGAGGTAGGGAGCCACCGGTATGATACTGGTCAAGAGGCATGCTTGGGATCCTAGAATTCCCCAGCAATGAAATGTGGCTCTGAACCATGCTGGAAAGAATAGTGACACAGTTGCTCACTTGGGCATTGACTAGCCGAATTAATGAAGTGAGTAGCCACTGGGCCATACAGCTAGGTTGCTGCTTTAGAGGCTTGCTAAACCATGTAGAAGGCCACAACATTGTAGGAAGCCTCTGAGCTCTCCCTGAACGGATCAGGACTCGGGTGGCTCACTAGGGCGTTGTGGATCCCGGTATGTGAGGTAGGGAGCCATCGGTATGGTACTGGTCCAGAGGCATGCTTAGGATCCAAGAAGTCCCCAGCAACTGAAATGTGGCTATGGATCGTGCTGGAAAGAATAAGGACACAATGGCTCACTTGGGCGTTGACTAGCCCGATTAAATAATTGAGTAGCCACTGGGCCATACATCTAGGCTGCTGCTCCAGAGGCTTGCTAAACCATGTAGAAGGCCACAGCAATGTAGGAAGCCTCTAAGCTCTCCCTAAACGGATCAGGACTAGGGTGGCTCATTAGGGCGTTGTGGAGCCCGGTATGTGAGGTAGGGAGCCACCGGTATGATACTGGTCAAGAGGCACGCTTGGGATCCTAGAAGTCCCCAGTAACTGTAATGTGGCTCTGGACCATGCTAGAAAGAATAGTGACACAGTGGCTCACTTGGGCATTGACTAGCCCGATTAAAAAAGTGAGTAGCCACTGGGCCATACAGCTATTTTGCTACTTTAGAGGCTTGCTAAACCATGTAGAAGGCCACAACATTGAAGGAAGCCTCTGAGCTCTCCCTGAACGGATCAGGACTCGGGTGGCTCACTAGGGCGATGTGGATCCCGGTATGTGAGGTAGGGAGCCATCGGTATGATACTGGTCCAGAGGCGTGCTTAGCATCCAAGAAGTCCCCAGCAACTGAAATGTGTCTGTGGACGGTGCTGGAAAGAATCGGGACACAATGGCTAACTTGGGCGTTGACTAGCCCGATTAAAGAAATGAGTAGCCATTGGGCCATACAGTTAGGCTGCTGCTCCAGAGGCTTGCTAAACCATGTAGAAGGCCACAGCAATGTATGAAGCGTCTGAGCTCTCCTTGAACGGATCAGGACTAGGGTGGCTCACTAGGGCGTTGTGGAGCCTGGTATGTGAGGTAGGGAGCCATCAGTATGATAGTGGTCCAGAGGCATGGTTAGGATCCAAGAAGTCCCCAGCAACTGAAATGTGGCTGTGGACGGTGCTGGAAAGAATCAGGACACAATGGCTAACTTGGGCGTTGACTAGCCCGATTAAAGAAATGAGTAGCCACTGGGCAACGCAGCTAGGCTACTGCTCAAGAGGCTTGCTAAACCATATAGAACGCCACAGCAATGTAGGAAGCCTTTGAGCTCTCCCTAAACGGATCAGGACTAGGGTGGCTCACTAGGGCATTGTGTAGCCCGGTATGTGAGGTAGGGAGTCACCAGTTTGATACTGGTCCAGAGGCATGCTTGGGATCCTAGAAGTCCCCAGCAACTGAAATTTGGCTCTGGACCGTACTGAAAGAATCGTGACACAGTGGCTCACTAGGGCATTGACTAGCCCGATTAAAGAAGTGAGTAGCCACTGGGCCATACAGCTAGGCTGCTGCTCTAGAGGCTGGCTAAACCATATAGAAGGCCACAGCAATGTAGGAAGCCTCTAAGCTCTCCCTGAACGGATCAGGACTAGGGTGGCTCACTAGGGCGTTGTGGAGCTTGGTATGTGAGGTAGGGAGCCACCGGTATGATACTGGTCCAAAGGCATGCTTGGGATCCTAGAGGTCCCCAGCAACTGAAATGTAGCTCTGGACCATGCTAGAAAGAATCGGGACACAGTGGCTCACTTGGGCGTTGACTAGCCCGGATAAA
The DNA here is from genome assembly GCA_033220585.1 of Dipteronia sinensis. Classification (NCBI taxonomy): domain Eukaryota; kingdom Viridiplantae; phylum Streptophyta; class Magnoliopsida; order Sapindales; family Sapindaceae; genus Dipteronia; species Dipteronia sinensis. The sequence goes on along the minus strand of CM065636.1, from coordinate 49,658,461 downwards.
GAAGTGAGTAACCACTGGGCCACGCAGCTAGGCTACTGCTCCAGAGGCTTGCTAAACCATTTAGAAGGCCACACTAATGTAGGAAGCCTCTGAGCTCTCCCTAAACGGATCAGGACTAGGGTGGCTCACTAGGGCATTGTGGAGCCCGGTATGTGAGGTAGGCATCCACTGGTATGATACTGTTCTAGAGGCATGCTTGGGATCCTAGAAGTCCCCAGCAACTGAAATCTGGCTTTGGATTATGCTGAAAAGAATCGGGACACAGTGGCTCACTAGGGCATTGACTAGCCCGATTAAAGAAGTGAGTAGCCACTGGGCCATACAGCTAGGCTACTGCTCCAGAGGCTTCCTAAACCATATAGAAGGCCACATCAATGTAGGAAGCCTCTAAGCTCTCCCTGAACGGATCAGGACTAGGGTGGCTCATTAGGGCGTTGTGGAGCCCGGTATGTGAGCTAGGGAGCCATCAGTATGATACTGGTCCAGAGGCATGCTTGGGATCATAGAGGTCCCCAGCAACTGAAATGTAGCTCTGGACCATTCTGGAAACAACCGGGACACAGTGGCTCACTTGGGCGTTGACTAGCCTAATTTAAGAAGTGAGTGGCTCAAGGGGCCATACAGCTAGGCTGCTACTCCAGAGGCTTGCTAGACCATGTAGAAGGCCGCACAGTATAGGAAGCCTCTAACCTCTCCGTGAACGGATCTGGACTAGAGTAGCTCATAAGGGCGTTGTGGAGCCCGGTATGTAAGGTAGGGAGCGACTGGTATGATACTGGTCCAGAGGCATGCTTGGGATCCTAGAAGTCCCCAGCAACTGAAATGTGGCTCTGGACCGTGCTGGAAAGAATCAGGATACAGTAGCTCACTTGGGCGTTGATTAGCCCGGATAAAAAGGTGAGTAGCCACTGGGCCATACAACCAGGGTGCTGCTCCATAGGCTTGCTAAACCATGTAGAAGGCCATTGCAATGTAGGAAGCCTCTCAGCACTCCCCGAACGGATTAGGACTAGGGTGTCTCACTAGGGCGTTGTGGAGCCCGATATGTGAGGTAGGGAACCACCGGTATGATACTGGTCCAGAGGCATGCTTAGGATCCTAGAAGTCCCCCGCAACTGAAAAGTGGCTCTGGACCTTGCTGGAAAGAATCGGGACACAGTGGCTCAATCTGGCATTAACTAGCCTGATTAAAGAAGTGAGTAGCCACTGGGCCATGCAACTAGGCTGCTACTCCAAAGGCTTGCTAAACCATGTAGAAGGCCACATCAATGTAGGAAGCCTCTAAGCTCTCCCTAAACGGATCAGGACTAGGGTGGCTCATTAGGGCGTTGTGGAGCCCGGTATGTGAGGTAGGGAGCCAGCTGTATGATACTGGTCAAGAGGCACGCTTGGGATCCTAGAAGTCCCCAGTAACTGTAATGTGGCCCTGGACCATGCTAGAAAGAATAGTGACACAGTGGCTCACTTGGGCATTGACTAGCCCGATTAAAAAAGTGAGTAGCCACTGGGCCATACAGCTATTTTGCTACTTTAGAGGCTTGGTAAACCATGTAGAAGGCCACAACATTGTAGGAAGCCTCTGAGCTCTCCCTGAAGGGATCAGGACTCGGGTAGCTCACTAGGGCGTTGTGGAGCCCGATATGTGAGGTAGGGAACCACCGGTATGATACTGGTCCAGAGGCGTGCTTAGGATCCTAGAAGTCCCCCGCAACTGAAAAGTGGCTCTGGACCCTGCTGGAAAGAATCGGGACACAGTGGCTCACTCTGGCATTAACTAGCCTGATTAAAGAAGTGAGTAGCCACTGGGCCATACAGCTAGGTTGCTGCTCCAGAGGCTTGCTAAACCATGTAGAAGGCCACAACATTGTAGGAAGCCTCTGAGCTCTCCCTGAACGGATTTGGACTAGGGTGGCTAACTAGGGCATTTTTTGAGCCCGGTATGTGAGGTAGGGAGCCACTGGTATGATACTGGTCCAGATGCATGCTTAGGATCCTAGAAGTCCCCAGCAACTGAAATGTGGCTCTAGACTGTGCTGGAAAGAATTAAGACACAGTGGCTAACTTGGGCGTTAACTAGCCCAGATAATAAAGTGAGTATCCACTGGGCCATACAGCTAAGCTGTTGCTCCAGAGGCTTGCTAAATCATGTAGAAGGCCGCAGCAATGTAGGAAGCCTCTGAGCACTCCCTAAACGGATCAGGACTAGGGTGGCTCACTAGGGCGTTGTGGAGCCCGGTATGTGAGGTAGGTAGCTACCGGTATTATACTGGTCCAGAGGCATGAATGGGATCCTCGATGTCCCCAGCAACTGAAATGTGGCTCTGGACCGTGCTGGAAAGAATCGGGACACAGTGGCTCACTAGGGCATTGACTAGCCCGATTAAAGAAGTGAGTAGCCACTAGGCCATACAGCTAGGCTGCTGCTCCAGAGGCTTGCTAAACCGTGTAGAAGGCCACATCAATGTAGGAAGCCTCCAAGCTCTCCCTGATCAGATCAGGACTATGGTGGCTCACTAGGGCGTTGTGGAGCCCGGTATGTGAGGTAGGGATCCACCGTTATGATACTGGTCCAGAGGCATGCTTGGGATCTTAGAAGTCCCTAGCAACCAAAATGTGGCTCTGGACCGTGCTGGAAAGAATCGGGACATAGTGGCTCACTTTGGCGTTAACTAGCCCGGATAAAACAGTGAGTAGCCACTAGGCCATACAGCTAGGCTGCTGCTCTAGAGGCCTTCTAAACCATGTAGAATGCCACAACAATGTAGGAAGCCTCTGAGCTCTCCCTGAATTGATCAAGACTAGGATGGCTTACTAGGGCGTTGTGCAACCCAGAATGTGAGGTAGGGAGCCACTGGTATGATACTGGTCCAGAGGCATGCTTGGGATCCTAGAAGTCCCCAGCAACTCAAATGTGGCTCTGGACCGTGGTGGAATGAATCGGGACACATTGGCTCACTTGGGCGTTGACTTGCTCGATTAAATAATTGAGTAGCCATTGGGCCATACAGCTAGGCTACTACTCTAGAGGCTTGTTAAACCATGTAGAAGGCCACAGCAATGTAGGAAGCCTCAGAGCTCTCCCTGAACGGATCAGGACTAGGGTGGCTCACTAGGGCGTTGTGGAGCCCGGTATGTGAGGTGGGGATCCACCGTTATGATACTGGTCCAGAGGCATGCTTGGGATCTTAGAAGTCCCTAGCAACCAAAATGTGGCTCTGGACCGTGCTGGAAAGAATCGGGACATAGTGGCTCACTTGAGAGTTAACTAGCCCGGATAAAACAGTGAGTAGCCACTAGGCCATACAGCTAGGCTGTTGCTCTAGAGGCTTGCTAAACCATGTAGAATGCCACAACAATGTAGGAAGCCTCTGAGCTCTCCCTGAATTGATCAAGACTAGGATGGCTTACTAGGGCGTTGTGCAGCCCAGATTATGAGGTAGGGAGCCACTGGTATGATACTGTTCTAGAGGCATGCTTGGGATCCTAGAAGTCCCCAGCAACTAAAATGTGGCTCTGGACTATGGTGGAATGAATCGGGACACATTGGCTCACTTGGGCGTTGACTTGCCCGATTAAAGAATTGAGTAGCCATTGGGCCATACAGCTAGGCTACTACTCTAGAGGCTTGTTAAACCATGTAGAAGTCCACAGCAATGTAGAAATCCTCTGAGCCCTCCCTGAACGGATCAGGACTAGGGTGGCTCACTAGGGCTTTGTTGAGCCCGGTATGTGAGGTAGGGAGCCAGCGGTATGATACATGTCCAGAGGCATGCTTGGGATCCTAGAATTCCCCAACAACTGAAATGTGGCTCTGGACTGTGCTGGAAAGAATCGGGACACAGTGGCTCACTAGGGCATTAACTAGCCCGGATAAAACAGTGAGTAGCCACTAGGCCATACAGCTAGGCTGCTGCTCTAGAGGCTTGCTAAACCATGTAGAATGCCACAACAATGTAGGAAGCCTCTGAGCTCTCCCTGAATTGATCAAGACTAGGATGGCTTACTAGGGCGTTGTGCAGCCCAGAATGTGAGGTAGGGACCCACTGGTATGATACTGGTCCAGAGGCATGCTTGGGATCCTAGAAGTCCCCAGCAACTGAAATCTGGCTCTGGACCGTGGTGGAATGAATCGGGACACATTGGCTCACTTGGGCGTTGACTTGCCCGATTAAAGAATTGAGTAGCCATTGGGCCATACAACTAGGCTACTACTCTAGAGGCTTGTTAAACCATGTAGAAGGCCACAGCAATGTAGGAAGCCACTAAGCTCTCCCTGAACGGATCAGGACTAGGGTGGCTCACTAGGGCGTTGTTGAACCCGGTATGTGAGGTAGGGAGCCACCGGTATGATACATGTCCAGAGGCATGCTTGGGATCCTAGAAGTCCCCAGCAACTGAAATTTGGCTCTGGACCGTACTGGAAAGAATCGGGACACAGTGGCTCACTTGGGCGTTGACTTGCTTGATTAAAGAATTGAGTAGCCATTGGGCCATACATCTAGGCTGCTACTCTAGAGGCTTGCTAAACCATGTAGAAGACCACAGCAATGTAGGAAGCCTCTGTGCTCACCCTGTACGGATCAGGACTAGGGTGGCTAACTAGGGCGTTGTTGAGTCCGGTATGTGAGGTAGGGAGCCACCGGTATGATACTGGTCCAGAGGCATGCTTGGGATCCTAGAATTTCCCAACAACTGAAATGTAGCTCTGGACCATGCTGGAAATAATCGGTACACAGTGGCTCACTTGGGCGTTAACTAGCCCGGATAAAATAGTGAGTAGCCACTAGGCCATACAGCTAGGCTGCTGCTCTAGAGGCTTGCTAAACCATGTAGAATGCCACAACAATGTAGGAAGCCTCTGAGCTCTCCATCAATTGATCAAGACTAGGATAGCTTACTAGGGCATTGTGCAGCCCAGAATGTGAGGTAGGGAGCCACTGGTATGATACTGGTCCAGAGGCATGCTTGGGATCCTAGAAGTCCCCAGCAACTGAAATGCGGCTCTGGACCGTGGTGGAATGAATCGGGACACATTGGCTCACTTGGGCGTTGACTTGCCCGATTAACGAATTGAGTAGCCATTGGGCCATACAGCTAGGCTACCACTCTAGAGGCTTGTTAAACCATGTAGAAGGCCACAGCAATGTAGGAAGCCACTGAGCTCTCCCTGAACGGATCAGGACTAGGGTGGCTCACTAGGGCGTTGTGGAACCCGGTATGTGAGGTAGGGAGCCATCGGTATGATACTGGTCCAGAGGCATGCTTGGGATCCTAGAAGTCCCCAGCAACTGAAATTTGGCTCTAGACCGTACTGGAAAGAATCGGGACACAGTGGCTCACTTGGGCGTTGACTTGCTTGATTAAAGAATTGAGTAGCCATTATGCCATACATCTAGGCTGCTACTCTAGAGGCTTTCTAAACCATGTAGAAGACCACAGCAATGTAGGACGCCTCTGTGCTCTCCCTGAACGGATCAGGACTAGGGTGGCTCACTAGGGCGTTGTGAAGCCCGGTATGTGAGGTAGGTTGCCACCAATATAATACTAGTCCAGAGGCGTGCTTGGGATCCTAGAAGTCCCCAACAACTGAAATGTGGCTCTGGACCTTGCTGGAAAGAATCGGGACACAGTGGCTCACTTGGGCATTGATTAGCCCGATTAAAGAAGTGTGTAGCCACTGGGCCATACAGCTAGGCTGCTGCTCCAGAGGCCTGTTAAACTATGTACAAGGCCACAGCAATGTAGGAAGCCTCTGAGCTCTCCCTGAATTGATCAAGACTAGGATGGCTTACTAGGGCGTTATGCAGCCTAGAATGTGAGGTAGGGAGCCACTGGTATGATACTGGTCCAAAGGCGTGCTTGGGATCCTAGAAGTCCCCAGCAACTGAAATGTGGCTCTGGACCGTGGTGGAATGAATCGGGACACATTGGCTCACTTGGGCGTTGACTTGCCCGATTAAAGAATTGAGTAGCCATTGGGCCATACAGCTAGGCTACTACTCTAGAGGCTTGTTAAACCATGTAGAAGGCCACAGCAATGTAGGAAGCCTCTGAGCTATCCCTGAACGGATCACGACTAGGGTGGCTCATTAGGGCGTTGTTGAGCCCGGTATGTGAGGTAGGGTGCCTCTGGTATAATACTGGTCCAGAGGCATGCTTGGGATCCTAGAAGACCCCAGCAACTGAAATTTGGTTATGGACCGTACTGAAAAGAATCGGGACACAGCGGCTCACTTGGGCGTTGACTTGCTTGATTAAAGAATTGAGTAGCCATTGGGCCATACATCTAGGCTGCTACTGTAGAGGCTTGCTAAACCATGTAGAAGACCACAGCAATGTAGGAAGCCTCTGTGCTCTCCCTGAACGGTTCAGGACTAGGGTGGCTCACTAGGGCGTTGTGAAGCCCGGTATGTGAGGTAGGTTGCCACCAATATAATACTAGTCCAGAGGCGTGCTTGGGATCCTAGAATTCCCCAACAACTGAAATGTGGCTCTGGACCTTGCTGGAAAGAATCGGGACACAGTGGCTCACTTGGGCATTGATTAGCCCGATTAAAGAAGTGTGTAGCCACTGGGCCATACAGCTAGGCTGCTGCTCCAGAGGCCTGTTAAACTATGTACAAGGCCACAGCAATGTAGGAAGCCTCTGAGCTCTCTCTGAACGGATCAGGACTAGGGCAGCTCACTGGGGCGTTGCAAAGCCCGGTATGTGAGGTGGGGAGACACCGGTATGATACTGGTCAAGAGTTATGCTTGGGATCCTAGAAGTTCCCAGCAACTGAAATGTGGCTCTGGACCGTGCTGGAAAGAATCGGGACACAGTTGCTCACTTGGGCGTTGACTAGCCCGAATAAAGAAGTGAGTATCCACTGGGCCACGCAGCTAGGCTACTGCTCTAGAGGATTGCTAAACCATGTAGAAGGCCACATCAATGGAGGAAGCCTCTAAGCTCTCCCTGAACGGATCAGGACTAGGGTGCTCACTAGGGCGTTGTAGAGCCCGGTATGTGAGGTAGGGAGCCGCCGATATGACACTGGCCCAATGGCATGCTTGGGATCCTAAAAAACCCCAGCAACTGAAATGTGGCTCTGGACCGTGCCGGAAAGAATCAGGACACAGTGGCTCACTTGGGTGTTAACTAGCCCGGATAAAATAGTGAGTAGCCACTAGCCCATACAGCTAGGCTGCTGCTCTAGAGGCTTGCTAAACCATGTAGAATGCCACAGCAATGTAGGAAGCCTCTGTGCTCTCCCTGAACGGATCAAGACTAGGGTGGCTCACTAGGGCGTTGTGGAGCTCGCTATGTAAGGTAGGGAGCCACCAATATAATACTGGTCCAGAGGCGTGCTTGGGATCCTAGAAGTCCCCAGCAACTGAAATGTGGCTCTGGACTGTGCTGGAATGAATCGGGACACAGTGGCTCACCTGGGCAATGATTAGCCCGATTAAAGAAGTGAGTAGCCACTGGGCCATACAACTAGGCTGCTGCTCTAGAGGCTTGCTAAACCATGTAGAAGGCCACAGCAATGTAGGAAGCCTCTGTGCTCTCCCTGAACGGATTAGGACTAGGGTGGCTCACTAGGGTGTTGTGGAGCTCGGTATGTGAGGTAGAGAGCCACCAGTATAATACTGGTCCAGCGGCGTGCATGGGATCCTAGAAGTCCCAAGCAACTGAAATGTGGCTCTGGACCGTGCTGGAAAGAATCGGGACACAGTGGCTCACTTGAGCATTGATTAGCCAGATTAAAGAAGTGAGTAGCCACTAGGCCATACAGCTAGGCTGCTGCTCCAGAGGCTTGCTAAACCGTGTAGAAGGCCACATCAATGTAGGAAGCCTCCAAGCTCTCCCTGATCAGATCAGGACTATGGTGGCTCACTAGGGCGTTGTGGAGCCCGGTATGTGAGGTAGGGATCCACCGTTATGATACTGGTCCAGAGGCATGCTTGGGATCTTAGAAGTCCCTAGCAACCAAAATGTGGCTCTGGACCGTGCTGGAAAGAATCGGGACATAGTGGCTCACTTTGGCTTTAACTAGCCCGGATAAAACAGTGAGTAGCCACTAGGCCATACAGCTAGGCTGCTGCTCTAGAGGCTTGCTAAACCATGTAGAATGCCACAACAATGTAGGAAGCCTCTGAGCTCTCCCTGAATTGATCAAGACTAGGATGGCTTACTAGGGCGTTGTGCAACCCAGAATGTGAGGTAGGGAGCCACTGGTATGATACTGGTCCAGAGGCATGCTTGGGATCCTAGAAGTCCCCAGCAACTCAAATGTGGCTCTGGACCGTGGTGGAATGAATCGGGACACATTGGCTCACTTGGGCGTTGACTTGCTCGATTAAATAATTGAGTAGCCATTGGGCCATACAGCTAGGCTACTACTCCAGAGGCTTGTTAAACCATGTAGAAGGCCACAGCAATGTAGGAAGCCTCAGAGCTCTCCCTGAACGGATCAGGACTAGGGTGGCTCACTAGGGCGTTGTGGAGCCCGGTATGTGAGGTAGGGATCCACCGTTATGATACTGGTCCAGAGGCATGCTTGGGATCTTAGAAGTCCCTAGCAACCAAAATGTGGCTCTGGACCGTGCTGGAAAGAATCGGGACATAGTGGCTCACTTGAGAGTTAACTAGCCCGGATAAAACAGTGAGTAGCCACTAGGCCATACAGCTAGGCTGTTGCTCTAGAGGCTTGCTAAACCATGTAGAATGCCACAACAATGTAGGAAGCCTCTGAGCTCTCCCTGAATTGATCAAGACTAGGATGGCTTACTAGGGCGTTGTGCAGCCCAGATTATGAGGTAGGGAGCCACTGGTATGATACTGTTCTAGAGGCATGCTTGGGATCCTAGAAGTCCCCAGCAACTAAAATGTGGCTCTGGACTATGGTGGAATGAATCGGGACACATTGGCTCACTTGGGCGTTGACTTGCCCGATTAAAGAATTGAGTAGCCATTGGGCCATACAGCTAGGCTACTACTCTAGAGGCTTGTTAAACCATGTAGAAGTCCACAGCAATGTAGAAAGCCTCTGAGCCCTCCCTGAACGGATCAGGACTAGGGTGGCTCACTAGGGCTTTGTTGAGCCCGGTATGTGAGGTAGGGAGCCAGCGGTATGATACATGTCCAGAGGCATGCTTGGGATCCTAGAATTCCCCAACAACTGAAATGTGGCTCTGGACTGTGCTGGAAAGAATCGGGACACAGTGGCTCACTTGGGCATTAACTAGCCCGGATAAAACAGTGAGTAGCCACTAGGCCATACAGCTAGGCTGCTGCTCTAGAGGCTTGCTAAACCATGTAGAATGCCACAACAATGTAGGAAGCCTCTGAGCTCTCCCTGAATTGATCAAGACTAGGATGGCTTACTAGGGCGTTGTGCAGCCCAGAATGTGAGGTAAGGACCCACTGGTATGATACTGGTCCAGAGGCATGCTTGGGATCCTAGAAGTCCCCAGCAACTGAAATCTGGCTCTGGACCGTGGTGGAATGAATCGGGACACATTGGCTCACTTGGGCGTTGACTTGCCCGATTAAAGAATTGAGTAGCCATTGGGCCATACAACTAGGCTACTACTCTAGAGGCTTGTTAAACCATGTAGAAGGCCACAGCAATGTAGGAAGCCACTAAGCTCTCCCTGAACGGATCAGGACTAGGGTGGCTCACTAGGGCGTTGTTGAACCCGGTATGTGAGGTAGGGAGCCACCGGTATGATACATGTCCAGAGGCATGCTTGGGATCCTAGAAGTCCCCAGCAACTGAAATTTGGCTCTGGACCGTACTGGAAAGAATCGGGACACAGTGGCTCACTTGGGCGTTGACTTGCTTGATTAAAGAATTGAGTAGCCATTGGGCCATACATCTAGGCTGCTACTCTAGAGGCTTGCTAAACCATGTAGAAGACCACAGCAATGTAGGAAGCCTCTGTGCTCTCCCTGTACGGATCAGGACTAGGGTGGCTAACTAGGGCGTTGTTGAGTCCGGTATGTGAGGTAGGGAGCCACCGGTATGATACTGGTCCAGAGGCATGCTTGGGATCCTAGAATTTCCCAACAACTGAAATGTAGCTCTGGACCATGCTGGAAATAATCGGGACACAGTGGCTCACTTGGGCGTTAACTAGCCCGGATAAAATAGTGAGTAGCCACTAGGCCATACAGCTAGGCTGCTGCTCTAGAGGCTTGCTAAACCATGTAGAATGCCACAACAATGTAGGAAGCCTCTGAGCTCTCCATCAATTGATCAAGACTAGGATAGCTTACTAGGGCATTGTGCAGCCCAGAATGTGAGGTAGGGAGCCACTGGTATGATACTGGTCCAGAGGCATGCTTGGGATCCTAGAAGTCCCCAGCAACTGAAATCTGGCTCTGGACCGTGGTGGAATGAATCGGGACACATTGGCTCACTTGGGCGTTGGCTTGCCCGATTAAAGAATTGAGTAGCCATTGGGCCATACAACTAGGCTACTACTCTAGAGGCTTGTTAAACCATGTAGAAGGCCACAGCAATGTAGGAAGCCACTAAGCTCTCCCTGAACGGATCAGGACTAGGGTGGCTCACTAGGGCGTTGTGGAACCCGGTATGTGAGGTAGGGAGCCACCGGTATGATACATGTCCAGAGGCATGCTTGGGATCCTAGAAGTCCCCAGCAACTGAAATTTGGCTCTGGACCGTACTGGAAAGAATCGGGACACAGTGGCTCACTTGGGCGTTGACTTGCTTGATTAAAGAATTGAGTAGCCATTGGGCCATACATCTAGGCTGCTACTCTAGAGGCTTGCTAAACCATGTAGAAGACCACAGCAATGTAGGAAGCCTCTGTGCTCTCCCTGTACGGATCAGGACTAGGGTGGCTAACTAGGGCGTTGTTGAGTCCGGTATGTGAGGTAGGGAGCCACCGGTATGATACTGGTCCAGAGGCATGCTTGGGATCCTAGAATTTCCCAACAACTGAAATGTAGCTCTGGACCATGCTGGAAATAATCGGGACACAGTGGCTCACTTGGGCGTTAACTAGCCCGGATAAAATAGTGAGTAGCCACTAGGCCATACAGCTAGGCTGCTGCTCTAGAGGCTTGCTAAACCATGTAGAATGCCACAACAATGTAGGAAGCCTCTGAGCTCTCCATCAATTGATCAAGACTAGGATAGCTTACTAGGGCATTGTGCAGCCCAGAATGTGAGGTAGGGAGCCACTGGTATGATACTGGTCCAGAGGCATGCTTGGGATCCTAGAAGTCCCCAGCAACTGAAATCTGGCTCTGGACCGTGGTGGAATGAATCGGGACACATTGGCTCACTTGGGCGTTGACTTGCCCGATTAAAGAATTGAGTAGCCATTGGGCCATACAACTAGGCTACTACTCTAGAGGCTTGTTAAACCATGTAGAAGGCCACAGCAATGTAGGAAGCCACTAAGCTCTCCCTGAACGGATCAGGACTAGGGTGGCTCACTAGGGCGTTGTTGAACCCGGTATGTGAGGTAGGGAGCCACCGGTATGATACATGTCCAGAGGCATGCTTGGGATCCTAGAAGTCCCCAGCAACTGAAATTTGGCTCTGGACCGTACTGGAAAGAATCGGGACACAGTGGCTCACTTGGGCGTTGACTTGCTTGATTAAAGAATTGAGTAGCCATTGGGCCATACATCTAGGCTGCTACTCTAGAGGCTTGCTAAACCATGTAGAAGACCACAGCAATGTAGGAAGCCTCTGTGCTCTCCCTGTACGGATCAGGACTAGGGTGGCTAACTAGGGCGTTGTTGAGTCCGGTATGTGAGGTAGGGAGCCACCGGTATGATACTGGTCCAGAGGCATGCTTGGGATCCTAGAATTTCCCAACAACTGAAATGTAGCTCTGGACCATGCTGGAAATAATCGGGACACAGTGGCTCACTTGGGCGTTAACTAGCCCGGATAAAATAGTGAGTAGCCACTAGGCCATACAGCTAGGCTGCTGCTCTAGAGGCTTGCTAAACCATGTAGAATGCCACAACAATGTATGAAGCCTCTGAGCTCTCCATCAATTGATCAAGACTAGGATAGCTTACTAGGGCATTGTGCAGCCCAGAATGTGAGGTAGGGAGCCACTGGTATGATACTGGTCCAGAGGCATGCTTGGGATCCTAGAAGTCCCCAGCAACTGAAATGCGGCTCTGGACCGTGGTGGAATGAATCGGGACACATTGGCTCACTTGGGCGTTGACTTGCCCGATTAACGAATTGAGTAGCCATTGGGCCATACAGCTAGGCTACCACTCTAGAGGCTTGTTAAACCATGTAGAAGGCCACAGCAATGTAGGAAGCCACTGAGCTCTCCCTGAACGGATCAGGACTAGGGTGGCTCACTAGGGCGTTGTGGAACCCGGTATGTGAGGTAGGGAGCCATCGGTATGATACTGGTCCAGAGGCATGCTTGGGATCCTAGAAGTCCCCAGCAACTGAAATTTGGCTCTAGACCGTACTGGAAAGAATCGGGACACAGTGGCTCACTTGGGCGTTGACTTGCTTGATTAAAGAATTGAGTAGCCATTATGCCATACATCTAGGCTGCTACTCTAGAGGCTTTCTAAACCATGTAGAAGACCACAGCAATGTAGGACGCCTCTGTGCTCTCCCTGAACGGATCAGGACTAGGGTGGCTCACTAGGGCGTTGTGAAGCCCGGTATGTGAGGTAGGTTGCCACCAATATAATACTAGTCCAGAGGCGTGCTTGGGATCCTAGAAGTCCCCAACAACTGAAATGTGGCTCTGGACCTTGCTGGAAAGAATCGGGACACAGTGGCTCACTTGGACATTGATTAGCCCGATTAAAGAAGTGTGTAGCCACTGGGCCATACAGCTAGGCTGCTGCTCCAGAGGCCTGTTAAACTATGTACAAGGCCACAGCAATGTAGGAAGCCTCTGAGCTCTCCCTGAATTGATCAAGACTAGGATGGCTTACTAGGGCGTTATGCAGCCTAGAATGTGAGGTAGGGAGCCACTGGTATGATACTGGTCCAAAGGCGTGCTTGGGATCCTAGAAGTCCCCAGCAACTGAAATGTGGCTCTGGACCGTGGTGGAATGAATCGGGACACATTGGCTCACTTGGGCGTTGACTTGCCCGATTAAAGAATTGAGTAGCCATTGGGCCATACAGCTAGGCTACTACTCTAGAGGCTTGTTAAACCATGTAGAAGGCCACAGCAATGTAGGAAGCCTCTGAGCTATCCCTGAACGGATCACGACTAGGGTGGCTCATTAGGGCGTTGTTGAGCCCCGTATGTGAGGTAGGGTGCCTCTGGTATAATACTGGTCCAGAGGCATGCTTGGGATCCTAGAAGACCCCAGCAACTGAAATTTGGTTATGGACCGTACTGAAAAGAATCGGGACACAGCGGCTCACTTGGGCGTTGACTTGCTTGATTAAAGAATTGAGTAGCCATTGGGCCATACATCTAGGCTGCTACTGTAGAGGCTTGCTAAACCATGTAGAAGACCACAGCAATGTAGGAAGCCTCTGTGCTCTCCCTGAACGGTTCAGGACTAGGGTGGCTCACTAGGGCGTTGTGAAGCCCGGTATGTGAGGTAGGTTGCCACCAATATAATACTAGTCCAGAGGCGTGCTTGGGATCCTAGAAGTCCCCAACAACTGAAATGTGGCTCTGGACCTTGCTGGAAAGAATCGGGACACAGTGGCTCACTTGGGCATTGATTAGCCCGATTAAAGAAGTGTGTAGCCACTGGGCCATACAGCTAGGCTGCTGCTCCAGAGGCCTGTTAAACTATGTACAAGGCCACAGCAATGTAGGAAGCCTCTGAGCTCTCTCTGAACGGATCAGGACTAGGGCAGCTCACTGGGGCGTTGCAAAGCCCGGTATGTGAGGTGGGGAGACACCGGTATGATACTGGTCAAGAGTTATGCTTGGGATCCTAGAAGTTCCCAGCAACTGAAATGTGGCTCTGGACCGTGCTGGAAAGAATCGGGACACAGTTGCTCACTTGGGCGTTGACTAGCCCGAATAAAGAAGTGAGTAGCCACTGGGCCACGCAGCTAGGCTACTGCTCTAGAGGATTGCTAAACCATGTAGAAGGCCACATCAATGGAGGAAGCCTCTAAGCTCTCCCTGAACGGATCAGGACTAGGGTGCTCACTAGGGCGTTGTAGAGCCCGGTATGTGAGGTAGGGAGCCGCCGATATGACACTGGCCCAATGGCATGCTTGGGATCCTAAAAAACCCCAGCAACTGAAATGTGGCTCTGGACCGTGCCGGAAAGAATCAGGACACAGTGGCTCACTTGGGTGTTAACTAGCCCGGATAAAATAGTGAGTAGCCACTAGCCCATACAGCTAGGCTGCTGCTCTAGAGGCTTGCTAAACCATGTAGAATGCCACAGCAATGTAGGAAGCCTCTGTGCTCTCCCTGAACGGATCAAGACTAGGGTGGCTCACTAGGGCGTTGTGGAGCTCGCTATGTAAGGTAGGGAGCCACCAATATAATACTGGTCCAGAGGCGTGCTTGGGATCCTAGAAGTCCCCAGCAACTGAAATGTGGCTCTGGACTGTGCTGGAATGAATCGGGACACAGTGGCTCACCTGGGCAATGATTAGCCCGATTAAAGAAGTGAGTAGCCACTGGGCCATACAACTAGGCTGCTGCTCTAGAGGCTTGCTAAACCATGTAGAAGGCCACAGCAATGTAGGAAGCCTCTGTGCTCTCCCTGAACGGATCAGGACTAGGGTGGCTCACTAGGGTGTTGTGGAGCTCGGTATGTGAGGTAGAGAGCCACCAGTATAATACTGGTCCAGCGGCGTGCATGGGATCCTAGAAGTCCCAAGCAACTGAAATGTGGCTCTGGACCGTGCTGGAAAGAATCGGGACACAGTGGCTCACTTGAGCATTGATTAGCCAGATTAAAGAAGTGAGTAGCCACTAGGCCATACAGCTAGGCTGCTGCTCCAGAGGCTTGCTAAACCGTGTAGAAGGCCACATCAATGTAGGAAGCCTCCAAGCTCTCCCTGATCAGATCAGGACTATGGTGGCTCACTAGGGCGTTGTGGAGCCCGGTATGTGAGGTAGGGATCCACCGTTATGATACTGGTCCAGAGGCATGCTTGGGATCTTAGAAGTCCCTAGCAACCAAAATGTGGCTCTGGACCGTGCTGGAAAGAATCGGGACATAGTGGCTCACTTTGGCGTTAACTAGCCCGGATAAAACAGTGAGTAGCCACTAGGCCATACAGCTAGGCTGCTGCTCTAGAGGCTTGCTAAACCATGTAGAATGCCACAACAATGTAGGAAGCCTCTGAGCTCTCCCTGAATTGATCAAGACTAGGATGGCTTACTAGGGCGTTGTGCAACCCAGAATGTGAGGTAGGGAGCCACTGGTATGATACTGGTCCAGAGGCATGCTTGGGATCCTAGAAGTCCCCAGCAACTCAAATGTGGCTCTGGACCGTGGTGGAATGAATCGGGACACATTGGCTCACTTGGGCGTTGACTTGCTCGATTAAATAATTGAGTAGCCATTGGGCCATACAGCTAGGCTACTACTCTAGAGGCTTGTTAAACCATGTAGAAGGCCACAGCAATGTAGGAAGCCTCAGAGCTCTCCCTGAACGGATCAGGACTAGGGTGGCTCACTAGGGCGTTGTGGAGCCCGGTATGTGAGGTAGGGATCCATCGTTATGATACTGGTCCAGAGGCATGCTTGGGATCTTAGAAGTCCCTAGCAACCAAAATGTGGCTCTGGACCGTGCTGGAAAGAATCGGGACATAGTGGCTCACTTGAGAGTTAACTAGCCCGGATAAAACAGTGAGTAGCCACTAGGCCATACAGCTAGGCTGTTGCTCTAGAGGCTTGCTAAACCATGTAGAATGCCACAACAATGTAGGAAGCCTCTGAGCTCTCCCTGAATTGATCAAGACTAGGATGGCTTACTAGGGCGTTGTGCAGCCCAGATTATGAGGTAGGGAGCCACTGGTATGATACTGTTCTAGAGGCATGCTTGGGATCCTAGAAGTCCCCAGCAACTAAAATGTGGCTCTGGACTATGGTGGAATGAATCGGGACACATTGGCTCACTTGGGCGTTGACTTGCCCGATTAAAGAATTGAGTAGCCATTGGGCCATACAGCTAGGCTACTACTCTAGAGGCTTGTTAAACCATGTAGAAGTCCACAGCAATGTAGAAAGCCTCTGAGCCCTCCCTGAACGGATCAGGACTAGGGTGGCTCACTAGGGCTTTGTTGAGCCCGGTATGTGAGGTAGGGAGCCAGCGGTATGATACATGTCCAGAGGCATGCTTGGGATCCTAGAATTCCCCAACAACTGAAATGTGGCTCCGGACTGTGCTGGAAAGAATCGGGACACAGTGGCTCACTTGGGCATTAACTAGCCCGGATAAAACAGTGAGTAGCCACTAGGCCATACAGCTAGGCTGCTGCTCTAGAGGCTTGCTAAACCATGTAGAATGCCACAACAATGTAGGAAGCCTCTGAGCTCTCCCTGAATTGATCAAGACTAGGATGGCTTACTAGGGCGTTGTGCAGCCCAGAATGTGAGGTAAGGACCCACTGGTATGATACTGGTCCAGAGGCATGCTTGGGATCCTAGAAGTCCCCAGCAACTGAAATCTGGCTCTGGACCGTGGTGGAATGAATCGGGACACATTGGCTCACTTGGGCGTTGACTTGCCCGATTAAAGAATTGAGTAGCCATTGGGCCATACAACTAGGCTACTACTCTAGAGGCTTGTTAAACCATGTAGAAGGCCACAGCAATGTAGGAAGCCACTAAGCTCTCCCTGAACGGATCAGGACTAGGGTGGCTCACTACGGCGTTGTTGAACCCGGTATGTGAGGTAGGGAGCCACCGGTATGATACATGTCCAGAGGCATGCTTGGGATCCTAGAAGTCCCCAGCAACTGAAATTTGGCTCTGGACCGTACTGGAAAGAATCGGGACACAGTGGCTCACTTGGGCGTTGACTTGCTTGATTAAAGAATTGAGTAGCCATTGGGCCATACATCTAGGCTGCTACTCTAGAGGCTTGCTAAACCATGTAGAAGACCACAGCAATGTAGGAAGCCTCTGTGCTCTCCCTGTACGGATCAGGACTAGGGTGGCTAACTAGGGCGTTGTTGCGTCCGGTATGTGAGGTAGGGAGCCACCGGTATGATACTGGTCCAGAGGCATGCTTGGGATCCTAGAATTTCCCAACAACTGAAATGTAGCTCTGGACCATGCTGGAAATAATCGGGACACAGTGGCTCACTTGGGCGTTAACTAGCCCGGATAAAATAGTGAGTAGCCACTAGGCCATACAGCTAGGCTGCTGCTCTAGAGGCTTGCTAAACCATGTAGAATGCCACAACAATGTAGGAAGCCTCTGAGCTCTCCATCAATTGATCAAGACTAGGATAGCTTACTAGGGCATTGTGCAGCCCAGAATGTGAGGTAGGGAGCCACTGGTATGATACTGGTCCAGAGGCATGCTTGGGATCCTAGAAGTCCCCAGCAACTGAAATGTGGCTCTGGACCTTGCTGGAAAGAATCGGGACACAGTGGCTCACTTGGACATTGATTAGCCCGATTAAAGAAGTGTGTAGCCACTGGGCCATACAGCTAGGCTGCTGCTCCAGAGGCCTGTTAAACTATGTACAAGGCCACAGCAATGTAGGAAGCCTCTGAGCTCTCCCTGAATTGATCAAGACTAGGATGGCTTACTAGGGCGTTATGCAGCCTAGAATGTGAGGTAGGGAGCCACTGGTATGATACTGGTCCAAAGGCGTGCTTGGGATCCTAGAAGTCCCCAGCAACTGAAATGTGGCTCTGGACCGTGGTGGAATGAATCGGGACACATTGGCTCACTTGGGCGTTGACTTGCCCGATTAAAGAATTGAGTAGCCATTGGGCCATACAGCTAGGCTACTACTCTAGAGGCTTGTTAAACCATGTAGAAGGCCACAGCAATGTAGGAAGCCTCTGAGCTATCCCTGAACGGATCACGACTAGGGTGGCTCATTAGGGCGTTGTTGAGCCCGGTATGTGAGGTAGGGTGCCTCTGGTATAATACTGGTCCAGAGGCATGCTTGGGATCCTAGAAGACCCCAGCAACTGAAATTTGGTTATGGACCGTACTGAAAAGAATCGGGACACAGCGGCTCACTTGGGCGTTGACTTGCTTGATTAAAGAATTGAGTAGCCATTGGGCCATACATCTAGGCTGCTACTGTAGAGGCTTGCTAAACCATGTAGAAGACCACAGCAATGTAGGAAGCCTCTGTGCTCTCCCTGAACGGTTCAGGACTAGGGTGGCTCACTAGGGCGTTGTGAAGCCCGGTATGTGAGGTAGGTTGCCACCAATATAATACTAGTCCAGAGGCGTGCTTGGGATCCTAGAAGTCCCCAACAACTGAAATGTGGCTCTGGACCTTGCTGGAAAGAATCGGGACACAGTGGCTCACTTGGGCATTGATTAGCCCGATTAAAGAAGTGTGTAGCCACTGGGCCATACAGCTAGGCTGCTGCTCCAGAGGCCTGTTAAACTATGTACAAGGCCACAGCAATGTAGGAAGCCTCTGAGCTCTCTCTGAACGGATCAGGACTAGGGCAGCTCACTGGGGCGTTGCAAAGCCCGGTATGTGAGGTGGGGAGACACCGGTATGATACTGGTCAAGAGTTATGCTTGGGATCCTAGAAGTTCCCAGCAACTGAAATGTGGCTCTGGACCGTGCTGGAAAGAATCGGGACACAGTTGCTCACTTGGGCGTTGACTAGCCCGAATAAAGAAGTGAGTAGCCACTGGGCCACGCAGCTAGGCTACTGCTCTAGAGGATTGCTAAACCATGTAGAAGGCCACATCAATGGAGGAAGCCTCTAAGCTCTCCCTGAACGGATCAGGACTAGGGTGCTCACTAGGGCGTTGTAGAGCCCGGTATGTGAGGTAGGGAGCCGACGATATGACACTGGCCCAATGGCATGCTTGGGATCCTAAAAAACCCCAGCAACTGAAATGTGGCTCTGGACCGTGCCGGAAAGAATCAGGACACAGTGGCTCACTTGGGTGTTAACTAGCCCGGATAAAATAGTGAGTAGCCACTAGCCCATACAGCTAGGCTGCTGCTCTAGAGGCTTGCTAAACCATGTAGAATGCCACAGCAATGTAGGAAGCCTCTGTGCTCTCCCTGAACGGATCAAGACTAGGGTGGCTCACTAGGGCGTTGTGGAGCTCGCTATGTAAGGTAGGGAGCCACCAATATAATACTGGTCCAGAGGCGTGCTTGGGATCCTAGAAGTCCCCAGCAACTGAAATGTGGCTCTGGACTGTGCTGGAATGAATCGGGACACAGTGGCTCACCTGGGCAATGATTAGCCCGATTAAAGAAGTGAGTAGCCACTGGGCCATACAACTAGGCTGCTGCTCTAGAGGCTTGCTAAACCATGTAGAAGGCCACAGCAATGTAGGAAGCCTCTGTGCTCTCCCTGAACGGATCAGGACTAGGGTGGCTCACTAGGGTGTTGTGGAGCTCGGTATGTGAGGTAGAGAGCCACCAGTATAATACTGGTCCAGCGGCGTGCTTGGGATCCTAGAAGTCCCAAGCAACTGAAATGTGGCTCTGGACCGTGCTGGAAAGAATCGGGACACAGTGGCTCACTTGAGCATTGATTAGCCAGATTAAAGAAGTGAGTAGCCACTGGGCCATACAGCTAGGCTGCTGCTCCAGAGGCTTGTTAAACTATGTACAAGGCCACAGCAATGCAGGAAGCCTCTGAGCTATCTCTGAACGGATCAGGACTAGGGCGGCTCACTAGGGCGTTGTAAATCCCGGATGTGAGGTAGGGACCCACCGGTATGATACTGGTCCAGAGTTATGCTTGGGATCCTAGAAGTTCCTAGCAACTGAAATGTGGCTCTGGACCGTGCTGGAAAGAATCGGGACACAGTTGCTCACTTGGGCCTTGGCTAGCCCTGATAAAGAAGTGAGTAGCCACTGGGCCACGCAGCTAGGCTACTGCTTCAGAGGCTTGCTAAACCATGTAGAAGGCCACATCAATGTAGGAAGCCTCTGAGCTCTCCCTGAACAGATTAGGACTAGGGTGGCTCACTAGGGCGTTGTGGAGCCCGGTATGTGAGGTAGGGAGCCGCCGATATGATACTGGTCCAGAAGCATGCTTGGGATCCTAGAAGTCCCCAGCAACTGAAATGTGGCTCTGGACCCTGCTGGAAAGAATCGGGACACAGTGGCTCACTCTGGCATTAACTAGCCTGATTAAAGAAGTGAGTAGCCACTGGGCCATACAGCTAGGCTACTGCTTCAGAGGCTTGCTAAACCATGTAGAAGGCCACATCAATGTAGGAAGCCTCTGAGCTCTCCCTGAACAGATTAGGACTAGGGTGGCTCACTAGGGCGTTGTGGAGCCCGGTATGTGAGGTAGGGAGCCGCCGATATGATACTGGTCCAGAAGCATGCTTGGGATCCTAGAAGTCCCCAGCAACTGAAATGTGGCTCTGGACCCTGCTGGAAAGAATCGGGACACAGTGGCTCACTCTGGCATTAACTAGCCTGATTAAAGAAGTGAGTAGCCACTGGGCCATACAGCTAGGCTACTGCTTCAGAGGCTTGCTAAACCATGTAGAAGGCCACATCAATGTAGGAAGCCTCTGAGCTCTCCCTGAACAGATTAGGACTAGGGTGGCTCACTAGGGCGTTGTGGAGCCCGGTATGTGAGGTAGGGAGCCGCCGATATGATACTGGTCCAGAAGCATGCTTGGGATCCTAGAAGTCCCCAGCAACTGAAATGTGGCTCTGGACCGTGCTTGAAAGAATCGGGACACAGTGGCTCACTTGGGTATTGACTAGCCTGATGAAAGAAGTTGTTAGCTACTGGGCCATACAGCTAGGCTGCAGCTCCCGTGGCTTGCTAAACCATGTAGAAGGCCACAGCAATATAGGAAACCTCTGAGCTCTCCATGAACGGATCAGGACTAGGGTGGCTCACTAGGGCGTCGTGGAGCCCTGTATGTGAGGTAGGGAGCCACATGTATGATACTGGACCCGAGTCATGATTGGAATCCTAGATGTCCCGGGCAACTGAAATGTTGCTCTGGACCGTGCTGAAAAGAATCGCGACACAATGGGTCACTTGGGCATTGACTAGCACGATTAAAGAAGTGATTAGCCACTGGGCCATACAGCTAGGCTGCTGCTCTAGAGGCTTGCTAAACCATGTAGAAGGCCACAACAATGTAGGAAGCCTCTTAGCTTCCCCTAAACGGATTAGGACAAGGGTGGCTCACTAGGAAGTTTTGGAGCCCGGTATGTGAGGTAGGGAGCCGCCGGTATGTTACTGGTCCTCAGGCATGCTTGGGATCCTAGAAGTCCCCAGCAACTGAAATGTGGCTCTGGACCTTGCCGGAAAGAATCAGGACACAGTGGCTCACTTGGGCGTTGAATAGGCCGATTATAGAAGTTAGTAGCCACTGGGCCATACAGCTAGGCTGCTACTCCAGAGGCTTGCTAAACCATGTAGAAGGCCGCATCAATGTAGGAAGCCTCCAAGCTCTCCCTGAACGGATCAGGACTAGTGTGGCTCACTAAGGCGTTGTTGAGCCCGGTATGTGAGGTTCGGAGCCACCGTTATGATACTGGTCCAGCGGCATGCTTCGGATCTTAGAAGTCCCTAGCAACTGAAATGTGGCTCTGGACCGTGCTGGAAAGAATCGGGACACAGTTGCTCACTTGGGCGTTGACTAGCCCGGATAAAGAAGTGTGTAGCAACTGGGCCACGCAGCTAGGCTGCTGCTCTAGAGGCTTGCTAAACCATGTAGAAGGCCACAACAGTGTAGGAAGCGTTTGAGCTCTCCCTGAACGGATCAGGACTAGGGTGGCTCACTAGGGCGTTGTTGAGCCCGGTATGTGAGGTAGGGAGCCACCGGTATGAAACTGGTCTAGAGGCATGTTTGGGATCCTAGAATTCCCCAACAACTGAAATGTGGCTTTGGACCGTGGTGGAAAGAATCGGGACACAGTGGCTCACTTGGGCGTTAACTAGCCCGGATAAAAAAGTGAGTAGCCACTAGGCCATATAGTTAGGCTGCTGCTCTGGAGGCTTGCTAAACCATGTAGAATGCCACAACAATGTAGGAAGCCTCTGAGCTCTCCCTGAATGGATCAGGACTAGGATGGCTTACTATGGCGTTGTGCAGCCTAGAATGTGAGGTAGGGAGCCACTGGTATGATACTGGTCCAGAAGCATGCTTGGGATCCTAGAAGTCCCCAGCAACTGAAATGTGGCTCTGGACCGTGCTGGAAAGAATCAGGATACACTGGCTCACTTGGGCGTTGACTTGCCCGATTAAAGAATTGAGTAGCCATTGGGCCATACAGCTAGTCTACTACTCTAGAGGCTTGTTAAACCATGTAGAAGGCCACAACAATGTAGGAAGCCTCTGAGCTCTCCTTGAACGGATCAGGACAAGGATGGCTCACTAAGGCGTTATTGAGCCCGGTATGTGAGGTAGGGAGCCACCGGTATGATACTGGTCCAGAGGCATGCTTGGGATCCTAGAAGTCCCCAGCAACTGAAATTTGGCTCTGGACCGTACTGGAAAGAATCGGGACACAGTGGCTCACTTGCGCGTTGACTTGCTAGATTAAAGAATTGAGTAGCCATTGGGCGATACATCTAGGCTGCTACTCTAGAGGCGTGCTAAACCATGTACAAGGCCACAGCAATGTAGGAAGCCTCTGTGCTCTTCCTGAACGGATCAGGACTAGGGTGGGTCACTAGGGCGTAGTGGAGCTCGGTATGTGAGGTAGGGAGCCACCAGTATAATACTGGTCCAGAGGCGTGCTTGGGATCCTAGAAGTCCCCAGCAACTGAAATGTGGCTCTGGACCGTGCTGGAAAGAATCGGGACACAGTGGCTCACTAAGGCATTAATTAGCCCGATTAGAGAACTGAGTAGCCACTGGACCATACAGCTAGGCTGCTGCTCCAGAGGCCTGTTAAACTATGTACAAGGCCACAACAGTGTAGGAAGCCTCTGAGCTCTCTCTGAA
Organism: Dipteronia sinensis; assembly: GCA_033220585.1. Lineage (NCBI taxonomy): Eukaryota > Viridiplantae > Streptophyta > Magnoliopsida > Sapindales > Sapindaceae > Dipteronia > Dipteronia sinensis. The sequence goes on along the minus strand of CM065636.1, from coordinate 49,635,413 downwards.
CGGATCAGGACTAGGGCGGCTCACTAGGGCGTTGTAAAGCCCGGTATGTGAGGTAGGGAGCCGCCGGTATGATACTGGTCCAGAGTTATGCTTGGGATCCTAGAAGTTCCCAGCAACTGAAATGTGGCTCTAGACCGTGCTGGAAAGAATCGGGACACAGTTGCTCACTTGGGCGTTGACTAGCCCGGATAAAGAAGTGAGTAGTCGCTGGGCCACGCAGCTAGGCTACTGCTCCAGAGGCTTGCTAAACCATGTAGAAGGCCACATCAATGTAGGAAGCCTCTAAGCTCTCCCTGAACGGATCAGGACTAGGGTGGCTCACTAGGGCGTTATGGAGCCCGGTATGTGAGGTAGGGATCCGTCGATATGGTACTGGTCTAGAGGCATGCTTGGGATCCTAGAAGTCCCTAGCAACTGAAATGTGGCTCTGGACCGTGCTGGAAAGAATCGGGACACAGTGGCTCACTTGGGCGTTGAATAGGCCGATTATAGAAGTTAGTAGCCACTGGGCCATACAGCTAGGCTGCTACTCCAGAGGCTTGCTAAACCATGTAGAAGGCCGCATCAATGTAGGAAGCCTCCAAGCTCTCCCTGAACGGATCAGGACTAGTGTGGCTCACTAAGGCGTTGTTGAGCCCGGTATGTGAGGTTCGGAGCCACCGTTATGATACTGGTCCAGCGGCATGCTTCGGATCTTAGAAGTCCCTAGCAACTGAAATGTGGCTCTGGACCGTGCTGGAAAGAATCGGGACACAGTTGCTCACTTGGGCGTTGACTAGCCCGGATAAAGAAGTGAGTAGCAACTGGGCCACGCAGCTAGGCTGCTGTTCTAGAGGCTTGCTAAACCATGTAGAAGGCCACAACAGTGTAGGAAGCGTTTGAGCTCTCCCTGAACGGATCAGGACTAGGGTGGCTCACTAGGGCGTTGTTGAGCCCGGTATGTGAGGTAGGGAGCCACTGGTATGATACTGGTCCAGAGGCAAGCTTGGGATCCTAGAAGTCCCCAGCAACTGAAATGTGGCTCTGGAACGTGCTGGAAAGAATCGGGACACAGTAGCTCACTTGGGCGTTGACTAGCCCGATTAAAGAAGTGAGTAGCTACTGGGCCATTCAGCTAGGCTGCTACTCCTAAGGCTTGCTAAACCATGTAGAAGGCCATAGCAATGTAGGAAGCCTATGAGCTCTCCCTGAACGGATCAGGACTAAGGTGGCTCACTAGGGCGTTGTGGAGCCCTGTATGTGAGGTAGGGAGCCACCAGTATGATACTTGTCCAGAGTCATGCTTGGGATCCTAGAAGTCCCCAGCAACTGAAATGTGGATTTGAACCTTGCTGGAAAGAATCGGGACACAGTAGCTCACTTGGGCGTTGACTAGCCCGATTAAAGAAGTGAGTAGCCACTGGGCCATACAGATAGGCTGCGGCTCCAAAGGCTTGCTAAACCATGTAGAAGGCCACAGCAATGTAGGAAGCCTCTAAGCTCTCCCTGAACGGATCAGGACTAGGGTGGCTCACTAGGGCGTTGTGGAGCCAGGTGTGTGAGGTAGGGATCCACCGGTATGATACTGGTCCAGAGGTATGTTTGGGATTCTAGAAGTCCCCAGAAACTGAAATGTGGCTCTGAACCGTGCTGGAAAGAATCGGGACACAGTAGCTCACTTGGGCGTTGACTAGCCCGATTAAAGAAGTGAGTAGCTACTGGTCAATTTAGCTAGGCTGCTACTCATAAGGCTTGCTAAACCATGTAGAAGGCCATAGCAATATAGGAAGCCTCTGAGCTCTCCCTGAACGGATCAGGACTAAGGTGGCTCACTAGGGCGTTGTGGAGCCCTGTACGTGAGGTAGGGAGCCACCAGTATGATACTTGTCCAGAGTCATGCTTGGGATCCTAGAAGTCCCCAGCAACTGAAATGTGGCTTTGAACCGTGCTGGAAAGAATCGGGACACAGTAGCTCACTTGGGCGTTGACTAGCCCGATTAAAGAAGTGAGTAGCCACTGGGCCATACAGCTAGGCTGCTGCTCCAAAGGCTTGCTAAACCATGTAGAAGGCCACAGCAATGTAGAAAGCCTCTAAGCTCTCCCTGAACGAATCAGGACTAGGGTGGCTCACTAGGGCGTTGTAGAGCCCGTTATGTGAGGTAGGGAGCCACTGGTATGATACTATTCCAGAGGCATGCTTGGGATCCTAGAAGTCCCCAGCAACTGAAATTTGGCTCTGGAACGTGCTGGAAAGAATCAGGACACAGTAGCTCACTTGGGCGTTGACTAGCCCAATTAAAGAAGTGAGTAGCTACTGGGCCATTCAGCTAGGCTGCTACTCCTAAGGCTTGCTAAACCATGTAGAAGTCCATAGCAATGTAGGAAGCCTCTGAGCTCTCCCTGAACGGATCAGGACTAAGGTGGCTTACTAGGGCGTTGTGGAGCCCTGTATGTGAGGTAGGGAGCCACCAGTATGATACTTGTCCAGAGTCATGCTTGCGATCCTAGAAGTCCCCAGCAACTAAAATATGGCTTTGAACCGTGCTGGAAAGAATCGGGACACAGTAGCTCACTTGGGCGTTGACTAGCCCGATTAAAGAAGTGAGTAGCCACTGGGCCATACTGCTAGGCTGCTGCTCCAAAGGCTTGCTAAACCATGTAGAAGGCCACAGCAATGTAGGAAGCCTCTAAGCTCTCCCTGAACGGATCAAGACTAGGGTGGCTCACTAGGGCGTTGTGGAGCCCGTTATGTGAGGTAGGGAGCCACCAGTATGATACTTGTCCAGAGTCATGCTTGGGATCCTAGAAGTCCCCAGCAACTGAAATGTGGCTTTGAACCGTGCTGGAAAGAATCGGGACACAGTAGCTCACTTGGGTGTTGACTAGCCCGATTAAAGAAGTGAGTAGCTACTGGGCCATTCAGCTAGGCTGCTACTCCTAAGTCTTGCTAAACCATGTAGAAGGCCATAGCAATGTAGGAAGCCTCTGAGCTCTCCCTGAACGGATCAGGACTAAGGTGGCGTACTAGGGTGTTGTGGAGCCCTGTATGTGAGGTAGGGAGCCACCAGTATGATACTTGCCCAGAGTCATGCTTGGGATCCTAGAAGTCCCCAGCAACTGAAATGTGGCTTTGAACCGTGCTGGAAAGAATCGGGACACAGTAGCTCACTTGGGCGTTGACTAGCCCGATTAAAGAAGTGAGTAGCCACTGGGCCATACAGCTAGGCTGCTGCTCCAAAGGCTTGCTAAACCATGTAGAAGGCCACAGCAATGTAGGAAGCCTCTAAGCTCTCCCTGAACAAATCAGGACTAGGGTGGCTCACTAGGGCGTTGTGGAGCCAGGTGTGTGAGGTAGGGATCCACCGGTATGATACTGGTCCAGAGTCATACTTGGGATCCTAGAAGTCCCCAGCAACTGAAATGTGGCTTTGAACCGTGCTGGAAAGAATCGGGACACAGTAGCTCACTTGGGCGTTGACTAGCCCGATTAAAGAAGTGAGTAGCTACTGGGCCATTCAGCTATGCTGCTACTCCTAAGGCTTGCTAAACCATGTAGAAGGCCATAGCAATGTAGGAAGCCTCTGAGCTCTCCTTGAACGGATTAGGACTAAGGTGGCTCACTAGGGTGTTGTGGAGCCAGGTGTGTGAGGTAGGGATCCACCGGTATGATACTGGTCCAGAGGTATGTTTGGGATCCTAGAAGTCCCTAAAAACTGAAATGTGGCTGTGAACCGTGCTGGAAAGAATCGGGACACAGTAGCTCACTTGGGCGTTGACTAGCCCGATTAAAGAAGTGAGTAGCTACTGGGCCATTCAGCTAGGCTGCTACTCCTAAGGCTTGCTAAACCATGTAGAAGGCCATAGCAATGTAGGAAGCCTCTGAGCTCTCCCTGAACGGATCAGGACGAAGGTGGCTTACTAGGGCGTTGTGGAGCCCTGTATGTGAGGTAGGGAGCCACCAGTATGATACTTATCCAGAGTCATGCTTGGGATCCTAGAAGTCCCCAGCAACTGAAATGTGGCTTTGAACCGTGCTGGAAAGAATCGGGACACAGTAACTCACTTGGGCGTTGACTAGCCCGATTAAAGAAGTGAGTAGCCACTGGGCAATACAGCTAGGCTGCTGCTCCAAAGGCTTGCTAAACCATGTAGAAGGCCACAGCAATGTAGGAAGCCTCTAAGCTCTCCCTGAACGGATCAGGACTAGGGTGGCTCACTAGGGCGTTGTGGAGCCCGTTATGTGAGGTAGGGAGCCACCAGTATGATACTTGTCCAGAGTCATGCTTGGGATCCTAGAAGTCCCCAGCAACTGAAATGTGGCTTTGAACCGTGCTGGAAAGAATCGGGACACAGTAGCTCACTTGGGCGTTGACTAGCCCGATTAAAGAAGTGAGTAGCCACTGGGCCATACAGCTAGGCTGCTGCTCCAAAGGCTTGCTAAACCATGTAGAAGGCCACAGCAATGTAGGAAGCCTCTAAGCTCTCCCTGAACGGATCAGGACTAGGGTGGCTCACTAGGGCGTTGTGGAGCCCGTTATGTGAGGTAGGGAGCCACTGGTATGATACTGGTCCGGAGGCATGCTTGGGATCCTAGAAGTCCCCAGCAACTGAAATGTGGCTCTGGAACGTGCTGGAAAGAATCGGGTCACAGTAGCTCACTTGGGCGTTGACTAGCCCGATTAAAGAAGTGAGTAGCTACTGGGCCATTAAGCTAGGCTGCTACCCCTAAGGCTTGCTAAACCATGTAGAAGGCCATAGCAATGTAGGAAGCCTCTGAGCTCTCCCTGAACGGATCAGGACTAAGGTGGCTTACTAGGGCGTTGTGGAGCCCTGTATGTGAGGTAGGGAGCCACCAGTATGATACTTGTCCAGAGTCATGCTTGGGATCCTAGAAGTCCCCAGCAACTGAAATGTGGCTTTGAACCGTGCTGGAAAGAATCGGGACACAGTAGCTAACTTGGGCGTTGACTAGCCCGATTAAAGAAGTGAGTAGCCACTGGGCCATACAGCTAGGCTGCTGCTCCTCCAAGGGCTTGCTAAACCATGTAGAAGGCCACAGCAATCTAGGAAGCCTCTAAGCTCTCCCTGAGAGGATCAGGACTAGGGTGGCTCACTAGGGCGTTGTGGAGCCCGTTATGTGAGGTAGGGAGCCACTGGTATGATACTGGTCCAGAGGCGTGCTTGGGATCCTAGAAGTCCCCAGCAATTGAAATGTGGCTCTGGAACGTGCTGGAAAGAATCGGGACACAGTAGCTCACTTGGGCGTTGACTAGCCCGATTAAAGAAGTGAGTAGCTACTGGTCCATTTAGTTAGGCTGCTACTCCTAAGGCTTGCTAAACCATGTAGAAGGCCATAGCAATGTAGGAAGCCTCTGAGCTCTCCCTGAACGGATCAGGACTAAGGTGACTCACTAGGGCGTTGTGGAGCCCGTTATGTGAGGTAGGGAGCCACTGGTATGATACTGGTCCAGAGGCATGCTTGGGATCCTAGAAGTCCCCAGCAACTGAAATGTGGCTCTGGAACGTGCTGGAAAGAATCGGGTCACAGTAGCTCACTTGGGCGTTGACTAGCCCGATTAAAGAAGAGAGTAGCCACTGGGCCATACAGCTAGGCTGCTGCTCCAAAGGCTTGCTAAACCATGTAGAAGGCCACAGCAATGTAGGAAGCCTCTAAGCTCTCCCTGAACGGATCAGGACTAGGGTGGCTCACTAGGGCGTTGTGGAGCCCGTTATGTGAGGTAGGGAGCCACTGGTATGATACTGGTCCAGAGGCATGCTCGGGATCCTAGAAGTCCCCAGCAACTGAAATGTGGCTCTGGAACGTGCTGGAAAGAATCGGGTCACAAAAGCTCACTTGGGCGTTGACTAGCCCGATTAAAGAAGTGAGTAGCTACTGGGCCATTCAGCTAGGCTGCTACCCCTAAGGCTTGCTAAACCATGTAGAAGGCCATAGCAATGTAGGAAGCCTCTGAGCTCTCCCTGAACGGATCAGGACTAAGGTGGCTTACTACGGCGTTGTGGAGCCCTGTATGTGAGGTAGGGAGCCACCAGTATGATACTTGTCCAGAGTCAAGCTTGGGTTCCTAGAAGTCCCCAGCAACTGAAATGTGGCTTTGAACCGTGCTGGAAAGAATCGGGACACAGTAGCTCACTTGGACGTTGACTAGCCCGATTAAAGAAGTGAGTAGCCACTGGGCCATATAGCTAGGCTGCTGCTCCAAAGGCTTGCTAAACCATGTAGAAGGCCACAGCAATGTAGGAAGCCTCTAAGCTCTCCCTGAACAAATCAGTACTAGGGTGGCTCACTAGGGCGTTGTGGAGCCAGGTGTGTGAGGTAGGGATCCACCGGTATGATACTGGTCCAGAGGCATGTTTGGGATCCTAGAAGTCCCCAGAAACTGAAATGTGGCTCTGAACCGTGCTGGAAAGAATCGGGACACAGTAGCACACTTGGGCGTTGACTAGCCCGATTAAAGAAGTGAGTAGCTACTGGTCCATTTAGCTAGGCTGCTACTCCTAAGGCATGCTAAACCATGTAGAAGGCCATAGCAATGTCAGAAGCCTCTGAGCTCTCCCTGAATGGATCAGGACTAAGGTGGCTCACTAGGGCGTTGTGGAGCCCTGTATGTGAGGTAGAGAGCCACCAGTATGATACTGGTCCAGAGTCATGCTTGGGATCCTAGAAGTCCCCAGCAACTTAAATGTGGCTTTGAACCGTGCTGGAAAGAATCGGGACACAGTAGCTCACTTGGGCGTTGACTAGCCCGATTAAAGAAGTGAGTAGCCACTGGGCCATACGGCTAGGCTGCTGCTCCAAAGGCTTGCTAAACCATGTAGAAGGCCACAGCAATGTAGGAAGCCTCTGAGCTCTCCCTGAACGGATCAGGACTAAGGTGGCTCACTAGGGCGTTGTGGAGCCCGTTATGTAAGGTAGGGAGCCACTGGTATGATACTGGTCCAGAGGCATGCTTGGGATCCTAGAAGTCCCCAGCAACTGAAATGTGGCTCTGGAACGTGCTGGAAAGAATCGGGTCACAGTAGCTCACTTGGGCGTTGACTAGCCCGATTAAAGAAGTGAGTAGCTACTGGGCCATTCAGCTAGGCTGCTACTCCTAAGGCTTGCTAAACCATGTAGAAGGCCATAGCAATGTAGGAAGCCTCTGAGCTCTCCTTGAACGGATTAGGACTAAGGTGGCTCACTAGGGTGTTGTGGAGCCAGGTGTGTGAGGTAGGGATCCACCGGTATGATACTGGTCCAGAGGTATGTTAGGGATCCTAGAAGTCCCTAAAAACTGAAATGTGGCTGTGAACCGTGCTGGAAAGAATCGGGACACAGTAGCTCACTTGGGCGTTGACTAGCCCGATTAAAGAAGTGAGTAGCTACTGGGCCATTCAGCTAGGCTGCTACTCCTAAGGCTTGCTAAACCATGTAGAAGGCCATAGCAATGTAGGAAGCCTCTGAGCTCTCCCTGAACGGATCAGGACGAAGGTGGCTTACTAGGGCGTTGTGGAGCCCTGTATGTGAGGTAGGGAGCCACCAGTATGATACTTATCCAGAGTCATGCTTGGGATCCTAGAAGTCCCCAGCAACTGAAATGTGGCTTTGAACCGTGCTGGAAAGAATCGGGACACAGTAGCTCACTTGGGCGTTGACTAGCCCGATTAAAGAAGTGAGTAGCCACTGGGCAATACAGCTAGGCTGCTGCTCCAAAGGCTTGCTAAACCATGTAGAAGGCCACAGCAATGTAGGAAGCCTCTAAGCTCTCCCTGAACGGATCAGGACTAGGGTGGCTCACTAGGGCGTTGTGGAGCCCGTTATGTGAGGTAGGGAGCCACCAGTATGATACTTGTCCAGAGTCATGCTTGGGATCCTAGAAGTCCCCAGCAACTGAAATGTGGCTTTGAACCGTGCTGGAAAGAATCGGGACACAGTAGCTCACTTGGGCGTTGACTAGCCCGATTAAAGAAGTGAGTAGCCACTGGGCCATACAGCTAGGCTGCTGCTCCAAAGGCTTGCTAAACCATGTAGAAGGCCACAGCAATGTAGGAAGCCTCTAAGCTCTCCCTGAACGGATCAGGACTAGGGTGGCTCACTAGGGCGTTGTGGAGCCCGTTATGTGAGGTAGGGAGCCACTGGTATGATACTGGTCCAGAGGCATGCTTGGGATCCTAGAAGTCCCCAGCAACTGAAATGTGGCTCTGGAACGTGCTGGAAAGAATCGGGTCACAGTAGCTCACTTGGGCGTTGACTAGCCCGATTAAAGAAGTGAGTAGCTACTGGGCCATTAAGCTAGGCTGCTACCCCTAAGGCTTGCTAAACCATGTAGAAGGCCATAGCAATGTAGGAAGCCTCTGAGCTCTCCCTGAACGGATCAGGACTAAGGTGGCTTACTAGGGCGTTGTGGAGCCCTGTATGTGAGGTAGGGAGCCACCAGTATGATACTTGTCCAGAGTCATGCTTGGGATCCTAGAAGTCCCCAGCAACTGAAATGTGGCTTTGAACCATGCTGGAAAGAATCGGGACACAGTAGCTAACTTGGGCGTTGACTAGCCCGATTAAAGAAGTGAGTAGCCACTGGGCCATACAGCTAGGCTGCTGCTCCTCCAAGGGCTTGCTAAACCATGTAGAAGGCCACAGCAATCTAGGAAGCCTCTAAGCTCTCCCTGAGAGGATCAGGACTAGGGTGGCTCACTAGGGCGTTGTGGAGCCCGTTATGTGAGGTAGGGAGCCACTGGTATGATACTGGTCAAGAGGCATGCTTGGGATCCTAGAAGTCCCCAGCAATTGAAATGTGGCTCTGGAACGTGCTGGAAAGAATCGGGACACAGTAGCTCACTTGGGCGTTGACTAGCCCGATTAAAGAAGTGAGTAGCTACTGGTCCATTTAGTTAGGCTGCTACTCCTAAGGCTTGCTAAACCATGTAGAAGGCCATAGCAATGTAGGAAGCCTCTGAGCTCTCCCTGAGCGGATCAGGACTACGGTGGCTCACTAGGGCGTTGTGGAGCCCGTTATGTGAGGTAGGGAGCCACTGGTATGATACTGGTCCAGAGGCATGCTTGGGATCCTAGAAGTCCCCAGCAACTGAAATGTGGCTCTGGAACGTGCTGGAAAGAATCGGGTCACAGTAGCTCACTTGGGCGTTGACTAGCCCGATTAAAGAAGTGAGTAGCCACTGGGCCATACAGCTAGGCTGCTGCTCCAAAGGCTTGCTAAACCATGTAGAAGGCCACAGCAATGTAGGAAGCCTATAAGCTCTCCCTGAACGGATCAGGACTAGGGTGGCTCACTAGGGCGTTGTGGAGCCCGTTATGTGAGGTAGGGAGCCACTGGTATGATACTGGTCCAGAGGCATGCTTGGGATCCTAGAAGTCCCCAGCAACTGAAATGTGGCTCTGGAACGTGCTGGAAAGAATCGGGACACAGTAGCTCACGTGGGCGTTGACTAGCCCGATTAAAGAAGTGAGTAGCTACTGGGCCATTCAGCTAGGCTACTACCCCTAAGGCTTGCTAAACCATGTAGAAGGCCATAGCAATGTAGAAATCCTCTGAGCTCTCCCTGAACGGATCAGGACTAAGGTGGCTTACTAGGGCGTTGTGGAGCCCTGTATGTGAGGTAGGGAGCCACCAGTATGATACTTGTCCAGAGTCATGCTTGGGATCCTAGAAGTCCCCATCAACTGAAATGTGGCTTTGAACCGTGCTGGAAAGAATCGGGACACAGTAGCTCACTTGGGCGTTGACTAGCCCTATTAAAGAAGTGAGTAGCCACTGGGCAATACAGCTAGGCTGCTGCTCCAAAGGCTTGCTAAACCATGTAGAAGGCCACAGCAATGTAGGAAGCCTCTAAGCTCTCCCTGAACAAATCAGGACTAGGGTGGCTCACTAGGGCGTTGTGGAGCCCGTTATGTGAGGTAGGGAGCCACCAGTATGATACTTGTCCAGAGTCATGCTTGGGATCCTAGAAGTCCCCAGCAACTGAAATGTGGCTTTGAACCGTGCTGGAAAGAATCGGGACACAGTAGCTCACTTGGGCGTTGACTAGCCCGATTAAAGAAGTGAGTAGCCACTGGGCCATACAGCTAGGCTGCTGCTCCAAAGGCTTGCTAAACCATGTAGAAGGCCACAGCAATGTAGGAAGCCTCTAAGCTCTCCCTGAACGGATCAGGACTAGGGTGGCTCACTAGGGCGTTGTGGAGCCCGTTATGTGAGGTAGGGAGCCACTGGTATGATACTGGTCAAGAGGCATGCTTGGGATCCTAGAAGTCCCCAGCAACTGAAATGTGGCTCTGGAACGTGCTGGAAAGAATCGGGTCACAGTAGCTCACTTGGGCGTTGACTAGCCCGATTAAAGAAGTGAGTAGCCACTGGGCCATACAGCTAGGCTGCTGCTCCAAAGGCTTGCTAAACCATGTAGAAGGCCACAGCAATGTAGGAAGCCTATAAGCTCTCCCTGAACGGATCAGGACTAGGGTGGCTCACTAGGGCGTTGTGGAGCCCGTTATGTGAGGTAGGGAGCCACTGGTATGATACTGGTCCAGAGCCATGCTTGGGATCCTAGAAGTCCCAAGCAACTGAAATGTGGCTCTGGAACGTGCTGGAAAGAATCGGGTCACAGTAGCTCACTTGGACGTTGACTAGCCCGATTTAAGAAGTGAGTAGCTACTGGGCCATTCAGCTAGGCTACTACCCCTAAGGCTTGCTAAACCATGTAGAAGGCCATAGCAATGTAGAAAGCCTCTGAGCTCTCCCTGAACGGATCAGGACTAAGGTGGCTTACTAGGGCGTTGTGGAGCCCTGTATGTGAGGTAGGGAGCCACCAGTATGATACTTGTCCAGAGTCATGCTTGGGATCCTAGAAGTCCCCATCAACTGAAATGTGGCTTTGAACCGTGCTGGAAAGAATCGGGACACAGTAGCTCACTTGGGCGTTGACTAGCCCGATTAAAGAAGTGAGTAGCCACTGGGCCATACAGCTAGGCTGCTGCTCCAAAGGCTTGCTAAACCATGTAGAAGGCCACAGCAATGTAGGAAGCCTCTAAGCTCTCCCTGAACAAATCAGGACTAGGGTGGCTCACTAGGGCGTTGTGGAGCCAGGTGTGTGAGGTAGGGATCCACCGGTATGATACTGGTCCAGAGGCATGTTTGGGATCCTAGAAGTCCCCAGAAACTGAAATGTGGCTCTGAACCGTGCTGGAAAGAATCGGGACACAGTAGCACACTTGGACGTTGACTAGCCCGATTAAAGAAGTGAGTAGCTACTGGTCCATTTAGCTAGGCTGCTACTCCTAAGGCATGCTAAACCATGTAGAAGGCCATAGCAATGTCGGAAGCCTCTGAGCTCTCCCTAAATGGATCAGGACTAAGGTGGCTCACTAGGGCGTTGTGGAGCCCTGTATGTGAGGTAGAGAGCCACCAGTATGATACTGGTCCAGAGTCATGCTTGGGATCCTAGAAGTCCCCAGCAACTTAAATGTGGCTTTGAACCATGCTGGAAAGAATCGGGACACAGTAGCTCACTTGGGCGTTGACTAGCCCGATTAAAGAAGTGAGTAGCCACTGGGCCATACGGCTAGGCTGCTGCTCCAAAGGCTTGCTAAACCATGTAGAAGGCCACAGCAATGTAGGAAGCCTCTAAGCTCTCCCTGAACGGATCAGGACTAGGGTGGCTCACTAGGGGCGTTGTGGAGCCAGTTATGTGAGGTAGGGAGCCACTGGTATGATACTAGTCCAGAGGCATGCTTGGGATCCTAGAAGTCCCCAGCAACTGAAATGTGGCTTTGAACCGTGCTGGAAAGAATCGGGACACAGTAGCTCACTTGGGCGTTGACTAGCCCGATTAAAGAAGTGAGTAGCCACTGGGCAATACAGCTAGGCTGCTGCTCCAAAGGCTTGCTAAACCATGTAGAAGGCCACAGCAATGTAGGAAGCCTCTAAGCTCTCCCTGAACGGATCAGGACTAGGGTGGCTCACTAGGGCGTTGTGGAGCCCGTTATGTGAGGTAGGGAGCCACCAGTATGATACTTGTCCAGAGTCATGCTTGGGATCCTAGAAGTCCCCAGCAACTGAAATGTGGCTTTGAACCGTGCTGGAAAGAATCGGGACACAATAGCTCACTTGGGCGTTGACTAGCCCGATTAAAGAAGTGAGTAGCCACTGGGCCATACAGCTAGGCTGCTGCTCCAAAGGCTTGCTAAACCATGTAGAAGGCCACAGCAATGTAGGAAGCCTCTAAGCTCTCCCTGAACGGATCAGGACTAGGGTGGCTCACTAGGGCGTTGTGGAGCCCGTTATGTGAGGTAGGGAGCCACTGGTATGATACTGGTCCAGAGGCATGCTTGGGATCCTAGAAGTCCCCAGCAACTGAAATGTGGCTCTGGAACGTGCTGGAAAGAATCGGGTCACATTAGCTCACTTGGGCGTTGACTAGCCCGATTAAAGAAGTGAGTAGCTACTGGGCCATTCAGCTAGGCTGCTACCCCTAAGGCTTGCTAAACCATGTAGAAGGCCATAGCAATGTAGGAAGCCTCTGAGCTCTCCCTGAACGGATCAGGACTAAGGTGGCTTACTAGGGCGTTGTGGAGCCCTGTATGTGAGGTAGGGAGCCACCAGTATGATACTTGTCCAGAGTCATGCTTGGGATCCTAGAAGTCCCCAGCAACTGAAATGTGGCTTTAAACCGTGCTGGAAAGAATCGGGACACAGTAGCTAACTTGGGCGTTGACTAGCCCGATTAAAGAAGTGAGTAGCCACTGGGCCATACAGCTAGGCTGCTGCTCCAAAGGCTTGCTAAACTATGTAGAAGGCCACAGCAATGTAGGAAGCCTCTAAGCTCTCCCTGAACGGATCGGGACTAGGGTGGCTCACTAGGGCGTTGTGGAGCCCGTTATGTGAGGTAGGGAGCCACTGGTATGATACTGGTCCAGAGGCATGCTTGGGATCCTAGAAGTCCCCAGCAACTGAAATGTGGCTCTGGAACGTGCTGGAAAGAATCGGGTCACAGTAGCTCACTTGGGCGTTGACTAGCCCGATTAAAGAAGTGAGTAGCTACTGGGCCATTCAGCTAGGCTGCTACCCCTAAGGCTTGCTAAACCATGTAGAAGGCCATAGCAATGTAGGAAGCCTCTGAGCTCTCCCTGAACGGATCAGGACTAAGGTGGCTTACTAGGGCGTTGTGGAGCCCTGTATGTGAGGTAGGGAGCCACCAGTATGATACTTGTCCAGAGTCATGCTTGGGATCCTAGAAGTCCCCAGCAACTGAAATGTGGCTTTAAACCGTGCTGGAAAGAATCGGGACACAGTAGCTAACTTGGGCGTTGACTAGCCCGATTAAAGAAGTGAGTAGCCACTGGGCCATACAGCTAGGCTGCTGCTCCAAGGGCTTGCTAAACCATGTGGAAGGCCACAGCAATGTAGGAAGCCTCTAAGCTCTCCCTGAGAGGATCAGGACTAGGGTGGCTCACTAGGGCGTTGTGGAGACCGTTATGTGAGGTAGGGAGCCACTGGTATGATACTGGTCCAGAGGCATGCTTGGGATCCTAGAAGTCCCCAGCAACTGAAATGTGGCTCTGGAACGTGCTGGAAAGAATCGGGACACAGTAGCTCACTTGGGCGTTGACTAGCCCGATTAAAGAAGTGAGTAGCCACTGGGCCATACAGCTAGGCTGCTGCTCCAAAGGCTTGCTAAACCATGTAGAAGGCCACAGCAATGTAGGAAGCCTCTAAGCTCTCCCTGAACGGATCAGGACTAGGGTGGCTCACTAGGGCGTTGTGGAGCCCGTTATGTGAGGTAGGGAGCCACTGGTATGATACTGGTCCAGAGGCATGCTTGGGATCCTAGAAGTCCCCAGCAACTGAAATGTGGCTCTGGAACGTGCTGGAAAGAATCGGGTCACAGTAGCTCACTTGGGCGTTGACTAGCCCGATTAAAGAAGTGAGTAGCTACTGGGCCATTCAGCTAGGCTACTTCCCCTAAGGCTTGCTAAACCATGTAGAAGGCCATAGCAATGTAGGAAGCCTCTGAGCTCTTCCTGAACGGATCAGGACTAAGGTGGCTTACTAGGGCGTTGTGGAGCCCTGTATGTGAGGTAGGGAGCCACCAGTATGATACTTGTCCAGAGTCATGCTTGCGATACTAGAAGTCCCCAGCAACTGAAATGTGGCTTTGAACCGTGCTGGAAAGAATCGGGACACAGTAGCTAACTTGGGCGTTGACTAGCCCGATTAAAGAACTGAGTAGCCACTGGGCCATACAGCTAGGCTGCTGCTCCAAGGGCTTGCTAAACCATGTAGAAGGCCACAGCAATGTAGGAAGCCTCTAAGCTCTCCCTGAGCGGATCAGGACTAGGGTGGCTCACTAGGGCATTGTGGAGCCCGTTATGTGAGGTAGGGAGCCACTGGTATGATACTGGTCCAGAGGCATGCTTGGGATCCTAGAAGTCCCCAGCAACTGAAATGTGGCTCTGGAACGTGCTGGAAAGAATCGGGACACAGTAGCTCACTTGGGCGTTGACTAGCCCGATTAAAAAAGTGAGTAGCTACTGGGCCATTCAGCTAGGCTGCTACTCCTAAGGCTTGCTAAACCATGTAGAAGGCCATAGCAATGTAGGAAGCCTCTGAGCTCTCCCTGAACGGATCAGGACTAAGGTGGCTTACTAGGGCGTTGTGGAGCCCTGTATGTGAGGTAGGGAGCCACCAGTATGATACTTGTCCAGAGTCATGCTTGGGATCCTAGAAGTCCCCATCAACTGAAATGTGGCTTTCAACCGTGCTGGAAAGAATCGGGACACAGTAGCTCACTTGGGCGTTGACTAGCCCGATTAAAAAAGTGAGTAGCTACTGGGCCATTCAGCTAGGCTGCTACTCCTAAGGCTTGCTAAACAATGTAGAAGGCCATAGCAATGTAGGAAGCCTCTGAGCTCTCCCTGAACGGATCAGGACTAAGGTGGCTTACTAGGGCGTTGTGGAGCCCTGTATGTGAGGTAGGGAGCCACCAGTATGATACTTGTCCAGAGTCATGCTTGGGATCCTAGAAGTCCCCATCAACTGAAATGTGGCTTTGAACCGTGCTGGAAAGAATCGGGACTCCGTAGCTCACTTGGGCGTTGACTAGCCCGATTAAACAAGTGAGTAGCCACTGGGCCATACTGCTAGGCTGTTGCTCTAAAGGCTTGCTAAACCATGTAGAAGGCCACAGCAATGTAGGAAGCCTCTAAGCTCTCCCTGAACAAATCAGGACTAGGGTGGCTCACTAGGGCGTTGTGGAGCCAGGTGTGTGAGGTAGGGATCCACCGGCATGATAATGGTCCAGAGGCATGTTTGGGATCCTAGAAGTCCCTAGAAACTGAAATGTGGCTCTGAACCGTGCTGGAAAGAATCGGGACACAGTAGCACACTTGGGCGTTGACTAGCCCGATTAAAGAAGTGAGTAGCTACTGGTCCATTTAGCTAGGCTGCTACTCCTAAGGCATGCTAAACCATGTAGAAGGCCATAGCAATGTCGGAAGCCTCTGAGCTCTCCCTGAATGGATCAGGACTAAGGTGGCTCACTAGGGCGTTGTGGAGCCCTGTATGTGAGGTAGAGAGCCACCAGTATGATACTGGTCCAGAGTCATGCTTGGGATCCTAGAAGTCCCCAGCAACTTAAATGTGGCTTTGAACCGTGCTGGAAAGAATCGGGACACAGTAGCTCACTTGGGCGTTGACTAGCCCGATTAAAGAAGTGAGTAGCCACTGGGCCATACGGCTAGGCTGCTGCTCCAAAGGCTTGCTAAACCATGTAGAAGGCCACAGCAATGTAGGAAGCCTCTAAGCTCTCCCTGAACGGATCAGGACTAGGGTGGCTCACTAGGGTGTTGTGGAGCCCGTTATGTGAGGTAGGGAGCCACTGGTATGATACTAGTCCAGAGGCATGCTTGGGATCCTAGAAGTGCCCAGCATCTGAAATATGGCTCTGGAACGTGCTGGAAAGAATCGGGACACAGTAGCTCACTTGGGCGTTGACTAGCCCGATTAAAGAAGTGAGTAGCTACTGGGCCATTCAACTAGGCTGCTACTCCTAAGGCTTGCTAAACCATGTAGAAGGCCATAGCAATGTAGGAAGCCTCTGAGCTCTCCCTGAACGGATCAGGACTAAGGTGGCTCACTAGGGCGTTGTGGAGCCCTGTATGTGAGGTAGGGAGCCACCAGTATGATACTTGTCCAGAGTCATGCTTGGGATCCTAGAAGTCCCCAGCAACTGAAATGTGGATTTGAACCGTGGTGGAAAGAATGGGGACACAGTAGCTCACTTGGGCGTTAACTAGCCCGATTAATGAAGTGAGTAGCCACTAGGCAATACAGCTAGGCTGCTGCTCCAAAGGCTTGCTAAACCATGTAGAAGGCCACAGCAATGTAGGAAGCCTCTAAGCTCTCCCTGAACGGATCAGGACTAGGGTGGCTCACTAGGGCGTTGTGGAGCACGTTATGTGAGGTAGGGAGCCACTGGTATGATACTAGTCCAGAGGCATGCTTGAGATCCTAGAAGTCCCCAGCAACTGAAATGTGGCTCTGGAACGTTCTGGAAAGAATCGGGACACAGTGGCTCACTTGGGCATTGACTAACCAGATTAAAGAAGTGAGTAGCCACTGGGCCATACAGCTAGGCTGCTGCTCCATAGGCTTGCTAAACCTTATAGAAGGCCACAGCAATGTAGAAAGCCTCTAAGCTCTCCCTGAACGGATCAGGACTAGGGTGGCTCACTAGGGCGTTGTGGAGCCTGGTATGTGAGGTAGAGAGCCACCGGTATGATACTAGTCTAGAGGCATGCTTGGGATCCTAGAAGTCCCCAGCAACTGAAATATGGCTCTGGATCGTGCTGAAAAGAATCGGGACACAGTGGCTCACTTGGGCGTTGACTAGCCCGGATAAAAGGTGAGTAGCCACTAGCACATATAGTTAGGCTGCTGCTCTAGAGGCTTGCTAAATCATGTAAAATGCCAAAGCAATGTAGGAAGCCTCTGAGCTCTCCCTGAAAAGATCAGGACTAGGGTGTATCACTAGGGCGTTGTTGAGCCCGGTATGTGAGGAAGGGAGCAACCAGTATGATACTGGTCCAATGGCTTGCTTGGGATCCTAGAATTCCTCAGCAACTGAAATATGGCTCTGGACCGTGCTGGAAAGAATCAGGACACAGTGGCTCACTTGGGCATTGACTAGCCCGGATAAAAAGGTGAGTAGCCACTAGGGCATACAGCTAGGCTACTGCTCTAGAGGCTTGCTAAATCATGTAGAATGCCACAACAATGTAGGAAGCATCTGAGCTCTCCCTGAACGGATCAGGACTAGGGTGGCTCACTAGGGCGTTGTAAAGCCCCATATGTGAGGTCGGGAGCCACCGGTAGTATACTGTTCTGGAGGCATGCTTGGGATCCTAGAAGTCCCCAACAACTGAAATGTGGCTCTGGATTGTGCTGAAAAGAATCGGGACACAGTGGCTCACTTGGGCATTGACTAGCCCGATTAAAGAAGTGAGTAGCCACTTGGCCATACAGCTAGGCTACTGCTCTAGAGGCTTGCTAAACCATGTATAATGCCACAACAATGTAGGAAGCCTCTGAGCTCTCCCTGAATGGATCAGGACTAGGGTGGCTCACTAGGGTGTGTTGGAGCCCGGTATGTGAGGTAGGGAGCCACCGGTATGATACTGGTCCAGAGTAATGCTTGGGATCCTAGAAGTCCCCAGCAACTGAAATTTGGCTCTAGACTGGACTGGAAAGAATCGGGACACAGTAGCTCACTTGGGCGTTGACTTGCCCGATTAATGAAGTGAGTAGATACTGGGCCATATAGCTAGGCTGCTACTCCTGAGGCTTGCTAATCCATGTAAAAGGCCATAGCAATGTAGGAAGTCTTTGAGCTCTCTCTGAGGGGATCAGGACTAGGGTGGCTCAATAGGGTGGCTCGCTAGGGCGTTGTGGAGCCCAGTATGTGAGGTAGGGAGCCACCGGTATGATACTAGTCAAGAGGCATGCTTGGGATCCTAGAAGTCCCCAGCAACTGGAATTTGGCTCTGGACCATGTTTTAAAGAATCGGCACATAGTGGCTCACTTGGGCGTTGACTAGCCCGATTAAAGAAGTGAGTAGCCACTGGGCCGTACAGCTAGGACACTGCTCTAGAGGCTTGTTAAACCATGTAGAAGGCCACAGCAATGTAGGAAGCCTCTAAGCTCTCCCTGAACAAATCAGGACTAGGGTGGCTTACTAGGGCGTTGTGGAGCCATGTGTGTGAGGTAGGGATCCACCGGTATGATACTGGTCCAGAGGCATGTTTGGGATCCTAGAAGTCCCTAAAAACTGAAATGTGGCTGTGAACCGTGCTGGAAAGAATCGGGACACAGTAGCTCACTTGGGCGTTGACAAGCCCGATTAAAGAAGTGAGTAGCTACTTGGCCATTCAGCTAGGCTGCTACTCCTAAGGCTTGCTAAACCATGTAGAAGGCCATAGCAATGTAGGAAGCCTCTGAGCTCTCCCTGAACGGATCAGGACTAAGGTGGCTCACTAGGGCGTTGTGGAGCCTTGTATGTGAGGTAGGGAGCCACCAGTATGATACTTGTCCAGAGTCATGCTTGGGATCCTAGAAGTCCCCAGCAACTGAAATGTGGCTTTGAACCGTGCTGGAAAGAATCGGGACACAGTAGCTCACTTGGGCGTTGAGTAGCTCGATTAAAGAAGTGAGTAGCCACTGGGCCATACAGCTAGGCTGCTGCTCCAAAGGCTTGCTAAACCATGTAGAAGGCCACAGAAATGTAGGAAGCCTCTAAGCTCTCCCTGAACGGATCAGGACTAGGGTGGCTCACTAGGGCGTTGTGGAGCCCGTTATGTGAGGTAGGGAGCCACTGGTATGATACTAGTCCAGAGGCATGCTTGGGATCCTAGAAGTCCCCAGCATCTGAAATGTGGCTCTGGAACGTGCTGGAAAGAATCGGGACACAGTAGCTCACTTGGGCGTTGACTAGCCCGATTAAAGAAATGAGTAGCTACTGGGCCATTCAGCTAGGCTGCTACTCCTAAGGCTTGCTAAACCATGTAGAAGGCCATAGCAATGTAGGAAGCCTCTGAGCTCTCCCTGAACGGATCAGGACTAAGGTGGCTTACTAGGGCGTTGTGGAGCCCTGTATGTGAGGTAGGGAGCCACCAGTATGATACTTATCCAGAGTCATGCTTGGGATCCTAGAAGTCCCCAGCAACTGAAATGTGGATTTGAACCGTGGTGGAAAGAATCGGGACACAGTAGCTCACTTGGGCGTTGACTAGCCCGATTAATGAAGTGAGTAGCCACTAGCCCATACAGCTAGGCTGCTGCTCCAAAGGCTTGCTAAACCATGTAGAAGGCCACAACAATGTAGGAAGCCTCTAAGCTCCCCCTGAACGGATCAGGACTAGGGTGGCTCACTAGGGCGTTGTGGAGCACGTTATGTGAGGTAGGGAGCCACTGGTATGATACTAGTCCAGAGGCATGCTTGGGATCCTAGAAGTCCCCAGCAACTGAAATGTGGCTCTGGAACGTGCTGGAAAGAATCGGGACACAGTGGCTCACTTGGGCATTGACTAGCCAGATTAAAGAAGTGAGTAGCCACTGAGCCATACAGCTAGGCTGCTGCTCCATAGGCTTGCTAAACCTTGTAGAAGGCCACAGCAATGTAGAAAGCCTCTAAGCTCTCCCTGAACGGATCAGGACTAGGGTGGCTCACTAGGGCGTTGTGGAGCCTGGTATGTGAGGTAGGGAGCCACCGGTATGATACTAGTCTAGAGGCATGCTTGGGATCCTAGAAGTCCCCAGCAACTGAAATGTAGCTCTGGACCGTGCTGAAAAGAATCGGGACACAGTGGCTCACTTGGGCGTTGACTAGCTCGGATAAAAAGGTGAGTAGCCACTAGGGCATACAGCTAGGCTACTGCTCTAGAGGCTTGCTAAATCATGTAGAATGCCATAACAATGTAGGAAGCCTCTAAGCTCTCCCTGAACGGATCAGGACTAGGGTGGCTCACTAGGGCGTTGTGGAGCACGTTATGTGAGGTAGGGAGCCACTGGTATGATACTAGTCCAGAGGCATGCTTGGGATCCTAGAAGTCCCCAGCAACTGAAATGTGGCTCTGGAACGTGCTGGAAAGAATCGGGACACAGTGGCTCACTTGGGCATTGACTAGCCAGATTAAAGAAGTGAGTAGCCACTGGGCCATACAGCTAGGCTGCTGCTCCATAGGCTTGCTAAACCTTGTAGAAGGCCACAGCAATGTAGAAAGCCTCTAAGCTCTCCCTGAACGGATCAGGACTAGGGTGGCTCACTAGGGCGTTGTGGGGCCTGGTATGTGAGGTAGGGAGCCACCGGTATGATACTAGTCTAGAGGCATGCTTGGGATCCTAGAAGTCCCCAGCAACTGAAATGTGGCTCTGGACCGTGCTGGAAAGAATCGGGACACAGTGGCTCACTTGGGCGTTGACTAGCCCGGATAAAAAGGTGAGTAGCCACTTGGCCATACAGCTAGGCTACTGCTCTAGAGGCTTGCTAAACCATGTATAATGCCACAACAATGTAGGAAGCCTCTGAGCTCTCCCTGAATGGATCAGGACTAGGGTGGCTCACTAGGGTGTGTTGGAGCCCAGTATGTGAGGTAGGGAGCCACCGGTATGATACTGGTCCAGAGTAATGCTTGGGATCCTAGAAGTCCCCAGCAACTGAAATTTGGCTCTAGACTGCACTGGAAAGAATCGGGACACAGTGGCTCACTTGGGCGTTGACTTGCCCGATTAAAGAAGTGAGTAGATACTGGGCCATATAGCTAGGCTGCTACTCCTGAGGCTTGCTAATCCATGTAAAAGGCCATAGCAATGTAGGAAGTCTTTGAGCTCTCTCTGAACGGATCAGGACTAGGGTGGCTCAATAGGTGCGGCTCACTAGGGCGTTGTGGAGCCCGGTATGTGAGGTAGGGAGCCACCGGTATGATACTAGTCAAGAGGCATGCTTGGGATCCTAGAAGTCCCCAGCAACTGAAATGTGGCTCTGGACCGTGCTCAAAAGAATCGGGACACAGTAGCTCACTTGGGCGTTGACTAGCCCGATTAAAGAAGTGAGTAGCTACTAGGGCATACAGCTAGGCTGCTGCTCTAGAGGCTTGCTAAATCATGTGGAATGCCACAGCAATGTAGGAAGCCTCTGAGCTCTCCCTGAATGGATCAGGACTAGGGTTGCTCACTAGGGCGTTGTAGAGCCCGATATGTGAGGCAGGGAGCCACCGGTAGGATACTGGTCTAGAGGCATGCTTGGGATCCTAGAGGTCCCCAGAAACTGGAATTTGGCTCTGGACCATGCTGGAAAGAACCGGGACACAGTGGCTCACCTGGGCGTTGACTAGCCCGATTAAAGAAGTGAGTAGCCACTGGGCCATACAGCTAGGACACTGCTCCAGAGTCTTGTTAAACCATGTAGAAGGCCACAGCAATGTAGGAAGCCTCTAAGCTCTCCCTGAACAAATCAGGACTAGGGTGGCTCACAAGGGCGTTGTGGAGCCATGTGTGTGAGGTAGGGATCCACCGGTATGATACTGGTCCAGAGGCATGTTTGGAATCCTAGAAGTCCCCAAAAACTGAACTGTGGCTCTGAACCGTGCTGGAAAGAATCGAGACACAGTAGCTCACTTGGGCATTGACTAGCCCGATTAAAGAAGTGAGTAGCTACTGGTCCATTCAGCTAGGCTGCTACTCCTAAGGCTTGCTAAACCATGTAGAAGGCCATAGCAATGTAGGAAGCCTCTGAGCTCTCCCTGAACGGATCAGGACTAAGGTGGCTCACTAGGGCGTTGTGGAGCCCTGTATGTGAGGTAGGGAGCCACCAGTATGATACTGGTCCAGAGTCATGCTTGGGATCCTAGAAGTCCCCAGCAACTGAAATGTGACTTTGAACCGTGCTGGAAAGAATCGGGACACAGTAGCTCACTTGGGCGTTGACTAGCCCGATTAAAGAAGTGAGTAGCCACTGGGCCATACAGCTAGGCTGCTGCTCCAAAGGCTTGCTAAACCATGTAGAAGGCCACAGCAATGTAGGAAGCCTCTAAGCTCTCCCTGAACGGATCAGGACTAGGGTGGCTCACTAGGGCGTTGTGAAGCCCGTTATGTGAGGTAGGGAGCCACTGGTATAATACTGGTCCAGAGGCATGCTTGGGATCCAAGAAGTCCCCAGCAACTGAAATGTGGCTCTGGAACGTGCTGGAAAGAATCGGGACATAGTAGCTCACTTGGGCGTTGACTAGCCCGATTAAAGAAGTGAGTAGCTACTGGGCCATTCAGCTAGGCTGCTACTCCTAAGGCTTGCTAAACCATGTAGAAGGCCATAGCAATGTAGGAAGCCACTGAGCTCTCCCTGAACGGATCAGGACTAAGGTGGCTCACTAGGGCGTTGTGGAGTCATGTATGTGAGGTAGGGAGCCACCAGTATGATACTTGTCTAGAGTCATGCTTGGGATCCTAGAAGTCCCCAGCAACTGAAATGTGGCTTTGAACCGTGCTGGAAAGAATCGGGACACAGTAGCTCACTTGGGCGTTGACTAGCCCGATTAAAGAAGTGAGTAGCCACTGGGCCATACAGCTAGGCTGCTGCTTCAAAGGCTTGCTAAACCGTGTAGAAGGCCACAGCAATGTAGGAAGCCTCTAAGCTCTCCCTGAACGGATCAGGACTAAGGTGGCTCACTAGGGCGTTGTGGAGCCCTGTATGTGAGGTAGGGCGCCACCAGTATGATACTTGTCCAGAGTCATGCTTGGGATCCTAGAAGTCTCTAGCAACTGAAATGTGGATTTGAACCGTGCTGGAAAGAATCGGGACACAGTAGCTCACTTGGGCGTTGACTAGCCCGATTAATGAAGTGAGTAGCCACTGGGCCATACAGCTAGGCTGCTGCTCCAAAGGCTTGCTAAACCATGTAGAAGGCCACAGCAATGTAGGAAGCCTCTAAGCTCTCCTTGAACGGATCAGGACTAGGGTGGCTCACTAGGGCGTTGTGGAGCCCGTTATGTGAGGTAGGGAGCCACTGGTATGATACTAGTCCAGAGGCATGCTTGGGATCCTAGAAGTCCCCAGCATCTGATATATGGTTCTGGAACGTGCTGGAAAGAATCGGGACACAGTAGCTCACTTGGGCGTTGACTAGCCCGATTAAAGAAGTGAGTAGCTACTGGGCCATTCAGCTAGGCTGCTACTCCTAAGGCTTGCTAAACCATGTAGAAGGCCATAGCAATGTAGGAAGCCTCTGAGCTCTCCCTGAATGGATCAGGACTAAGGTGGCTCACTAGGGCGTTGTGGAGCCCTGTATGTGAGGTAGGGAGCCACCAGAATGATACTTGTCCAGAGTCATGCTTGGGATCCTAGAAGTACCCAGCAACTGAAATGTGGCTTTGAACCGTGCTGGAAACAATCGGGACAAAGTAGCTCACTTGGGCGTTGACTAGCCCGATTAAAGAAGTGAGTAGCCACTGGTCCATACAGCTAGGCTGCTGCTTCAAAGGCTTGCTAAACCATGTAGAAGGCCACAGCAATGTAGGAAGCCTCTAAGCTCTCCCTGAACGGATTAGGACTAGGGTGGCTCACTAGGGCGTTGTGGAGCCCATTATGTGAGGTAGGGAGCCACTGGTATGATACTAGTCCAGAGGCATGCTTGGGATCCTAGAATTCCCCAGCATCTGAAATGTGGCTCTGGAACGTGCTGGAAAGAATCGGGACACAGTAGCTCACTTGGGCATTGACTAGCCCGATTAAAGAAGTGAGTAGCTACTTGGCCATTCAGCTAGGCTGCTACTCCTAAGGCTTGCTAAACCATGTAGAAGTCCATAGCAATGTAGGAAGCCTCTGAGCTCTCCCTGAACGGATCAGGACTAAGGTGGCTTACTAGGGCGTTGTGGAGCCCTGTATGTGAGGTAGGGAGCCACCAGAATGATACTTGTCCAGAGTCATGCTTGGGATCCTAGAAGTCCCAAGCAACTGAAATGTGGCTCTAGAACGTGCTGGAAAGAATCGGGACACAGTGGCTCACTTGGGCATTGACTAGCCAGATTAAAGAAGTGAGTAGCCACTGGGCCATACAGCTAGGCTGCTGCTCCAAAGGCTTGCTAAACCATGTAGAAGGCCACAGCAATGTAGAAAGCCTCTAAGCTCTCCCTGAACGGATCAGGACAAGGGTGGCTCACTAGGGCGTTGTGGAGCCTGGTATGTGAGGTAGGGAGCCACCGGTATGATACTAGTCTAGAGGCATGCTTAGGATCCTAGAAGTCCCCAGCAACTGAAATATGGCTCTGGACAGTGCTGAAAAGAATCGGGACACAGTGGCTCACTTGGGCGTTGAATAGCCCGGATAAAAGGTGAGTAGCCACTAGGGCATATAGCTAGGCTGCTGCTCTAGAGGCTTGCTAAATCATGTAGAATGCCAAAGCAATGTAGGAAGCCTCTGAGCTCTCCCTGAAAGGATCAGGACTAGGGTGGCTCACTAGGGCGTTGTTGAGCCCGGTATGTGAGGAAGAGAGTCACCAGTATGATACTGGTCCACAAGCATGCTTGGGATCCTAGAATTCCCCAGCATCTGAAATGTGGCTCTGGAACGTGCTGGAAAGAATCGGGACACAGTAGCTCACGTGGGCGTTGACTAGCCCGATTAAAGAAGTGAGTAGCTACTGGGCCATTCAGCTAGGCTGCTACTCCTAAGGCTTGCTAAACCATGTAGAAGGCCATAGCAATGTAGGAAGCCTCTGAGCTCTCCCTGAAAGGATCAGGACTAAGGTGGCTCACTAGGGCGTTGTGGAGCCCTGTATGTGAGGTAGGGAGCCACCAGTATGATACTTGTCCAGAGTCATGCTTGGGATCCTAGAAGTCCCCAGCAACTGAAATGTGGCTTTGAACCGTGCTGGAAAGAATCGGAACACAGTAGCTCACTTGGGCGTTGACTAGCCCGATTAAAGAAGTGAGTAGCCACTGGGCCATACAGCTAGGCTGCTGCTCCAAAGGCTTGCTAAACCATGTAGAAGGCCACAGCAATGTAGGAAGCCTCTAAGCTCTCCCTGAACGGATCAGGACTGGGGTGGCTCACTAGGGCGTTGTGAAGCTCATTATGTGAGGTAGGGAGCCACTGGCATGATACTAGTCCAGAGGCATGCTTGGGATCCTAGAAGTCCCCAGCATCTGAAATGTGGCTCTGGAACGTGCTGGAAATACTCCGAAGGCTTGCTAAACCATGTAGAAGGCCATAGCAATGTAGGAAGCCTCTGAGCTCTCCCTGAATTGATCAGGACTAAGGTGTCTCACTAGGGCGTTGTGGAGCCCTGTATGTGAGGTAGGGCGCCACCAGTATGATACTTGTCCAGAGTCATGCTTGGGATCCTAGAAGTCTCTAGCAACTGAAATGTGGATTTGAACCGTGCTGGAAAGAATCGGGACACAGTAGCTCACTTGGGCCTTGACTAGCCCGATTAATGAAGTGAGTAGCCACTGGGCCATACAGCTAGGCTGCTGCTCCAAAGGCTTGCTAAACCATGTACAAGGCCACAGCAATGTAGGAAGCCTCTAAGCTCTCCCTGAACGGATCAGGACTAGGGTGGCTCACTAGGGCGTTGTGGAGCCCGTTATGTGAGGTAGGGAGCCACTGGTATGATACTAGTCCAGAGGCATGCTTGGGATCCTAGAAGTCCCCAGCAACTGAAATGTGGCTCTGGAACGTGCTGGAAAGTATCGGGACACAGTGGCTCACTTGGGCATTGACTAGCCAGATTAAAGAAGTGAGTAGCCACTGGGCCATACAGCTAGGCTGCTGCTCCAAAGGCTTGCTAAACCATGTAGAGGGCCACAACAATGTAGAAAGCCTCTAAGCTCTCCCTGAACGGATCAGGACTAGGGTGGCTCACTAGGGAGTTGTGGAGCCTGGTATGTGAGGTAGGGAGCCACCGGTATGATACTAGTCTAGAGGCATGCTTGGGATCCTAGAAGTCCCCAGCAACTGAAATGTGGCTCTGGACCGTGCTGGAAAGAATCGGGACACAGTGGCTCACTTGGGCGTTGACTAGCCCGGATAAAAGGTGAGTAGCCACTAGGGC
Source organism: Dipteronia sinensis (assembly GCA_033220585.1). Taxonomy (NCBI): domain Eukaryota; kingdom Viridiplantae; phylum Streptophyta; class Magnoliopsida; order Sapindales; family Sapindaceae; genus Dipteronia; species Dipteronia sinensis. Next base: position 49,609,325 of record CM065636.1, on the reverse strand, counting down.
ATATAGCTAGGCTGCTGCTCTAGAGGCTTGCTAAATCATGTAGAATGCCAAAGCAATGTAGGTAGCCTCTGAGCTCTCCCTGAAAGGATCAGGACTAGGGTGGATCACTACTGCGTTGTTGAGCCCGGTATGTGAGGAAGGGAGCCACCAGTATGATACTGGTCCACAGGTATGCTTGGGATCCTAGAATTCCTCAGCAACTGAAATATGGCTCTGGACCGTGCTGGAAAGAATCGGGACACAGTGGCTCACTTGGGCGTTGACTAGCCAGAATAAGAAGGTGAGTAGCCACTAGGACATACAGCTAGGCTGCTGCTCTAGAGGCTTGCTAAATCATGTAGAATGACACAGCAATGTAGGAAGCCTCTGAGCTCTCCCTGAATGGATCAGGACTAGGGTTGCTCACTAGGGCGTTGTAGAGCCCGATATGTGAGGTAGGGAGCCACCGGTAGGATACTGGTCTAGAGGCATGCTTGGGATCCTAGGGGTCCCCAGCAACTGGAATTTGGCTCTGGACCATGCTGGAAAAACCGGGACACAGTGGCTCACTTGGGCGTTGACTAGCCCGGATAAAAGGTGAGTAGCCACTAGGGCATATAGCTAGGCTGCTGCTCTAGAGGCTTGCTAAATCATGTAGAATGCCAAAGCAATGTAGGAAGCCTCTGAGCTCTCCCTGAAAGGATCAGGACTAGGGTGGCTCACTAGGGCGTTGTTGAGCCCGGTATGTGAGGAAGAGAGCCACCAGTATGATACTGGTCCACAAGCATGCTTGGGATCCTAGAATTCCCCAGCATCTGAAATGTGGCTCTGGAACGTGCTGGAAAGAATCGGGACACAGTAGCTCACGTGGGCGTTGACTAGCCCGATTAAAGAAGTGAGTAGCTACTGGGCCATTCAGCTAGGCTGCTACTCCTAAGGCTTGCTAAACCATGTAGAAGGCCATAGCAATGTAGGAAGCCTCTGAGCTCTCCCTGAACGGATCAGGACTAAGGTGGCTCACTAGGGCGTTGTGGAGCCCTGTATGTGAGGTAGGGCGCCACCAGTATGATACTTGTCCAGAGTCATGCTTGGGATCCTAGAAGTCTCTAGCAACTGAAATGTGGATTTGAACCGTGCTGGAAAGAATCGGGACACAGTAGCTCACTTGGGCCTTGACTAGCCCGATTAATGAAGTGAGTAGCCACTGGGCGATACAGCTAGGCTGCTGCTCCAAAGGCTTGCTAAACCATGTACAAGGCCACAGCAATGTAGGAAGCCTCTAAGCTCTCCCTGAACGGATCAGGACTAGGGTGGCTCACTAGGGCGTTGTGGAGCCCGTTATGTGAGGTAGGGAGCCACTGGTATGATACTAGTCCAGAGGCATGCTTGGGATCCTAGAAGTCCCCAGCAACTGAAATGTGGCTCTGGAACGTGCTGGAAAGAATCGGGACACAGTGGCTCACTTGGGCATTGACTAGCCAGATTAAAGAAGTGAGTAGCCACTGGGCCATACAGCTAGGCTGCTGCTCCAAAGGCTTGCTAAACCATGTAGAGGGCCACAACAATGTAGAAAGCCTCTAAGCTCTCCCTGAACGGATCAGGACTAGGGTGGCTCACTAGGGAGTTGTGGAGCCTGGTATGTGAGGTAGGGAGCCACCGGTATGATACTAGTCTAGAGGCATGCTTGGGATCCTAGAAGTCCCCAGCAACTGAAATGTGGCTCTGGACCGTGCTGGAAAGAATCGGGACACAGTGGCTCACTTGGGCGTTGACTAGCCCGGATAAAAGGTGAGTAGCCACTAGGGCATATAGCTAGGCTGCTGCTCTAGAGGCTTGCTAAATCATGTAGAATGCCAAAGCAATGTAGGTAGCCTCTGAGCTCTCCCTGAAAGGATCAGGACTAGGGTGGATCACTACTGCGTTGTTGAGCCCGGTATGTGAGGAAGGGAGCCACCAGTATGATACTGGTCCACAGGTATGCTTGGGATCCTAGAATTCCTCAGCAACTGAAATATGGCTCTGGACCGTGCTGGAAAGAATCGGGACACAGTGGCTCACTTGGGCGTTGACTAGCCAGAATAAGAAGGTGAGTAGCCACTAGGACATACAGCTAGGCTGCTGCTCTAGAGGCTTGCTAAATCATGTAGAATGACACAGCAATGTAGGAAGCCTCTGAGCTCTCCCTGAATGGATCAGGACTAGGGTTGCTCACTAGGGCGTTGTAGAGCCCGGTATGTGAGGAAGGGAGCCACCAGTATGATACTGGTCCACAGGTATGCTTGGGATCCTAGAATTCCTCAGCAACTGAAATATGGCTCTGGACCGTGCTGGAAAGAATCGGGACACAGTGGCTCACTTGGGCGTTGACTAGCCAGAATAAGAAGGTGAGTAGCCACTAGGACATACAGCTAGGCTGCTGCTCTGGAGGCTTGCTAAATCATGTAGAATGACACAGCAATGTAGGAAGCCTCTGAGCTCTCCCTGAATGGATCAGGACTAGGGTTGCTCACTAGGGCGTTGTAGAGCCCGGTATGTGAGGAAGAGAGCCACCAGTATGATACTGGTCCACAAGCATGCTTGGGATCCTAGAAGTCCCCAGCAACTGAAATGTGGCTCTGGATTGTGCTGAAAAGAATCGGGACACAGTGGCTCACTTGGGCGTTGACTAGCCTGATTAAAGAAGTGTGTAGCTACTGGGCCATTCAGCTAGGCTGCTACTCCGAAGGCTTGCTAAACCATGTAGAAGGCCATAGCAATGTAGGAAGCCTCTGAGCTCTCCCTGAACGGATCAGGACTAAGGTGTCTCACTAGGGCGTTGTGGAGCCCTGTATGTGAGGTAGGGCGCCACCAGTATGATACTTGTCCAGAGTCATGCTTGGGATCCTAGAAGTCTCTAGCAACTGAAATGTGGATTTGAACCGTGCTGGAAAGAATCGGGACACAGTAGCTCACTTGGGCCTTGACTAGCCCGATTAATGAAGTGAGTAGCCACTGGGCCATACAGCTAGGCTGCTGCTCCAAAGGCTTGCTAAACCAAATACAAGGCCACAGCAATGTAGGAAGCCTCTAAGCTCTCCCTGAACGGATCAGGACTAGGGTGGCTCACTAGGGCGTTGTGGAGCCCGTTATGTGAGGTAGGGAGCCACTGGTATGATACTAGTCCAGAGGCATGCTTGGGATCCTAGAAGTCCCCAGCAACTGAAATGTGGCTCTGGAACGTGCTGGAAAGAATCGGGACACAGTGGCTCACTTGGGCATTGACTAGCCAGATTAAAGAAGTGAGTAGCCACTGGGCCATACAGCTAGGCTGCTGCTCCAAAGGCTTGCTAAACCATGTAGAGGGCCACAACAATGTAGAAAGCCTCTAAGCTCTCCCTGAACGGATCAGGACTAGGGTGGCTCACTAGGGAGTTGTGGAGCCTGGTATGTGAGGTAGGGAGCCACCGGTATGATACTAGTCTAGAGGCATGCTTGGGATCCTAGAAGTCCCCGGCAACTGAAATGTGGCTCTGGACCGTGCTGGAAAGAATCGGGACACTGTGGCTCACTTGGGCGTTGACTAGCCCGGATAAAAGGTGAGTAGCCACTAGGGCATATAGCTAGGCTGCTGCTCTAGAGGCTTGCTAAATCATGTAGAATGCCAAAGCAATGTAGGTAGCCTCTGAGCTCTCCCTGAAAGGATCAGGACTAGGGTGGATCACTACTGCGTTGTTGAGCCCGGTATGTGAGGAAGGGAGCCACCAGTATGATACTGGTCCACAGGTATGCTTGGGATCCTAGAATTCCTCAGCAACTGAAATATGGCTCTGGACCGTGCTGGAAAGAATCGGGACACAGTGGCTCACTTGGGCGTTGACTAGCCAGAATAAGAAGGTGAGTAGCCACTAGGACATACAGCTAGGCTGCTGCTCTAGAGGCTTGCTAAATCATGTAGAATGACACAGCAATGTAGGAAGCCTCTGAGCTCTCCCTGAATGGATCAGGACTAGGGTTGCTCACTAGGGCGTTGTAGAGCCCGATATGTGAGGTAGGGAGCCACCGGTAGGATACTGGTCTAGAGGCATGCTTGGGATCCTAGGGGTCCCCAGCAACTGGAATTTGGCTCTGGACCATGCTGGAAAAACCGGGACACAGTGGCTCACTTGGGCGTTGACTAGCCTGGATAAAAGGTGAGTAGCCACTAGGGCATATAGCTAGGCTGCTGCTCTAGAGGCTTGCTAAATCATGTAGAATGCCAAAGCAATGTAGGAAGCCTCTGAGCTCTCCCTGAAAGGATCAGGACTAGGGTGGCTCACTAGGGCGTTGTTGAGCCCGGTATGTGAGGAAGAGAGCCACCAGTATGATACTGGTCCACAAGCATGCTTGGGATCCTAGAATTCCCCAGCATCTGAAATGTGGCTCTGGAACGTGCTGGAAAGAATCGGGACACAGTAGCTCACGTGGGCGTTGACTAGCCCGATTAAAGAAGTGAGTAGCTACTGGGCCATTCAGCTAGGCTGCTACTCCTAAGGCTTGCTAAACCATGTAGAAGGCCATAGCAATGTAGGAAGCCTCTGAGCTCTCCCTGAACGGATCAGGACTAAGGTGGCTCACTAGGGCGTTGTGGAGCCCTGTATGTGAGGTAGGGAGCCACCAGTATGATACTTGTCCAGAGTCATGCTTGGGATCCTAGAAGTCCCCAGCAACTGAAATGTGGCTTTGAACCGTGCTGGAAAGAATCGGAACACAGTAGCTCACTTGGGCGTTGACTAGCCCGATTAAAGAAGTGAGTAGCCACTGGGCCATACAGCTAGGCTGCTGCTCCAAAGGCTTGCTAAACCATGTAGAAGGCCACAGCAATGTAGGAAGCCTCTAAGCTCTCCCTGAACGGATCAGGACTGGGGTGGCTCACTAGGGCGGCTCACTAGGGCGTTGTGAAGCCCATTATGTGAGGTAGGGAGCCACTGGCATGATACTAGTCCAGAGGCATGCTTGGGATCCTAGAAGTCCCCAGCATCTGAAATGTGGCTCTGGAACGTGCTGGAAAGAATCGGGACACAGTGGCTCACTTGGGCATTGACTAGCCAGATTAAAGAAGTGCGTAGCCACTGGGCCATACAGCTAGGCTGCTGCTCCAAAGGCTTGCTAAACCATGTAGAGGGCCACAACAATGTAGAAAGCCTCTAAGCTCTCCCTGAACGGATCAGGACTAGGGTGGCTCACTAGGGAGTTGTGGAGCCTGGTATGTGAGGTAGGGAGCCACCGGTATGATACTAGTCTAGAGGCATGCTTGGGATCCTAGAAGTCCCCAGCAACTGAAATGTGGCTCTTGACCGTGCTGGAAAGAATCGGGACACAGTGGCTCACTTGGGCGTTGACTAGCCCGGATAAAAGGTGAGTAGCCACTAGGGCATATAGCTAGGCTGCTGCTCTAGAGGCTTGCTAAATCATGTAGAATGCCAAAGCAATGTAGGTAGCCTCTGAGCTCTCCCTGAAAGGATCAGGACTAGGGTGGATCACTACTGCGTTGTTGAGCCCGGTATGTGAGGAAGGGAGCCACCAGTATGATACTGGTCCACAGGTATGCTTGGGATCCTAGAATTCCTCAGCAACTGAAATATGGCTCTGGACCGTGCTGGAAAGAATCGGGACACAGTGGCTCACTTGGGCGTTGACTAGCCAGAATAAGAAGGTGAGTAGCCACTAGGACATACAGCTAGGCTGCTGCTCTAGAGGCTTGCTAAATCATGTAGAATGACACAGCAATGTAGGAAGCCTCTGAGCTCTCCCTGAATGGATCAGGACTAGGGTTGCTCACTAGGGCGTTGTAGAGCCCGATATGTGAGGTAGGGAGCCACCGGTAGGATACTGGTCTAGAGGCATGCTTGGGATCCTAGGGGTCCCCAGCAACTGGAATTTGGCTCTGGACCATGCTGGAAAAACCGGGACACAGTGGCTCACTTGGGCGTTGACTAGCCTGGATAAAAGGTGAGTAGCCACTAGGGCATATAGCTAGGCTGCTGCTCTAGAGGCTTGCTAAATCATGTAGAATGCCAAAGCAATGTAGGAAGCCTCTGAGCTCTCCCTGAAAGGATCAGGACTAGGGTGGCTCACTAGGGCGTTGTTGAGCCCGGTATGTGAGGAAGAGAGCCACCAGTATGATACTGGTCCACAAGCATGCTTGGGATCCTAGAATTCCCCAGCATCTGAAATGTGGCTCTGGAACGTGCTGGAAAGAATCGGGACACAGTAGCTCACGTGGGCGTTGACTAGCCCGATTAAAGAAGTGAGTAGCTACTGGGCCATTCAGCTAGGCTGCTACTCCTAAGGCTTGCTAAACCATGTAGAAGGCCATAGCAATGTAGGAAGCCTCTGAGCTCTCCCTGAACGGATCAGGACTAAGGTGGCTCACTAGGGCGTTGTGGAGCCCTGTATGTGAGGTAGGGAGCCACCAGTATGATACTTGTCCAGAGTCATGCTTGGGATCCTAGAAGTCCCCAGCAACTGAAATGTGGCTTTGAACCGTGCTGGAAAGAATCGGAACACAGTAGCTCACTTGGGCGTTGACTAGCCCGATTAAAGAAGTGAGTAGCCACTGGGCCATACAGCTAGGCTGCTGCTCCAAAGGCTTGCTAAACCATGTAGAAGGCCACAGCAATGTAGGAAGCCTCTAAGCTCTCCCTGAACGGATCAGGACTGGGGTGGCTCACTAGGGCGGCTCACTAGGGCGTTGTGAAGCCCATTATGTGAGGTAGGGAGCCACTGGCATGATACTAGTCCAGAGGCATGCTTGGGATCCTAGAAGTCCCCAGCATCTGAAATGTGGCTCTGGAACGTGCTGGAAAGAATCGGGACACAGTAGCTCACTTGGGCGTTGACTAGCCTGATTAAAGAAGTGAGTAGCTACTGGGCCATTCAGCTAGGCTGCTACTCCGAAGGCTTGCTAAACCATGTAGAAGGCCATAGCAATGTAGGAAGCCTCTGAGCTCTCCCTGAACGGATCAGGACTAAGGTGTCTCACTAGGGCGTTGTGGAGCCCTGTATGTGAGGTAGGGCGCCACCAGTATGATACTTGTCCAGAGTCATGCTTGGGATCCTAGAAGTCTCTAGCAACTGAAATGTGGATTTGAACCGTGCTGGAAAGAATCGGGACACAGTAGCTCACTTGGGCCTTGACTAGCCCGATTAATGAAGTGAGTAGCCACTGGGCCATACAGCTAGGCTGCTGCTCCAAAGGCTTGCTAAACCATGTACAAGGCCACAGCAATGTAGGAAGCCTCTAAGCTCTCCCTGAACGGATCAGGACTAGGGTGGCTCACTAGGGCGTTGTGGAGCCCGTTATGTGAGGTAGGGAGCCACTGGTATGATACTAGTCCAGAGGCATGCTTGGGATCCTAGAAGTCCCCAGCAACTGAAATGTGGCTCTGGAACGTGCTGGAAAGAATCGGGACACAGTGGCTCACTTGGGCATTGACTAGCCAGATTAAAGAAGTGAGTAGCCACTGGGCCATACAGCTAGGCTGCTGCTCCAAAGGCTTGCTAAACCATGTAGAGGGCCACAACAATGTAGAAAGCCTCTAAGCTCTCCCTGAACGGATCAGGACTAGGGTGGCTCACTAGGGAGTTGTGGAGCCTGGTATGTGAGGTAGGGAGCCACCGGTATGATACTAGTCTAGAGGCATGCTTGGGATCCTAGAAGTCCCCAGCAACTGAAATGTGGCTCTGGACCGTGCTGGAAAGAATCGGGACACAGTGGCTCACTTGGGCGTTGACTAGCCCGGATAAAAGGTGAGTAGCCACTAGGGCATATAGCTAGGCTGCTGCTCTAGAGGCTTGCTAAATCATGTAGAATGCCAAAGCAATGTAGGTAGCCTCTGAGCTCTCCCTGAAAGGATCAGGACTAGGGTGGATCACTACTGCGTTGTTGAGCCCGGTATGTGAGGAAGGGAGCCACCAGTATGATACTGGTCCACAGGTATGCTTGGGATCCTAGAATTCCTCAGCAACTGAAATATGGCTCTGGACCGTGCTGGAAAGAATCGGGACACAGTGGCTCACTTGGGCGTTGACTAGCCAGAATAAGAAGGTGAGTAGCCACTAGGACATACAGCTAGGCTGCTGCTCTAGAGGCTTGCTAAATCATGTAGAATGACACAGCAATGTAGGAAGCCTCTGAGCTCTCCCTGAATGGATCAGGACTAGGGTTGCTCACTAGGGCGTTGTAGAGCCCGGTATGTGAGGAAGGGAGCCACCAGTATGATACTGGTCCACAGGTATGCTTGGGATCCTAGAATTCCTCAGCAACTGAAATATGGCTCTGGACCGTGCTGGAAAGAATCGGGACACAGTGGCTCACTTGGGCGTTGACTAGCCAGAATAAGAAGGTGAGTAGCCACTAGGACATACAGCTAGGCTGCTGCTCTAGAGGCTTGCTAAATCATGTAGAATGACACAGCAATGTAGGAAGCCTCTGAGCTCTCCCTGAATGGATCAGGACTAGGGTTGCTCACTAGGGCGTTGTAGAGCCCGGTATGTGAGGAAGAGAGCCACCAGTATGATACTGGTCCACAAGCATGCTTGGGATCCTAGAAGTCCCCAGCAACTGAAATGTGGCTCTGGATTGTGCTGAAAAGAATCGGGACACAGTGGCTCACTTGGGCGTTGACTAGCCTGATTAAAGAAGTGTGTAGCTACTGGGCCATTCAGCTAGGCTGCTACTCCGAAGGCTTGCTAAACCATGTAGAAGGCCATAGCAATGTAGGAAGCCTCTGAGCTCTCCCTGAACGGATCAGGACTAAGGTGTCTCACTAGGGCGTTGTGGAGCCCTGTATGTGAGGTAGGGCGCCACCAGTATGATACTTGTCCAGAGTCATGCTTGGGATCCTAGAAGTCTCTAGCAACTGAAATGTGGATTTGAACCGTGCTGGAAAGAATCGGGACACAGTAGCTCACTTGGGCCTTGACTAGCCCGATTAATGAAGTGAGTAGCCACTGGGCCATACAGCTAGGCTGCTGCTCCAAAGGCTTGCTAAACCAAATACAAGGCCACAGCAATGTAGGAAGCCTCTAAGCTCTCCCTGAACGGATCAGGACTAGGGTGGCTCACTAGGGCGTTGTGGAGCCCGTTATGTGAGGTAGGGAGCCACTGGTATGATACTAGTCCAGAGGCATGCTTGGGATCCTAGAAGTCCCCAGCAACTGAAATGTGGCTCTGGAACGTGCTGGAAAGAATCGGGACACAGTGGCTCACTTGGGCATTGACTAGCCAGATTAAAGAAGTGAGTAGCCACTGGGCCATACAGCTAGGCTGCTGCTCCAAAGGCTTGCTAAACCATGTAGAGGGCCACAACAATGTAGAAAGCCTCTAAGCTCTCCCTGAACGGATCAGGACTAGGGTGGCTCACTAGGGAGTTGTGGAGCCTGGTATGTGAGGTAGGGAGCCACCGGTATGATACTAGTCTAGAGGCATGCTTGGGATCCTAGAAGTCCCCGGCAACTGAAATGTGGCTCTGGACCGTGCTGGAAAGAATCGGGACACTGTGGCTCACTTGGGCGTTGACTAGCCCGGATAAAAGGTGAGTAGCCACTAGGGCATATAGCTAGGCTGCTGCTCTAGAGGCTTGCTAAATCATGTAGAATGCCAAAGCAATGTAGGTAGCCTCTGAGCTCTCCCTGAAAGGATCAGGACTAGGGTGGATCACTACTGCGTTGTTGAGCCCGGTATGTGAGGAAGGGAGCCACCAGTATGATACTGGTCCACAGGTATGCTTGGGATCCTAGAATTCCTCAGCAACTGAAATATGGCTCTGGACCGTGCTGGAAAGAATCGGGACACAGTGGCTCACTTGGGCGTTGACTAGCCAGAATAAGAAGGTGAGTAGCCACTAGGACATACAGCTAGGCTGCTGCTCTAGAGGCTTGCTAAATCATGTAGAATGACACAGCAATGTAGGAAGCCTCTGAGCTCTCCCTGAATGGATCAGGACTAGGGTTGCTCACTAGGGCGTTGTAGAGCCCGATATGTGAGGTAGGGAGCCACCGGTAGGATACTGGTCTAGAGGCATGCTTGGGATCCTAGGGGTCCCCAGCAACTGGAATTTGGCTCTGGACCATGCTGGAAAAACCGGGACACAGTGGCTCACTTGGGCGTTGACTAGCCTGGATAAAAGGTGAGTAGCCACTAGGGCATATAGCTAGGCTGCTGCTCTAGAGGCTTGCTAAATCATGTAGAATGCCAAAGCAATGTAGGAAGCCTCTGAGCTCTCCCTGAAAGGATCAGGACTAGGGTGGCTCACTAGGGCGTTGTTGAGCCCGGTATGTGAGGAAGAGAGCCACCAGTATGATACTGGTCCACAAGCATGCTTGGGATCCTAGAATTCCCCAGCATCTGAAATGTGGCTCTGGAACGTGCTGGAAAGAATCGGGACACAGTAGCTCACGTGGGCGTTGACTAGCCCGATTAAAGAAGTGAGTAGCTACTGGGCCATTCAGCTAGGCTGCTACTCCTAAGGCTTGCTAAACCATGTAGAAGGCCATAGCAATGTAGGAAGCCTCTGAGCTCTCCCTGAACGGATCAGGACTAAGGTGGCTCACTAGGGCGTTGTGGAGCCCTGTATGTGAGGTAGGGAGCCACCAGTATGATACTTGTCCAGAGTCATGCTTGGGATCCTAGAAGTCCCCAGCAACTGAAATGTGGCTTTGAACCGTGCTGGAAAGAATCGGAACACAGTAGCTCACTTGGGCGTTGACTAGCCCGATTAAAGAAGTGAGTAGCCACTGGGCCATACAGCTAGGCTGCTGCTCCAAAGGCTTGCTAAACCATGTAGAAGGCCACAGCAATGTAGGAAGCCTCTAAGCTCTCCCTGAACGGATCAGGACTGGGGTGGCTCACTAGGGCGGCTCACTAGGGCGTTGTGAAGCCCATTATGTGAGGTAGGGAGCCACTGGCATGATACTAGTCCAGAGGCATGCTTGGGATCCTAGAAGTCCCCAGCATCTGAAATGTGGCTCTGGAACGTGCTGGAAAGAATCGGGACACAGTGGCTCACTTGGGCATTGACTAGCCAGATTAAAGAAGTGAGTAGCCACTGGGCCATACAGCTAGGCTGCTGCTCCAAAGGCTTGCTAAACCATGTAGAGGGCCACAACAATGTAGAAAGCCTCTAAGCTCTCCCTGAACGGATCAGGACTAGGGTGGCTCACTAGGGAGTTGTGGAGCCTGGTATGTGAGGTAGGGAGCCACCGGTATGATACTAGTCTAGAGGCATGCTTGGGATCCTAGAAGTCCCCAGCAACTGAAATGTGGCTCTTGACCGTGCTGGAAAGAATCGGGACACAGTGGCTCACTTGGGCGTTGACTAGCCCGGATAAAAGGTGAGTAGCCACTAGGGCATATAGCTAGGCTGCTGCTCTAGAGGCTTGCTAAATCATGTAGAATGCCAAAGCAATGTAGGTAGCCTCTGAGCTCTCCCTGAAAGGATCAGGACTAGGGTGGATCACTACTGCGTTGTTGAGCCCGGTATGTGAGGAAGGGAGCCACCAGTATGATACTGGTCCACAGGTATGCTTGGGATCCTAGAATTCCTCAGCAACTGAAATATGGCTCTGGACCGTGCTGGAAAGAATCGGGACACAGTGGCTCACTTGGGCGTTGACTAGCCAGAATAAGAAGGTGAGTAGCCACTAGGACATACAGCTAGGCTGCTGCTCTAGAGGCTTGCTAAATCATGTAGAATGACACAGCAATGTAGGAAGCCTCTGAGCTCTCCCTGAATGGATCAGGACTAGGGTTGCTCACTAGGGCGTTGTAGAGCCCGATATGTGAGGTAGGGAGCCACCGGTAGGATACTGGTCTAGAGGCATGCTTGGGATCCTAGGGGTCCCCAGCAACTGGAATTTGGCTCTGGACCATGCTGGAAAAACCGGGACACAGTGGCTCACTTGGGCGTTGACTAGCCTGGATAAAAGGTGAGTAGCCACTAGGGCATATAGCTAGGCTGCTGCTCTAGAGGCTTGCTAAATCATGTAGAATGCCAAAGCAATGTAGGAAGCCTCTGAGCTCTCCCTGAAAGGATCAGGACTAGGGTGGCTCACTAGGGCGTTGTTGAGCCCGGTATGTGAGGAAGAGAGCCACCAGTATGATACTGGTCCACAAGCATGCTTGGGATCCTAGAATTCCCCAGCATCTGAAATGTGGCTCTGGAACGTGCTGGAAAGAATCGGGACACAGTAGCTCACGTGGGCGTTGACTAGCCCGATTAAAGAAGTGAGTAGCTACTGGGCCATTCAGCTAGGCTGCTACTCCTAAGGCTTGCTAAACCATGTAGAAGGCCATAGCAATGTAGGAAGCCTCTGAGCTCTCCCTGAACGGATCAGGACTAAGGTGGCTCACTAGGGCGTTGTGGAGCCCTGTATGTGAGGTAGGGAGCCACCAGTATGATACTTGTCCAGAGTCATGCTTGGGATCCTAGAAGTCCCCAGCAACTGAAATGTGGCTTTGAACCGTGCTGGAAAGAATCGGAACACAGTAGCTCACTTGGGCGTTGACTAGCCCGATTAAAGAAGTGAGTAGCCACTGGGCCATACAGCTAGGCTGCTGCTCCAAAGGCTTGCTAAACCATGTAGAAGGCCACAGCAATGTAGGAAGCCTCTAAGCTCTCCCTGAACGGATCAGGACTGGGGTGGCTCACTAGGGCGGCTCACTAGGGCGTTGTGAAGCCCATTATGTGAGGTAGGGAGCCACTGGCATGATACTAGTCCAGAGGCATGCTTGGGATCCTAGAAGTCCCCAGCATCTGAAATGTGGCTCTGGAACGTGCTGGAAAGAATCGGGACACAGTAGCTCACTTGGGCGTTGACTAGCCTGATTAAAGAAGTGAGTAGCTACTGGGCCATTCAGCTAGGCTGCTACTCCGAAGGCTTGCTAAACCATGTAGAAGGCCATAGCAATGTAGGAAGCCTCTGAGCTCTCCCTGAACGGATCAGGACTAAGGTGTCTCACTAGGGCGTTGTGGAGCCCTGTATGTGAGGTAGGGCGCCACCAGTATGATACTTGTCCAGAGTCATGCTTGGGATCCTAGAAGTCTCTAGCAACTGAAATGTGGATTTGAACCGTGCTGGAAAGAATCGGGACACAGTAGCTCACTTGGGCCTTGACTAGCCCGATTAATGAAGTGAGTAGCCACTGGGCCATACAGCTAGGCTGCTGCTCCAAAGGCTTGCTAAACCAAATACAAGGCCACAGCAATGTAGGAAGCCTCTAAGCTCTCCCTGAACGGATCAGGACTAGGGTGGCTCACTAGGGCGTTGTGGAGCCCGTTATGTGAGGTAGGGAGCCACTGGTATGATACTAGTCCAGAGGCATGCTTGGGATCCTAGAAGTCCCCAGCAACTGAAATGTGGCTCTGGAACGTGCTGGAAAGAATCGGGACACAGTGGCTCACTTGGGCATTGACTAGCCAGATTAAAGAAGTGAGTAGCCACTGGGCCATACAGCTAGGCTGCTGCTCCAAAGGCTGGCTAAACCATGTAGAAGGCCACAACAATGTAGAAAGCCTCTAAGCTCTCCCTGAACGGATCAGGACTAGGGTGGCTCACTAGGGAGTTGTTGAGCCTGGTATGTGAGGTAGGGAGCCACCGGTATGATACTAGTCTAGAGGCATGCTTGGGATCCTAGAAGTCCCCAGCAACTGAAATGTGGCTCTTGACCGTGCTGGAAAGAATCGGGACACAGTGGCTCACTTGGGCGTTGACTAGCCCGGATAAAAGGTGAGTAGCCACTAGGGCATATAGCTAGGCTGCTGCTCTAGAGGCTTGCTAAATCATGTAGAATGCCAAAGCAATGTAGGTAGCCTCTGAGCTCTCCCTGAAAGGATCAGGACTAGGGTGGATCACTACTGCGTTGTTGAGCCCGGTATGTGAGGAAGGGAGCCACCAGTATGATACTGGTCCACAGGTATGCTTGGGATCCTAGAATTCCTCAGCAACTGAAATATGGCTCTGGACCGTGCTGGAAAGAATCGGGACACAGTGGCTCACTTGGGTGTTGACTAGCCAGAATAAGAAGATGAGTAGCCACTAGGACATACAGCTAGGCTGCTGCTCTAGAGGCTTGCTAAATCATGTAGAATGACACAGCAATGTAGGAAGCCTCTGAGCTCTCCCTGAATGGATCAGGACTAGGGTTGCTCACTAGGGCGTTGTAGAGCCCGATATGTGAGGTAGGGAGCCACCAGTAGGATACTGGTCTAGAGGCATGCTTGGGATCCTAGGGGTCCCCAGCAACTGGAATTTGGCTCTGGACCATGCTGGAAAAACCGGGGCACAGTGGCTCACTTGGGCGTTGACTGGCCCGATTAATGAAGTGAGTAGCCACTGGGCCATATAGCTAGGATACTACTCCAGAGGCTTGTTAAACCATGTAGAAGGCCACAGCAATGTAGGAAGCCTCTAAGCTCTCCCTGAACAGATCAGGACTAGGGTGGCTCACTAGGGCGTTGTGGAGCCAGGTGTGTGAGGTAGGCATCCACCGGTATGATACTGTTCTAGAGGCATGCTTGGGATCCTAGAAGTCCCCAGCAACTGAAATGTGGCTCTGGATTGTGCTGAAAAGAATCGGGACACAGTGGCTCACTTGGGCATTGACTAGCCCGATTAAAGAAGTGAGTAGCCACTTGGCCATACAGCTAGGCTACTACTCTAGAGGCTTGTTAAACCATGTATAATGCCACAACAATGTAGGAAGCCTCTGAGCTCTCCCTGAATGGATCAGGACTAGGGTGGCTCACTAGGGTGTGTTGGAGCCCGGTATGTGAGGTAGGGAGCCACCGGTATGATACTGGTCCAGAGTAATGCTTGGGATCCTAGAAGTCCCCAGCAACTGAAATTTGGCTCTAGACTGCACTGGAAAAATCGGGACATAGTGGCTCACTTGGGCGTTGACTTGCCCGATTAAAGAAGTGAGTAGATACTGGGCCATATAGCTAGGCTGCTACTCCTGAGGCTTTCTAATCCATGTAAAAGGTCATAGCGATGTAGGAAGTCTTTGAGCTCTCTCTGAACGGATCAGGACTAGGGTGGCTCACTAGGGCGTTGTGGAGCCCGGTATGTGAGGTAGGGAGCCACCGGTATGATACTAGTCTAGAGGCATGCTTGGGATCCTAGAAGTCCCCAGTAACTGAAATGTGGCTCTGGACCGTGCTGAAAAGAATCGGGACACAGTGGCTCACTTGGGCGTTGACTAGCCTGGATAAAAAGGTGAGTGGCCACTAGGGCATACAGCTAGGCTGCTGCTCTAGAGGCTTGCTAAATCATGTAGAATGCCACAGCAATGTAGGAAGCCTTTGAGCTCTCCCTGAATGGATCAGGACTAGGGTTGCTCACTAGGGCGTTGTAGAGCCCGATATGTGAAGTAGGGAGCCACCGGTAGGATACTGGTCTAGAGGCATGCTTAGGATCCTAGGGGTCCCCAGCAACTGGAATTTGGCTCTGGACCATGCTGGAAAGAACCGGGACACAGTGGCTCACTTGGGCGTTGACTAGCCCGATTAAAGAAGTGAGTAGCCACTGGGCTATACAGCTAGGACACTGCTCCAGAGGCTTGTTAAACCATGTAGAAGGCCACAGCAATGTAGGAAGCCTCTAAGCTCTCCCTGAACAAATCAGGACTAGGGTGGCTCACTAGGGCGTTGTGGAGCCAGGTGTGTGAGGTAGGGATCCACCGGTATGATACTGGTCCAGAGGCATGTTTGGGATCCTAGAAGTCCACAGAAACTGAAATGTGGCTCTGAACCGTGCTGGAAAGAATCGGGACACAGTAGCTTACTTGGGCGTTGACTAGCCCGATTAAAGAAGTGAGTAGCTACTGGTCCATTCAGCTAGGCTTCTACTCCTAAGGCTTGCTAAACCATGTAGAAGGCCATAGCAATGTAGGAAGCCTCTGAGCTCTCCCTGAATGGATCAGGACTAGGGTGGCTCACTAGGGTGTTGTGGAGCCCAGTATGTGAGGTAGGGAGCCACCAGTATGATACTGGTCCAGAGGCATGCTTGGGATCCTAGAATTCCCCAGCAATGAAATGTGGCTCCGAACCGTGCTGGAAAGAATCGGGACACAGTGGCTCACTTGGGCGTTGACTAGCCCGATTAAAGAAGTGAGTAGCTACTGGGCCATTCAGCTAGGCTGCAACTCCTAAGGCTTGCTAAACCATGTAGAAGGCCATAGCAATGTAGGAAGCCTCTGAGCTCTCCCTGAACGGATCAGGACTAAGGTGGCTCACTAGGGCGTTTTGGAGCCCTGTATGTGAGGTAGGGAGCCACCAGTATGATACTGGTCCAGAGTCATGCTTGGGATCCTAGAAGTCGCCAGCAGCTGAAATGTGGCTCTAGATTATGCTCAAAAGAATCGGGACACAGTGGCTCACTTGGGCAATGACTAGCCCGATTAAAGAAGTGAGTATCCACCTGGCCATACAGCTAGGCTACTGCTCTAGAGGTTTGCTAAACCATGTAGAATGCCACAACAACGTAGGAAGCCTCTGAGCTCTCCCTGAATGGATCAGGACTAGGGTGGCTCACTAGGGCATTTTGGTGCCCGGTATTTGAGGTAGGGAGCCACCGTTATGATACTGGTCCAGAGGCATGCTTGGGATCCTAGAAGTCCCCAGCAACAGAAATGTGGCTGTGGACCTTGCTGGAAATAATCGGGACACAGTGGTTCACTTGGGCATTGACTAGCCCGATTAAAGAAGTGAGTAGCCACTGGGCCATACAGCTAGGCTGCTGCTCCAAAGGCTTGCTAAACCATGTAGAAGGCTACAGCAATGTAGGAAGCCTCTAAGCTCTCCCTTACGGATCAGGACTAGGGTGGCTCACTAGGGCGTTGTGGAGTCCGGTATGTGACGTAGGGAGCCACTGGTATGATACTGGTCCAGAGGCATGCTTGGGATCCTAGAAGACCCCAGCAACTGAAATGTGGCTCTGGAACGTGCTGGAAAGAATCGGGACACAGTGGCTCACTTTGGCATTGAATAGCTCGATTAAAGAAGTGAGTAGCCACTGGGCCATACAGCTAGGTTGCTGCTCTAGAAGCTTGCTAAACCATGTAGAATGCCATAACAATGTAGGAAGCCTCTGAGCTCTCCCTGAATAGATCAGGACTAGGGTGGCTCATTAGGGCATTGTGGAGCCCTGTATGTGTGGTAGGGAGCCACCGGTATGATACTGGTCCAGAGTAATGCTTGGGATCCTAGAAGTCCCCAGCAACTGAAATTTGGCTCTAGACTGCACTGGAAAGAATCGGGACACAGTGGCTCACTTGGGTGTTGACTTGCCCGATAAAAGAATTGAGTAGCCATTGGGCCATACAGCTAAGCTGCTACTCTAGAGGCTTGCTAAACCATGTAGAAGGCCACAGTAATGTAGGAAGCCTCTGAGCTCTCCCTAAACGGATCAGGACTAGGGTGGCTCACTAGGGCGTTATGGAGCCCGGTATGTGAGGTAGGGAGCCACCGGTATAATACTGGTCCAGAGTAATGCTTGGGATCCTAGAAGTCCCCAGCAACTGAAATTTGGCTCTAGACTGCACTGGAAAGAATCGGGACACAGTGGCTCACTTGGGCGTTGACTTGCCCGATTAAAGAATTGAGTAGCCATTGGGCCATACAGCTACGCTGCTATTCTAGAGGCTTGCTAAACCATGTAAAAACCCACAGTAATGTTGGAAGTCTCTAAGCTCTCCCTGAACGGATCAGGACTAGGGTGGCTCACTAGGGCATTGTTGAGCCCGGTATGTGAGGAAGGGAGCCACCAGTATGATAATGGTCCAGAGGCATGCCTGGGATCCTAAAATTCCCCAGCAACTGAAATGTGGCTCTGGACCATGCTTGAAAGAATCGAGACACACTGGCTCACTTGGGCGTTAACTAGCCCGTATAAAAATGTGAGTAGCCACTGGGCCATACAGCTAGGTTGCTGCTCCAAAGGCTTGCTAAACCATGTAGAAGGCCACAGTAATGTAGGAAGCCTCTGAGCTCTCCCTGAACGGATCAAGACTAGGGTGGCTCACTAGGGCGTTATGGAGCCCGGTATGTGAGGTAGGGAACCACCGGTATGATACTAGTCTAGAGGCATGCTTGGGATCCTAGAAGTCCCCAGCAACTGAAATGTGGCTCTGGACCGTGCTGGAAAGAATCGGGACACAGTGGCTCACTTGGGCGTTGACTTGCCCGATTAAAGAAGTGAGTAGCTACTGGGCCATATAGCTAGGCTGCTACTCCTGAGGCTTGCTAATCCATGTAAAAAACCATAGCAATGTAGGAAGTCTTTGAGCTCTCTCTGAACGGATCAGGACGAGAGTGGCTCACTAGGGCGTTGTGGATCCCGGTATGTGAGGTAGGGAGCCACTGGTATGATACTAGTCTAGAGGCATGCTTGGGATCCTAGAAGTCCCCAGCAACTGAAATGTGGCTTTGGACCGTGCTGAAAAGAATCGGGACACAGTGGCTCACTTGGGCGTTGACTAGCCCGGATAAAAATGTGAGTAGCCACTGGGCTATACAACTAGGCTGCTGCTCCAGAGGCTTGCTAAACCATGTAGAAGGCCACAGCAATGTAGGAAGCCTCTGTGCTCTCCTTGAACGGATCAGGACTATGGTGGCTTACTAGGCCGTTGTGGAGCCCAGTAAGTGAGGTAGGGAGCCACCGGTATGATACTGGTCCAGAGGCATGCTTGGGATCCTAGTAGTCCCCAGCAACTGAAATGTGGCTCTGGACCGTGCTGGAAAGAATCGGGACACAATGGCTCACTTGGGCATTGACTGCCCCGATTAAAGAAGTGAGTAGCCACTGGGCCATACAGCTAGGCTGCTGCTCCAGAGGCATGCTAAACCATGTAGAAGGCCACAACAATGTAGGAAGCCTCTGAGCTCTCCCTGAACGGATCATAACTAGGATGGCTCACTAGGGCGTTGTGGAGCCCGGTATGTGAGGTAGGGAGCCACCGGTGTGATATTGGTCCAGAGGCATGCTTAGGATCTGTAAGAACCTCATTTCTATGATTGGCTTATTTCATGACAAATCACATTGGGATTATTTGTAATGGGTAGCTTAGGTATTATTGTGGTTCTTCATCAGCAATCTTCCAAGATCCCATAGTGCTTTAAGAGAGGTTGTTCACTTGTCCTTTTCTCTTAAGAGATTTTAGTTGCACACACTCACTTGCATGCATTATATTCTTGTTTACATGCTATTGAATGATGCATTGTATGCCATTCATCACACTCCACACTTGCACATTTTTGCATATTAGATTAATGTGTTGAGTCTGCCTGGAAAAAAGGATTTTCCTCTTTACCGCGGTGCAGGTCACTTGCTGGGCACTTGCCTCTGTCGCGGTCCCAGCAGCGATTGGTTCCAGAAGGTGCATGCATTCAAGGCCGCAGTCTGTGCACTTGTATGCGCAGCGGTCTATACCGCGGTATATTTCAGTAGGCCCCTGCTGCCTAGACCGCGGCCTGTGCTTTGCATGCACAGCGGTCGCCGACGCGATGTTGTCCAGACGGTGCACCGCTGCATGTACCGCGGTCAGGGCAGTTACCCGAGCCGCGGTCCAGCGAGCGGTATTGACGGGATTTTGTTTCCCAAGCCCAAAACGACGCAGTTTTGTCTAGGGTTTCTATATATATGTTCTCTTCTTCCCCAATTCGTTTGTAGAGCTAAAAGAACATATTTTTGTGAGAGGGCACAACCCTTAGAGAGAGAAAGCTTCAAGCTTTGTTCCTTGACTCTCCAAACCCAAAACCCATAATCTTCATGCATTTTTAAGCATCTTTAAGGCATGGGTCTTCATCATTAGTTGACTTGGTAAGTTGAACAAAAACCCCATCTTTATCATTTGTTCAGACATTTCAAGATTGTGTTTTTATTGCATTTATTAGTTGATTAAATGCTAGGACTCTATTAAATGCATCTATCTATGAGTTCCTTTGTATGATTGGGTTTGTATTGTGATAGCTATTATTTAGGACATATTTGCCTTCTAGCTAATTAGGATTCACTGATTGCATTTGTTAATTGCATTTATTGTCCTTGCCATTTTATGTGACAACATGTGTTGATATGGCTTTGTTTGATGACTAGAGTTTAGACTTGCATATCTATATCTAGTTAGGTCTTTATGAGCATTCATATAGACATTGATATCTTGGATTTGTACTTAGTGTCATATTTAATCCCTAGATAAGCATTTAGTGTTGCCTAGCATTATTTGCATTTTGAGTATTCATATATTCAATTAGGTTGTTAATCTCATCTTGAGAGTTAAGTCTTGTGACTACAAGGTGTAGTACACAAGCAAGTGAAGTCTTGCAACCAAGGTGTGGTTGGCACGCAAAGTGATCAAGGATTCACTATAAATGCCCGTTGGGTACTAGTGGTGGGTTAGTGACCGAGAATGGTGTGACTAGAGGTCAACCTAGGTTGCAAACATCATTACAATAGTGGATTTGAGGATCGTGTGTAGCTAAGGATAGCCCGTGGTTTTTCCCTCTGTTTAAGGGTTTCCACGTAAAAATCAAGTGTTATTTATTATTCCGCACTTTACACTTGATTTTGTATGTTTGTTTATGAACTGAATTTTTAATATTGAATAATAAAGAAAAATTGGTAATTAACTTGATTAAAACCTATTCACCCCCCCTCTAGGTTGTAGACACACGCTTAGAGTAGTATTTTCAGGATCCTAGAAATCCCCAGCAACTGAAATGTGGCTCTGGACCGTGCTGGAAAGAATCGGGACACAGTGGCTCACTTGGGTGTTGACTAGCCCGATTAAAGAAGTGAGTAGCTACTGGGCAATACAGCTAGGCTGCTACTCCAGAGGCTTGCTAAACCATGTAGAAGGCCACAGCAATGTAGGAAGCCTCTGAGCTCTCCCTGAACGGATCAGGACTAGGGTGGCTCACTAGGGCGTTGTGGAGCCCGGTATGTGAGGTAGGGAGGCACCGGTATGATACTGGTCCAGAGGCATGCTTGGGATCCTAGAAGTCCCCAGTAACAGAAATATGGCTCTGGACCATGCTGGAAAGAATTGGGACACAGTGGCTCACTTGGGCGTTGACTAGCCTAGTTAAAGAAGTGAGGAGCCACTGGGCCATGCAGCTAGGCTGCTACTCCAAAGGCTTGCTAAACCATGTAAAAGGCCACAGCAATGTAGGAAACCTCTGAGCTCTCCCTGAACGAATTAGGACTAGGGTGGCTCACTAGGGCGTTGTGGAGCCCGGTATGTGAGGTAGGGAGCCACCGGTATGATACTGGTCCAGAGGCATGCTTAGGATACTAGAAGTCCCCAACAACTGAAACGTGAATTTGGAACATGCTGGAAAGAATCGGGACACAGCGGCATTCCTAGGCGTTGACTAGCCTGGTTAAAGAAGTGAGGAGCCACTGGGCCATGCTGCTAGGCTGCTGCTCTAGAGGCTTGCTAAACCATGTAGAATGCCATAACAATGTAGGAAGCCTCTGAGCTCTTCCTGAACGGATCAGGACTAGAGTGGCTCACTAAGGCGTTGTAGAGCCCGGTGTGTGAGGTAGGGAGCCACCGGTATGATACTTGTCCACAGGCATGCTTGGGATCCTAGAAGTCCCCAGCAAGTGAAATGAGGATCTAGACCCCCCTGGAAAGAATCTGAATCTGAATCCTAGTGGCTCACTTGGGCATTGAGTCGCTCGGTACACGAAATGAGGATCCACTAGGCCTCTATCGGTCATGATGCTCATACATTTGTGTTGGCTTCTCCGGTACATGGGTTGGGCTGCTAGCTAGGAGCTTACAAAGAGTGGATCCGGTGACATGAGGAGATCCGCATGAATAGGTGCAAGTCCATTGGATATGCTAGATAAGAGATCTTCTGCTAGCAGAGCAAACCCTCTGTATGGTAACAGGAGATGGACAGCTCTGCTACATAGGAGCTCTAGATGTACCGGAGTGGATCTGCTGTAGAGGAGATCGTACTGGCATAGAGCTGATGTAGTGGAGCTCCATAAGTGTATGAGCAGGTTCACTACATAGGGGAGACATAGTAGACCAGTTCTGCCAGGAGTGCCACGTACCATCTCGATAGTAGAAAGTAGAGTTTGCATGTAAAGATAAGGAAGCCACGTCAGTGAGCTTCCCACAGTCGGCGCCAAAAAGTGTTAACTTAAAAATTCACTCGGGGTGAAAATCTCAATTAACACCCTCAACCCGCTACCCTGGAGGTCGCAGCGGGGGGTAGGTACTTCGTACCTTTGTTCTTACAAGGTGATACAGCAAGGTGTGGTAGGTACCTCGAGGTACCTTGGCTCTTGTATAGCTGAGAGAGGCAAGGTGAGGGCGAGGTAGGTAGGAGAACCATCATCTCGCCCATCTGGTGTAGTAGGCTGGTACCTGGTCCAGGTATCTGATTCAGGTACCTAGTTACCTCTCTAGGTGCCCTCCATAATTCCCCGACCTAGATAACCTGCAAAGAGAGGTAAATGAGGGCTAGGACCGGCGAGGTCGGTACCTAGCTCATATACTTGCATAATGAATGAGATAAAAAGGGAGAATGACAATTCATTTGGTAGAGGTGGACTGGCCTAGGGGGAAAAAGCATCACGAATGATCATATGCTGAAAAACCCCCAGGTAGTATCCATAGGAAGGAGAAAGACCCTTCTGTATGTATATATATCACGAGCGGTGCTCCGGAGAGCTTACATAAATACAGTCTGGGACCTAGTAGGTCACCAATAGAGGGGTACCACTAGGTACCGATACATTCATGGAGCAAATGGATATGTACAGTAGTCGATAAAACGATGGTCTAGAGGGAATTCAGGCGGGGTCCCCTTTTACACTTCAGGTGACGGCGAACTCATGGAGTAGGCGATAAGTAAGTATTTTTCTATACCATGGTGGTCAAAACTCTCTGTAGGTGATGATGACTGTATTTCTGGTGGAGAAGTGTTTTCGAACCCTTTTCTTGGAGAGTGCCTTGTTATATTTATCTCTTCTCATTCTTATTGCCCACTCCATTAATTAATACGCAACCAAAGGAATGTTGATACGGCATTAATGGAGTTGAATATTCTCTCATTAATGGCGTTATGAATTGCCACTAATGGAGTTGACTGCTTCTTTCATTAATAGAGTTATGAATGGCCATTAATGGAGTTGACTGCTTCCTTCATTAATAGCGTTGTGAATGGCCATTAGTGGAGTTGACTGATTCCTTCATTAATTGCGTTGTGAATGGCCATTAATTGAGTTGACTGATTCCTTCCTTAATGGCATTGTGAATGGCCATTAATGAAGTTGACTGATTCCTTCATTAATGGAGTTGACTGATTCCTTCATTAATGCAGTTATGAATGGCCATTAATGAGGTCAGATGGTGTTGCATGCTTCTTCCCTTCAGGTGAGGTATTCTGGTGTACCAGTCCCTTCTCGCTGGCGTGGCACTTGTTCTAGCATGCTGGTATCTTCATGGTACCATTCTTCCTGCTCGACGAGTAGGATACCTGTTTGGGGTGGATAGTGTTAGGATTATGCTCAATAGCAAGAGTGTAATATTGTAATTGACAATCTTTTCATATAAATAAAGTGATTTCTGATTCTGTAAAATCTTATAGCATTTATAATTATAATTGTCAAGGTAAATAATCATAAGGTCAAAAGACTATGAGATATGAAGAATTGTTTGTACATCCGGATATGTATGAGGTAGACACAATTCTTTATTTAGTCTTGAATAACATTCACAACTTAAGTTAAAGGTTGGGCACCTCTATCTTGATAAAGTTGTAAAATTCTTTTACTAGCATTTGAGTGGGATCAAAAGAGTTATGATGAGTCTAAAATCATCGAAAGGTTTTCAAGTAAAAGAATCTAGTGCACTGGGTGCATTGAACTGGATCACAATGAAATACTTTATCTAGAACCGTCACTAGATATAAGTCTTTTCATTATCAGGACAATCGGAGAGTCTATCTAAATCCTGAGATAAATGATGGACTTATGGTTGCAAGTGTTTATATTTGAGCTATCAATGAGTACGATTATATAGCATAGTCTATCCTCGATAGTTTGGTGGTATTCATTTGTTAATCGATAGAGGACTTCATTTATAGATATGGACATCGTGGCTACATTTATTAAATGAGAGTATAATATCATCTTATGGATGTTTTGAGGTATTAGATACTAAATCTCAACGTTGAGTTTTCAATAATGATTATTGAAAACATGGCTTCTAGACAAGTCAAAATATCCAAGTTCAAAATGTGGTCATATGAGGAAATATGGTAACTTGGAGAGCTATAGGCGGTCTATGAGCTCTTGGCAATTACTGATATTATTCACGAGGATACACCATCTCCTATAAGATTGTCTAGGGTATGACTGAGAAACATCTCCTTATTCTATCTTTATTTGAGAGTTCAATTTTAGCTCTTTAGTGGAATGAGTTAAAATTAATAGATCGGACCTAAGTGAATCATTTGTTGATTTTGATTAGGTTATGTCCATTGAAGCTTAAATTTAGATAGCCCGCCAAGATCCACAATCCACACGTACTTGCATGGATCACTTGATATATTCTACCGGACCAATTTATGGGTCCATCTAGAATTGCATTTAATATATAAAGAATATAATATATCTATTATTTATTTAATGGGCTGCTCTATTATATTAATATATTAAAAGGAGACATGTGGGCTTGTTTCTTTTAGTAAGAATAAGCCTGGTTCACATGTGGGCTTTTATTTCAAGTCTAATGGATTAAATAAAATAAGAAAAATAATATTAGACCCATATATATGGTGTGGGCGGCAAGGCTAATAAAATAGCCCAAGATATTATTTTATTTTATTGTTTTGATTAAATGGAAATTAATTAATTATTTAATTAATTAATAGTTTAAATCAAAATCTTTTTCTGATCAGTAAATAAAATACTATGTGTTGGATTAGGGTTAGAATTCTTTTAAGTGATAGGAGTCCTAATGTGGTAAGGATTAAGTCCACATACACTCCATACCACACAAAGAATTCGGCCACCCTAGTCCTATAAGGGTTAGGATTCTTAAATTGATAGGAATTAGGGAAAAGCACAATTCCTTTTCAAGTAAGGAAATTGGCCAACCCTAGATTTCCTACACAAAGAATTCGGCCAACCCTATTTTGAGAAGGAGAAATTTCGGTCACCTTATAAATATAAGGTGATAAATTTCGGCCACCAAGAAGCTTGAGTGAGAGAGATTTTTGTTTGCTTTGAAAAATAAAAATCTTACTCAATACACATAGAATTTCGTCCAAGAGAGAAAAAGAAAAATAAGTTCTCATTCGATAGTGCACTTGCAAGCCTTTAACATCAAAAGGTTTTGTACACACTTTCGATTTAGGGTTACGCGAGTTCCAATCATATCGATTGTGAATTCAAAAGTGACCGGAACTATTTTCTAGGCTCTTGGTGTTTTGAGATTGAAGATCAGGATCAGAAGTTCCATACATCCATTCTCAAGTAAGCAATTCAAAGAAAAAAGGGAGACCACGCTCCTAGGTGATTCACGTACGTGCTAGGATTGAAGATCTTGCGGATTACCATCGACATAAGTCAATCGGATCACGCGACAAGAGGTATTTAACTCTAACTGTATATTTGTGTTTAATTAATTAAAGGGTTAAGGTTCAAATCTTTACAAAAATTTTAAACTATACGAAAATCTACTTTTCGCCTTTACTGCGGTTTTAGTTAATTTTTCCCTACAGGATCATCATGAGGTTGCACGGTGTTGACGACATCTGCTTCAGTGAAAACGATATGTGCTGACTAGGAGGGCTCCGTCGGGCTTTGGCTGACCTTGAAGACTTCTGGCTTTCTTCTATGCGGGAATCTTCCTTGCGTGGTTTTTCAGGAAATATTGGAGGTGCCAGCCAGTGTGGGCCCTCCGCTGATGGTGTGTATCACCTGGATTTGTTGCATTAAATCAGTATGTTCCCTCTTTCTCTTCTCCGCATCCTCTCGGATCTCGACTTGTACCTCCCTTCCAGTCCGAATGTTATCAATGATCTGCTGTAAGAACTCAATCAAGCATCCCCCCCTTATCAGGGCTTCAATCTGGTTGCACAAATTATAACACTCTAAAGTGTTGTGGCCCACATCTTCATGGAAGTCGCAGTACTTGTACCGGTTCCTCCTGTCAACTAGGGCTTTCATAAGAGCAGGCTTTTGGAGTAGTTCATTGTCTCGTATAGCAAGGTAGACCGTTTCCTTGGAAGCATTCAGGGAGTGTAGTAGTCATACCCTTTCGCTCCTCGCATTACGGGAGCTACGGTCCTGGGAGGTGGTGATGCCCCGAGGAGGGGTTCGTCTTGTTGGATATTTTTCTTGCCTGTGTTGAATAGTGGGGAGGCTATAGGTCGACCCATTGGGAGGTTTATTCTGAGTTTTCTGAGCTGGCTCAGATTTGGGGGCTTCTCTTTTCTGACGCTTCGCTGTTCTCATATCATCGTGTTCCATCTTGACTTTGAGTTGCTCGTCTATCTCGACCTGCTCAAGAGCCTGATCGTAGGCCTACTGGTAAGTCTTAGGAGGTCTCTTGGCGAAGGAGCGGAAAAGCTTTCCCGCTCACAGGTTCCGCCTGAAATTGGTGAGAATCTCTTTCTCGACGGAAACTCCCATTTGTGTGACCTCTATGTGAAAACGTTCCACGTACGATCGAAGTGTCTCACTTCATTCCTGAACACATATTAGAGATGTATGGGATCCTTCGGACGAGGTTTGACCCCTTGGAACTGCGAGCAAAAATCTGTTGATAACTTCGTGAAAGAATCCACGCTACTAGCAGGCAGCTTCCTGAACCAAGTTTTCGTGTAGTCGGTTAGGGTGGTTGGAAACATCCTACACATAGCTGCTCTGGTAGTGTTCTGGACCTCCATCTGTTGGATGAAGCTCTCCAGATGGCTTAGAGGGTCTTCTATTCCAGAGAACTTATCTGCTGGCATTTTAAATTTTGGTGGGAGTTCCACTTCTCGGATCCTCCTAGTGAAGGGAGCGTTCATCTCGCTCAATGGATCCTTTTTATCCTCCTTGTTCTTTCCTTTTCTTATCTACTAGACCTCCTTCTATAGCTTTGCTAGTTGATCCCTCAGTCGCTTGTTCCTAGGTTTCTTTGAATTGACCTCAGATTATTCGCTGTCGAGTCCCTCTGACGAACTGGCGACCTCTATCCTATCCCTTTCATGGACAGGATCCACTCGGGAAGTTTGTTGATTCTCGATGCCGCAACGCGAGGTACCTCTCGTTGCTACTGGGTCAAAACATTTACGGCAGACTTAACTCGCCTGGGCTGATATTGTGAAGGTCTTTTCGGAACTGGAGGCATGGGTCCTAGCCTGTCCCGGATCCAAAGTTGGGGCCCAACCCTGTCTCGAGCTGGCTCTAGAAGAGGAAGTCCCAGACGGTCAAAAGCAGGCTGCCTAGCCCTGAACCTGCTCGGTTCTCCCTAATCATTCGGGTTTGTTGGTTGGACTGTGATGCCTTCGGCGAGCAGGCGGACACACACGGTTTCCACGAAGGCTGCCGCTTGTTGGTTGAGTGCGGCCTGGCTTATTATAGGGTTTCCAGAAGCCCGCGCATTAGTTGTTTGAAACGGAGCTTGATTGGTATACCCGGACTTCCTCCTTTTTCTTGGGGCATTTCGCGTAGGCCTCGCCGAAGGTTGTTCCGAAACTCCATGTTAGCCTTGGGACGAGCGGAGCCTCATGGTTTCTGTAAAATAACAAAAATGCAAATGCAAAATAGTTGACTTGATTAACTGGGTGTAGGGTTTCCCCATAGACAGTACCAGAAAGTGTTAACAGAAATTTTGCTCAGGGTAAGAAATCTCAGTTAACACCCTCGAGACCACTACCACCTAGATGGTGGCCAAGGTTGAACGTATATGTAACAGTGCCTAGTAAAATGACAAGGAATATTGGTACTACTAACCACCCAAAAGAATCAAAAATACTTTCTTTATTAATAGTGTGTGATATACAAATCTCTCTCAAATTGCTCTCAATTTTCTCTAGGGTGTACTCTGGTATTTGTCGTATGCCTGTCGAAAAGTAGTCTCCTCTTTCTGAAGGCCGAAGTCCTTCTTTTATACATTGTCTTCAGAGGTTAAACTAACGGATTCTCCCCTTGATTTTCTCCATCCCTTCCCCCCTTATCGGACGGGATTTTACATTTAAATGTCATTGGCTTTGAGTTAATTGCTGAGTGGAGAATATCTTGGTGGAGATCAATTTGTTTCCTACTTGGACTCTATTACTTGTTCTGTACGTATGTAAAGTCTTAAGATATGATCCAGTGTGTCTTCAGGTTTAGCATGATCCCCCATAAGGGTCGTTGAATATGGTGTGTATTATGGTGAGGTACATCAGATAGTGAGGTTGATTAATGTCTTAGCCCCGATATTCAGGAGTTTAGTCTAGCCAGGAGCTAGGTCTGGCCTCCCTTGATCTTTTGGAGCTAGGTACGACCTTTTACGGACACCCCACTATGTTAGCGAGGTATAGGCGACCTTCTGGAGAGATTGCGAGGTAATCCCGACTTCGGGGGGATTTCCTGGTTTCAGGTTTGGTGACGCAGGCTAGATCTGACCGAGCCGGGCTCTACTTCGGGTGTTTCTGGAGCCCGCCCTTATTTCTATGGGCCGGTATCGTAGCTTGGCTTCGGGTAACATGGTCTCTTGATTGATGACCTTGGGCATGGAGCCAGGTTTAGAGGGTGGAAAATTTCCTTTTGGTCCCTAGCCAAATTTGGCTATTAACAATATCTCAATTGATAACACTTGTGACCATAAGTCCATCATTTATCTCAGGATTAAGATAAACTCTTTGATTGGTCTCCAGTGAAAACTTTTATCCACTGATGGTTCTGGATAAAGTATTTCACAATGATCCTATTCAATGCACCTAGTGCACTAGATTCTTTTGCCCAAAGACACTACACTTTGATGATTTTAGACTCATCATAACACATTTGATCCCACTCAAATGCTAGTAAAAGAATCTACAACTTTAACAACGTAAAGGCGCCTAACCTTTATTTCAAGTTGTGAGTATTGTTCAAGACTAACTAAAGAATTATGTCTACCTCATACATATCCAGATGTAATAACAATTCTTTATTTCTCATTGTCTTTTGACATTGTGATTATTTACTTTTGACAATTATAATAATTAAGCTATAAATGCTATGAGATTTGTTAAACTAGAAATCACTTTATTAATATGAGAAGATTGTCAAATACATCATTACACTCTTGCTATTGAGCATAATCCCAACACGCAGCCCCAAAATAACCAAAGGAACGCAAGCTATACAAGAAAAACAAAGCTAGGAAAACCTAAACGATTCTCTACCAATACAGTTATTACCAACTAGCGAAGAATAGAACGGATGAGTGAAAGACCTCCATGAATCAGAAGAAATACCCAAAACGTGTTTAGAGAGAGCATCCGCCACCTGATTACATTCCTGAATATATAAGAAACCTGGAACTCTATATGCGAGATCTTATGAATCTAGCACTGTCAAGCTTGACAAACATGCCAGGTAACCTGATCTGACCTAATCAAAAGAAGCTACACTATATAAGAAGAATCACTCTCAAGTGAGATCCTATGCCAACCTAAATTCCAAGCACAATTGATGGATAAAGAAGCCGCAAGGATCTCAGCCTGAAAAGCAAAAACCTAACCAAGGGGGACCGCGAAACATGCCTTAACAAAAGAGTGCCACACTAGAGATAAAGCAATCCTGAAATCAACAGATTTTCCTTCAAAAGTCCACTAGTTACGGGAATACCACACACTTCAAACCACTGCATGAATAACATCTCTCTACAGAACCCTAATTTGATCATTGAAAGAAACAGACATGGCCTGCCTGAAAATAGAACCCCAAGTGTCATCGGAGATACACCTCTGAAATATGGAGAAAACCGTCTCCCAAAGAGATGTAGCAAGAGGGCACTTTAGAAAAAGATGATCCACTGATTCCGAACTAGCACCACAAAACTACACCTATAAGCTAATTGAAACCCGGATATGCACAAATGATCTTTTGTGGGGAGCCTATCAAGCAAAAGCCGCCAACACAGAACCGAACGGGAGGGAGGGATATATCGAGACCAGACGTCCCTCTACCAGGGGACTTGCGGGATGTCATGAAACATCCTAGAGTAAGCCGCCTTACAAGAAACACTACCCCTAGAGTGAGGCCATGCCAAATAATCTGTCACTAGAGAAATCGTAATCCTACTAATCAGAAAGTAGAGATCCATAAACCGAGCTCGAAAGCGATCATCCAAAATCCATCTACCATCCAGAATGAAGTCAAAAACCCTAGCCTGAAGATGTGTGGCCAGGAAATCAGGAATCCCAAGGATATCCAAAATGGGCACCCCAAGCTAGTTATCGTGCCACAAATCCCTCTGTAAGTCTTCCCCGATATGCCAAATACAATCCTTAATGAGCTCAACTTAGTAAGTCCTAAAAGAATTCCAGATGGAATAGGTGATGTAACCTCTCTACGGTTTATGCAGCTGCCTAATATACCTCTCACGCAAAAAAGTGAAAGCAAAACTGCTCAAAGTTATAAACTTCCAAGTGAGCTTCCAAAAGTAATGAATCGTTCAATAAGGCAAGATCTTTCAAACCAAGACCACCAAGAGCATAAGGTCTACAACAACGGTTATAGGCAACACGGACAAACTTAGTCTCCTCACAAGAACCAGTCGACAAGAAATTTTTGATCTTCTTAGTAACCATCTAAATTAAGGAAATCAGCCACTTATAAACCATAAAAGAGTGAACAAAAGAGCCAGTAATCATAGAGTGAATCAAAGTAGCCCGACTAGCCAAAGAAAGGGACTTACCTTACCACTTGGCAGATTTAAACAAGATCTTATCCGTAATGGGCACCAAAATAGATTTCTCGGGCTTACCCCGGAAAAGAGGAACCCTTAGGTAAGAAAATGGAAACCGACCAATCTGCATCCCAACTAAGGACTGAAGAGAACTAATCCAAGCTA
Organism: Dipteronia sinensis; assembly: GCA_033220585.1. Taxonomy (NCBI): domain Eukaryota; kingdom Viridiplantae; phylum Streptophyta; class Magnoliopsida; order Sapindales; family Sapindaceae; genus Dipteronia; species Dipteronia sinensis. The sequence goes on along the minus strand of CM065636.1, from coordinate 49,578,268 downwards.
GAGAAACTGAAGACCCAAAAAAGATGGAGGACTTACTCCAGTTAACAAGTTGACCTGAAACACTACCATAAACTCTGAAAGCATGCACAACCCTCCTCAGGTTTTTGACCATTCCCCTACAAAAGATCAGAACATCATCGACATGTAACAAATGAGTGGGAGCAGAAAAACCCATTGGGAAGAGATAGGCAAAAGCTGATCCGACGATACCATCCTCGAAAGTAACCTATTGAGAAAATCCTCAATGATACCGAAAAGAAGAGGAGAAGAGGATCCCCTTATCTAACCCCTCTCGAGCAACCAAAATAACTAGCCGAAGATCCATTAATCAAAATAGACAGTCTTAAAGAGCTCAGAATGCTAACAATCCAATCCATGAAGGTTTGAGAAAAACCAAAAGCCCTCAGAACTCGACAAAGGAACTTCCAATCAAGAGTATCAAAAGCCATACAGATGTCTATTTTCATAGCCACATTACCCCTATAGCATTTCTTATGAAGCTCATTAACACAATCAGATGCGAGGGCAATACAATACTCAATGTGCTGATCCCTGATGAAACCAAATTGTTGCGGAGAGACAATCCTAGCAGCAATCTGAGCTAACTTGTCAGCCAAGAATTTAGAAGAAACCTTGGAAAGAAAATTACAAAGCACAATAGGATGAAATTGATCAATTCTGATCGAATCCGTCTTCTTCGGAAGAAGAACGATAAAATTAGAATTCAAACCCGGGGCAACCACTCTAGAATGGAAGAAATCCTAAACCATAAGAATCACACCTCTACCCACAATCTCCCAACAACATTGAAAGAAACCATCGGGCCTAGGAGTCGAAAGATCATCCATGGCAAACACCGTATCAAGGATAACATCAACAGAGAGAATAACAACTAAAAAGGAGTTCTCCTCTTGGGAAACTAAAGAGGGAACAGTGTCATCCACAATAGAAAGATCCTAATCAATCATATATGAATCAAAAGAGAATAAATTCATGTAAAATCTGACAATGTGATCTCTGATAACAGTCTGATCAACCGAAATAACCCTATCAATCGAAAGCGAGGACAAAACACTCCGACATTGCCTACACTTGATCGAAGAATGAAGAAAGGATTAATTACGATCCCTATCCTACAACCATTTCACTCTGGATCTATCATGAAAAAAGCACTCATGTCTACATAAAAACACATCAAAATCATGATGAATGCGTGACTCAGTCAAAAAAAGCTCATCAGAAAAACCCAAATCAAACATTTGGCTATGAACGGAGCGAAGCTCAGCAGATTTCCTTAAAATGTTAGCATTGAGATCACCGAAAACCTCCCAATTCCAAGACTTGAGAACCTTTTTCAGATTCTTTAGCTTACCAATAACTACCTAAGGAGGTCGACCATTACAAGGAATGCTCCACACCCTGCGAACCAGGTTCATGAAATCAGGATGACCCACTCACTTACTTTTAAAACGAAATGGTCTAGATGTAGAGACCTGGGACTCAGCTAACCGAATCCAAAGCAGACAGTGATCAGAAAACCGACGGGAAGAGCCACAAATGAGATATCTCATAAATAGGTAATGCAACCCTTTAAAACCAAAGTCCTGTCCAATCTTTTAGGATTATGCTCAATAGCAAGAGTGTAATAATGTATTTGATAATTTTTTCATATTCGTAAAGTGATTTATAGTTTAACAAATATTATAGCATTTATAGTTTAATTATTATAATTGTCAAAAGTAAATAATCATAAGGTCAAAAGACTATGAGAGATGAAGAATTATTCGTACATCTAGATATGTATGAGGTAGACACAATTCTTTAGTTAGTCTTGAACAATATTCACAACTTAAGATAAAGGTCGGGCTCCTTTACCTTGTTAAAGTTGTAGATTCTTTTGCTAGCATTTGAGTGGGATCAAATGTATTATGATGTGTCTAAAATCATCAAAATGTAATGTCTTTGGGCAAAATAATCTAGTGCACTATGTGCATTGTATAGGATCACAATGAAATACTTTATCCAAAACAGTCAATGGATAAAAGTTTTCACTTAAGGACAATCAGATAGTCTATCTCAATCCTGAGATAAATGATGGACTTATGGTTGCAAGTGTTATCATTTGAGCTGTCAATGAGTATGATTATATAGCATAGTCTATCCTCGATGGTTTAGTGGTATTCATTTGTTGATCAATAAAGGTCTTCATTTATAAATATAGACATCGTGACTCCATTTATTAAATGTGAGTAGAATATCATCATATGGATATTTTGAGGTATTGGATATTAAATCTTAACGTTAAGTTTACGATAGTGTCTATTGAAATATGGCTTCTGGACAAGTCAAAATATCCAAGTTCAATATGTGGCCATATAATTAAATATGGTTACTAGGAGAGCTATAGGCGGTCTGTGAGCTCTTGGCGATTACTGGTATTTTTCACGAGGATACACTTTCTACAATAAGGTTCTCTATGGTACGAATAATTAACATTAGCTTATTCTATATTTGTTAACGGAAATTTTGCTCGGGATGAAAAAATCTCAGTTAACGCCCTCAAGACCACTACCACGTAGGTGGTGGCCAAAATTCATTGTATATGTAACAGTGATTTATAAAGTGACAAGTAAGCAAGAATGTTTTTATTGAACATGTTGTAGGGAAAAATCGATATAAAACGCAGCGGAAGAAACGAAAAAAAGATTTCGTATGGTTTTAAAATTTTTCTCAAAGTTGAACCTTAACCTTTTAATTAATTAAACTCAAATATATACGGTTAGAGTTAAATACCTCTTGACGCGTGATCCGATTGACATACGTCGATTGGTAATCCGCAAAATCTTTTCCGATGCCCGTGAACAGTACCCGCGTGAACAGTACCGTGTGAATAGTGATTATGAACAGTACCCGCGTGAACAGTACCCATGTGAACAGTGATCGTGAACTGTACCTCCCGTGAACAGTGATCGGGAACAGTACCGCGAGATCTTCCAATCCGAACACATACGTGAATCAGCTAAGAGCATGGTCTCCCTTTTTCTTTGAATTGCAAACCTGAGAATGGATGAACAAAGTTTTCTTTTTCTTTTGTTAGTCACAAAACAATCAAAAGAAGACAAAAATTATTCCGGTCACTTTTGAGTTCTCAATCTAATGATTGAAACTCGCGTGAACCTAATTCGATGTTGTACACACAAGCTTATTGATGAACAAGCAATCAGTGTACTATCAAAGAATAATCTCTTCTCTCTTTTATGTTTAGTAGAATAAAAATTATCCTTTTCTATGAATTGAGAAGAAGAAGAAAAATTGAATCATTCAATCAACTATGGTGGCCGAATTCTATATGTGGTATTATATAGGTGGCCGAAATTTTGCTTCCTCTTCTATTTAGGATTGCCGAAATCTTCCTCTAAATGGACTAGGGTTGCCGCAACTCACATACCAAAAAGAGTTTGTGTAGCACCCTAATTTCCATCAATCTTTAGACTTCAAAACCTAATCCAACTCATAGATATTTTTATTCTTTTATTGACTAAATAAAAAGACTTCTTATTTGATTAAATAAATAAAATTATTTATTTATTTTCTTATCAAACAAGTCTTTTACTTTTAATATACTACTACCAATAGTATAACTTTAGGAAATATATTTCCTGATCAGAAAAAGATTTGTTTCTTAATTAAACAATTAATTAATAAATTAACTAATTCTTATTTAATTAAAACAATGAAACAAAATAATATATTAGGTTAATATATACACCTTGCCGCCCCACTTATATAAATGGGCCATATATTATTTTCTTATTTCATTTAATCCATTGGACTTTAAATAAAAGCCCACATGTGAACCAGACCCATTCTTACTAAAAGAAACAAGCCCACATGTCTCCTCTTAATATATTAATATAATAGTGCAGCCCATTAATTAAATAATAGACATATTATATTCTTGATATATTAAAAACAATTCTAGATGGACCCTTAAATCGGCCCGGTAGAATATATCAAGTGATCCATGCAAATACGTGTGGATTGGGGATCTTGGCGGGCTATCTAAATTTAAGCTTCAATAGACACAACCTAATCACAATCAACAAATGATTCACTTAGGTCCAATCTATTAATTTTAACTCATTCCACTAAAGAGCTAAAATTGAACTCTTAAATAAAGATAGAATAAGGAGATGTTTCTCATTCATACCCTAGACAATCTTATAGGAGATGGTGTATCCTCGTGAATAATATCAGTAATCGCCAAGAGCTCATAGACCGTCTATAGCTCTCCAAGTTACCATATTTCCTCATATGACCACATTTCGAACTTGGATACTTTGACTTATCCAGAAGCCATGTTTTCAATAATCATTATTGAAAACTCAACGTTGAGATTTAATATCCAATACCTCAAAACATCCATATGATGATATTATACTCTCATTTAATAAATGGAGCCACGATGTCCATATCTATAAATGAAGTCTTCTATCGATTAACAAATGTATACCACCAAACTATCGAGGATAGACTATGCTATATAATCGTACTCATTGATAGCTCTAATGATAACACTTGCAACCATAAGTCCATCATTTATCTTAGGATTAAGATAGACTCTCAGATTGTCCTCTTTAATGAAAAGACTTATATCTAGTGACGGTTCTAGATAAAGTATTTCATTGTGATCCAGTTCAATGCACCTAGTGCACTAGATTCTTTTACTCAAAAACCTTTCGATGATTTTAGACTCATCATATTCATTTGATCCCACTCAAATGCTAGTAAAAGAATTCTACAACTTAACAAGATAGAGGTGCCCAACCCTTAACTTAAGTTGTGAACGTTATTCAAGACTAACTAAAGAATTGTGTCTACCTCATACATATCCGGATGTATGAACAATTCTTCATGTCTCATAGTCTTTTGACCTTATGATTATTTACCTTGACAATTATAATAATAAATGCTATAAGTAATTGTAAGAATCAGAATTCACTTTATTAATATGAGAAGATTGTCAATTACAATGTTACACTCTTGCCATTGAGCATAATCCTAACACATGCATGGTATACAAATATAGAGGTTCTTCTCTCTTTTCTCTCAACTCTCTCTAGGGAATGGTTGATTGTTAGTCTCCTCTTTTTTCTTTCTTTTCTTTTCTATTTATACATAGTTTATAGGTCAACAGATTGATTCTCCCTTGATTTTCTCAGTCTCCTCCTTATCGGGCGGGATTCTTGCTTTAATGTCATTGACTTTTGAATTGACGTCCGAATTAAGAGTATCGTGGTGGAGATCAGTTTGTTTCCTTTTTGGATTTTATTACTTGTTCTGCATGTAGATAACGTCTCCAGATATGATTCAATGCATTCCTCGTATCCTTTCAGTATGATCCTTTATGGATGTTGTTGGATATGACGATATGGTGTGGTGCATCAACCAGGGAGGTTGATTAGTATTTCGACCTTGATATCTGAGAAGTTTCATCCAGCTTTGAGCCAAATCTGGCTTCCCTTGACCTTTTCGAAGCTAGGTGTGGCCTCGACTGACCTTTTGAAGCTAGGTGTGGCTTCGACTGACCTCGCGGCCTTTTAGGGACATTTTTCTGTGTCAATCGAGGTACGGACGAGTCTCTAGAGCACTTGCGAGATGACCTCGACTTCGGGGAGCTTCTAGTTTTGGTGATGCGGGCTAGATCTGATCGTTCTGGGCTTTATTTCTGATGTTTCTGGAGCCCAACCTTATTCTTAGGGTGGTATCGCAGTTCGGCTCTGGACAGAGAGGTCTCCTGGTGGAATCTCTCGAGTCCGGGCTCTATCCCGGATGTTTCCGAAGCCCGCCCTTGTTTCTGGGATGGTATAGTAGCTCGACTCTGGATTGAGAGGTCTCCAGGTGAAACTCTCGGGTATGGAACCAGGTCTGGGAGGTGGAAAATTTCCCTTTGGTCCTTAGCCAATTTTGGCTATTAACAGAAGTCCCCTCTGACTTGAACACCAGACGTCGAGCTCGGGGTTGAGGTCAGATTTTCACTTTATTTGGGAAATCTTCCTCTTTTTACCGTTACCGAAATATTGGGGAAATTTCTTCATTTGAATGACGTGTTGCGAACCGACTAATTTATCTTCGAATTAATCTGATTGCGTTACGGCAGTCCCCAGATTTTTTACCATTACCAGAATCTTGGGGAGATCATCCTCTTAACTGCGTAAGTGATGTGGCATGAGATGATTAGCCAGCTTTCGAGTTTAATCCGGTTACGTTACCGTAATCGATTTTTTACCGTTACTAGACGAGTATCTCGGTGCTGTTGCCCTTCTGCCTATATATATGTCTGTTTTCCTCCTCATCTTCCTCACATCTCTTCGAGCTAAAAACTTTTTGCTGAGAAATATTTCCATAGCTTTTCCTCCGAGCTTGCTTCTTTCTTCATTCTTCATCTTCTATAATGTCGAAAAACAGTCGTGACTCAACTGATTCCATATTCAATGGCGAGGAGGTCATCAGTCTTATTCTAGGGAAGCGAGCTAGGAAGAGTTCTGACGGCGACGATTCTCCGCCCACCTCACAACCATCCCGGTCAAGTAGGAATGTATCTAACGGGACTGGGTTCTCCAACCATCCCGACCACCCTTTAGATATCGTCGATGATGACTCCGACAAAGAAACGGCCGGTGGCATTGCGGGGGAGCGTCGGGTCTCGGCTCCTGGTCCCTTTAGGGAGAGGCTCCCTCCCTACGATTACCGGGTTGTCCCAGATTCCACCGTTGACCCGGTGTGGATTGATCACTTGAGGTCAAAGTTTGGCATCCCCGACTGCGTATCCATCTCGGTACCTCCCAAAAATTATGAGTTTTTCAACCCCCCCTAAAGGCGTGCTTCCGATTCATGTGGCCGCTCTTGAGAACGGGGTCAGGCTTCCCCTCCATCCAACCTTTCGGTGGGCTCTTAACGTTATCCAGCTCGCTCCCCTCCAGTTGACGCCTGGCTTCTGGAGGCATCTGATTGGTTTCCTTTTCTTATGGAGGGAACAATGCCAGATGAGTAAAGTGACGAGGGAGCCAGGTGCAGAGGAGCTGGCTTATCTCTTCCAGATTGGGAGCTTGTCTGGGGCTCCTCGAGGCCGGTTCTATGCCAAGGCAAAGAATAAGCTTAATTTCATCGTTGTTGGTGCCTCGAAGAAGGATCCCGCGAGGAAAGAAGAATGGATCCTAGCTGGGGATGACTGGGGGAGCATGATTTTCATCGGAGGGCATGAATTCGAGGTTCTTACGGCTTTCAGTGACAAGCCCTCCTGGGACCGGGACTCCCTTCCTTCCGAGTCTGAAGCCGTCTTAAAGGCTATTCTAGCCCGAAATTATCTGAATCTGAAGTTCCCTACTGCTGAAGCTTTTGACCCTCGTAGGGTGAACAACTATTTGTGGATTTTAGACGATATTCCTCGTAAGTATCCTTGTGTTGCTTCGCCTTATTACTTAGCTTGGTTCTAACATTTTCTTCTTTAATCTGTTTGTTTACAGTTTTTGTTGTGGAGCCGGCCACCTGTCACGTCTCACGCTCTCCTCAAGGTGGAGCTTCTCTTCCCTCCTCTGGGGTCGAACCTGCCCTGGCTTCGTCTATCTCTCCGGCTGGGTCTAAGATGGCCACTCTTGCCTCACAGGCTTTCCGGGCTTTGGGTAAAGCCCCCTAGGTGGTTGGCCCGGCTGCTTCTGCCCCCTCGGCCGTGACTGCTAAAGTTGCGACCCCTTCGACTCAAACACCTGATTCCGCTGCGCTTCCAACAACAAAAGCCTCAAAGGTTTTTGGGAAAGGTGTTGCTTCTGGGAAAGGTGTCGCGAATGTTCCTTCCAGTCGCTCCCGGCCCCAGCCGAGCTCGACAGGGCGGGATGAGGTCCTAGAGCAGTTCATAGCATCCTGTCCGGGTGGCGGGATCTCCAAGATGGCTTCTATGCCTGTGGAGGTCCTTATAACCAAGGGATATGCTATCTTAGCTTAGGTAATTGCATTTCCTTCATGCTACTTTTGTTAATTCGTTTAGTTTCTAACTCGAGTTCTGTATTTTGTAGGCCTTTAAGGTTAATGTCGCGATGGGCCAGCAGGTAGCCCTCTTTTGTGATCGGGCTGTAAAAGCCGAGGCTGAAGCCATGAAAGCTGGGGAACTGCTAAAGCAGGCTCGGTCTTTAGTGGAGGTGACTTCCAGCCAGGGAAAAATCGAGCTCGAGATGGCTGAGCTTCGCAGCGATCATGAGAGGATGAAGCAATCTTTCGATCAGGAGCGTCTTTAATCTCTCCGGCGGTCTAGGCAGTGGGATTCCTGGAGATCTAAGGCTAAGAAGCTGGACCTCGAGAACCAGTATCTGATTACTCAGGTGGCCAAGCTACAAGCTGACGCGGAGACCTCCTTCAATGACGGGTATTTTTATGCTTCCTTTCAGGCCGTGGAAGCTCTTCCTCCTCCTTTTGATTTATCGTCTATTGCTGGCTGGGACAGACATGAAATAATGCTCAAAGTTGCCGAGTTATCTCGCCCTGAGGGCGACAAGGTGGTCCCTTCTAGCCCAGCAGGAACTGGGAAGCAGCCCGCTCAGTCAGATACCTCATTCCATCTTTCTTCCTTTATCACCTCGGGTCTTGGGGAGTCTTCTAGCAAAGTGATGTCTTCTCGATCCGAGGAGGACCAATCGGGAGCCGGTGAAGAGGTTAGGAGCCCATCTGAGGATCCCCCTTTAACAGAGATGGAGGTCGACAGGAGCCAGATGGGGTCCTTGGCTGCCCTTCTTGACTCGGATGTCCCTACTAAGGTTATGGACGTAATTAATGAAGTTTTCGAGGAAGATCCAGCTGATCATCCGATGGAGCCTCTAGATGGAAGAGCGGTCGGTGAGGGTAACCCAGATGGACAGCTACCTATAGAGGGGGTTGATGCAGAGGATCAGCAGGAAATAGGAGGGCCAGCGGATGGGAGCCATGAGAGTCCTAAAGCTTGAAGCGGATGACTTGTTTTTGATTGCCCGGAAAAGGGGGTGGGCACCCTGTTTTGCCATTATCAATTTTTCATTTTTCTTCTTCTTTTTGTAGCCCGAGTTCGGGGGTTGGGCTCCTCATTTGGATGTTGCCTTATCGGGGGATAGGCTCCCCTTGTCCTTAATGATAAATCGAAGCGCGCTTTTGAGAACTTTTATTTTGTTTCTGGTCTTGAATGGTATCCAGAGTAGCATCTGTAGCAACAATTAAGATTCGTGTAGGGAATGATGATGATTTTGATCCTGCACACGAAAGCAAACAATATACGTATATATATATATATATATATTTTATGGGGTGATAACCCAACCAAGACATCAGGAGGGCTACTTAGCTATTTCCTAGTCTTTGAGATCTGGAGGGCAACTATGCTCTTACACTCAGATCCTTCTTGGGGGTGGTAGCCCGACCAAGGCATTAGGAGGGCTATCGAGCTATTTCCTGGTCTCAAGATCTGGAGGGCAACTATGCTCTTACACTCAGATCCTTCTTGGAGGTGGTATCCCGACCAATGCATCAAGAGGGCTATTAAGCTATTTTCTGGTCTCGAGATCTGGAGGGCAATTATGCTCTTACACTTAGATCCTTCTTGAGGGTGGTAGCCCGACCAAGGCATCAGGAGGGCTATCGAGCTATTTCCTGGTCTCGAGATTTGGAGGGCAACTATGCTCTTACACTCAGATCCTTCTTAGGGGTGGTAGCCCGACCAAGGCATCAGGAGGGCTATCGAACTATTTCCTGGTCTCGAGATCTGGAGGGCAACTATGCTCTTACACACAGATCCTTTTTGGGGGTGGTAGCCCGACCAAGGCATCAGGAGGGCTATCGAGCTATTTCCTGGTCTCGAGATCTGGAGGGCAACTATGCTCTTACACTCAAATCCTTCTTGGGGGTGGTAGCCCGACCAAGGCATCAGGAGGGCTATCGAGCTATTTCCTGGTCTCGAGAGGTTTATGTCGAATTTCCATACAAGGTTATAGTCACTAATTTTGAACATGGTTCGAGACAAAGATGGAAGAGAAAAGGAAAATGACTTTATTGACGATTGAGATGTAGTACATCTTTATTCGGACCTGTAATGAAAACTAAGTGGGGGGTAGACTGCTTGAGAACTCCTTTCAAGGGTAGAATTTCTTCAAATGATCTGCATTCCAAGTGTGGTTGATGGATCGTCCGTCCATATCTTTGAGTTTATAAGCTCCATTGCGAACAACTAGCTTTATCAAATATGGCCCTTCCCAATTTGGACTTAAGACTCCATCCTACCTTTTCTGAGTGTTCAGTGTCACTTTCCTAAGTACCAGATCCCCTTCCTTGAATTTCTGGGCTCTAACCTTTTGGTTGAAGTATCTAGCGATCTTGCTCTGGTAGATCGCTACTTTCTCTGCTACCCGGTCTTGCTTTTCTTCTAAGAGGTCTAGACTAGCCCTGAGCTTGACTTCGTTACTTTCGGGCTCAAAGTGTTGTACCCTGAATGAGGTTAATTTATGCTCGATGGGGAGGACTGCTTCAGCCCCGAAAGCCAGGGAGTAATGTGTCTCTCCGGTAGCTGTTCTTTTTGTAGTCCGGTATGCCCAGAGGACTTCTGGTAGCTCTTCGGCCTATTTACCTTTCTTCTGCTGAAGCTTCTTTTTCAGTAGTTTCTTGATTGTCTTGTTGGTGGATTCTACCAGCCCGTTAGTCTGGGGATGAGACACTGAAGCGAGCCTGAGATCGATCCCCAGTCTCTTGCAGAAGTCTTTGAATCGGGCATTGTCGAATTGCTTTCCTAGGTCGGCTATAATGATGAGAGGGGTCCCGAACCTGCATACCACGTTAGTCTTGATGAACTTGGTTGTATTCTTTTCTGATATTCGAGAAAAAGGTCCTGCCTCGACCCATCTTGTGAAGTAGTCGATAGCCACGATAGCATGTTTCATCTGTCCAGGAGCAGTAGGAAGTGGCCCAATTAGGCCGATTCCCCACATGGTAAAGGGATAAGGTGAACTAAGGGACGACAGTCGCTCGGGTGGCTGGTGGTTCAGGTTTGAAGTTCTTTGACAAGGTTCGCAGGATTGCACAAAACTCTTTGCATCGTGATGGATGGTCGGCCAATAGTACCCCATACGAAGCACCTGATAGGATAGAACTTCCCCACCTATGTTGTTCCCACAGTCCCCAGAGTGGACCTCTCTCAAAGCCCACTTAGCATCATCGGGATGCAAGCACCTAAGTAAGGGGAGGGATCTGCCCCTCCTATAGAGGTATCCGTCCACCATACAGTATCGAACTGAGAGTCTCTTAATTCTTCGGGCTTGGTCGGGCTCTTCAGGAAGCTCTCCTTCAAGGAGGTAGGCGACAATTGGGTCCATCCAGCAAGGCAGGCGATCCAGGGAACAAATTTCTCCATTCGCGGCTATGCTTGGCTGGGTGATAACTTGGAGGGGAATTTCCCTTGGTAGGGACTGGCCTCCGTTCGCTGCTATTTTAGCCAGAACATCTGCGCGATGGTTTGGGTGTCGAGGCACCTGATCGATCTTGAGTCCCTTAAATTTGCCTTTTAGCAGCCGAGCTAGATTTAGGTAGGCAACCATATTATCCTCTTTGCCTGGTAGACCCCAGTTATCTGGTTTACAACAAACAACGAATCGCTCTTGATCTGCAGGTAGTCGGCCTTTAGTTCAATGGCTACCTTCATCCTGGCTAGGAGGGCTTCATATTCCGCTTCGTTGTTGGTAGCTTTAAACTCAAATCTGAAATAGTGACAGAATTCAGTCCCCTATGGATCTATCAAAACTATGCCAGCTCCTCCCCCGGCTCGTCCGGATGCTTCATCTGAAAAAAGGATCCATGGCTTGCAGCCTGCCGGCCAATTTTCAACCTCGGATATCTTCTCAGGGACCTCGTTTGATACTGAGAGGTCATCTGGATCTGGGATCGCTGAGAATTCTGCCACGAAATCGGCCAAAGCCTACGCCTTAATCGTAGTCCGGGGCTTTTACTTTAGGTCGAACTGAGTGAGCTCTAGTGCTCATAAAACTAGCCTTCCTGACACGTCTAGTCTTTGCAAGAATTGGCGGAGGGGTTGGTCTGTCACCACTGCTATTGTGTGAGCTTGAAAATAGGGACGGAGTTTCCTCGCTGAGATCACCAGAGCATAAGCGAGCTTCTCTAGGAGAATGTAATTCCTTTCTGATTTGGTCAAAGCATGACTCACATAGTATATGGGTCTTTGAAAACCGTCGCTACAATCCTTGGCTAAAGCCCCGCTTACTGCGGTTTCTGATACAGCCAGGTAGATCTGCAACTCATCTCCGAGAACCGGCTTGACTAACAAAAGGGGGCTTGTTAGGTACTCTTTCAAAGCTTGAAACGCCTGCTCGCTTTCCTGGCTCCATTTCATGTTCTTCCCTTGTTTGATAGCCTTGAAGAATGGGAGACATTTATCGGTGGAGCGAGAGATAAACCTGTTAAGTGCCGCCACCCGTCCAGTCAGAATCTGTACTTGCTTTAGCAAGGTCGGGGATTCCAGGTCCAAGATAGCTTTGATTTTTTCTGGGTTGGCTTCTATACCTCTTTCATGAACCATGAAGCCCAGAAACTTCCCTACCGTTACCCCAAAGGCACATTTGGAGGGGTTCAAATGCATCTGGTTTTCCCTCAGTATGAGGAAGGTTTTGCGAAGGTCTTCCTGATGTCCCCTTGTGGTTGGGGATTTCGTGATCATGTCGTCGATATACACTTCCATCGTCCTTCCTATCTCGAGCTTGAACAGTTTGTTAACCAGCCGCTGGTATGTGGCCCCTGTATTCTTCAGACCAAACGGCATTACCTTGTAGCAGTATAAGCCTTGCCTAGTAATGAAACTTGTTTTATCTTGGTCAGCCGGGTGCATTTTAATTTGGTTGTATCCTGAGAATGCGTCCATAAAACTCAAAAGTTTATTTCCGGATGTGGAGTCAACCAGCTGGTCGATCTTTGGTAAAGGAAAACTGTCTTTCAGAAAAGCCCGGTTGAGGTCGGTGTAGTCAACATACATATGCCATCTCCTATTCACCTTCGTGACCATGACCACGTTGGCGACCCATTCGGGGTAACGTACTTCTCTGACGAACCATGCTTTGATCAATTTATCAACCTCTTCCTGCACCGCCGCGTTCCTATCAGCGTTGAAGTGACGCCTCTTCTGCTTGACGGGCTTGACTGTTGGATCTACTGCTAGCCAGTGGGTGGCCAACGATGCCGGAATTCCAAGCATTTCATCATGGTTCCAGGCGAAGATGTCACTGAATTCCCTAAGAAGGCCAATCAGTCCTCTTTTTACTTTTAGATCAAGGGTGGCTCCGACCTTGACGACCTTGGAGGGATCGTCATTCCTGACGGATATCTCTTCTAGTTTATCCACGGGCTGCCCGCTGGCCCATTCCTTACTCCCTTCTTCCTCGTAGGGCATGATAGGTTCATCCTCCGGATGCTCAGGGTGTTTCGCGGGCTCCTTCTCCTCCTAGATTATCCGGGATGTATCCATGTCTTCCTGGATTAATGTCACCTGCACACACTGCTTCGCTAGGGCTGTAGGATTGGCAGATACTGCGTAGCATTTCCTGGCTGCTTGCTGGTCTCCACGTACCTCTCCTACTTTGGTTCCAATCGGGAATTTCAAGACGTTGTGGTATATGGACAAGACTCCTTTCAAGGAGGACAGGAAAGGTCTCCCTAGGATGGAGTTGTAGGCCAATGGGGTGTCCACCACAACAAAGTCGGTCATTAGATTCTGTTGGAGCGGGGTGACCCCGATTATTACTGGGAGGATCATTGACCCCACTGGTATGATCGAGTCCCCAGTGAAACCATAAAGCGAAGTGGTACAGCTGTTGTAACAATGTTGCTTCAGGTTCAATTTTTCCAGGGTATCCTTGAAGAAGATATCTACACTGCTACCTGTATCCACGAGCACGCGATGGACCAGACAGTTGGCGATCTGTATCGTGATGACCATAGGATGATCATGAGGTTGCACAGTATTGAAAACATCTGCTTCGGTGAATATGATCTGAGCTGACTGGGAAGGCTCTGTCGGGCTCTGGCTGACTTCGAAGATCCCTCGGCTCTCTCCGAGGCAGGGAACCTTTCTTGCGTGGTTTTTTCGGGAGTTTTTGGAAACGCCGGCCAATGTAGGACCTCCGCTGATAGTGTGTATCACCTGGATCTGTTGCATTAAGTCAGCCTGCTCCCTTTTCCTCTTTTCTGCGTCCTCGTGAATTTCAGCTTGTACCTCCCTTCCAGTTCTGATATTATCTCTGACCTATTGTAAAAACTCAATCAGGCATCCTCCCCTTATCAGGGCCTCAATCTGGTTACGCAAGTTATAGCACTCTGAAGTGTTGTGGCCCACGTCTTCGTGAAAGTCGCAGTACTTGTACCGGTTTCTCCTGTCAGCTGGGGCCTTTATGGGAGCGGGCTTTTGGAGCAACCTTTATCCCGTATGGCAAGGTAGACTGTTTCCCTGGAAGCATTCAAAGGGGTGTAGTAGTCATACCCTTTTCCCCCTTGCATTACTGGAGCCACGGTCATGTGAGGCTGCGAAGCCCGGAGAGGGGTTCGTTTTGCTGGATATCTTTCTTGCCTATGCGGAGGAGCAGGGAGGCGATAGGTCGACCTGTTGGGAGGTTTATTCTGAGCTTTCTGGATTGGCTCAAATTTAGGGGCTTCTTTCTTCAGACGTTTTACCGTTCTCATGTCGTCATGTTCTATCTTGACCTTGAGTTGTTCGTCGATCTCGACCTGCTCCAGAGCCCGGTCATTGGCCTCCTGGTAAGTCTCGGGAGGTCTCTTGGTGAAAGAACGGAAAATCTTTCCTGCCCAGAGGTTTCGCCTGAAGTTGGCGAGGGTTTCTTTTTCAGTGAAAACTCCCATTTGTATGACCTCCTTGTGAAATCGCTCCACATATGATCGAAGAGTTTCACTCCGTTCCTGGATCACATATTGGAGGTGTATGGGATCTTTCGGGCGAGGTTTAACTCCTTGGAATTGTGAGCAAAAATCGGTTGATAATTTTGTGAAAGAATCCACGCTTCCAACGGGTAGATTCCTGAACCAGGTTTTAGCGTAGTCGGTCAAGGTCGTTGGGAACATTCTGCACATAGCTGCTCTGGTAGTGTGCTGGACCTCCATCTGTTGAACGAAGCTCTCTAGGTGGCTTAGAGGATCTTCTGTACCAGAGAACTTATCTGCTGGCATTTTGAATTTAGGGGGGAGCTCTGCTTCCCGGATCCTCCTAGCGAAGGGAGCGTTCATCTCGCTCAGGGGATTCTTTTTTTCCTTCTTACTCTTTCCCTTGCTTATCTGCTGGACCTCTTTTTGTAGCTTTGCCAGCTGATCCCTCAGTCGCTTGTTCCCAGGTCTCTTCGAGTTAACCTCAGATTCCTCACTGTCGAATCTTTCTGATGAACTGGCAATTTCTATCCGGTCCTCCTCCTAGACATGATCTACTCGAGGAGTTTGTCTACTTTCTTCTTCTAGGGCCCGGGTAGTTCTCCTAGATGTAGTTGGATGAGATAGCCCTCGAGGCTTTCGGGTAAAAGCATCCACGGCAGACTTAACTAGCTGGGGTAGATATTGTGAAAGTCTTCTCGAAGCTGGGGAAATGGGTCCCAGCCTATCCCGGATCGAACGTTGGGGCCCTGATCTATCTCGAGCCAGCTCTGGAGGAGGAGGTCCTAGGCGATCAAAAGCAGGTGGCCTAGCTCCGAGCCTGCTCGGCTCTCCCTGATCATTTAATGTTGGTTGGCTGGATTGTGATGCCTTCAGCGAGGAGGCGGACGCGGACAGATTCTACTAAGGCCGCCGCTTGTTGGTCGAGTGCTGCCTGGCTCACTATGGGGTGGCCAGTAGCCCGCGTAATGGTTGTCTGGATCAGAGCTTGACTACTATATCCAGACTTTCTCCCCCTTCCGGGGGCTTTTCGGGTTGGCCTCACCGGAGATTGCTCCGAGACTCTGTGTTGGCCTTGTGAGGAGTGGAGCCTCATAGTTCCTGTAAAACAATGAAAATATAAATGCAAACGATTGGTTAACTGGGTGTATTCCCACAGACGGCGCCAGAAAGTGTTAACGGAAATTTTGCTCGGGATGATAAATCTCAGTTAACACCCTCGAGACCACTACCACGTAGGTGGTGGCCAAAATTCATTGTATATGTAACAGTGATTTATAAAGTGACAAGTAAGCAAGAATGTTTTTATTGAACATGCATGGTATACAAATACAGAGGTTCTTCTCTCTTTTCTCTCAACTCTCTCTAGGGAATGGTTGATTGTTAGTCGTATGCCTGTCGAATAGTAGTCTCCTCTTTTTCCTTTCTTTTCTTTTCTATTGATACATAGTTTATAGGTCAACAGATTGATTCTCCCTTGATTTTCTCAGTCTCCTCCTTATCGGGCGGGATTTCTTGCTTTAATGTCATTGACTTTTGAATTGACGTCCGAATTGAGAGTATCGTGGTGGAGATCAGTTTGTTTCCTTTTTGGATTTTATTACTTGTTTTGCATGTAGATAACGTCTCCAGATATGATTCAATGCATTCCTCATATCCTTTCAGTATGGTCCTTTATGGATGTTGTTGGATATGACGATATGGTGTGGTGCATCAACCAGGGAGGTTGATTAGTATTTCAACCTTGATATCTGAGAAGTTTCATCCAGCTTTGAGCCAAATCAGGCTTCCCTTGACCTTTTCGAAGCTAGGTGTGGCCTCGACTGACCTTTTGAAGCTAGGTGTGGCTTCGACTGACCTCGCGGCCTTTTAGGGACATTCTTCTGTGTTAATCGAGGTACAGACGAGTCTCTGGAGCACTTGCGAGATGACCTCGACTTCGGGGAGCTTCTAGTTTTGGTGATGCGGGCTAGATCTGATCGTTCCAGGCTTTATCCCGGATGTTTCTGGAGCCTGTCCTTGTTCCTGGGGTGGTATCGCAGTTCGGCTCTGGACAGAGAGGTCTCCTGGTGGAAGCTCTCGGGTCCGGGCTCTATCCCGGATGTTTCCGGAGCCCGCCCTTGTTTCTGGGATGGTATAGTAGCTCGGCTCTGGATTGAGAGGTCTCCTGGTGAAACTCTCGGGTATGGAACCAGGTCTGGGAGGTGGAAAATTTCCCTTTGGTCCTTAGCCAATTTTGGCTATTAACAATATTTGTTTAAGAGTTCAATTTTAGCTCTTTAGTGGAATGAGCTAAAATTAATAGATCGAACCTAAGTGAATCATTTGTTGATTGTAATTAGGTTATGCCTGTTGAAGCATAAATTTAGATAGCCCGCCAAGATCCCCAATCCATACGAACTTGAATTGATCACTTGATATATACTACCAGACCAATTTCAGGGTCCATCTAGAATTGTTTTTGGATTTCAAAATACAAAAGTTTGGGAGAGGTGCGGTCATGTGTGATCAAGACACGTGGTAACTCTTCAAATGCCTGGGATGGGAGACCAAGGATGTGGGAATCCTTGGGCAGCTCTAATGGGGTGCAATTAGCATTCCATTAATACATTAAGAATATAATTTGGACATTTTAATTAAATGGGCTGTTAAATTATATTAGTGTATTAATTTAAGGCATGTGGATTATTTTTTTTATATTAATTACGAATGTGTCTTGTTCACATGTGGACTTTTTATTAAAGTCCAATGGATTTAATAAAATGGAAAAACAATATATTGGCCATATATAGGCTTGGGCAGTAAGGGCTAAATTATTAGCCTAATATATTGTTTTATTTTATTATTTAATTAAATGGATATTAATTAATTTATTAATTAATTATTTGATTAAAAGTCAAAATCTTTTTCTAACTAGGAGTAGGACTCTTAGTGTCATACTATTGTTAGTAGTATGATAAGTATCAAATACCTTATTTGATAAGTAGATAAATAAAAAGGTTTTATTTATCTAGTCAAATTAGGAAGTATTTGATATCTATCAAAACTCTAATTGATAATTAGTCAATTAGGAAGTTATTGATAAAGTCATAATTCTTTTTTGATGTTCAATAATTTATTATTGGATAATACACTCATGAGTTGGAATATGTTTACACTACTAAATTGATAAGAGTTTTGGTGAAACAAAACCCTCCACAAAGAAGGAGAAATTCGGCCACTATATATATCCCTATCAAGGGAATTCCGCCATATGTTTTTTTTAGAAGAAGAATTCGGCCAAGTGACCAAGCGTTCTTTGTTTTTTTCTAGGAGGATTATTGTGACTAACAAAAGAAAAAAGTTTGTTTTCCATCCTCGGGTATACAATTCAATGAAAGGGAGCCCACACTCCCATGTGATTCACGTTTGTGATTGGATTGGAAGATCTTGTGGATTCAAATCGACGCAATATCAATCGTCACGTGAAAAGGTATGAAACTTGAATATATTACAGTAATTTTATTTATTTATTATTACAACAATAAAATAAAATAAAAAACTTTAAAACTATCAAGAAGGAAATTATGGCGATGATAGACCACCCTTCTTGTTGCAACTTCAAACAAAATTACATTGAAACTCTAGGACCAAAATCGAGCAATAACAAATCATATTATAAAAACATATATATATATATATATCCATACATTTCAATGTAATAATATATGTGAATACCTAGGCTGCCGTGTCTTTCTAAAACATGTATATTTACAATAAAAAGAAATAGATCCACGTATATATACATCAATTAATCAAGGGTACAACCTGGCTCTAATACCAATTGGAAGGAAAAACACGCGACATCAATTGACCCTTGCCTTTTACAAGGATCTTTTCAGCGCTTTGAACAACTTGCAAGGTGTATTCCTTATTGTTCAAGGTGTAGTCCAACTTGAAATGATCAAAGGAATCTGACAGTGAGCTGACAATCATGTCAATTTTCGTCTCACCATTTATCTCAGCACCATTGAGTTCCGCAATGTTAAGATGTGCTATGACTTCATCATGTGATCTTTCACAGCCTGTCCTGGTTTCATCCTAAGATTCATGAAAGCAGTCACTGCCTCTCTCTTAGTTGTCCTGGACCTCATAGCAAACATCTCCTCTAGAGACATCATTATATCAGCAGCAGTACTCATTCCTTCATGTTGCTGTTGCAACACATCAGAGATGGTTGCCATAATGTAACATTTGGCAATCTCATCCGAGGTCTCCCACTACTTATACTCGTCTCTTTGAACCTCAAAAGATTCATTAGTAGGAGCAGGTGGTTTAGGGGTAGACAAAACAAACTTATACTTTTCATATTGCAACAACAGCCCAATTTTCCTTTTCCATGTGACATAATTATCACCAGTTAAAGTATTATCTTTTAGGATATTGATTGGGGATGGGGTTATGATTTCTGAATAAAATAAAAATTATATAAGTAAATAATCATGATAATGCACTTTCGAATATTTATCTTGAATAAAATAAAATAATTCAATCGTAAATTTCAACGGTGATCCAACATCCATAAATGCCATGCCTCCTTTGGGAGTTCGCACCATTTACTAGTTGGACTAGGTCCCACCTAATTGTTAACATAACAACCAGCGTTTTCAATTTAGCCTTGCGATTTATATTGACAAGAACTCTTGGGAGGATATCAATAAAACCACATTGAGTGTGTTACCAAGTTTTCGACCTTCAATATATTCCTTCACGAAAATCCCTCCTTTGAGAGTAGATATCACTTGAGTCAATTGTCTAGTCTATCCTTGTAAGGAAGTATCTTGCTAAATTTTGTTCATGGATACCCCTTGGGGGGTTATCACACGAATCATAAAGCTCAACTAATCTTGGAGGTCACAGGCGTTCAAACCACCTTCTCCTACTCAATTGTTTAAGGCGTGTGATTGAATTCCATAGGATGATTTACCAAGTTATTTAGATGCCAATTAGATACCTAAACCATTCAATACATGTTCATACCAAAAGAGATATATGAGTGGCACTGCTATTCTATATGACATATTATTAAACAATGATAAACAATGCAATATTTACAAAAAATAAATAGCCACAATTTTGGTCCATCCTAGAAAAACCAATAAATTACATTTGTTTGAAAAACAAAAACCCTAATCCTAACTTGGCGAACAAGTCATCAAGCAGCCGTCTGTCAAAGGTCTTGCGCGCCCGTAGCAATGCACGGTTGTCCCGTGCGCAGCACCGCTCGAAAGTGCACATATGCATCCAACGCGTTTTTTTATTATAAAAGGGGCGCTTTGCTTCACCGCAACAAGCGCAGCTACGCACTTGGTCGCATGCACGCTTACTACTTGGTGCACAAGGGCCGCCCTGAGCTGCTCCATTGCTTCTTTTTCTGCTTCCAATTCTTCAATTCTTCGATTCTTTGAAACTTGAATATATCACAGCAGTTTTTTTATTATAAAAATAAAATAAAATAAAAACTTAACAACTATCAAGAAGGAAATTATGGCGATGATAGTCCACCCTTCTTGTTACAACTTCAAACAAAATTACATTGAAATTCTAGGACCAAAATCGAGCAGTAACAAATCATATTATAAAAACATATTGTTGACGATGATTTTTGGATTATAGAAAGTCAATCACGCGTCACACAAGTTGATTGCAATTGACAATTAAATAAGAAATTGAAAAGAATAAAATAAGAAACAAGCACAAGAGAGTTTATGTGGAAAATCCTAAAGGGAAAAAACCACGGTTGCCGATGACGGCGAGAAAATAATCCACTATGAAAAGAATATTCCAATCTCTTTCTCACTTGCTCTCTAATAATACCCCTTCATTCATGAACCCTTGTTGGGTGTTTTTAGGGTCTATTAATACATGTATAGAACCCTAATTCTTGGAGTACAAGAAAAAGAAAGGTAGTAGTAAATCCATAAAACTCTGGCTTGTTGGAGTTGTTTTAATCACATCATGACTATTGCCTATTCCTTGTTCTGATAACTCTAAAGAAATCTATTTCCTTATCGGAGTATGCTTCATGAGACCTTATTTGAGGAGAATTCTTCTTTACGTGTTTGAGTCGTAATAACATTATTAACATGCCAAGCATCCGAACTGTTAGGATTATGCTCAATAGCAAGAGTGTAATATTGTAATTGACAATCTATTCATATTAATAAAGTGATTTCTGGTTTTACAAAATCTTATAGCATTTATAATGATAATTGTCAAAGTAAATAATCATAAGGTCAAAATGTTGGAACCCCGTTCACTGGTAACGCAGCGGAAATAGGTTTTAAAAATTTTATACAGATCATAAACGATCTGGAACCAGTGAACTTAGGATCGCAATTCTTTTTCCGGAACTAATACATACAATATGTAAACACAGGAAATTGTAATCAATATATTAAAAGAAAATTTAGAACCTTACCAACGTTTGAAGGCTCCTTTACTTTACGATATGCTCCTGGTCTGTACTACTGATCTTCCTCGCTATATCCCGGGACTGGTAACTGCGTGTGGGCGCTTCACGTACTCAGGAACTTAGGAGGATGTAGAGAGAATGAAGAAAAAACAATTTCTTCCAAGAGAATAATTTACAGAACAACTCTTGTTCTTTAAAAGAAAATATAATATATATATATATATATATATTTTCAATTAGTGTACAGCTCCACCAATTTCTCTCTTTTCAAAAACTCACGCACAGCACCTTTTTTTTATAATTGTTTTGTTTCAATAGTGCAACAATTGCACTTCTTTCTCTTTTTGAAAATATCACACGCACACTATCTCTCTTGTTTCTCCTTTTTGTGTTACACACAATATGAGTTTGTATCATATACAAACACTTGTGTATATCCTTTGTGTGCTATATTTTTGTTATCAATATATATCATATATATATATATATATATATATATATTATTATAACTAAAACTCTTTAATTGATATCTCTTTAGATTTTAAACGATAATTAAATATTTATTTTGAATTTAAACATTTTAAATTCAATTTCAAATATTTAATTTAATAAAATAAAATAATCATATTATCTTATTCTATTTAAAATCAAATATCAACTAACATCTTCCATTTAGTGATTAATAACAAAATTAAATAATCTTATTATTTAATTTATTTAATCACCATTATTCATTAATTAAATAAAATCAATATTCAATTATTTCCCGAATAAATACGTGTCACTTTCGTAACACAATTAATTGGACAATCCAATTAATTAACTGTGACCCTTGTTACCTAAATCGATCGGGCTAGCAAGGGGACCTAATGGACCTACAGTATTTTGAGATCCAATAATCCTCGGAATTATTAATTAAACTCTTTAATTAATATTCCTTGATTATTAACTCCGGTGTTATTCCACTAAAAACCCGAAGCTGGACTCTCTCAACTGTAGACGTTTTTACACAGACCGAAACAACTCGGTGTCCATCGATATAGCTATTACACATGGTGTGATCCTCTACAGTAGTTCATAATTAGAGCTGGGTCATAATGTCCGTTATACCCCTCTAATCACATATATCCTTTAAGTACCATTGATTTTCTAATGGACAATAAATCCTATTTCCTCAAAGAATTAGGAGAGCGCTCATATTATCCAAGCCTCGAATCAACCCTTAAGGGAACTACCATGTAATTCTCACAAGAAGGAGTGGATTCCACTATTGTGTACATATCTTCCCAGCCACAAGCCAAACCGCAATCCCAACATACGGAGTATATTGATCAGGAACTGCATCTGACCTCACCCATGGTATATCAAAGACCACGATCTAACCTGAAGGAGTCAATAAGACACTCAGGATTAAGATCACCCATATATAGCCATCATTAGTTGATATATATGAATCTCATCGGTAAACGGATCTTGGTGAGAGGTTCATATAGATCATGGCCCAGTCCTATATGATCACATCATACAAGGTGCCTCCATTCCCATATCTCATATGAATGATTCAGGATAGAATCACCGTACATTACGGAATGGACCGCAGCTATAGATTAACCACAAATAAAGTACCCAGCTTTATTTGCTATCTATGGACTCTTTAGATTGCACCTCTCTTACTGTATCCATCCGCATATGACACTCATATACACAGTTCGAGAATACATCCGGCAATCTAGGATGTTAATATATTCATAAGTTATAAAATAAACAACACAACAAGAATGAATTGAATTTTTCTTTTTATTTATTTCATAAATCCATTTACAAATTACATCTTTAGGGCAAAAACCCCAACAATCTCCCACTTGCACTAAAGCATGTGAGGCATGTCTCGTAACCCTAGACCATCTAGGTGACCCAAAAACACTTTAGCTAGTAAGGTCTTCGTAAATAGATCAGCATGATTGTCTTGTGAGGCTATCTTCGTGACTATCACATCTCCTCTCTACACTATATCTCTAATGAGATGATACTTTCTCTCTCTATATGCTTCCCTCTCTTGTGGCTTCTTGGTTCTTTGGAATTAGCCACAGCACCACTGTTATCACAATAAAGTGTGATGGGCTTATCTAAATCTGGAACAACTTCCAGATCACTCAAGAACTTACGGAGCCAAACAGCCTCTTTAGCAGCTTCACAAGCGGCTACATATTCGGCTTCCATGGTGGAGTCCGCAATGCAAGATTGCTTTATACTTCTCCACACAATGGCTCCATCACCTAGGGTGAATACTGATCCAAGCGTGGATTTTCTAGAATCCCTGCCTGACTGAAAATCAGAATCTGTGTATCCTAACGGGATCAAATCCTGTCCGGAATACACTAGCATACAGTTTCTCGTTCTCCGAAGATATTTGAGAATAGTCTTGACAGCAACCCAATGATCTAATCCTGGGTTGGACTGGTACCTGCTGACTACTCCCACTGCACAGCAGATGTCCGGTCTCGTGCATAACATAGCATACATGAGACTACCTACTGCTGATGCATATGGTACACGTCTCATATCCTCAACTTCTTGAGGTGTCTTAGGACACTGTTCCTTAGACAAGTGAACCCCATGTCTAGAAGGTAAATTACCTTTCTTGGAGTTCTGCATCGAAAATCGCACAAGAATCTTGTCGATATATGATGCCTGAGACAATGCTATGAGTTTGTTCTTATGATCCCTTATAAGTTGGATCCCCAGAACATAACTCGCCTCTCCCAAATCTTTCATTTGGAATTGGCCAGCCAGCCAGCCTTTTACATCAGATAACACTCCCACATCATTCCCAATGAGTAGGATGTCGTCCACGTATAGGACCAAGAAAACTACCTTTTTGTCAATGATGCGCTTGTAGACACAAGGCTCATCGACATTCTGCTCAAAGCCATAGGTTTTGATCACATCATCAAACCTGATGTTCCAAGATCTAGATGCTTGCTTAAGTCCATAGATGGACCTTTGCAACTTGCAAACCTTTTGCTCTTGATCTAGAGACATGAATCCCTCTAGTTGCATCATATAGATGATCTCGACAAGATTGCCATTCAAGAATGCAGTCTTGACGTCCATTTGCCAAATTTCATAATCAAAATAGGCAGCAATGGACAAGAGAATCCTAATAGACTTAAACATGGCTACTAGCGAGAAGGTCTCTTCATAATCAACCCCCTCTTTCTGGGTATAACCCTTAGCCACTAGCCTTGCTTTGAAGGTCTCTACCTTCCCGTCTACTCCTCTCTTTCTCTTATAGATCCACTTACATCCTATGGGTTTTACCCCATCCGGTAAGTCTACAAGATCCCAAACTGAGTTAGAGTACATGGACTCCATCTCGAGATTCATGGCTTTAAGCCATTCCTCTTTATCAGGATCTTCCATTGCATTCTTAAATGTCAATGGATCATCCACACTATCAGCAGAGACAACACTTTGTCCCTCACCTATACCTAAATAGTGTTCAGGTTGTCTTACAACCCTCCCACTACGTCTAGGTGATAGTGTATCCTGATCAGGAACCATCTGACTCTCAGATGTTTGTGGATCAACAACTCTTGTTGATGAAGCACTAGTCTCACCAGGCTCCAACTCATTCAATACAATCTTAGAACGAGGTTTATGGTCACTAATATAATTTTCCTCAAGAAACGTTGCATTTGTCGATACAAATACTTTGTTGTCTTCGGGACTATAGAAGTGTCCACCTCTGGTCTCCTTGGAGTATCCTACAAACAGGCAGACCACAGACTTGGAGTCTAGCTTTCCACTTCTGTTTTTCAGCATGTGTGCTGGACACCCCCATACGCGGAAATGTTGCAAACTAGCTTTACAACCATTCCACAACTCTAGGGGAGTCTTAGGAACAGATTTGGATGGCACTACATTCAAAATGTATGCCGCTGTTTGTAACGCATATCCCCAGAAGGAATTTGGTAATGATGAGAAACTAATCATAGATCTCACCATTTCCATCAGGGTTCTATTTCTCCTCTCCGCTACACCATTTTGCTGAGGTGTACCAAGAGCTGTGAGTTGGGAAACTATCCCATGCTCGACCATGAAGTCTTCAAACTCTTGGTCAAGGTACTCACCTCCACGATCTGATCGTAGTGACTTGATAGTCCTATCTAATTGATTCTCAAATTCAGCTCGGAATTCTTTGAACTTTTCAAATGTTTCCGACTTTCGTTGCATTAGGTAGACATATCCGTATCTTGAGTAGTCATCTATAAAGGTGACATAATACTCATAGCCGCCCCTAGCTCTAACATTCATCGGTCCGCAGACGTCTGTATGTTGAGTTCTAGTGGCTCTATAGCTCTAAGCCCTTTTCCAGTAAAAGGTCTCTTAGTCATCTTACTTTCTAAACAGGATTCGCAGACAGGTAAGGTGCCAACCTTTAACTCACTTAAAGGTCCACTTTTTACTAGTCTTTCTATCCGGTCAAAGTTGATATGACCAAGCCTTAGATGCCAAAGATACGTGTCATTATCTGGAGAAATCTTATGTCGTTTAGTTTTAGGTTTTTCAACCTTAAACATTTCGGTGTTAAGCAGTGTAGTATGTATTAACGGTCTTAACACATACAAATTGTTTTCATTAATTCCTGAACAAATATTCAGACCATTTTTTCCAATAATAACAAACTTATTATTAAAAGAAACAGAATACAATTATTCTAACAACTTAGAAATGGAAATCAAATTCCGTGTAAATCCAGGAATATAAAAAACATTGTTCAATAATAAAAAACTATTATTATTACAAAATTGCAATCTTATTGCTCCCACTGCTTTGGCCGACACGACATCCCCCGACCCTACACGCATTGATATTAAGTTTCCACTTAGTGTAGTTATCACCAGTTAATTTGTCATTTGCGAGAATTTGAAGTAATGCAGAAGACATAATTGCTAAAATAAATAAAACATTCATTCAGTCATTTATTAAAACAAGTGCGAGTGTTTTGGCATAAATTTAAACATGATGCATGAACATGTTTAACGAACTAGAAATACCCAAAAAAACAGTTACTATACCACAACAATCCAACATACCACAAAGAAGTGCCGCCTTAGGGTCGGTCAAGTCCTTGCATGTTGGACCGAGACATTCTCAATCAAATGATATTCTAGAATAACTCTTATTCCATATCATTCAACCATCGTTTATTCAGTCAGGTTTTTAATTAACAAAACTTGATCAAAACCTTCGTGAGTGTAACCCACCATTTCAGATCTTATGAGCTTAACTCAAGAATTGCCGCCTTAGGGTCGGTCAATCCCGAAATACCCTGAGAAATCCTATTCGTTAGGAAGTCAACCTTGGTATTGATCTTTGTGGAAACCCTCCTTAGGGAGGACGAAAGCAAAGCCGTCACGAGGCCCCACTCGGATCTCATGGTGTTGAACTAATAACGGAGACTGTGGGATATATATGTAATATATCCCTCTCCCACTCACTATTTAAATATTAAGGTTTTCTATTATCCGTTAATGCACCTAGACTCTATAGGATCAAACTGCTAATTTTAATCAAGTTATCTAGCGCATTAATAAATTCATTATTAGAAATAAATTCTAATTTAACTAATAAACTATTAATGATTTTTAACAATTAAAAATCTAATCTATTAGTGAATAATCTAAATCTTTGTAAACTTTTTACTAAGGTCAGATTATTATGTAAGTGTTTACCAAGTTTTAACTATAAAAACTCTAACACTTTATGCGGTCCATTTATTATTAGGTTTTTAATCATATTAATCCTAATTACAATAAATGACCCTATTAATCTAACTTATTAAACACTTTAATAACCAGATTAATATTAATGAGAATTAACAAGTTTTCTAACAATTAAAAAACTAATCTCATTTTCATAGCTAATAATGTATTTACTGATTTTAATCATATTAAAAAAAATAATACATAAAAATTAGGCTATGATGCATGTATGACATATCAAATATATTTGTGTAGGCACATCTAATCTAAATGACATACATATGCATGGCAATGCTTTTATCATTATATAATATAAAGCATACATGAATTGACCGAGTACTGTGGATTATTTAACCTAAAAAAAAATTGGAATCTAAAATTACAAAAATACGCCCAAGGCATTCCTTGGTCTTCTTGTAATTTCCGAATCTTCTAGTCTCTTCAAGTCACTCCGATTCATCTCATGAATCCGAAATAGGAAATCCGCACGGAACGCACTAGGCAACACTTGCCAACGGAACCGTGCAAGACGACATGAATAGTGCCCGCCATGAACAGTACCGCCATGAACAGTACTCGTATGAATAGTACCAGAATGAACAGTACACACATGAACAGTACCGTATGAACAGTACCATACATGAACAGTACCGTATGAACAGTGTCGTGAACAGTACCCATCACGCGTATTTCCGATTTCGCCCTTCCGACTTCGTGATTTTTCTAGGTCTTCAATATAGGTTACATTTTTTTTACATTACAATAACAGAAGAAAAAAAAAATAATAATAATAAAAAATATAATACAACCCATAAACCCTAAATCCACAGTACCATATAATTAACGATCAATCATGTTTTTGTAAATTAACAAATTCAATATACATACAAAAACAACATACAATCAATTTAAATAGTGCCTACACAATCATACATACAGGAGCATCGAAAACAATTTCCTGTTCGGAAAAAAAAAATTGGCTCTGATACCAATTATTGGAACCCCGTTCACTGGTAACGCAGCGGAAATAGGTTTTAAAAATTTTATACAGATCATAAACGATCTGGAACCAGTGAACTTAGGATCGCAATTCTTTTTCCGGAACTAATACATACAATATGTAAACACAGGAAATTGTAATCAATATATTAAAAGAAAATTTAGAACCTTACCAACGTTTGGAGGCTCCTTCACTTTACGATATGCTCCTGGTCTGTACCACTGATCTTCCTCGCTATATCCCGGGACTGGTAACTGCATGTGGACGCGTCACGTACTCAGGAACTTAGGAGGATGTAGAGAGAATGAAGAAGAAACAATTTCTTCCAAGAGAATAATTTACAGAACAACTCTTGTTCTTTAAAAGAAAAATATAATATATATATATATATATTTTTTTTCTTTTTGTTTCAATTAGTGTACAGCTCCACCAATTTCTCTCTTTTCAAAAACTCACGCATAGCACCTTTTTTTTATAATTGTTTTGTTTCAATAGTTCAACAATTGCACTTCATTCTCTTTTTGAAAATATCACACGCACACTATCTCTCTTGTTTCTCCTTTTTGTGTTACACACAATATGAGTTTGTATCATATACAAACACTTGTGTATATCCTTTGTGTGCTATATTTTTGTTATCAATATATATCATATATATATATATATATATTATTATAACTAAAACTCTTTAATTGATAACTCTTTAGATTTTAAAAGATAATTAAATATTTATTTTGAATTTAAACATTTTAAATTCAATTATTTAATTTAATAAAATAAAATAATCATATTATCTTATTCTATTTAAAATCAAATATCAACCAACATCTTCCATTTAGTGATTAATAACAAAATTAAATAATCTTATTATTTAATTTATTTAATCACCATTATTCATTAATTAAATAATCTCATTATTCAATTATTTCCCTAATAAATACGTGTCACTTTCGTAACACAATTAATTGGACAATCCAATTAATTAACCGTGACCCTTGTTACCTAAATCGATCGGGCTAGCAAGGAGACCTAATGGACCTACAGTATTTTGAGCTCCAATAATCCTCGGAATTATTAATTAAACTCTTTAATTAATATTCCTTGATTATTAACTCCGGTGTTATTCCACTAAAAACTCGAAGCTGCACTCTTTCAACTGTAGACGTTTTTACACAGACCGATACAACTCGGTGTCCATCGATATAGCTATTACACATGGTGTGATCCTCCACAGTAGTTCATAATTAGAGCTGGGTCATAATGTCCGTTATACCCCTCTAATTACATATATCCTTTAAGTACCATTGATTCTCTAATGGACAATAAATCCTATTTCCTCACAGAAATAGGAGAGCGCTCATATTATCCAAGCCCCGAATCAACCCTTAAGGGAACTACCATGTACTTCTCACAAGAAGGAGTGGATTCCACTATTGTGTACATATCTTCCCAGCCACAAGCCAAACCGCAATCCCAACATACGGAGTATATTGATCAGGAACTGCGTCTGACCTCACCCATGGTATATCAAAGACCACGATCAAACCTGAAGGAGTCAATAAGACACTCAGGATTAAGATCACCTATTGATCGGGCCAAATATGTTGTATATTTAGGCCCTCAGATCCTTTCCTTTTGTTCTGTTCTCGGGTGTTTTTGTATCTCTCATGGGTTGTTTTATGCTTATTTGTAGGAAATGATGTAAGGACAGGTTTGGAAGCATATGGTGGTGATTCCAGCAGAAAAGGAGCACAAACACCTCTACAGTGCGGGTCAAGTGTGGGTCCAATACGTGTCGCAACCGCACTCCAGCCGCACTCCAACCGCACTCATGTGCAAAGCCGGGGAAGAGTGCAAGTACAGAGATAAAGTGCGGGTACAATGTGGGTCAGCTAACCGCACTCTACCCGTACTAATGCCAAACCAGAGAAGCTGATCACCCAACTAACATTAGAGTGCGGGTACTGTGCGGGTTATCCAACCGCACTCCACCCGCACTTGTATCAAGAACAGAAGAGCAGAGTTGCACCTGACATCAGAGTGCGGGTACTGTGCGGGTCATCTAATCGTACTCTACCCGCACTTGTATCAAGAACAGAAGAGCAGATTGCACCTGACACTAGAGTGCGGGTACTGTGCGGGTCATCCAACCGCACTATACCCGCACTTTGGCTCAAGACAGAAGGTAGATCTTTCACCTGACAGGGAAGTGCGATCACAGTGCGACCACAGTGCGACTCCAAGTGCGGGAACAGTGCGGGTAATTCAACTGCACTCCACCCGCACTCCTGCCATGCTCCGAGAACTGAAGTTGCAGACAACCCATACAGTGCGGGTAAACCACCCGCACTTCGAGCGCTCCAGTCTGATTTTCAAAGCTTAAGTGACCTATTTTTGTATTTAGTATAAATAGAAAAGTATAGAAACGTTTTAAGGAGCTTTTGACTCCGTTTTAGACAGATTAAGCATTCTTAGATTTAGTTTCTCTCTCTACCTCTCATCCACACATTCTCTACTCAACTTCAAGGAAGTTAGGAGATTGGAGCCACTTCAAGGAAGGAGATGTTCTCCAAGGGTTATTTCTTTCTCCTCTCTACTGATTTCCTAGTTGTAATGAGTAGCTAAATCCCCTCTAAGGGGTTGATGGAGTAGTTAGTTTAATATTGGGCTTGTACATAAACTTGATATTATATTGATATTCATGTCTATCTTCCATTGATCTATTCTTGTTGTGAATGTTTATCATTGATTTCTTGTGTAGATACATGATCTTTGCAAGATGTCTTTGTATTATGTATGAGTATTCCATCTAGATATACATGATGTTTAGTTGTTTAATGCTCTAAGGAATGGACGGAAAGTCATGAATTTCGACTCTTAAACCGCGATTTTAATCTAACCTCGATCGTGTTTCCGGCACTATACATCCTAGGTCGGAACCGTGAGAGAGTTAGAAGTCATCACTATACATCCTAGGGTGACTATCTTTAATCGGTTGAGTCAATGTTAGGTAGACGAGCTTCATTTCTAGAATCCGGTAAACAATCAACTCTATACATCCTAGGTTGGTTGTTTACAAGGATTAATCCCTAATAGGTGGTCCGCACTATACATCCTAGGCTGGCCACCTTCTAGGGATAAATAACCGACTCTATACATCCTAGGTCGGTTACCTTGAAAAGCCGTGCTATTGACAAGTTTGTTGCATTGCCTAGTGTTTGCTTTCGAATCCATTAACTCCTTAGTTTCCATCATCTATATATCCTTCACTCCATATTCCCCTTTCATTCTATTTACATATTTAATTTAGTATTATTTAGAGTTGGTTCACAATCTACATTTTCACCAATTCATGTTTTGCTATTATATATATATATATATATATATATATATATACATACCATTGCTTTAGCATTAACTAATTTGGCTAACTCTGCTCCCTGTGGACGACACCCACTTGCCACTATATTTATGTTTTCAAACTGATTTAGGCTTAGTGAGGTTTCTTAAAATATTATTGAAGGACTGATCTTTTAAAAACGACATAAGGGAAAAAGGGTACTGTCAAATGGCGCCGCTGCCGGGGAGCGGCATGTTAGTTTAATTAGTTATGCATGAGTAAGGCTAGTCTAGTAATATTCATGTTCTGCCCTATCTGTTCCTCGTTTACGTTGTGCTTTATTTGTTGTGAAATTTCAAGATTTTAGGTATATGCACGGACGAAGATCGTTGAGAGGAACAGTGTTGCCAGTTAGCGATAACATCAATCGGTTGGGTAGAAGAATAGAGCAGTTAGAGGGAAATATGGACGAGCATAATCAGCATGAGCAGCATGCTAGAGAGAATGAGCAACAAGCTCGAGAGAATGAGGGAAGTGTACATGGGGATGAAGAGCTAGGCCTCACCATGGGCGAGTACACTCTCCCGTTTGTAGGGAATGTGCCCACTGCTATAGTACTGGATGATGTAACAAGGTAGTACGAGTTGAAAACTATGCACATCAGCCTCCTACCGTCGTTTAGTGGGCGAAGTACCGAAGATTGCCTCCAATTTATGAAACAATATGGAGCCACCCTAGAAACCTTCCCTGTAATGGCTCGCCAAGCAGTATTGACAAGGGAGCAGCTTCATCTGAGGTGTTTCCAATATTGTCTGAAAGATGCAGCCATGACTTGGTACATGAACTTGAGGCCGGGATCACTGGTGACATGGAGCCAAGTCTGCAAGGTTTTCTTCAACAAGTATTTTCCGTCACAGAAGGCTAAAGACCTAAGGTTGAAGATAGCTTCTTTTGTTGAAGAGGACGGTGAACCATTCCATAAGGCATGGGAGAGGTTCAACTTATTGTTAGCACAAATGCCACCGCATACATACCATCCAGAACTGAAGGTTAACTCCTTCTATAGTGGACTTTTATCAATAACCCAAATGATGGTGGATAATGCATGCGGAGGTACCATTGCAGACAAGAGGGCAGTTGAAGCTTATGACATTCTGGAGAAGATTGCCCAGAACTCACAACAGAGGACATCGCATGTGAGGAAGGGTGGAAGAATAGAAGTGGGTCAGGATACCCAAGTGCAAATCCAGATGTCTAGAATGAACAAGGAGCTTCAATCAATCAAGGAGCTGATAACCGGAAAACCAGGGCCCTCCCAAGGAGTTAGTCAAGTCATGGGGGAGATTGAAGGGGGAGAAGGGCATTTCAGTCAGGAAGAGCAAGCCTAAGCCCTTGGAGAATTCCCAAGGCAGCCTAGGAATGACCCATATTCGAATACATACAATCCAGGGTTGAGAAATCACCCAAATTTGTCTTGGTCCAACAACAACCTCCTAGGAGCAACCACTCACCAAGGTGGCAACAACAATTACCAAGGTGGAAACAACAACCAAGGGTACCAAAACCGAGGGTACAATAGATACAGTCAAGGGGGAAACAACAACAATCAATGGGGAGGTTCAAGTAGTAACCCACCATCCAACTTCAATTCCCACGCTTCCGCTAGCCAACCAAAGGACAAGTCTCTAGAGGAGATAGTACAGTTATCAAAACTGTTGGTATCGGGTCGGAAGCCCTCAAGAACACCTTACATGCCTCTGAGCAACGAATGTCAGCTTACATGTAGTCCAATGATCAGAGAGCCAACAGTCATGGAGCGTCACTAAAAAAGATAGAAACTCAGTTGGCACAGATTTTTGATGCATTGATGAAGAACAAGGAGAAGGCATCAAGCTCCGATGAATATGTTAACATGTTAGAGGTTGTTCAGTTAGGAGGTGAGGAAACCGAAGCAAGTATGGTAGAGGTCGCAGATAAAGAAGATAGGGAAGTAACATAGGCTCCCCCATTAAACTTGAAGACCCGGGGAGTTTCGTCATAGAGGTACATATTGAGAATTCACCAATGATGGGAGCGGTCCTTGATATGGGGGCTAGCATCAATATGATGCCTTTAGAGGTCTAAGAACAGCTGAAGATTCAGTCAATCAAGCCCACCTCCCAGACGCTCATTATGGCGGACAATTCTCTCGTCACCCCAGTTGGTATCGTGGACCAAATATATGTGAATGTGCACGGTTTGATGGTGCCAGCAGAATTTGTTGTGTTGGACTGCAAAATAGGAGAATCTAGTGGTAGAGACTGGAAACTACTATTGGGGAGGCCATTCATAGCGACAGCAAGTATGGTGGTTGATATATGTTCTAGGGATATTTTCTTCAGCTGTGGAGGGAAGAGTGTGAACTTCAAGGTAATATCCCCCAGAACAAGCCAAGTCAGAGATTGTTTAGTCTTGGAGGCACCACTTTCCAGAAAGAAAAGGAGCCGGGTGCTCACCCTTGTGCAAGCCTTTGAGGGTGTCAAGGAGATGGAATTGGGAAACCAAGACTGCAACAAGGAGAGGCAAGAATCAGAATTCGAAGAGGAGGAAGCAAATACCGAACTTTTCAAATAATTGGGTGAGCTTGAGCGAGACAACATGAAGCTCAAACTAGAGGTTTATTTGCTGAAGACAGAGACTGTACAGTTGAAGGCGAAATTGCATGATCTCTCATCAGTCAACAACGGGTTGAATGAGCAAGTAGTGGAGCTTGCCACCAAAAAGGAGTTAGTCTCCAAGAACTTAGATGCATTGGCAAAGCTCTCAGAAGAGTTTGAAGAAGACTATGGGAGAAGGACAAGGAAACTTCAACTTGGTATGGAGGAGTCCGAAAAAGCGGTAAGGGAATTGCAAGACCAATTGAACATGAAAGATGATGAGTTGAAGCGGGCCAAGGTCAAGGAGTGTGACTTGATAGAGCAACTCGCTGAAATGGAAAAAAATGTCAAGTCCCTCCAATTCGGACAACAGAAAGTGGCCCGAGCCGACAATCGATCAGGGAGTTTCCCTAACCGCCCTATTACTTGTTATTTTTGTGCCAAAAGAGGGCACACTAAAGCTTATTGCTTTAGTTTCCAAAGAATAAAAGCAAGTAGAGTAGGATCTAGGATGAACCCATTAAAAGTTAAACAAATATGGGTTAGAAAGGACCGAGTTGGACACATGAGGATAGTGGGGAGAGATGCAGTGCATAGGCATGTGGCACCGGTTTGGGTGGCCAAGTTGAATGCGCTCCCCATTCTGATCAAACCTTCTTTGGTCGACCGGGTCCCACTTTGAGTGCATTGCACTCGCTTTTGAATTTATTATATTGTTTTTATTTTTTGTTTTTACTTTTCGGATGGTTAGTTTTGTTGCTGTTAACTTTTGAGGCTGTTTGAGATTGTTTTGGTGCAGATACAGTTGTAGGGCAGAATTCAGGAGTCTGTCCAGGGGAACAGTGCGGGTCAGTCACCCGCACTCGTCCCGCACTCTGAAGGCATCAGGTAATAGAGTGCGGGTAAAGTGCGGGTAAATCAGCCACACTCCACCCGCACTTTTGTCGCGCAGTATATATATACATGTCGTTCTCTAGGGCTCCACTTGCCACAAAAGAACAAAACCAACCGCAAACTTCAAAATTTTTCCCTCTTCTCAACTAAAGATGTCAGGTAGACCCAGGAGAACGCCTAAGCAAAGCAGTCAGGGTTCCGAACGACGACCGAGGAGAGGCCCCCAAGTTCCACCACCGAGCATCAGGCACCCGGATTTCGTGGAACGTTTAGACTATTTCAGGGAGCAAGACATAGTGGTAGAGAGGAGGATAGCGGTTGAAGAGCTGGAGGGGACCCCAATTCCTCAAATGATTGAAGCAAGGGGATGGGAAACCTTTGTTAGCCCCCCCCCCCCCCCCCCCCCCCCCCCGATGTATTGTCGACATATAGTCGAAGAGTTCTTTGCTGGGATGGTAGCGGAAACTTTTCAGCGCTCTAGTATGGTTCTGGTCCAAGGGGTAGAAGTCCGTATGACTATAGCGGACATCAACAGATATTATCGGACTGAGCTTCCAGTTGATCCCGAAGCAGTCGGACGTCTAAGGCAAGGGGTGACTTGGAGCGAATTTTTTGTGACCCAAAATGTGGACTTTGCAAATCAGTTAGTGATCCGTCCGATAGATTTTTGGGTGGCCCCTGATCACCGTATGAAGCACACCAACTTAAGGAGTGAGTTGGGTTTCTGGCATGTATTCATCTCCCACTCCTTGATCCCCAGAAAGCACAGGACCTTAGTGAACTTCAATGCAGCCATGATCCTGTACTGTATACTGCAGAATCAGTTGGTAGACATCGGCTTTCTGGTCAAATGAGAAATCCTTGAGATGGGAGGGGTCAGGGTGGACAAGCAGCCACTCATCTTCCCTAGCCTCATCACTGCATTCTGCAGAACTGCCAGAGTGGATTTCGGATCCGACCCTTTCGAATGCGGTTTGGGGCCAGTTGGGCGATTCACATGGAACGACTAGGTCCGAGAGCGGGACCCCTCTGGTGTCAGGGTCCGAACAGGGAGGCAGAAACCTGCTCGAGGGGGCAGCACGAGCAGGCAGCCGGAAGACATCCCGGAACCACCAGACGTGGAGCCAGTTTACATCGAGTATGGTGATTATAGGCCCGCTGCTTCCTTACCCCAGCAGGAGACATATGGAGAGGTCCCTTGGCAGACTTTGCTGACCAGATTGGAGAACCTCAGGACCGAGGTCGCCAACAACAAGAGACAGATCACTGGAGCAGGGCGGAAGCAAATGAGTACTTCACGGACATTTGGGGCAACCTCACGGACATGAGAGAGGCACTCAGTCTTCCGAGTTATCCAAAGAAAAAGAAGAGGCCAGCTGCTTTCTCACCTCCTTCAGGGGGTCCAGACATTGACCCATATGGGGCAGAGCTCAGAGATGCTATGGAGAGATCCAGGAGGGAGCATGAAGAGCGGATCCGATCAGAGATCGACCCCAAGGGCAAAGGGATCGCTAGCGAACCAGAGAGGGAGTTTTCAGACAATGATTGACCATCCATTTTTGTTCTTTATTGTTATTCAGAACTTTTATTGCTTGTATTTATATTTGTATTTTCTTTTAAATGGCGTAGACTTATTTTGTTTCTCTTTTCGCATTTAATATTCGTTGGTAGAGTTGTTGTGTGGATTTAAGCTAGGTTGTACATCTTTGGGAAGCACACAGCAACACGCACAGACATCGAACAATCTTCCTTTCAAAGGGAGTTTTCTACTTTCGATTTCAATTTAGTTTTTTGTTATTTTGAATGCGCATGTTTGTATGTATGTCTAGATTCGGTTTGGGGGTGTTGATCCCTCATTCCGCCATTTATCGCAATTATGCTTATTCTTTTCAACAATGAGGACATTGTTGAGTTTTGGTTTGGGGGTGCATCACGCCTCCGCCGTGTACATTTTTCAGTCCAATTTTTCAATTTTGTCGCTTGTCCATTTTTTTTCAAACTGTAATCCAGTATGGATATGATGCCTCTAGAGTGTGCTTTTGACGAGTTCCTTATATGTGCTCTGACCTTGTGATATAGTTTGGTGCCACTTGAGGTTTAGCTTGCACCATCATGGGTTAGTCCCACCCGTTGGTATGAAGTATTGGGGACTCATTGTTCCCATGTCTTGTTCTAATAGTGGAGATACCCATGAGATCACAAACACAAGCATGAGTGCATTATTGATTATTCTTAAATACGCCTCTCGTCATGTATGTCATGTGCCATAGTTATTGCATTATTTTGTGAATGCGTGATGGATGCTTTCATTCCCTTTTTAGATGGTTGTGGAAGTGATAGTAGGGAATGCATGTTTATTGAAGTACCTCTATAGCCTAAACACAACTTACCATATTGTGTACTCCAAAGCCAAGTTGAGGCCAAACACTTACCCTTTCATTTGGTACCACATTCAACCATATACCCAATAGCCTAAACACATGCCTACCCTTGTACTAATCATGTTAGGATGGGAAATGGTAGTGATGAAAAGGGTTAAAATGGTCCCACAGTGGGTAAAAGGAGATAGATGTTGAAAATATGAAAGAAAAGGGTAAATTATGCACTCTAAATGCCTAAGAAAGGGAATATGGTAACAACTCAAATGGAGTACAAACATTGCAATTGGGAAATTATCAAAAGAAAAATTTAAAGAAAGATTGTATTTGAAGTGCCATAATGAAAGTGTTTTATGTTAAAAACACCCAAACAGAATGCAACATTAAAGGCACAAAAATGTGGGTTAAATGGTTACTAGAGGGGTGAATTTAAAGTAAGAAAAGAACATGGTGTGGGAGTAGAGGTATATTCTAGCATGATTGGTGAGTTTGAACTCCTAAATTTCCATATTGTTTGTGTAAACTCATTCAACCCCACAGCCACACTATAACCGGTTAAAAGCCCTATTTGATCCATGTAAGTCTAGTTTGGGAATTTAGGTTGAAGCACGATCTTTCGCATCCATGGCATGGTGACTCGTTCCTAGGATAGTTCATTGCTTAAATCTTATGTAAAAATCTTCTTTGCATACTTGTTGTGTGGAACTTAGGACTCTTGAGGAAAGAAAAGAGAGGATCCATGTGAGCTTTAGAATTGAAGCGAATTATGCTCAGGGTATGGGAGTAAGTGGTCTTAAATTCATGAATGCCTTTAGGTGTGGGATTCGTGTTCGTACGAGCCTCCCTTGGGTATCTCCAAATTGCTCTTGATCTTGTGCATATGCTTTCCTCCTCTCTATCGCACTTATTTGTATCATATCACACATTGGACTTGCGGCATGGTTGATTGATTGTTTAGGTATCTAGAATTTGATTTCAGTTGGCGTCTTACTTTTCGAATTGATTTGCTCGAGGACGAGCAAAGGTTTGGTTTGGGGGTGTTTGATCGGGCCAAATATGTTGTATATTTAGGCCCTCAGATCCTTTCCTTTTGTTCTGTTCTCAAGTGTTTTTGTATCTCTCATGGGTTGTTTTATGCTTATTTATAGGAAATGATGTAAGGACAGGTTTGGAAGCATATGGTGGTGATTCCAGCAGAAAAGGAGCATAAACACCTCTACAGTGTGGGTCAAGTACGGGTCCAGTACGGGTCGCAACCACACTCCAGCCGCACTCCAGCCGCACTCATGTGCAAAGCCGGGGACGAGTGCAAGTACAGAGATAAAGTGCGGGTACAGTGCGGGTCAGCTAACCGCACTCCACCCGCACTAATGCCAAACCAGAGAAGCTGATCACCCACCTGACATTAGAGTGCGGGTACTGTGCGGGTTATCCAACCGCACTCCACCCGCACTTGTATCAAGAACAGAAGAGCAGAGTTGCGCCTGACATCAGAGTGCGGGTACTGTGCGGGTCATCTAACCGCACTCTACCCGCACTTGTATCAAGAACAGAAGAGCAGATTGCACCTGACACTAGAGTGCGGGTACTGTGCGGGTCATCCAACCGCACTATACCCGCACTTTGGCTCAAGACAGAAGGTAGATCTTTCACCTGACAGGGAAGTACGATCACAGTGCGACCACAGTGCGACTCCAAGTGCGGGTACAGTGTGGGTAATTCAACCGCACTCCACCTGCACTCCTGCCACGCTCCGAGAACTGAAGTTGCAGACAACCCATACAGTGCGGGTACAGTGCGGGTAAACTACAAGTACTCCACCCGCACTTCGAGCGCGCCAGTCTGATTTTCAAAGCTTAAGTGACCTATTTTTGTATTTAGTATAAATAGAAAAGTATAGAAACGTTTTAAGGAGCTTTTGACTCCGTTTTAGACAGATTAAGCATTCTTAGATTTAGTTTCTCTCTCTACCTCTCATCCACACATACTCTACTCAACTTTAAGGAAGTTAGGAGATTGGAGCCACTTCAAGGAAGGAGATGTTCTCCAAGGGTTATTTCTTTCTCCTCTCTACTGATTTCCTAGTTGTAATGAGTAGCTAAATCCCCTCTAAGGGGTTGATGGAGTAGTTAGTTTAATATTGGGCTTGTACATAAACTTGATATTATATTGATATTCATGTCTATCTTCCATTGATCTATTCTTGTTGTGAATGTTTATCATTGATTTCTTGTGTAGATACATGATCTTTGCAAGATGTCGTTGTATTATGTATGAGTATTCCATCTAGATATACATGATGTTTAGTTGTTTAATGCTCTAAGGAATGGACGGAAAGTCATGAATTCCGACTCTTAAACCACGGTTTTAATCTAACCTCGATCGTGTTTCCGGCACTATACATCCTAGGTCGGAACCGTGAGAGAGTTAGAAGTCATCATTATACATCCTAGGGTGACTATCTTTAATCGGTTGAGTCAATGTTAGGTAGACGAGCTTCATTTCTAGAATCCGGTAAATAATCAACTCTATACATCCTAGGTTGGTAGTTTACAAGGATTAATCCCTAATAGGTGGTCCGCACTATACATCCTAGGCTGGCCACCTTCTAGGGATAAATAACCGACTCTATACATCCTAGGTCGGTTACCTTGAAAAGCCGT
Organism: Dipteronia sinensis; assembly: GCA_033220585.1. Classification (NCBI taxonomy): domain Eukaryota; kingdom Viridiplantae; phylum Streptophyta; class Magnoliopsida; order Sapindales; family Sapindaceae; genus Dipteronia; species Dipteronia sinensis. The sequence goes on along the minus strand of CM065636.1, from coordinate 49,538,192 downwards.
GCTATTGACAAGTTTGTTGCATTGCCCAGTATTTGCTTTCGAATCCATTAACTCCTTAGTTTCCATCATCTATATATCCTTCACTCCATATTCCCCTTTCATTCTATTTACATATTTAATTTAGTATTATTTAGAGTTGGTTCACAATCTACATTTTCACCAATTCATGTTTTGCTATTATATATATATACATACCATTGCTTTAGCATTAACTAATTTGGCTAACTCCGCTCCCTGTGGACGACACCCATTTGCCACTATATTTACGTTTTCAAACTGATTTAGGCTTAGTGAGGTTTCTTAAAATATTATTGACGGACTGATCTTTTAAAAACGACATAAGGGAAAAAGGGTACTGTCACCTATATATAGCCATCATTAGTTGATATATATGAATCTCATCAGTAAACGGATCTTGGTGAGAGGTTCATATAGATCATGGCCCAGTCCTATATGATCACATCATACAAGGTGCCTCCATTCCCATATCTCATATGAAAGATTCAGGATAGAATCACCATACATTACGGAATGGACTGCAGCTATAGATTAACCTCAAATAAAGTACCCAGCTTTATTTGCTATCTATGGACTCTTTAGATTGCACGTCTCTTATTGTATCCATCCGTGTATGACACTCATATACACAGTTCAAGAATACATTCGGCAATCTAGGATGTTAATATACGCACAAGTTATAAAATAAACAACACAACAAGAATGAATTGAACTTTTCTTTTTATTTATTTCATAAATCCATTTACAAATTACATCTTTAGGGCAAAAATCCCAACACAAAAGACTATGAGAAAGGAAGAATTATTCATAAATCTGGATATGTTTGAGGTAGACACAATTCTTTAGTTAGTCTCGAATAAACGTTCACAACTTAAGTTAAAGGTTGAGCACCTTTATCTTGACAAAGTTGTAGAATTCTTTTGCTGGCATTTGAGTGGGATCAAATGAGTTATGATGAGTCTAAAATCATCAAAAGGGTGTTCGAGTAAAAGAATCTAGTGCACTGGGTGCATTGAACAGGATCACAATGAAATATTTTATCTAGTACCGTCATTAGATACAAGTCTTTTCATTATGAGGACAATCGGAGAGTCTATCTTAATCCTGAGATAAATGATGGACTTATGATTGCAAGTGTTATGATTTGAGCTATCTATGAGTACGATTATATAGCATAGTCTATCCTCGATAGTTTGGTGGTATTCATTTGTTAATGGATAAAGGACTTCATTTATAGATATGGACATCGTGGCTCAATTTATTGAATGAGAGAATAATATTGTCATATGGATATTTTGAGGTATTGGATATTAAATCTCAACGTTGAGTTTTCGATAATGTCTATTGAAAACATGGCTTCTGGACAAGTCAAAATATCCAAGTTCAAAACGTGGTCATATGAGTACATATGGTAACTAGGAGAGCTATTGGCGGTCTATGAGCTCTTAGAGATTACTGATATTATACACAAGGATACACTATCTCCAATAAGATTGTCTAGGGTATGAATGAGAAACATCTTCTTATTCTATCTATAAGGACCTCGATTTTATGATTGGCTTATTTCATGACAAACCACACCACATTAGGGATGATTGTTTAATGGGTAGCTTAGGTCCGTGTCGGCAAGCTTCCAAGCATCTCCATGACTTCAAGAGCAAAAGGTATACTCACTTGACTTTGTCTCTTGAAGAGTTTAGGTGCATACACACACTTCATGCATGCTTTGTTCATCTTACATTTGTGTTCTTTATTGTTTATATGTGTGCATCCATTTTACAACTCACACGAGCACGTCTTTGTTTGTCCTTACGTGTAGTTGTTTTTGTTCTACGTTTTCCGTGTGTGTTAGGAAACGTCCTCACTTGCACGATGGTGTGCTTGTGTTGTGTCCGCGCTTGCACATTGGTGTGCTTGAGTCTTAGCACGATTTGTGAACACAGAGAGGTTCCATTTTTCCTCACTTGGATTGTTATTCGGTTACATGGTTTTATACCATGATTGTGGGAATTTTGTTATTGACCAATTCTGACCTTTGGTCACTCTTTTGACCATAAATCTTTCTACGTTTATCCAAATCTTGTTTTGTTAAATGGAGTAGAAAGTAGACTTCCATACCTTTCTAATGGTACATTATTCGTAATATTTATGACCGTTTGGGTTGGTTTTGAAGTCTCCAAAGAGACCACTGAAACAGAGCATCTCTGTTGTTATCCGGTTTTGACCTTTGGTCACTTAAATGACCATAACTCTTTCTAAAAACATCAAAACCTCATTCTATAAATTGGAGTAGAAATTAGACTTCTATACCTTTCCAACGGTATATCATATGAAAGGTTTCAATGTCGTTTGGTCATGTTTTGTGTTGCTTGTTTCTGGAGCTGGAGTGTTGTCTAGTGTGTTAGGCGACATGCAAGGCCACTTGTGCATGTCGCCTCCAATTTCGCCTCAGACATGTTTTTCTTCTCCAGAACGTTAGGCGACATGTTAGGCGACTTCATGTAGCCTCTCTTAGGTGACTTCCATGTAGCCTCTCCTAGGCGACTTCATATAGCCTCTCATGTCGCCTGACACCAAAACAGAGCATTTTGGTCTTTTCGAATCAGCCTGTTTTTCCCACCTTTAAAAACCCCTCTTTCTCTTCTTCTTCCCCAACTCTCCTAAATTTACAGAAACCCTAGAGAGAGAAAGAGAGAGTCTTGAGAGAGAAAGCTTCCTTTAAGCTTCATTAACTCTCCAAACCCAAAACCCATGCATCCAAAGCATCAATCATACATGGGTATTCATCATTCATGACTTGGTAAGTAAGAACAAACCTTTAATCTTTGATTATTTTTCTTTAAGTCCAAGAGCTCGTTTATAATGCATAGGATTTGTAGAAATCATTTTTGAATGCATTATTATGTTGATTGATAACATGATTGGGTTTGTATTTTGCTAGCTTAATTGATTAGGTCATTTTTGCCTAAAAGCTAGGTTATAAATATTCATGTATGATTAATTGATAACTAAGTTGATAGATTGTGTTTTAATCAACTAGTTAATGTTAATGAATATTTATGTGTGTTGTATTTTGATAGCTTGCATGATTAGGTGTTGTTTTCCTAAATAGCTAAAACTTGATTATTCTTAAGAAATTAATTGATAATTAGATTGATAGATTTGTGTTTATCAATCTAGTTAAGCTCTCTTGAATATTCAAGGTTGTTTGTTGACAATTAAGTTGTTGGAAAATCTCTACACAACTAATTGAGTTTCTTTTTGATAGCTAGAATTTGGGACCACATTGCCCTTCAAGCTAAGTCTTTATGTTTTGCATTTAGACATTGTTGTTTATGCCTCATTAATTGCATTTCTTGATTGCACATTTATTGCCCTTGTTATTTATTGTGACAACTTGTGTTGGTTGGACTTGTTTGACAATTAGGTTGCTAGAATCCTTTTGCATCTAATTGAGTCCTTATGTATGGGCATGTAGGCATTGTTTGATAACCAGGGTGTTCAATTGCATTATAACATCTAGTTAAGCATTTTGTGTTAAGTCTTGCACATTATTGCATTGAGTATATTGTCATACACACACTTAGACTTTTATACTCTTCTTGAGTCAAAGTCTTGTGGCTTCGGGGTGAAGTTGCACAAGCATTGAAGTCTTGCAACCAAGTTGTGGTTGGCAAGCTTCGGTCAAGTGCCACTATAAAAGGCCCGTGGGGTAGAGTAGGAGGTGCTCACGCCAAGAGTAGTGTATCAGGGGATATCACTAGGGATTGAACCAAGAGTGGCGAGTGGTAGTGTCCATAGCCTGAGGTTATCTAGAGTGAGAGTCCGAGTATCACTTGAGGGTGTAATATTTTATTCATATAGTGGATTTCTGTGATCGTCTGTGGCTAGAAGGATGGCCCGTGGTTTTTCCCTTGTCGAAGGGTTTCCACGTCAAAATCAAGTGTTCTTTATATTTTCGCACTTGTACTTGATTTTGTATGTTTGTTTTAATTGGGTTATATGTTTAATATTGACTAATCGAAAAAGTTGGTAATAATCGATTAACAACCCATTCACCCCCCCTCTAGGTTGTTAGACACATGCTTAGAGCTGTATTTTCAATTGGTATCAAAGCGGGTTCCTAGACATACTTAGGTGATCCTTGCTCTTGTTTGTGTGTCTTGCATTTGGGTGCTTTTTGATCATCGCATTCATTTGTATTCATCTCATTCCCTAAATACTATGAGTGGCATTGAGATGATAGAGGGTGATTTGACCTCCAAAGTTGAGAGGGAGATATATGACTCCGGTGAGGAGATGACTCTCATGGTTGAGAGATTTAAGAGATTTACAAAATCTCAAAAGAAGGGCATGACCTCCAAGGTGAAGGAGGAAAAGAAAAAGTCAAGGAAAGATGACCCTTGCCTTGAGTGTGGTGGAGTTGGCCACCTAGCTTCCATGTGTGGTAACTTGAAGTACAAGAAGGGAGGAGAAACTATGATCGCTACTTGGAGTGATAGCGAAGTTGAAGTAGTTGAAGAGTGCTCCACAAGCTCGGTTGCTAGTGAGATCAACTACTTCGCATTTCCGGGTTCCTACCATGAAGAAACTCAAGCCATCACCAAATGTTTATCACTTGAAGATTTCAAGATGGGTGGCCTTGAACTTGGAAACCGAAGAGGAGCATGCTTGAGTGTTGCAAGCCTTAATGATATGACTCTCACAAGCACAAGTGGGAGAAGCTTTGATAATGATGGATCATGCTCCGGGAACTCTTGTGACAACATGGTGCATAACCAAGAGTTCATTGACTTTCTTCAAAAGTCCTTGAAGGAGAGAGAAAATGATATCCTTAGATTGGAAAAGGATAATCTTCAACTAAAGGCCAAAGTGACTCACTTTGATGATGAGGTGAGGAGAGTCAAGGAAAGTGAAGATTTGTTGAAGAAGGAAAATCTTCAATTAGAAGGCTAAGTTAGATGACTCCTCGAAGACGGACATGATTGATGTGTCCAAGTATGAGAAGGAGATTGAAGATTGCCACCAACGGATGAAAGCCATGAAAGAAGAACTTGGAATCAAAGATAATTCCTTGAAGATTGTCAAGGAAAGAGAGATGAGGTGTCTTGAAGAACTAAAGAAGGCCAAGATTAAACAACCTCAAGCTCAAGGCAAAATCAAGGCCATATCCAAGCAACCTTCAACTTAAGGGAAGCCCTCACAAGCCTTGGCAACCCAACCAAAGCCTAGGCAATTCAAGAAGAAAGGACAAGTCCTTGAGAAGTCTATCACCTCCTCCAACAAGCCAATTACGGAGAAAGAAGGTGATCACAAGAGGCATGATCAACCGGCTCAACCACCTCAACAAGCTAGACCACAAAGGTGCAACCAATCGGCTCAAGCTCCAAGGAGAAGCAAACCGATGCACCATCAAAGACAACCTCATCAACATGGTGATGCCTCAATGAGATCACAATGTTATGGTGTGAATCCTTACTTTGTACCTACTTGTCATTATTGTGGTATGATTGGTCACTTAAGACCAAATTGCTTGAATTAAATTAATAGGTTTAGATTAGAGAGCATAAAAGAAAAACGATTGAAAAATAGGGCAAGTTTGCATAAACCTAGGGAACCTAGAAGCATGTCTATGACCACTAAAAATGTTAAAGTGGAACCTAGGTGGGTTAGAAAGAATGAACCCGCTTGCCTTAGTGCCCATGTGACACCCGTAGATGCAACTAGGTCCATCGGACTTGGTAAGTCTATAGGGGCTCATGCCTCCCATTGACTTGGTTGGATTTGACCCCATTTGGGGAGATCAAGCAAAGAGAGCGAACTTGCATGATTTGCTATGTGAAAAAAAAGTTGATTAATTTTATGCTCTTTTGTAATTGCTTGAGATTCTTGGTTGCACATATGCTTATATGTTATTTTCATAATAAGTGTGCAACATTGCTTTACTTGCAATCCATGTCATATTTTAGTTCAACAATGCATTTTTGGACTAGGAGATTTTGATTAGGAAAGTACATTTGAATGACCCATAATTTAACTCCATGACATGAGAACTTTTAATGACATGCTTAAAATGATATGCATGAAATGTTTTTGATTGCTTTAGTGCAAAATATGTGTGAAAGCAAATGAGAAGACTAAACCCAATAAGGATCTAGTATCCATGCAATAAATAAGGATGTCTCATCCAAATTTAGTCTTCTCTCTCTCTTTATTAGTTGAACAAGGCTACTATCATACGGGTATCCTACCCGGAAAAATCAAAAAGGGTGCAAAAGTCGCTCATGTCTTGTTTTGCTTATAAAGTTTGATATAGTTGCTCTCCTTAAAATTGAAATTCTTTTGAAAAACTATATCTTGTTTACTTATGACAAAAGGGTACAAATTGGTTTGAATTCCTTTGGAAACCCTTTTGATGTTTGCTTTGCCAAATACCATTGCTTGAACTTGAATGCTATATGTCTTGCATGCAAAGCAACAATTTCACACATTTTTTTTTCTTTTGAATAAAACTCCTTGAATCTCTCTCAATTATTTGAGTTGCATAAAGTTTATGTATATGATTATGCAATGTATTTGTGTGAATAGCTCTCTTTGCTAAAGAAACCCGATAGGGGGAGCTCCTTTGCCTATCTCATGACAAAAAGGGGGAGAAGTCTTGAGAGATATAGGGGGAGCATTTTTTACACTTTGGGGGAGAAATCATGAGAGAGAGTAACCTTTTAGGGGGAGCATTGCACATATTCTTTGTATTGCTTTATTTGTATTTGAGTGCAAAGCTTGTTATTGTTTGTTTTGTTAGGATTATGCTCAATAGCAAGACTGTAATATTGTAATTGACAATCTTTTCATATAAATAAAGTGATTTTTGATTCTGCAAAATCTTATAGCATTAATAAATATAATTGTCAAGGTAAATAATCTTAAGGTCAAAAGACTATGAGATATGAAGAATTGTTTGCACATCCGGATATGTATGAGGTAGACACAATTCTTTAGTTAGTCTTGAATAACGTTCACAACTTAAGTTAAAGGTTGGGCACCTCTATCTTGATAAAGTTGTAGAATTCTTTTACTAGCATTTGAGTGGGATCAAATGAGTTATGATGAGTCTAAAATCATCGAAAGGTTTTCAAGTAAAAGAATCTAGTGCACTGGGTGCATTGAACTGGATCACAATGAAATACTTTATCTAGAACCGTCATTAGATATAAGTCTTTTTATTATCAGGACAATCGGAGAGTCTATCTAAATCCTGAGATAAATGATGGACTTATGGTTGCAAGTGTTATCATTTGAGCTATCAATGAGTACGATTATATAGCATAGTCTATCCTCGATAGTTTGGTGGTATTCATTTGTTAATCGATAGAGGACTTCATTTTTTAGATATGGACATCGTAGCTCCATTTATTAAATGAGAGTACAATATCATCATATGGATGTTTTGAGGTATTGGATACTAAATTTCAACGTTGAGTTTTCAATAATGATTATTGAAGACATGGCTTCTGGACAAGTCAAAATATCCAAGTTCAAAATGTGGTCATATGAGGAAATATGGTAACTTGGAGAGCTATAGGCAGTCTATGAGCTCTTGGCGATTACTGATATTATTCACGAGGATACACCATCTCCTATAAGATTGTCTAGGGTATGAATGAGAAACATCTCTTTATTCTATCTTTATTTAAGAGTTCAATTTTAGCTCTTTAGTAGAATGAGTTAAAATTAATAGATAAGACCTAAGTGAATCATTTGTTGATTGTGATTAGGTTATGTCTATTGAAGATTAAATTTAGATATCCCGCTAAGATCCACAATCCACACGTACTTGCATGGATCACTTGATATATTCTACCGGACCAATTTATGGGTCCATCTAGAATTGCATTTAATATATTAAGAATATAATATGTCTATTATTTATTTAATGGGCTGCACTATTATATTAATATATTGAAAGGAGACATGTATGCTTGTTTCTTTTAGTAAGAATAAGTCTGGTTCACATGTGGGCTTTTATTTAAAGTCTAATGGATTAAATAAAATAAAAAAAATAATATTGGGCCCATATATACATGGTTGGGGCAGCAAGGCTAAATAAAATAGCCCAAGATATTATTTTATTTTATTGTTTTGATTAAATGGGAATTAATTAATTAATAGTTTAAATCAAAATCTTTTCCTGATCAGTAAATTAAATACTATGTGTTGGATTAGGGTTGGAATTCTTTTAAGTGATAGGAGTCCTAATGTGGTAAGGATTAAGTCCACATACACTCCTTATTATACAAAGAATTCGGCCACCACTAGTCCTACAAGGGTTAGGATTCTTGAATTGATAGGAATTAGGGAAAAGGACAATTCCTTTTCAAGTAAGGAAATTAACCAACCCTAGATTTCCTATTCAATGAATTCGGTCAACCCTACTTGGTGAAGGAGAAAATTCGGCCAACCTATAAATATAAGGTTATGAATTTTCGGCCACCAAGAAAATTCGTCCGTAAATGGAATTTAGCAAAATACTTCCTTACAAGGATAGACTAGACAATTGACTCAAACGAGATCTACTCCCAGAGGAGGGATTTTCGTGAGAGAAAATTGAGGGTCGATATCTTGGTAACACATTCAATGTAATTTTATTAATATCCTCCTGAGAGTTCTTATTAAAAAAATTGCAAGGCTAAAATTGAAAACACTGGTTGTTATGTTAATAATTAGGTGGGACCTAGTCCAACTAGTAAATGGTGCGAACTCCCGAAGGAGGCGTAACATTTATGGGTGTTGGATCACAGTTGAATTTTTCACGATTGAGTTATTTAATTAATTCAAGATAAATATTTGAAAGTGCTTTATCATGATTATTTACTTATATATGCTTTTTGTTTTATTCAGAAATCATGACCCCATCACTTATGAACATCCTTAAAGATAACACTTTAACTGGAGATAATTATGTCACATGGAAAAGGAAAATTAGGTTGTTGCTGCAAAGTGAAAAACATAAGTTTGTTTTAACTACTCCTAAACCACCTGCTCCTAATAATGAATCAAGTATTTTGCAAAGAGATGAGTATGAGCAGTGGAAGACCTCAGATGATATGGCCAAATGTTACATTATGGCTACTATCTCCGACGTGTTGCAACAGCAGCATGAAGGAATGGGGTCTGCTGCTGATATTATGATGTCTCTGGAAGAAATGTTTGCTATGAGGTCTAGGACGACTAAGAGAGAGGCAGTGACTGCTTTTATGAATCTTAGGATGAAACCTGGACAGGCTGTGAAAGATCACATGATGAAAGTCATAGCACATCTAAATATTGCAGAATTAAATGGCGCTGAGATAGATGGTGAGACCAAAATTGACATGGTTGTCAACTCACTATCAGATTCCTTTGATCAGTTCAAGTTGGACTACACCTTGAAAAAAAAGGAATACACCTTGCAGGGCCTAATGCAAGATGTTCAAAGTGTTGAAAAGATCCTTGTGAAAAGCAAAGGTCAAGAGATTCATATGGTTGGTAAAGTTGCTACTGTTAAGACCCGTCAGAATATCACGAAACAACAGAAGAAAAAGCAACTTGGGCCTACCAAGAAGGAGACCAAGAAAGTAACCAAGATCAAAGGGAAATGCTTCCTTTGAGGTGAAAAGGGACATTGGAAAAGAAATTGCCCAAAGTCCTAGAACAAGAAGGAAGAAGGTAATATTAATTATCTTGAAACATGTTTTCTGGAAAATTCTACAGATTCATGGATCATAGACTCTGGAGCCATTAATCATGTTTGTTATTCCTTACAGGGGTTCCAAGAAAGGAGAAGGCTAAATAAGAATGAAATCAATTTGCGCTTAGGCAACGGATCGTTAGTGTCTGCAAGTGCAGTGGGAGATATTAGAGTTATTATAGATTCTAGTAGGCATTTAGATTTAATAGACGTTTATTATGTACCTCAATTCAAGAGGAATTTAATTTCAGTTTCTTATTTAAATAAATTTGGATATTCGGTTACTTTTAATAAAGCTTTTATTATTAGTAAGAATGACAAAATTGTTTGCAAAGGTACATTGGAAAACGGTCTATTCTTTTTGCATAGAAATATCTCTCACTCGTTAGACACAGAAATAACTGAACCTAATCATAAAAGAGTAAAATTATCAAAAGATGAAACCTACCTTTGGCATTTATGCCTAGGTCACATTAACCTTAATAGGATTAAAAGATTGGTATGTGACGGACCTTTAAGTGACTTAAAGGTTGATGATCTACTAACTTGTGAATCTTGTTTGGAAGGTAAAATGACCAAAAGGCCATTCAATACCAAAGGTGCAAGAGCCACTGAATGTTTAGGACTAATACACACTGATGTATGTGGTCCTATGAGCATTCAAGCTAAAGGTGGATATGAGTACTTCATCACCTTCACAGATGATTACTCAAGATTTGGTTATGTGTATCTCATGAGACATAAGTCGGATGCTTTTGACATGTTCAAAGCATTCAAAGCTGAAGTAGAAAATCAGCTTGAGAAACGCATAAAAATCTTGAGATCTGATCGTGGTGGAGAATATCTATCTGGTGATTTTCAGCAATATCTTATTGATAATAGGATAGTTTCTCAGTTTTCTGCACCAGGTACACCTCAACAAAATGGGGTAGCAGAAAGGAGAAATAGAACTCTTTTGAACACGGTTAGGTCTATGTTGAGTTATTCAACACTTCCTATTTATTTTTGGGGATATGCTCTACAAACTGCAATATATATTCTAAACGTGGTACCATCGAAGTCGGTTCCTGGAACACCATATGAGTTGTGGACTGGGCGAAAGCCTAGTTTACAACACATAAGGATATTTGGTTGTCCTGCACATGTGTTAAAAGGAAAGACAGAAAAGATGGAGTCCCGTTCGGAAACATGCATATTTGTGGGGTATCCAAAAGGAACTAAAGGATATTATTTCTATAGTCCTTCAGATCTAAAAGTGTTTGTTTCAACAAATGCTACATTTCTGGAAAAGGACTATATGAATGATTTTGTTCCCAAAAGTAGAATTGTCCTGAATGATATGTCAGGAGATACAATTCCACAAGAGATTTCATAACCTAACCCAATTGTAATTTCCACTCCAACACAAAATCAACAACCTACCATTCCTCGTCGTAGTGGGAGGGTTAGAACCCAACCTGAAAGATACATCGGTCTAGGAGAATCTGTTGAGAATCTCCCTGATGACAATGATCCCTACACGTACAAGGAAGCGATAGAGGATGTTGATTGTCACCATTGGCAAAAGGCAATGCAATCTGAGATTGAATCCATGTTCGATAACAAAGTCTGGTCCCTTGTAGACTTGCCTAAAGGGATAAAACCCATTGGGTGCAAGTGGGTTTACAAGAGGAAAAGAGGTATGGATGGAAAGGTGGAAACTTTTAAAGCTAGATTGGTAGCTAAAGGTTACACACAGAAAGAAGGTATCGATTACGAGAAAACCTTCTCTCCTGTGGCCATGCTTAAATCCATTAGGATACTCTTATCCATTGCAGCATCTTTAGATTTAGAGATTTGGCAAATGGACGTCAAGACAGCTTTCCTTAATGGAAGTCTTGACGAAAGCATCTATAAGATGCAACCAGAAAGATTCATTGAAAAGGGCCAAATGGAAAAGGTATGCAAGTTGCAGAAATCAATTTATGGATTAAAGCAAGCATCCACATCCTGGAACATAAGGTTCGACCAAGCTGTCAAAGGTTTTGGATTTTTACAGAACCTTGTGTATACAAAAGGATTTAACAAGTTGGTTTTCCTTATTCTTTACGTAGATGATATATTACTCATTGGAAACGATGTGGGAGTATTGACATCAGTAAAAGAATGGTTAGCAAAACAATTTGATATGAAGGACTTAGGAGAAGCAAGTTTTATTCTAGGTATCCAAGTAATAAGGGATAGAAAGAATAAAATGGTTGCACTATCCCAAGCTTCATACATAGACAAAATCTTGTCTAGGTTTTCCATGCAAGATTCCAAGAAAGGTATGTTACCTTTTAGGCATGGAATCAAACTTTCTAAGGAACAAGTTCCTAAGAATGAGCATGAAGAGCAATTCATGAGTAGAATTCCATATGCCTCGGCAGTTGGAAGTCTCATATATGCAATGCTCTGTACTAGACCAGATATTTGTTTTGCTGTTGGCATATTTAGCAGGTTTCAATCGAAACCTGGTCCTGATCACTGGACGGCAGTCAAGCATATTTTCAAGTATCCTAGGAGAACGAAAGATAATATGCTTGTATACTCTGGAGGGGATTTAATCCTCGTTGGGTATACAGATTCTGATTTCCAATCGGATTCTGACTCTAAAAAATCCACATCAGGATCTGTGTTTACTCTTGGAGGAGGAGCAGTCATTTGGAAGAGTATCAAGCAATCTTGTATTGCTGACTCCACCATGGAAGCAGAGTATGTAGCTGCATGCGAAGCTGCCAAGGAGGTTGTTTGGCTTCGCCAATTCTTGATTGACTTAGAAGTAGTTCCTAGTGTGAATAAGCAGATCACTATCTACTGTTACAACAGTGGAGCAGTGGCTAATTCGAAAGAACCAAGAAGTCATAAGAGAGGGAGATTGTTCATAAGGGAGACGTGACGATTACCAAAATCGCGTCGGCAGAAAATCTAGCAGATCCCTTCACAAAGGCTCTACCTTAGAAGAGTTTTGATGGGCACCTAGAGAACATGGGAATGAGAGATATGACACATTTGCTATAGCGCAAGTTGGAGATTGTTAGGATTATGCTCAATAGCAAGAGTGTAATATTGTAATTGACAATCTTTTCATATAAATAAAGTGATTTCTGATTCTGCAAAATCTTATAGCAATTATAAATATAATTGTCAAGGTAAATAATCATAAGGTCAAAAGACTATGAGATATGAAGAATTGTTTGAACATCTGGATATGTATGAGGTAGACACAATTCTTTAGTTAGTATTGAATAACGTTCACAACTTAAGTTAAAGGTTGGGCACCTCTATCTTGATGAAGTTGTAGACTTCTTTTACTAGCATTTGAGTGGGATCAAATGAGTTATGATGAGTCTAAAATCATCGAAAGGTTTTCAAGTAAAAGAATCTAGTGCACTGGGTGCATTGAACTGGATCACAATGAAATACTTTATCTAGAACCGTCACTAGATATAAGTCTTTTTATTATCAGGACAATCGGAGAGTCTATCTAAATCCTGAGATAAATGATGGACTTATGGTTGCAAGTGTTATCATTTGAGCTATCAACGAGTACGATTATATAGCATAGTCTATCCTCGATAGTTTGGTGGTATTCATTTGTTAATCGATAGAGGACTTCATTTATAGATATGGACATCGTGGCTCCATTTATTAAATGAGAGTATAATATCATCATATGGATGTTTTAAGGTATTGGATACTAAATCTCAACGTTGAGTTTTCAATAATGATTATTGAAGACATGGCTTCTGGACAAGTCAAAATATCCAAGTTCAAAATGTGGTCATATGAGGAAATATGGTAACTTGGAGAGCTATAGGCGGTCTATGAGCTCTTGGCGATTACTGATATTATTCACGAGGATACACCATCTCCTATAAGATTGTTTAGGGTATGAATGAGAAACATCTCCTTATTCTATCTTTATTTAAGAGTTCAATTTTAGCTCTTTAGTGGAATGAGTTAAAATTAATAGATCGGACCTAAGTGAATCATTTGTTGATTGTGATTAGGTTATGTCTATTGAAGCTTAAATTTAGATAGCCCACCAAGATCCACAATCCACACGTACTTGCATGGATCACTTGATATATTCTACCGGACCAATTTATGGGTCCATCTAGAATTGCATTTAATATATTAAGAATATAATATGTCTATTATTTATTTAATGGGCTGCACTATTATATTAATATATTAAAAAGAGACATGTAGGCTTGTTTCTTTTAGTAAGAATAAGTCTGGTTCACATGTGGGCTTTTATTTAAATTCTAATGGATTAAATAAAATAAGAAAAATAATATTGGGCCCATATATACATGGTGTGGGCGGCAAAGCTAAATAAAATAGCCCAAGATATTATTTTATTTTATTATTTTGATTAAATGGGAATTAATTAATTATTTAATTAATTAATAGTTTAAATCAAAATCTTTTCCTGATCAGTAAATTAAATACTATGTGTTGGATTAGGGTTGAAATTCTTTTTAAGTGATAGGAGTCCTAATGTGGTAAGGATTAAGTCCACATACACTCCTTATTATACAAACAATTCGGCCACCACTAGTCCTACAAGGGTTAGGATTCTTGAATTGATAGGAATTAGGGAAAAGGACAATTCCTTGTCAAGTAAGGAAATTAACCAACCCTAGATTTCCTATTCAATGAATTCGGCCAACCCTACTTGGTGAAGGAGAAAATTCGGCCAACCTATAAATATAAGGTTATGAATTTTCGGCCACCAAGAAGAAGCAAAATAGAGATAGATTTTTGTTTGTTTTGAAAATAAAAAATCCTACTCTATACACATCGATTTTCGGCCAAGAGAGAAAAAGAAAATAAGTTCTCATTCGATAGTGCACTTACAAGCCTTTAACATCAAAAGGTTTTGTGCACACTTTCGATTTAGGGTTACGCGAGTTTCAATCATATTGATTGTGAATTCAAAAGTGACCGAAACTTTTTTTTAGGCTCTTGGTGTTTTACTATTGAAGATCAAGATCAGAAATTCCATACATCCATTCTAAGGTAAGCAATTCAAAGAAAAAGGGAGACCACGCTCCTAGGTGATTCACGTACATGCTAGGATTGAAGATCTTGCGGATTACCATCGACGTAAGTCAATCGGATCACGCGACAAGAGGTATTTAACTCTAACCGTATATTTGAGTTTAATTAATTAAAGGGTTAAGGTTCAAATATTTAGAAAAATTTTAAACTATACGAAAATTATTTTTTCGCCTTCCGCTGCGGTTTTTAGTTAATTTTTCCCTACATGTTCACCTCACTTGCACTTGTTCTTGGAAAGTGCTTCTTGCTATTGTGTGTAGGTACAATGATAATTCTACAAAGAGATTGAAGAAATTGAAGATTTAGATTCTAGGTATCTCTTTTGTAATGTAGAAGTGATCATGGACAATAGCCTTGTTTTATTTTGTGAGGATTGTTTGTGAGTGGTTGTTTTGTCATGAAATAGCCAAAGGGGGAGATTGTAAGGACCTCAACTTTATGATTGGCTTATTTCATGACAAACCACACCACATTGGGGATGACTGTTTAATGGGTAGCTTAGGTTCGTGTCGGTAAGCTTCCAAGCATCTCCATGACTTCAAGAGCAAAAGGTATACTCACTTGACTTTATCTCTTGAAGAGTTTAGGTGCACACACACACTTCATGCATGCTTTGTTCATCTTGCATTTGTGTTCTTTATTGTTTATATGTGTGCATCCATTTTACAACTCACACGAGCACGTCTTTGTTTGTCCTTACGTGTAGTTGTTTTTGTTCTACGTTTTCCGTGTGTGTTAGGAAACGTCCTCACTCGCAGGATGGTGTGCTTGTGTTGTGTCCGCGCTTGCACATTGGTGTGCTTGAGTCTTAGCGCGATTTGTGACCATATAGAGGTTCCATTTGTCCTCTCTTGGATTGTTATTTGGTTATATGGTTTTATACCATGATTGTGGGAATTTTGTTATTGACCAAATCTGACCTTTGGTCACTCTTTTGACCATAAATCTTTCTACGTTTATCCAAATCTTGTTTTGTTAATTGAAGTAGAAATTAGACTTCTATACCTTTCTAATGGTATATTATTCATAATATTTTATGACCGTTTGGGTTGGTTTTGAAATCTCCAAAGAGACCACTGAAACAGAGCATCTCTGTTGTTATCCGGTTTTGACCTTTGGTCACTTAAATGACCATAACTCTTTCTAAAAACATCAAAACCTCATTCTGTAAATTGGAGTAGAAATTAGACTTCCATACCTTTCCAACGGTATATCATATGAAAGGTTTCAATGTCGGTTGGTAATGTTTTGTGTTGCTTGTTTCTGGAGCTGGAGTGTTGTCTAGTGTGTTAGGCGACATGCAAGGCCACTTGTGCATGTCGCCTCCAATGTCGCATCAGACATGTTTTTCTTCTCCAGAACGTTAGGCGACATGTTAGGCGACTTCATGTAGCCTCTTTTAGGCGACTTCCATGTAGCCTCTCCTAGGCGACTTCATATAGCCTCTCATGTCGCCTGACACCAAAACAGGGCATTTTGGTCTTTTCGAATCAGCCCATTTTTCCCACCTTTAAAAACCCCTCTTTCTCTTCTTCTTCCCCAACTCTCCTAAATTTACAGAAACCCTAGAGAGATAAAGAGAGAGTCTTGAGAGAGAAAGCTTCCTTTAAGCTTTATTAACTCTCCAAACCCAAAACCCATGCATCCAAAGCATCAATCATACATGGGTCTTCATCATTCATGACTTGGTAAGTAAGAACAAACCTTTAATCTTTGATTATTGTTCTTTAAGTCCAAGAGTTCGTTTATAATGCATAGGATTTGTAGAAATCATTTTTGAATGCATTATTATGTTGATTGATAACATGCTTGGGTTTGTATTTTGCTAGCTTAATTGATTAGGTCATTTTTGCCTAAAAGCTAGGTTATAAATATTCATGTATGATTAATTGATAACTAAGTTGATAGATTGTGTTTTAATCAACTAGTTAATGTTAATGAATATTTATGTGTGTTGTATTTTGATAGCTTGCATGATTAGGTGTTGTTTTCCTAAATAGCTAAGACTTGATTATTCTTAAGAAATTAATTGATAATTAGATTGATAGATTTGTGTTTATCAATCTAGTTAAGCTCTCTTGAATATTCAAGGTTGTTTGTTGACAATTAAGTTGTTGGAAAATCTCTACACAACTAATTGAGTTTCTTATTGATAGCTAGAATTTGGGACCACATTGCCCTTCTAGCTAAGTCTTTATGTTTTGCATTTAGACATTGTTGTTTATGCCTCATTAATTGCATTTCTTGATTGCACATTTATTGCCCTTGTTATTTATTGTGACAACTTGTGTTGGTTGGACTTGTTTGACAATTAGGTTGCTAGAATCCTTTTGCATCTAATTGAGTCCTTATGTATGGGCATGTAGGCATTGTTTGATAACTAGGGTGTTCAATTGCATTATAACATCTAGTTAAGCCTTTTGTGTTTAGTCTTGCACATTATTGCATTGAGTATATTGTCATATACACACTTAGACTTTTATACTCTTCTTGAGTCAAAGTCTTATGGCTTCGGGGTGAAATTGCACAAGCATTGAAGTCTTGCAACCAAGCTGTGGTTGGCAAGCATCGGTCAAGTGCCACTATAAAAGGCCCGTGGGGTAGAGTAGGAGGTGCTCACGCCAAGAGTAGTGTATCAGGGGATATCACTAGGGATTGAACCAAGAGTGGCGAGTGGTAGTGTCCATAGCCTGAGGTTATCTAGAGTGAGAGTCCGAGTATCACTTGAGGGTGTAATCTTTTATTCATATAGTGGATTTCTCTGATCGTCTATGGCTAGAAGGATAGCCCGTGGTTTTTCCCTTGTCGAAGGGTTTCCACGTCAAAATCAAGTGTTCTTTATATTTCCGCACTTGTACTTGATTTTGTATGTTTGTTTTAATTGGGTTATATGTTTAATATTGACTAATTGAAAAAGTTGGTAATAATCGATTAACAACCCATTCACCCCCCCCTCTAGGTTGTTAGACACACGCTTAGAGCTGTATTTTCTGACTAGGAATTATGTTTCTTAGTAATATACTATTATAGTAGTATAATAAATATAAAAGACCTTATTTGGTAAGTAGATAAATAAATAATTTATTTATCTAAACAAATAAGGAAGTCTTTAATATAATCACAAATACACTATTTGAGTTGGATTAGGAGTCTTGGTGTGGAAAATAAATCTTTTTTTTTTGAAAAAATGATTTTTTTGTCACCAAGTAAATCCACCTAGAGATAGGATTCTTGCCCACCAAGTAAATCCTCTTTAGGAAAGGATTTGTATACCTATATATATTATTAATTTCGGAATTAATAGTGATAGGAAGAAATTTTTTTTTTTTTTTTTAGAGAAAGAATTTTTTATTCTCTTGTTTTTGAATAAAAAAATTCCAACTCTAGAACATAGTGAAAATTCGGCTAAGAGGAAGAGAGAAAGATAGTTCTAAATTCGATAGTGCACTTGCAAGCCTTTACATAAAAAGGTTTTGTGCACACTTTCGATTTAGGTTCACACGAGTTTCAATCATAATGATTGTGAATTCAAAAGTGACCGGAACAATCTTTCTAGGCTCTTGGAGTTTTTGTGATTAACGATCAGTAAAGAAGATTTCGTTTTTCCATTCTCAGATACGCAATTCAAAGAATAGGGAGACCACGCTCCTAGGTGATTCACGTTCGTGGTCGGATTGGAAGATCTTGTGGATTACCATCGACGCTAAGTCAATCGGATCACGCAACAAGAGGTATGATATCTTTTGAATATATGTATGTTTAATTAATTAAAGGGTTAAGGTTCAAATATTGGAAAAATTTTAAACTATACTAAATTCGTTTTTAGTCTCGCTTCCGCTGCGTTTTTCGTATTTTTCCCTACATATCTAGAAATTGTCTATGTGTCGCTTAGCCGACCGTCTTCCAAACCCGACTAGATCCCTTTCACCTCTGACCAGGGATCTTCTCTTGATCAAGTAGCTAGGCCCGATCATTTGGGTTTTCCCGATCATTTTCTTGCTAACCCGATCAATCTAATTACCTTGGTCTGGTTTTTCCAACCCGACCTATCTAAGTAACTTTGATCAGTATTGTGGGGTTATTTTCTAATCACTTTAGGTTGATTCAATTTAGTTGACACGTCACTTGTTTTCCCCGTGTAACATGATGTTTTTGCTGATGTGTTATCTTCTCAAATTTTACCATCAACAATACCCCTTAAACATTCAAACTGAGCATCTCGCTCAATGAAGATAACATGCTCGGTGAGACATGTTTAACTTGGGAGCCTTTTGTCATGTAGCTTGTTAATGCTGGTTAATGTTGGACGGCTACCTTTTAATTTCAGCCACAAATGCTTGATTTGCCCCGGTGATTTGACACGAATGACGCAACTGAAGGAGGTTGTTCAAATTTCAAACGACGCGTACTCTTCGGGATTCGCACGCCAACCACCACTCTCGCATGACGTCATCCTAGCCTATATATAGTTTCAATCCTTTCATTTTCCCTCTCATGCAATCTTCTTGACTTCTAAAGTTTTTCTTTTGCTCCAGCTTTCTCAAAGTTCTTCATCTTTTTCTAGAGCTTCATCTTCGTCAGAGTTCTCTTCTCACCCACTTTAATCATCAGGTATGGATCCCGCTACCCGTCATCGTTACGATGAATTATTGATACATTATATTGGAATAGGCGATAAGGAAAATATTGCCAGGGTTGAATCTATTTTAGAGGGATTTTTTCAAGATTTTTCTCATCATGTTCAACCCACAGTCCTTAATGTTGATTACTCAATGGCTCTCCCTGAATTTCAACCTTCTTCTTTTGAATCAAACACTACTAACCCAACTGTTTCTTCTCCAAATACATACCTAGATATGTCGAAGACAATCAGATCCGTTTGAGGAAGCAGACCGAGCTCTAGGGATTCTTCTGCAATCAATTTGAAAATCCCTTCTCAATTGCTGAAGATTGAGGAAGTTCCTAGGAGACGGCGAGCTTTTCTTTTGAAGTTCTCGGCCGATCATCCCATCGCCTTCGACTCGGAAGTAAATGTGGTAGATGAGTCAGACTTTGTGAAGTACAGTGAAAGGTTTGATTTTCCTTGGTCAGCTGAACTTTTCTTGAAGGGCCAACGCGCAATCTGGAATCCCCCCCGAGGTGCTGTGGCAATTTATAGGGCGATGCTCGCATCCGGGGTAACCCTACCCCTTCAACCTTTCATTGCTCGGTTCCTAGCCAAAGCTGGAATCGCTCCTACTTAGCTCTCTCCAAACTCTTACCGAGTACTGATGAGTTTGTGGCATCTGTGGAAGCAGATCAGTGCCAAGCACCCCCAACCCCTCAAGAAATTTGAAACTTCTACAATTTGGGTCGGTCAGATAATGAGGCACTTTTTATCTTCAATCCCTCTCTATGAACCATTAGATTCCTGAGGGGTATGATCAGCGACCTACTCCTCCATCCAACAAGGATCACAAATGCTTCATTTGGGGCTTCCCCACCTCCAACAAGTACTGGAAGAACAGTTGGTTCTTCGTCCAAGGCGAATGTGGTGAGACAATCATTGGTGACCCTCTAGAAACTCTGTTCACTTTTACAGTCCTGAATTATGGAATCAGACTCCTGCGACCCTCACAGAAGATCAGGCTAAGAATGTAGTCAAGGCCACTCAAAAGACTTGGGAGGCAAGGGATCGATATGCACTATTCACCGAGAGGGACCTCCTCGACTTGGGTCTGTTTCCTCCGATCTTGAATCGACCCAAACATTGTAAGTATCATTTTTTTCCAAATCGTGACTTTCCTGGATCAAGTTTGGTTTGTTCTGATCTTTTAATTGTTCAGTGTACGAGATAGACATCGTAGCAGGCGAGCAAGCCGAAAGAATCAAGAACCTTGACAAAGTTAGCCGCCCTGCGGCCCAACTAGCCCAAGGGATAACTCCTCCCCAACAAGGCATGGTTGAGCACACTTATGAGCCTGACCCTCACACTTCTTCAAGAGCTCCAGATCTGGAAAGGGAAAGCCGACCCTATGATCGGGTTAATGAATAGAAAAAATCTCCTAGGGGTTCAGAGAGGAGATATGTCAAAGAAACATACGGTCATCACGTGACCAAATCCTCTAAGAGATCTCCGGTCAGTAAAGTGGCTAAGACGGTTGCTGGCTCATCTGCTCCTGATGTTGCTCATGGAAAGAAGAACACTGAATTATCAGAAGGCCAAGGAGCTCATCAGACTGGAGTCAAGCCAGTCATTACTGAAGAGGATGATGAAGATCAG
Organism: Dipteronia sinensis; assembly: GCA_033220585.1. Lineage (NCBI taxonomy): Eukaryota > Viridiplantae > Streptophyta > Magnoliopsida > Sapindales > Sapindaceae > Dipteronia > Dipteronia sinensis. The sequence continues at coordinate 49,517,097 of CM065636.1, read as the reverse complement.
GATACATTGACTGATCTGATCCGTATGGAGCACCGATGGAAGAAGGGAAATGATCGTTCTTCAGCTCCATCTGCCACTCTGCCCTCTAATCAACCTGAAACAGATAATCAGACTACTACTGGGGCTATGAGACAAGCCTCCCTCAACAAACTCAACCTCATCCCTGGCCGAGCCAGTTTCTCTCTGAACTGTCCATCATATTGGTCAAGTTCTTGCTGGTTCTCCAGTACAGCGTGCTAGAAAGTCTCCAATGTAGTTCTCTGTTAAACATCAGATATTCTTCACTGACTCAGATTCTGATGAGGGATTAGCCATCCCTGAGAAAGCATCAGTCGATTCGCCTGCTCCTGTGGACAACCTATCTGACCATGAAGCGGTTCATGTCGACAAAGTATCTATCCTGTTGAACCGTCCTTCTAGGCCCTTGCCCAATTTTATCCTGGCCGTCGTTGTAAGCGATGCCAAGGCGGGCCCATCGGGAGCCACTGGTCCAGAGCAAACCGGTGCCACACCCTCAGTGGCTGCCCCTAATACCACCCCCGTTTTAGGTTCAGTCCAAACTGGCCAACAGCCTCACGATCTTGAAGTGACGCCATTTCTTGCTGCGGTCGGCACTCCTAGCTTGGAAGAAATGTTAGTCGACCCCTTGACATGATGAAGTCCATGTCCACGGGAAAGAGCTATGGGTGTAAAGGCTATTGGACTAACTTCTGGAATGCCAGTGATGTGGATAGAGTCCGTGCTATTTACAATAACGGTGTATACGTATGTACTTTTTAATCTTTTGTCAATTTCTTTCGTTTCAGGTTTTATCAGTCATAACTCGTTTCCTTTCTTTTTTAAGGCTGTGGAGGAGATGACTAGGGATAGGATGGATCAGAAGAAACAGGCTGCTGAAATCTCTCAGCTGAAGAAGGAGCTGGAAAAGAGGAAGAAAGCGTTCAGTTCTGCCTCGGTAAGTGAATCAAAATTAAGAACGTCCTTTGAAGAAAAGCTGAAGCAGCGTGACATGACTGAAGGAGTCCTGAGGAAGGCCATATCTAATGCTGAGACTTGAGCTACCAATGCCACAAACAGCCTGATAGAGCTTGCCGTGAAGAATACCCAGCTTGAAGCAAATCACGCTAAAGCTGAGCAACGGTGCGCAGAGCTTAAACATAAGTTATCCCTGGCTGAACAGGCGGCTGCTGGTCAGGAGGCGGAAGCTCTGGCTACTAAGGAAACTCTAGCTACCTCCCAACAATCTATGCTTGAGGCCTAGTAGGGATTTAAAGAGGCCAAGCTTTGCTAGGAAAGGATGGCTGAAGATCTGAGGCAGCATGAGGTTAGCGTGAAGGTGCTCTCTCAAGAGGCCAGACTAGCCCTTGAGGTTCAAAGCGTTGATCGCTACAAAAGGTCTCCTGCATTCGAGGAAATTATGCAGAGGGAACTAGAATGAGGGCTTGCTACTACTCGAATGTTCTTTGGCGGTAAGGAAAGGTCTTCTGAAGAGGCCCGCTGTAAATGGGACCGAACGATTGAAAAACGTAAGGCCGAGTCTCTCAATGCAATAAAGAACCAGAGGATGAGATGAAGGGCTTACTGCAAGTCTATTGGGAAGGATCCCCATAAGATACACCTAGAGCTCCCCTCTAAGTTTTCCCTGGTGACCTTTTATTCGGTCGAGGAAGGTTGTGCAATATCCAAGGGCATTGATATTGGAAAGTTGTTTAAGACCGATTACTCTCTTTTCATGGCTGAAGGTCCTGAAGATAACATATGATGGCCAGATTTTGGAGATCTGACCAAGGGCTATAAAGAAGAAAATAAACCCCCTAGCACCTCAGGACTCGGTGGCCCTTCAAGAACTCCTAAAGCCTGATCTCTCCTCTATCACTATACATTTTTTGTTATACCACACATTTTGTAAATTTTTCTTATAACATTATATAAATGATTGACTCATTCTTTAATGATACAGATCCTTAATTTACTTATGTGGTTTTCTTTCTTTTTAATCAACCATCTTTGCTAATTGTCACTTCTGATTCAATCAATTATCTTGTAACTGATTCTGATTGATCCGATTGATTATGTTTTCAACTGACCGAATTTGATTGATTACTAACCCGACCACCCATCTTACTTGACTGGTCGAACTTAGCTAAACTAATTATCAATCATCTTTTTTGATTTGTTCAATTATCTTTTTAGCTGCTTGTTATCGACCCAGTCAATCATCTTTTTGATTGGTTTAACTTGGTCTAGTCAGATTAGCTACCGACTAGTTTCTAGTTATCCAGACCGGTTATCTAATCAATTGATCGGGTCGGATTTGGCTTGTAGTTGCACTGTATGTTCGTTCAAGTAGTGTTCATTTGATGGTCCATATGCTTGGTATCTAGTTTATAAACTCTTGTCTTTTATCTGGCAACTAAGTCACTGGGACGTCTCCCAATAGTCTGTTACTCAAGATTCGTTGTGATGAGAGTTTTCTCTTTCTCATTAACTTTGCTTATCTTAGCCGAGTATCTAATTAATTGGCTTTTAAGCATGAGAATTTGATTACCTCATCCAACTTTCTGCGCATCTCATCAGGTATCTATTCACCTGAAGGCGATATAACAGTGCTTCTGATGCACCCAGGTATCTATGCTTTTGGCCCTATCACTGGGCCCCCCGAGAACCCGTTCGGGGTTCAAGAGACTTGCTTTTGTAAACGAAAGCAATATTATAACACTTTTTCTTGAACTGTGCTTCTCTTAAAGGGCTTTTGTTAATATCTTCAAAAAACTATAAGAAGAAACTAATGATTAAGTATAAGAAAAATCCGTAACTATTCTAAACCTGATAGAATATCTAAAAACTGAGATAGAAACCAATAAAAGAAAACCCCTTAAGGGTATAATATCTTCAAGTATTGAGAGTTGCATTACATGGGTAACTCTACTCCTTCTGGTCTGACAAGGCAATATGCTCCAAGCCCAGCTAGTCAGACCCACATATAAGGTTTTTCCCATTTGTTTGCCAAGGATCCAGCCGCCTTATCCCTTGTGTTTAGAAACACCCTTCTAAGAACCAGATCTCTTAGTTGGAACTTCCTTACCCCAACATGCGAGTTGTAGTATCTTGCAACCCTTTGCTGGTAGGCTGCATTTCTTACCCTTGCCATGTCCCTTTTTTTTCCTCCAACTCATCTAGGCTCTGTTCTAGGGTCCTTATATTGGTATCAGGCTGATATAGCTGAACTCTAGGGGAAGTATGGGCTATTTCGACTGGAATGATAGCTTCAGTGCCGAATGCCAGGGAATATGGTATCTCTCATGTCGATGTTCTGAGTTGTTCGGTATGCCCAGAGTACCTCATGCAGCTTATCCGCCCAATTTCCTTTCTTGCCGCCAAGCTTGGCTTTCAAGGTGTGCTTGATGATCTTATGGACAGCTTTGGTCTGACCATTGGTCCGAGGATGAGCTGGCGTAGCATAATAATTTTTGATGTGGTAGTTTTAGCACTTTTCCCAGAAGTTATCACTATCGAATTGAGTCCCATTGTTAGTGACAATTGTATCTGGGATCCCGAACCGATAAATGATGTTCTTCTTTACGAAGCTGGTGGTATTAGCTTCAGTTATATGTACCAATGCTTCCACTTCTGCCCATTTTATGAAATAGTCAACTGCCACAATAGCATGCTTTACACCTCCTTTAGTTGCTGTTGGCATGAGGCCTATCAGATCTAGTCCCCACATTGCAAATGGCCAGGGTGAGGTCAAATTCTTCAAGTTCTCGGGTGGCTGCCTAATGTCGTTTGCGATTCTTTGACAAGTGCCGCATTTCTCGGCCACCGACTTGGCATCCTGAAATAAGGTTGGCTAGTAGAAGCCCTGCATGAAGGTTTTATGAGCCAAACTTTTTCCCTTAGTGTGGTTTCCACATACGCCTCTATTTATACTAGCTAGAATCTTATTTCCCTCATCTTGACTACTGATACATCTTTATAGGGCCTTCGAAAACCCCCTTCTATAAAGCTCACCACCTATTATCGAATATCGGGCTACTCTGTATCTGATGCGTTTTGCTTTAGTTACATCTTCAGGGAGCGTGCCATCTTCTAGGTACTGCCTGATCGGGGTAATCCAAGTGATCGGCCCTATTTCCACTGTTTCTACTGTCAGATTTTCTTCTTCTTTAATACAGGGCTTCTTGAGATGAGCCACTGGAATCATTTTGGACCAGATACCAGTTGTTACTGATGCCGATTTCGATAATGCGGTAGCTTTCTCGTTCTTCTCTCTCGGGATCTGAGTGATTCTATAATTCTTGAATCTCCCGAGAAGTGCCTTAGCTATCTCTAGGTAAGCTACCATGTTAATATCTTTTACCTGGTACTCATCTAGGACATGATTAACCACAACCTGCGAGTCACTGAATATCTCCACTTCGTCTGCTCCCAATGTTATGCATACCTTGAGTCCAGCCAACAACGCCTCATACTCGGCCATGTTGTTAGTCCCTTTGAAATCAAATCGCAGGGCATATTCCACCCGATCGCTTTCTTGGGTTGATACTACTATGCCTGCCCCGATGCCATGCATGTTTGATGACCCATTAACGTACAACTTCCAGCTGAAGACTTTTCTTTCCTTTTCTTCTAATATCCTGACCACCTCACTATGTGGCTCAGTGAATTCGGCAATCAGATCTGCCACTGCCTAGCCCTTTATTGCGGCCCTTGGCAGGTAAGTAACATCGAACTCACTCAGCTCCACCACCCACTTTGTCAATCTTCCTGGCACTTCTGGCTTAGATAGGATTTGTTTTAACGGACAATCTGTATAAACCTCAATTTTGTGAGCCTAAAAGTAGGGTCTTAGTTTTCTTGCGGCTGTCACTAGTGCAAAAGACATATGTTCTGCTGCCGAGTATCTTGTCTCTGCTGGCAGCAAAGCCTTGCTGGTATAATATACTGGTTTCTGCACTCCTTCGTCCAATTTGATCAGAATCAATCCTGTGGCCACGGCTGTGACCGACATGTATAAGTATAATGTTTCTCCCTCCAAGGGCATTGAGAGGATATGAGCCTTGCCCAAGTACTCTAGATTCTACAATCTTAGCCATTAAAATGCCTAATCAAATGCCTAGAAGAATTATGTTGTGAAACACAAAAAAAAAAAAAAAAACAAAAACTAACGAAAATAAAAAGTGATAAAGAAAATAACAAAAACTATAAAAACAAATAGAATTAAAACAACAGACCTGAAGCAACAAAAAATAAATAAATAAAACAAAACAAAGCAAATAAAAAAAACAAAATTAAAACACAACTCTAAATAAACACACTTTACACAACTAAAAAATAATAATAAAAAATATTAATAAACCAACAAAATTAAAGACCACGCTAACTGTCCTAATTATTATTTTTCTTTTCTTATTCAAACAATAAAAATAAAACCTAAACTATAACTAGTGGAAGAATTAAATAAACTTAGATTAAACTAATCTTTCAAGCAATTCCCGACAGAGGCGCCAAAAACTTATTGTGCTAAATTTTGAAAATATTTTACTCACAAGTGCACGAGTCTATTATAGAATAGCTACTGCGAGCACGAGATTGTTCCCACGAGTATTGTGAAAAAAAATAATCGAATCTAAATTTAATCTAATCCTAACTTAGTTAACCGAATGTGATGAATTAAAATTAAAACTAAACTAATCGAAAAGAAAATAATATCGAAAGCAATCAATTAAAGAATACTAAGGTATCAGAATCCACCACTGTGAAATTTCATAACTTCCTGATAATTTATTAATTCCCCAAATTAGAGTGACAATTAAAAATCAATTTATTGTCTACCCATGAATTTCACAATAAGCGCATTTAATAAAAATCTTAAGTTGATTTTCTTTCGCTTTAAAACACAATCCCTAAGCATTCTATGTATCCAAATTAAGGAAAAACAAAGAATCAAAGAAATTATAATTAACGTTGCGAAACCAAGAATTGATTAATTGAATATATACCTAACTATCAATGATACATGATATTAGAGATGAAAGGGTTTATATTTAAAAATCAATAGAAACAAAAATCATAAGCATTGTAGAACAATATTTGAGAATTAATAAATATATCTGAAAATTATTCCATAGCACAGGGTTTCATCGTCTACCCTAGTACCAAGAAAATTAGAAAAATATTAAAAATAAAATAACAATAGAACCCGGAAGATGCATCGAAGCTCCTCAAAAACAGAATCTTTGCTTCACAGACCAAGCTCTCTCCACGCCACCTCCACGTAGACATGACCGCGGTTCGGTTCAAACCGTGGAACCGAACCATAACCGTGGCAAAAAATCGGAACCGGAACCGAAACCGTGGGTTTAAGGTTCTGGTTCGGTTCTTAAAAAAAACCGGACTGGAATCGGTGGTTCGGTTCCGGTTTCGGAACCGTCGGTCCCAGACAACTTTTAAAAAAAGTTTAAGATTTTTTTTCTCTCTTTGACTATTTCATCTTTTTTTTCCAGATATTTCTCTCTCTTTCATTCTTTTTTTTTCCAGATCTTTCTCTATCTCTCCTCTCTTTTTTTCTTTCATTTTTCCAAAATCCACAGATCCATGATCCATCCTCGATCCATCGATCGATTCCATCTATCAATTCCATCCACATGCATATATTCCTGTCTCTATTCAAGTCCAGAATCCATAGATCCACTCCTCCACATATCGATTTCATCGATCTCTCTCCTCCACATATCCACATACCGATCTCTCTCTCCTCCACAAATTCCATCAATTCCATAGATCCACATCTGAAGAAGCTGAGCCACAGAGGAAGACGAAGAAAGAAGGAAGAAAATGATGGCCGTCGTGTGTGTGTGTGAACTGAGAGAGAGAGAGAGAGATGAAATCAAATGAAGAAGAAGAAGGTGATTTGGGTGTGTGAGGCATGAGAGAGTCTGGTTAAAGAAGAAAGTGATTTGGGAATTGGGTGTGTGAGGCATGAGAGAATCAGAGAGAGCTTGGGTAGTTGGGTTAGGTGATGACTTTGAGAAATGATAAGGTGTAGTCATGCATTTGTTTGTTTTTTTTTTAATAAGAACCGAACCGCCCGAAACCGGAGAACTGGACCGGAACTGGAACTGACACCGAAACAGCCTGGTGGCGGTTCGGGTTCCAGTTCCGATTCCAGATCTTTCTGGAACCGGAACCTCTGGAACCGGAACTGAACCGCGGTCATGACTACCTCCACGAACTCCAACTCAATTCGGCACAAGAGAAATTAAGAAGTGTTTATATATACGATTCTTCTAGGTCGGTCTCCTAAGCAAGTAGGAAAGTGATTCACTTTTTCATGTAATTGATCTACGTGCTTTTACTTTTCTTTCCTTGATATAGGTGGATCAAAACTTGGCAAAGTCAAGACTTGTGGGCCACAAAAGTCTTCACTCTATTTGATGATGAGCTTCATTTTACACTTTGTTTTTGATTGGGCTGACTTGATATTGGATTATGGGCTTCACATGACTTTTGGTTTGGACTTGGGTCTAACTCTTGGGTTTGTGGTTTCAAATATTCAAACGATTGAAATAAGTACATATATAATTGATTATTTTCTAAGTTCCATGTTATTTCATCTAAAACACAAAAATAACCCTAATTAAACGAAAATAATTAAATCAAGTAGATAACAAATCCAAATTAAGGGATATATATATATATATATATATATGATATAAAATATGCCCATCAACTGGAATGTGAATATGTGGTGGCTAGATTTTTTTGTTTTATCACTGCTTGGTTGATTTGGTTTAGTAGAATAGCAACTTATTGAATGTTGATTATCAGATTGTATTCTTCGTGTTCGAGCCGTCACTTATTCTTAGTAACCTCTCTGAAACAATTACCTTACAAAGTTTGTTTACTTTGTGAGTTCTCTTTTGGTCATCATTTTTGTTTGCAATAGCAATTTTGGCTAGTATGGTTTAACTCCAAGCTTCTCATGCGACTGCGTAGGTGGTTAATGCCAGTAAATGTATTTCTGACATTCTTAATTGGGTCTTCACTTGCTTGGATTCCTATTAAGATCACTTGAACCCCTCCTCATCTTCAAGGCCTTATCATTGGTTGCTGCTCTGCTGGTAGTTTACTTGTTCACTTTTTTTCTCAATGTTATCTATATTAGCATTATATTAACGTACCCATCTTCATAACTGTCTTTTAATTAATGTGCCCAGGCAATTTAGAAAACTTGCCTCTGATAATTGTTCCAGCACTGTGTGAGGAGTCAAGGCAGTCGTTTTGGAGAATCATCACTTTGCTCCACATATGCTTCCCTTTCTATGGCTGTATGAAACTCTGCTTACCTCTAATTATTTGATGTTTTTGGTTTGAATCATTGATGAGCAACCTTTTTGCATAAACTTTAGATGAACAATTCTATCAACTGGTCACTTGGTCACTTGGTCACTTGGTATTGAACAGGTGAACTTTTGGGAACATGCTGGAAAATATTTGGAGGAGTTTGGAGGGTCCCTTTCTGGTGTTAGGGCTTGAGGTGTGTAAGCCTGTTGTTAAAAGCTGGACTTTACCCACATCTGGTGGCTTTAAATTGAATGTGGATTTAGATCAATATGTTGTATGTCAAAGTTTGAAGAAGATGAAAAAGAAGGCCTTGATAGATCTGCAAATATAAATGTAAATCAATTGAAACTCATGTTCTTTCATTTTGGTTCTTTGTAAATCCATTGAAACTCATGTTCTTTCATATTGGTTCTTTGTGATTCTAATTTTCGTTCATTCATTTTTTTCTCATTGGTGTTTATCCATGTCTATTGCGTTTGTACGGTTACAACTTTTTGAATTATTGCTGTCTAATGATAAAAATATGTTAGGTTACAAATTTAGAATTATTGTTGTCAAATGTTATACATGATGTGATTATAAACTAAAAATAACTAACCGGAAAGTTACATAAAATGATTTTAAATGATATTTTAAAAGTTATTTAAATTTATTTTAGCTTATTCGAAAGACAAATTAATTTTTAAAGAAAATAATTTAATTGTTGTTCATTCCAGAGTTCTAAGAAACATGATATTTCATTATTTTTCTCCAATCTCATTACATACCAAACACAAGATAGCACTATTTTTAGTCAAATCTCATGTTGCACTAAACACGAGAAACACTATAATTAATCCAATCAAATCCAATCCAATCTCATCCTATCTCATGTATTAAAAATAGTTCAATCTTATCCCGTGCACCAAAAGCACTCTTCAGGGCAAAAACAAAAGGATGGAGATCATGGAGATGTATTTCAAGTAAATCTAAAAGAAAACCATTCAAGTTTGAACTTGTCTACCTTTCCTGTGGATTAGTTTGGTCACAAAATAGTTGGGACAATAACATTGCTGCAAAGGTTGTTTATTTTTGGAAATAATTAGATTTTAAATGATGTCCTCTTATGTGTATTTGAGTCCTCATACTTCATTACTTACAGCTGAAGCAAAAGCAATTTGTTGGGCCATTCTTGATAGCTCTGTACACACAGGTTATGAACTTTTTGCAGTGGCTGTCTTTTTATTCTGCCTGGACCAAACTTTTCATTGATTCTTGTCACTAAAATTATACTTTTGCAAAATATTATTCTATCTTTTTCTATGTAATATTGAATTACTAGGAGATTTGGATGATTATAAATTCAATCAACTATAAACTAATTTGACGCGCCATATTTTAACCAAACTTTAGTGGAGATTCTAAACTTTTTTTTTTTTGAAACAACCATTCAAACTTGAACATTATCAGACTGAATGAGCGCTCATATCGCTGGATCACTTTAATTGGTGAAATTTTTCATTCATTCATTCACGTTAAACTAGAACCAGTTACGACTCACAATCCATGATAAAGGATATTAACAGAGAGAAAATTATCTATGATTGTTCCCTAGCTCTTAATAAATTCAAAACTATTATAAATTTAATCAGCCCACTAGTTATGGTTTGGGAATCAGTTGCCCCTACTTATAACAACTCATTCGAATCCATTTGTCACGCTATTCTTAACAGTTAATCCAACTTGGTTTCCATCTTCAGAAACCGAACAGTCTTTGTAAGGCCCACCCACCTTTATGAATAATCAATTTGCTTAATAAATCTAACCTATTTGTTTGTTTTTCCAATTCCAAAATATTCTCCATCTTTTTTTTTATTAGGAAACATAAACATTGCAACAAAGGAAAGAAACATGAAAGGTTGGGATCCAGCCAAATACACTACTTGAAAGAGGAGAGGGCCATCGAAACAAGGTTATGAGCCAAGACATTGCCCGAGTAGAAAATGGCCTGATACATATAAATACCAATTTCACGAAAGAGGCCTCTAATATCATTAATAATAAAATTAGCATCCCCAAGGCGAATTTAGGGCAGATGCAACCTGAAGAGCAGCGACCTCCGCACTCTGAATAGAGAGACAATATTCGATCTCCATCTTTAGATTTGGCATTTGGGGCTTTAGTTGCACATCACTTATGTCACTAAAAGTTGGTGCTTGATAAGATATGTTTTATATGTGATTGTATTACTAATAATTCACAATTTATTACACTAATTGATATGATAATTATAACTTTACAAAATTATTGATTTTTGTTTTTAGCTTACATGCAATAGTTTTCATGTTTTTAACTAGATACGACGATTTCATTTCACCCATAGCTATAAAATTACAAGAAAACCCTTAAGCTTCTTATTCGATCAAATAATCTACAACAGTTCTTTTTCAAATATACCGGTATTTCTCAATGGATATGTATCAAACACAAACACAATAAGACTTGGTATCAAAAAATCACAGAAAAGCTAGAAGAAAAAAGGATTTTTGAAGTTGAGGGTCAAATCTAGGAGTTAGGAGATCCTCTACTTGACCTAATTTTTCCTAGTGTTTTTTTTCAAGTGTAATTGAAACACCAACTTGTATGATAGAGAAAAAAGAGGTCGGGAAAAAAAGCTAGGGAGAGAATCCCGATCCCAAATCTAGCCATTTTTGTGTAAAATCATATTTTAATTGCATTCTGTCAATTATTACGTCATTTAATATACTTGGTGGTAGAGAAGACCCCGGTTCGGTTCGGTTCCAAACCGTTGGTTCCGATTCACCTTGTTCTTGTCTAATTCCATCGATTCCTCAAGCTCGGTTCTTTATTTTATTTTACTTTATTTATTTTTTAACCAACAAAAAAATTTATTAGACATGTAAATGCAACTTATTGGGTAACCCAAATTAAAATAAAATAAATATATGACAAACTAAAAAAACAAATTAAAATAAAACTAAAAAATTTAAATTGGCCTTACACTTAATTTTTACCATAGTTAAGTTGTCTATGTATCCTTTTGAGGTTTAGAGGAATCAAATATCATGTAGTTCTCTTACCTTTTATTGTCTATTTCGTGGTGTGAGTTAGGACCGTAACTAATCCCTGCCATCCGTTCTAGTTGTAGGGGTATGGTCATCATCGAAGAAATCAGATTGTACTTCTTGATTGATTTCTTGTTGCCTGTTTTGGGCTTTGGTCAAATCATCAACACAAACTTGGACCTGAATTGATTTTGGACTCAAAAAGTGAACGTTTTGCGTCTAGAATATTCCCACCGGCACTAAACTCTTGTTGTTGTAAGAATTTGTTTGGTTATAATAGTCAAAATTGGAAAGTACCTTTCAAGCTCCTTTCACCATTGTAGGATATCAATTTTTTTAAAATCACAGTCTCCGATAAACTCAAAATATGTATTTAGATAAGTTTCAACCTCGGAATACTAGGCCGAGCTTGATGATGAAGAACCTCATAATTTTTTGGTTTTTTGGGATAACAGTTGATACCCTAACCCCATTATTTGAAGGATTATGAGGTATAGTCTAACAAAAAAAATTTCATAGCATTAACACAGTCCTATATCATATTCAAACTCAAAAAATACACCAACAATATTACTACTCTCATTAATAAATAAATTAGTAATAGTATAATAAATACTAGAAAAATTGTTAGTAGCATTATTAAAGACTTTTAACAAACCACAAATTTTTTTACAAACATCCTAATGGTGTGCATAAAGATTAATGTCACTAAAATTATATTGAATAAAAGTAACTTGTTAGTAGCATTCCACAAAAGTTTTGGAGAGATGCGGTTATGTGTGATCAAGACACGCGGTAACTCTTCAAATGCCTGGAATGGGCTGCCAAGGATGTGGGAATCCTTGGGCGGCCTTAATGGGGTGCAATTAGCATTCCATTAATACATTAAGAATATAATTTGCACATTTTAATTAAATGAGCTGTTAAATTATATTAATGTATTAATTTAAGGCATGTGGACTATTTTTTTTAGTAATTAAGAATGGGTCAGTTCACATGTGAACTTTTTATTAAAGTCCAAGGGATTTAATAAAATGGAAAAACAATATATTGCCCATGTATAGGCTTGGGCGGCAAGGGCTAAATTATTAGCCTGATATACTGTTTTGTTTTATTATTTAATTAAATGGAAATTAATTAATTTATTAATTAATTATTTGATTAAAAGTCAAAATCTTTTTCTAACTAGGAGTAGAACTCTTAGTGTCATATTATTGTTAGTAGTATGATAAGTATCAAAAACCTTATTTGATAAGTAGATAAATAAAAATGTCTTATTTATCTAGTCAATTAGGAAGTTATTGATAAAGTTACAATTTTTTAATTGATATTCAATAATTTATTAATGGATAATACACTCATGAGTTGGAATTGTTTTGAACTACTAACTTGATAAGAGCTTTGGTGAAACAAAAATCCTACACATGATAGGAGAATTTTCGGCCACCTTATAAATCTTTCAAGAAGAGTTTGGCCAACTAGAGTTTTCAAGCAGAAGAATTTTATTCTTTTTGCTTTAAAAAAAAAAAACTCCAACTCATAGAGAATTCGGCCAAGAGGAAAAGAGATAGCGTTTTTGTTTTCGGTAGTGCACTAGAAGCTTTTATATCAAAAGGTTTTGTGCATAACATCGAATTGTGGTCCACACGAGTTTTCAATTAAAAGATTGAGAATTCACAATTGACCAAACGTTATTTATTTTCTCTAGGAGGGTTATTATGACTAACAAAAGAAAAAGATTTTTGTTTTCCATCCTCAGGTATACAATTCAAAGAAAGGGAGCTCACACTCATAGGTGATTCACGTTCGTCATTGGATTGGAAGATCTTGCGGATTCAAATCGGAGCAATATCAATCGTCACGTGAAAAATGTATGATACTTTTAATTATATGTTAATTAATCAAGGGCTAAGGTTCTATCTTTTAAAAGGAAATTTTTTGAAATATACCAATATAATTTTTCGTTTCCGCCGCGTGCTTTTCCTGCATTCTTTACATTAAACCCCATGAGAATATTTATGAAACACAATCGGTTTCAATGATTTTTTATTTTTTTTATAGATTAAAAAAATAATGAAATATACTTGTGAAATATGATCGAACATGAGAATTATATTTCTCGGCTTTTTCTATTATCTTTTTTATTTCAATAATTTTACTTTGTCAAAATATAGTGCTCAAATGATGTGGCATTATTATAATCCATTCATTTAAATTGTATTAGATTTACATTAGTTAAATGAATGGATTACAATAATACCATATCATTTAAGCATCAGATTTAGATATAAAATTTGGACAAAGTAAAATTACTCTTTTTATTTCCATAATCAAAAAGTTGAAAAAAAATAATTCAAGTGATCAAAAAAGTTTCAGACTTTATTCACAGGTATATTTAATTTCATTGTTATAATAAAAAACAATCATATAAAAATTTATTGAAATTGATTGAATTTCATCTTGGTCCTAACTCCTCACATATATTAATATAAGGGGTCCTTCCCTATAATATTATTTTATGTGCATCTTTTGAAAAACATTTGAAATTGTGAATTGTTTTGAATATAGAATTATTTTTCCGACTTTTTAAATATCAAGCATTAAAAAAAAGGGGAAGGGGATGTAAGCATCCCTTAGAAGACTTTAGAAATCGGGGAATAAATAGGAAAAATGAAGAAAAATAATGTTGTAGTTCTTGAAAACATTTCAAATTTTGTTTGTAAGTAGATTTATATATATATATTAAATATTACATAAATTCGATATTTTTTTTTGAAGGGGGATGACTCGAACTTACAACCTCATAGTATGTATGTATGGTGTATACCACCAAACCAAGCTCGTCTCATCACCGCTTCAATGAAGTTTAATTACATTTAATGATTTTGATGTGATTTGTTTTTTGTATAGGTAGTAAGAAATAAAATATTCTAGGAAAATATGATTGAAAATTTTCAGGTACAAAAGCTATTTTTTCCTACTTTTCAAGGATATGATGATATAGCAATAAAAAAAATGAAAAATAATACAAAAAATTAATTTTCATAGTCGAAAATTTTTCAAATTTTTTTAAATGTATATTTTCATTTTCTTAAAATTTTTGAATTTCATCGAACATAGCCATTTTTATTAAAATAAAATCAAGGTGCTATCGAACAAGTTTTACGTTAAGATTAAATTTTGCCTTAAAGAATGTTGTCTTCAGAAAAAAGACTTGTCACGATTTTTCTTGGTTTCTATTAGGCACTAAGCAGTAGTCCAATCAGTCCAAACTCTTTACATGTGAAAAGTTTATAGCTTTTGGAATTATCATTTAGCATTTATATTACATTATATAATTACGCGACACCCTCATAACATATGAATTCAAACACCCAATTCTTAAATCATAGACTTTAGTATGTATGTACAATAGACATGTTGAAGGAAAATAAATAAATAATAAGATTTGATAATATAAAAGAATGTATAGTTTCTGTTTCGGAACTCTCTTTTGTTGAGCTTATCGGCCTTTACTATATTTTTGGTACAAGTGAGAATTGAATGCATGATGTGTTGTACCGCCATAAAAGAACTTATCAATTAAGCCAACTAGTTTCACAAGAAAAACAAGCCACTAGGTTATGTAACTGAACTTATACTATAAAGTCACCGTTAGAGGTGTGTATACGAAAAGAGATGGAAACCCGGTAGCTTAATCAGAAAATATTTCAGAATGACGGGTAAGCATGTGTTTGCAATAGTGAATAATTTACAAGGAAATTTTACCAAAAAAGCAAAATTAATAATACACATTGTATAGGATTTTGTGAGAAGGTTCATGCATAAGAAAGAAATGGGTCCTCCCTGAATGAGGAGCTTCACAAGATAACTGGCTAACTTTGATGGATGATAATTGATAACAACTTTATATCAAATACAAAATGATTTTGAGACCTTACCATTATTATGTCACAGAAAAAAGTTGTGGTATCTGGTGTTGCTCTGTCATTTTCACACCTTAAAATGACATCCATTTTAACCTAAAAAGATGAACAGTCACTGTTTTTCAGCCATTGGAAGATTGCAAAAATATTGCTGTCAAACACATTTGCAATGCAGAAGAAATATATAATGTAATTCTTCTGTATATTCTAAATGTTTCAACGTTAAATGAAATGCTTGGTCTCTTAGCCAGAAGACCCCAAATTCCAGCAATAAAGTGGACACTTTCATTTTCAAACCCACGTGGGGTTCTCATATCACATCATCTCTAAAGATCTCCCCAAGATTAAATGCTCATAGGCTTCACGATTCATACCTTTCAACAAATTCAATGTACAAAGAATTCATATAAAATTTACTGAAGACAAAGTTCCGGATGAACCTATACGCATAAGATATATGGTATATGTTTTTATTTGACAGTGGTATAAAAAACTCAGTAAGTAAAGAGAACAAGTGAGCAGAAAATTCAATGCCTAAATGAATGAATAGAATACAATAGTTTGGCAATAATTTAAAGGAGGAGACAGACAAGCTTTTCATGACCCCAATCATGAAGTATGTAATTTGGGTACTTTATTCCCAAAAGATTTCATCTAATATAACCCTTTTTATTTATTTCATTTACTATTGAGAAACCATAACTTCATCACAACCGCCAATATACTTCATGAAAACAAATGCTTGCTTTTTCAAAAACTGTTGCAGAAGAAGAGTTGTGTGCAAGTATTCCATTTATCCAAAATTAGATGAGTTAGAATAGTACAAGCACACACACAGCCTCATCATGTCAAGCAATGCAATCACAATTATTATTTTGTTCCTTAACATTTCTCTGTTTCCAACCATCTCTGCCTTGAACCAAGAAGGTGTATCTCTGCTTTCATGGCTTTCAACATTTGATTCTTCTTCATCGGCTACTTTCTTCTCTTCATGGAATTCAAGCCACCAAAATCCATGCAACTGGGATTATATCAAATGTTCCGGTGATGGGTTTGTTTCAGAAATCACTATAACTTCCATACATCTTCCCACCAGCTTCTTCACTCAGCTCCTCTCCTTGACTCACCTCACCAATCTAGTCCTTTCAAATTCAAACCTTACAGGAGAAATTCCGCCTACGATAGGAAACCTGTCTTCATTGGTTAACTTGGACCTCAGCTTCAATGCACTGACCGGGAACATCCCAGCTGAAATAGGAAAGTTAGCTGAATTGCAGTTTCTGAAACTGAATTCCAATATCTTACATGGTCGAATCCCGGGAGATATTGGAAACTGTTCAAATCTTCGACAACTTGAGCTTTTCGATAACCAGCTCTCAGGAAAGATCCCTGCTGAAATAGGAAAGTTACGGGCTCTAGAGATTTTTCGTGGAGGAGGCAATTCAGGAATTCATGGTGAAATTCCTTGGGAGATATCCAACTGCAAAGGACTAGTTTTTCTTGGTCTTGCAGACACTGGAATTTCAGGGCAGCTTCCAAGTAGTATTGGGGAATTGAAGAATCTCCAGACTCTTTCAATCTACACAGCCAATATCAGTGGTAATATCCCACTGGAAATCGGTAACTGCTCAGCTTTAGAAAATTTGTTTCTGTATGAAAATCAAATTTCTTGGAAGATTCCAAATGAGTTGGGTTCATTGAAAAATCTCAAAAGGTTGTTACTTTGGCAGAACAATCTTGGCGGGAACATTCCAGGATCTTTAGGAAATTGTTCTAGTTTGATGGTTATCGACATCTCATTGAATTCTCTAAGTGGAGAGGTCCCTTTGTCTCTTGCAAGTTTAGTTGCATTGGAGGAGCTTCTTTTGTCTATGAACAACATTTCTGGAGAGATACCAACATTTATTGGCAATTTTTCTGGTCTGAAGCAACTGGAGTTCGATAACAACAGATTTTTCGGTGAAATTCCACCTGTCATTGGGAAATTGAAGGAGCTTTTGCTCTTCTTTGCTTGGCAGAATCAGCTTCATGGAAGCATACCAGCTGAACTAGGCAACTGTGAGAAACTTCAAGCATTGGATCTTTCACACAATTTTCTAACCGGGTCAGTTCCGAATTCTCTTTTCAATCTCAAGAACTTGACCCAGTTGATGTTGATATCAAATGAACTTTCAGGTGAACTGCCACCTGATATCGGTAGTTGCACAGGCTTGATCCGTTTGCGACTAGGATTAAATTACTTCTCCGGTCATATTCCATCACAAATAGGTCTTTTACATAGACTTAGCTTCCTTGAATTGTCAGAAAACCAATTGATAGGACACATTCCTCCTGAAATTGGCAACTGCAGTCAGCTAGAAATGGTAGATTTACATAAAAATAAGCTCCAAGGCACAATTCCATCATCTTTTAAATTTCTTGGTCTTAATGTTTTAGACCTTTCAATGAACAGTATAGGAGACAACATTCCTGAGAATTTGGGCAAGCTAACTTCCATAAACAAACTGGTACTCAGAGAAAATAATATCACTGGCTTGATTCCCAAGTCACTAGGGCTCTGTAAGGATTTGCAACTGTTGGATTTGAGCAGCAATGGAATAACAGGTTCCATACCAGAAGAGATCGGTCGCTTGGAAGGACTAGACATCCTCTTGAACTTGAGTTCTAACGTTCTAACCGGCCCCATTCCAGAAAGTTTCTCAAACCTCTCAAAGCTTGCCAACTTAGATCTTTCCAACAACATGCTATCAGGAACCTTGAGAGTACTGAGTAGTCTCGACAATCTTGTTTCTCTGGATGTATCGAACAATAATTTTTCAGGCAACCTCCCAAATACCAAGCTCTTTCATGAACTTCCTGCATCTGCATTTGGTGGTAATCAAGAGCTTTGTATTAACAGAAGTCAGTGCAGCATAGGTGGTAATCTCCATGGCAGAAGTTCCACCAAAAATCTTATTCTCTGCGCTTTTCTCAGTGTAACTGTAACTATGCTGATTCTACTTTTTGGAGTCGTTTTAATTATCAGAGTTCGAGGAACCACGTATAGAGGGAACGATGAAGAAGAAAATGATTTGGAATGGGATTTTACCCCATTTCAAAAGCTTAATTTCTCTGTAAATGATATTGTGACAAAGCTGTCAGATTCTAATATCATTGGCAAAGGTGGTTCAGGCATGGTTTATCGTGTGGAGACTCCTGCGAAACAGATCATTGCAGTGAAGAAACTATGGCCTATAAATAATGGTGAGGTTCCAGAGAGAGACCTCTTTTCTGCTGAAGTCCAGACTCTGGGATCTATTAGGCATAAGAACATAGTCAGGCTTCTGGGATGTTGTAACAATACAAGAACAAGATTGCTCTTGTTTGATTACATCAGCAATGGGAGTTTGGCCAGTTTGCTCCATGAGAAGAGGGTTTTCTTGGATTGGGATGCAAGGTATAAGATCATAATGGGAGCAGCATATGGTTTAGCTTATCTTCACCATGACTGCATTTCTCCGATTGTTCACCGCGATATCAAGGCCAACAACATCTTGGTTGGACCACAATTTGAAGCTTTTCTAGCAGATTTTGGACTTGCAAAGCTTGTTGATTCTTCAGAATGTTCAATAGTTTCCAACACAGTTGCAGGTTCCTATGGTTACATTGCTCCAGGTGAGTTCAAAATGCTTTCAGGTTGTAAAATAAATACTGCATGTGAAATAAATCCTCCAGATTTTACATGAACCAACTAAACACAAATTTCCAGTAAAACGAGCGATTTCTTCATATTTTATGCTGCCATTTCTAATCTAACATCTTTTAAAGTGCTCAAATGATCATTCCTTACATTATACTATAGCCAACCAATCAGTGCCAACTTCAAATTCCTCTTAAATCAAACCTAAAGCTCCCCACTTTCTATGTACTCCGAAAATGTTCTCTTCATATAGCAAACGATTTGTAGTCAAGTTGAAATGGCACTAAACAAAGCATATATTATGATATTCGCAGAATACGGATACAGTTTGAAGATCACAGAGAAGAGTGATGTGTATAGCTACGGCGTGGTGCTTCTAGAGGTCTTAACCGGAAAGGAACCAACCGATAACCAGATTCCAGAAGGCGACCACATTATCACTTGGGTTAACAGGGAACTCAGAGAACAAAAAAGAGATTTCACAACAATTGTCGACCAGCAACTACTAATGCAATCAAGTACACAAATTCAGGAGATGTTTCAAGTGTTTGGTGTGGCTCTCCTTTGCGTAAATTCTTGCCCAGAGGAACGACCAACAATGAAAGACGTAACAGCAATGCTTAAGGAGATCCGACATCATGAAAATGATGATATTGAAAAGCCAATATCCCTTGGTAAAGTAGTGACCAACCCGAAAGCAGTAGTTCACTGTTCTAGTTTCTCTAGATCATCCGAACCTCTAATTAGATCACCTTCCTAACTGCCATACTTTACCAAAATCTCGCACTTCAGTACATTGAATATATATAATTTTTTTTTTATGATTTCAAGTAACATCAATTTGTATAGATTGATAGCAAGCAGTACTAATAAGACTTTGGCCCAGTTTGGCATTGCTGTGCTGTGGGGGGAATTGCTTTTGGATCTGCTGTGGGGGAAATTGCTTTTGGAATTGCTGTGGATAGAATCAGCTGAGTGTTTGGTAAACTGATTTTCAAAAGTGCCGTGAGAACCAAAAGCAATTTCAATGTGTTTCGTAAACTAGAAGTAAAAAGTGATGTAATTGTGTAAAATTACTAAAAGGACATCATTGTAATTACAAATAATTAAAAAACAAAAACATTTTTAAATTAAACTTTAAATGAAATAATATTATATATATATATTAAATGCATTTAAATTAATAAATTAAATTAAATTAAATAATAAAAACAACTAAAAAAACAAAATTAATAAAAACAAACCCTAACTCTAATCTCTTTCTCTCTCCCTCACTCTCAAGTCTCACCTCACTCTCACCGCCTCTCTCTCCCTCTTTCTCTCTCTCCCTTCTTTCATTCACAACTAAGATCCAACCTCATCTTCATCTTCAATTTTAAATCCAACATAATACAAAATCACAATCATCACCCAACCTCATCTTCATCATATCCACCAAAATAAAATAAAAAGTAATTTTTTTTTTGTGATTCAACTTCTGGGCTGTTCTTCATTACCATCATAATTTTTTTATTTTTTATTTTAAATTGATGATGGTTGGATACTTGGATGGTATTTGATGGTTGTGGGATTTTTATGGTTGTGGGATTTTTTTATTGTATTTAATGAAAAATAAAAATAAATGCAAAGAAAAAAACAATTCGGGGTAGAAATACCTAGCTTTCCTTTTTAAATTTTTTGTTGTTGTTGTTGAGTTTTTGTGGTTTGAAAGAGAAAGAAGTGATGATGATAATGGATGGCGATGGCATAATTTTTTTTAAACAATTTATTTATTATCTCCATATTGTCGATTTAAGAAAAAAAATCCTTCTCTGGTGGGTTTGACTGATAATGATAATGATGAACTGGGGATGGATTTTTGTGTTTGATAATGATTTCTAAAAAAAATATTAGGGTTGATGATAATGATTTCTGGGTGGTTGTTGATAATAATGATTTCTGGAAAAAAAAAATTGATTATGATAATGATTGTTGCGAGAAGAGAGGAGACATCGAAGCTTGAAGGAATCAATCTGATTGGTAAATGATTTTGTTAAATGTCATGAAACGTTAAGGGCAAAATAGGAAAGTTGGGTAAAAATTCATTAAAAAACACTGTAGCGCATTTTCAAAAGCAGAAGCTGATTTCCAAAAGTATGTATTTGTAGCTTCTCAAAAACTCAGTTGGGAGAAGCTAAAAGTGGCCAAAAGCACTTCCCCACAATTTTACCAAACACCCTATCATTGGTCAGGAATCACTTTTGACCCCAAAAGCAACTGGGGAAGCAATGCCAAACTGGGCCTTTATATTATTCTCTTTAGTTTCATTGATTTCTATAATTTGTACCTAAAGTATCAACTCCATGCCACAGTGCCACTACTTCTGCCAAAATCCAGTTTCTCTAAATGATGAAATAACGAATCCTTCTAAGCTCAAATTTCTGTTGTCAACTCTTATTTGCCTTTGTGTGATTGTGACCTCAAATCATTTTGACCTTTATACCGTGAAAATATGCATAAGATCCAAAATATGAGACCAAGATGATATCCGGAAAAAGTAATATTCGAATCACGTAAATAGTACATATAATTTTAGCTTAATCTTCAAAATTATTGCCCTAAAGTACATCAAAGATGAAAAAAAACCACAATCTAAGGAATCCAAAAAGTTGTCTCCGGTCGACAGCATAGATCCAGAAAGTAAACAATAATGAAAGAGCTACAGTATCAAAAATCAATTGACATTGCTCCTTAGCCATTGAAGTTTTCACATTGGGGACCACAGGGTTGTCTACAATGAAAAGTGATAGAAAAGGCAAGGTAGTGACAACCTCTGTTGGCATTAGCCAAATAAAAAATGAGCATTCCCCACAAGCTTCCCTGCTATCTATTTCAGTAAAGATATTGAGATTTCATGCCCCATGTTCTTCAAAGGATTCATTGCTTCTAGCCATGTGACATGAAACCATCTTAGGCCCACAAATAGCTTATGGTACCTTATCAATCTCTAATGGCTAAGAATGCAAGCAACGTTCTTAAGAGTTAAGATATTTCTAATTCAACCAACTTGACCCTCATAAAAATGAGTAAAATGTAGTTTATTTCACCTGGGGTCTGCCGCGCACATGCATGCACACGGACTTTGAGTGTTAGAGAAATGATTGCCATTTCCTGTCGAACCGATTATCTCATATTCTCATTTCTATCATACAGTAGATTTACTTTTGTTAACAGTGAATTTCACCCAAAACACCAGTCCAGGAGAAAACCTCCTAGAGACTTACTAACTAAAGCATCAAAAATATAAAAAAAAGAATAATAAGAAAAGGCTACGGTTCACACATAAATGGCCTAAAATTATGAGATTATACATATTTAGCCTAGAAATGGAGGATTATACATAATTAGCTAGGATTAAAGGATTGTACATAATTAGCCTAGAATCATCGGATTATGGAATGGTCAAAATAATACTTAAAATCAAGTCTAATAATGATACTATAATGTTCTTCAGGAAATTCTCCTTGACTCATTGCCACTAGCTAAAATTTAGTGTTAAATTCCCCCAAACCCAAGTCTTTGCAATATTTGATCGGTTGATCCAAAATCTCTTTATGAACAACAACAAATCATTCCTCTACTATAAGAATAAGACAATGCAAAAATAACTTGTAAATTGTAATATATATTTTTGGGTTTCTCATATATGAATCCAAATCCTAAGCATATTATTAAACTTATAATTCAATCCTAATCTAGGAATACATGACATAAACATTTAAGCAAATCAAGATGCCGACCCACTAACTGCAAAAATAAACTAATCAAGAGAGAATAATTGCTTCTTCTTTTTTGCACTCAAGTTTTGTCAAGAATGTGATAGGGCCCCATTCATCGCTCACAAAATCATATCAAGTATAATTCATCAACCACTCTTGTAATAGTTACAAGTACAATTAACAGGCACCAATGTTATATCACTTAGAAAAAGGCATAAATAAGTGCAATCATAAACACAATAATAATATGTTTGTCAAAAATAAATAAATAAACACAATAATATGAGAACATAATCAACAACTCTTCTAATAGTGTTACAAATACAATTACCCCAACCTCTTCAAACATCCATCAAACTAGTTATAGAAACTAGGCAGGTTAATCCATCTTCCAACAAAATTATATGGATTCCACATTTTGTTTCACCATGCAAGCACATATTCATTGTTTTATTTTCCAGTATTTGGATGATTAGGTGGAAGGGAGTTGAAGATGTACAATATTTGTAAACTATTGTGAAGACGGTAGGTAAATATATTTAAGAGTAGAAAAGGGAGATTAATTGCTGAACTTAGAATATACAGTATCCATTATTGACCTGTGTCATGAGGTTTTTCGATTCTAATTTGCTTAATCCAACAGATTATCCTTATTGTGCTCTTTTCCCTTTTTTTTTTTTTTTTTTTTCTATTGTGGATGAATACTTACATCTAGGGGTGGGCACAGATCAGATCGGTTTGTTTTGAGCCAAGCCAAACCAAACGAACTGAAATTAATTTGGTTTCTCACTGAACCATTTCAGATATAATAACCTATCCGAATCTATCAAGCAATTTTATAATATCTTACTAAACATTGTGTGTAAGTGCGGCCTTTCAAAAGCTACTAAATTTTCAGCAAATTATTGCATGATAACAAATTAACAATAACCACAGACAATAATGATCAAAATTCTCTTTAAAAGGTTTTCATGCCAATGAATATTTAACATACAAAAATTTAGGTATTACATACACTTACAAAAATAATCGTTAAATATTACATCATCCCATGCCTTCTGCACTTCAGGAATTTGGACAATGAATAATGTAGGGGAAATGAGTAGAAAACTTTTTACATACCTCCATTCTAATATGTAAATGAATGTCAACCATTACAAAAAAGGCAGTCCACATCTGAAAGCGAAATTTACAATGATAAACGGTCTTCAGAGAGCTGAAACCACCAGTACACACTATTGAATCTTCTCTGTATGCCACTTTATGCTGCATCCAACACTGTTGGAAAATAGAAAATAATGACCCTGAGCATATAATCATGGAACAATGTTGATTGCATGTTGACGGAATACTGAGTAGTATACCTGGGCTTCTGAACTGATGATATTGGTTGTCCACTAAGAACACACTCTATCGCAAAGCATATGTCCCTATGCAATACACAAATGAAGCAGATTAGTTAAGAATATTAGAAACAAAGGAGTATAAATTCATATGAAGCTTAAAAACCCAATAAACTAACCTCCCGGTAACAGGTAAATTATTACTTGGCCGGGAATCATCAAATTGGCCATGATAAACCAGCTCAAATGGCCTTCGACCATCCTGTTGCAGAGTTGTAAATGTTTTTCAATGTGTGAAGTTTGAAAAAAAAACCTTTATGGTCTTTTTAACAAGAGAAGGTCCAATGTAAAACTTAGATCACACTGTTTAGTCTAATGGAGAGAATCGCGTGGATAATCCATAAAATCGAGCCTTCATGAAGAACTGAGATAACATTTCATGACTTCCCACACTGGACCAGCTACATGAATTCTTTTGCACTTGTCACAAATTTCTAGGATTCATATCATGAGATCCAATGAATTTTTTATAAACCGGCTGTCTGGTTATCATTCAGACTCTCCCTTGTCCCAGGTCAAGACTATATATGAAGGTTAGACATCACACAGCAAAAGAAATAACTGCAGAATTCTCGAGTAAAATGCTAGTGCAGCCTGTAGTTACCTTTTTAAACAGGAAAAATTCTGGAGTGCAAACTGCCTCAAAATCCCATGCAACATCTTGTGACTGAAATTGAAAAATAAGGCACTTTCAAGAAGATATATTTACAAGAACATAACAATATTCTAATGTTTTCAATAAACTAAAACCATTAGGCTATAAGTTACAAAATATCTTTAGGATCATCAAAGGTCACATTGCCTACTAATGTCCTCTAAACAAGTCCTCAATGCAAGCTAATAATTTAGATTAAAATAATAATTAAATGACAAATAATTTAGGAAGCAAAGAGATGCATTTTACAGTACTTTATATTCTATGACATTAGATTGCACAAGCAAAATAAATTACTAGTTCTAAATATATTAGGAATATGCCATGGACAGTTAAAAATAGGAATAAAGGTCACAATTTCTTGTATAATCTTCACAGCTCATTTTTTATTTTTTGTGCTAAATATACAAGGTTTTTTTTTTTATTTTTTTATTTTTTTATTTTTTTATTTTTATTTAATTTGAGTTAGTGATAACCATAAAGTCATGGTTTTTGACTGACTAAATAAAAAATCTAGAAAAGAAAAATCATTGGCATTTGGGAAATTGTTAGGTGAATTGCACAAGTTATTTGGCTTCCATGAATATTCGTCAATTTTAAAGAAGCAAACGTTCTTGCTGATAGCCTTGCTAACTTGGGTTGTTTAGATTGTAATCAATTTAATTAGTCTAATTTTCCTCCTAAAAGAATCCAAAGCCAACTTATTAATGATGCTCAGGTTTTGTCTTCTTATATTGGTTCAATAACTAGTTTTTGAATCTGTGTTTTCTTCTTAATTGTTCCACATGCATCTTTTGCATTGTTTTCTGACAGGATTGTATCGCTATTGTTTTAAACTTCTTCTTAAGGAGCAAGGCTCATTATATCCCCCTTGACTAGGTGTTATTTTTAATAAATTTCCTCGAACAGCTAAAGTTAACAAAAAAAATGTCTTAAAGTCATGGTTTCACTTAGCCTGCCATCATCAACAATGCTCCCATTCTACCTGTTTGTTTGTTTATTGGTTAATATATAATTATATATAATATCCAAAAGTGTTCCCCCTACCTACCTCTATCAAAAAGAAAATCAGCAATTCTTATTGGATTTCAAGGATATATTTGAATACAATCTCAAGTTTTTACCTTCTTGTACAATTGTTCGTAAATAGCAATGCCAAGAATATATCAAAAACTTGAACTGTTTTAGGCTTTTAGCCAAAAAGGTCTATTCAAATAACCTTGGAAAAAATTCTACTCATCTACCACTTCCTAAAATATTTAAAAATATTCTAGAGAAATGATAATTGTTTTGATGTTATTACAAAAGGCATCGTATTGGGTTTACCCAAAATCAACGGCACCTGTGCTATAACTAAGTATTCAATGATTTTTATTTTTATTTTTTGATGAATATTCTACAGTTGTATTCAACCGTTATTTCGAGAGATGCTTTAGATAACTAGAAAATCAGCAACTACCTTTTACCAAATCAACACTCTAATAGATGAGTCAAAAGTTCAATTCTTCAATGTTGACTTCAAAGAAATCAATTCTTTCCAATGAAGAAAGAGTTCTGTACAAATTTAATTGAGTTTTAATAGGCAAGGAAAAAGTTGTGATCTTGCTGGTCCTCAATGTTTGCTGCTTCAAGTTCCATTAACACACACACACACACTTGAACATATGTATGCATTTAGTTCTAATTGTCTGTCTTTACATCTAAAAGTAACATAACTACAACATACATAAATATATATAAGAGAATTGATGATGAAGATCACTAAAGATTGTATTCAGTTGATATGAGTTTGCCATGGCATCAAAGTTAAACAAAAACAACAATACTTAAAGTAAGGCTAAAAGTATATGACCCTAGGAAACAGATATAGCCATTTTTTTAGAGCCTTCAAAAATAAATTAAAATAGCCATTTTTTTAGAGCCATCAAAAATAAATTAAAATAGAAGAGGAATAATGACGGACAATAAGGAGCTTGCTAAGATTGGCATCAACATACCTTATCAAACAGATAAGGGAAGGGGTAATTAAATAATTTAGCCTCTTCTGCCATGAACTGTGGTCCATCCTGTGAAGAACAGATTCATTTTGGACAAGTCATACAACATCTTCAATGCAGCTTTAATCTCAAATTATGGAGTCACTGGAACCTGTGGGTGAGTCGTTACAGAATTTGAAGATATAGCAACAACTGCAAGTCCTTTCTGCCGCAATATAGTCAATAAAATTAGGATTTTAACTACAACTGCACAGAATGAAGCAAGCCAATCGGGCCTATCAGAAGGAATTGATTTAGCTACCTTCGTGTAGAAATTTGCAAGCTTCACAATGTCTTTCTTCAAGTGTTTCACAAAAGGGCAGTGATTGCAAATAAACATAACCTGCACTATCATACAGTTAGAGTGTGTCATATGTTTGCTCACATGTTGAGAGAGAAGACCATACCGGAAATTCATAGTACAATAAAAAGAATGTAAAACCTTCCCATCTAGGGAGTAAGGAATAAATAATAGATGCTTTAACAATTGTGCCAAAATCTTAGAAGCTATTAGGGATAACATATAACTGCAGATTTGCATTTCCTTTTCCATTTCATCACAAGTACTAAATATGACAAAATCTCTGAGTTCATAAACATCCTTCAAATCTAAACTTAAAGTGCATAATCCCTAGATACCTCATCTTAGATAAGCCCTATATAGAATCAAATTGGTCTTAAGAGACGGATCACCCACTATTCGTGTAAGAAATTGCATCAACTCCCATATCTCTCATCATATTCTATCATTTGCATTTTTACTATCTTAGTCTAGTTTTTGCTTTAGCTTAATCTTAGTGCATTCTTAGTTATTATTTTAGCTCAATCAAAACCATCTCATTTACTTTATTGCTTTTATAGTGCTAGGGTGTAATCTAGTCATTGCTTGTTAGATCGATCCCTGAGGAACGATACCCTTGCTTGCCACATACTCGTTTTATACAGTTTGAGTGCATCTTGGGATTTATAAATTTGTTTTGATATTGCATACGCAGCAAATGCGTGTCACAACCATAAACATTGTTAATTTTACTGATTTATGTTACCTCTATATTTAGCTTCAGCCTCGAAGAAAGACATCTCACATCCCACATTTCCTACAAGCCAGAAGTGGTTTAAGTATACATAGTAGAGTAACAAAATTAAACTATTGAGGGTTTTTTATGGACGAAATTGTGTGGCTTCGCTTCAAGCCAA
This sequence comes from Dipteronia sinensis, assembly GCA_033220585.1. Taxonomy (NCBI): domain Eukaryota; kingdom Viridiplantae; phylum Streptophyta; class Magnoliopsida; order Sapindales; family Sapindaceae; genus Dipteronia; species Dipteronia sinensis. Next base: position 49,489,032 of record CM065636.1, on the reverse strand, counting down.
GTGAACAATACCTCAACAGGTCCCAATAAGCACCTTTTTTTCTCTCATCCAAGTGAATTGCATTAATAAAACACATGCACAAAATGTGAACCCAGCACAATAATAACATATGTAAAATTATAATATAATAACATTTGTGTGTGCATTAACACTCCTCCGTTTTATAAGTTGTAACTATCATATATGAATAAACTCTTTTTTTTTTTTTACAACAATATGAATATACTCTTCAATTCACAATACAAGCATGTTATAATCTCTTCTTTCACATGAAACATGAAACAACAAAACAATGTAAACATTAAGAAACGAAATCGTCTCCCGGTAATGAACACAAACACAAAACAAGAGGCTCTTGTCCAATTAAAAACAGAAATTACTATAAGAAAAAGAAAGAGAATTAGTAAAAAAAATAAATGGGGAATTACCAGTAAAGCAGGATGTGATTCAAAATCTTCCAACTTCCACATTTTCCCGGTTAGCGGCTCTGGCAACTATTTCACTCATCAGCCAAAACAAAACCCACAAAAAAAAAAATCTATTAAGATTTCAAAACATTGAAGAAATAAAAAATAAAAAATTGTTGAAAAAAGAGTAATAAAGAACCTCAAAATTGGGGGCTCTGAAGCCTAGAGAAACTCCTTGGGACTCAGTTCTTGCAGCTCGGATTATCAGTCTTTTTCGTAGGGGTGCAACGGTCCTTTGCTGCAGATGATAAAAACCCATCTTTGAAGATGACCATGACGATGAAAAACAAAGTGGTGTTCTTCTTCTCGTCACTGCTAACGTGCGCGAGTGAGCCAGCCCATGTAAGTCCACCACTGTCACTGCAGTAGCCATCACTCACACTCAGTAGATGAATTTTTGAACGTTTCAACTCTCGGTAACTTTGGCAATTCAGGCATTCACAAGACACAACTCCAGCTCCTCACCATTATCAACAAACAAACGCTAAAGCCTAAAATTGTAAACAAAAAATGAGATCAGGCATGAGTGGACTGTAAACTGGGTAGATGATGGACAACGAAAAGCTAATTGGACATACATGGGGTAACAATAGCCCATACATGGGGTAACAATAGCCCATATGTTAGGCCCAATAATGCCTAAAATTTCATTCAAATTTGGGAATGCGAGAAAATCAAAATTAGCCGATATACGTTATATCATGATTGGTTGTGTATACCGGAATAAAATGGAATAGAAAGAAAGTCATTCCATTTGTTTGGTTTGTTAAAATGCAATGGAATGGGCTTTCCATCCAAAAACCAATGAAATCCAAAAACCAATGGAATGGTCATTCCATTCCATTAATACATTTTCACTTCCAAAAATAACCATATGCCCTAATAATTGATATATAACTTTGCTCTGAGAAACAAGTTGCCTCCTCCTCCATTGAGTCACGAATGATTAGAGATTTCTTCCCATCTCGACTCCTCTTCTTGATTTCAGGTATTTTTGTGTTCATCTCTTCCTTATCGTTCCCTTCATTTATGGTATTTTCTCGAGAAAGTGACAAGAAAATTAGGGATTTCGAATTAGGTCCTGGCTTTGTTTGTCTCACATATGTTTTATAATATCACTTTTATTTATATTTATATATATATGCCGAATCCTCTGTTTTCTCAGCTGCGTTTTGGTTTGCCTCGTTTTTTCTTCTAGTTGTTAACTCCCCTGAGCTCTGTTTTGTTGTTGGTTTTCTCTTTTTGCTAGCTAGGCTATTTGGTTTGTATGGCTCTTTTGTGGGGGTTTCATTTTTCTGTTGCTTTGTCTTGCTTTTGGGGGGTTTTGTTGTGGTGCCAGTTGGTTTGTTGATTATATTCTCTGGTTTTAATTTTGAATGAGCAAATGAACTACATATACGTTTTCCTTCTGTTGTTAAACATGTTTATGATTTCTCATGTGATCTATCTAGTTCTTCACTTTTAGAGTCTTAGACTGCTAGAATTATTTAGACTTAATCTGGGTTTGTTGGTATTTTTGATTTAATGTAGGTAGAAAAAGACTGTGATCTGACTTCAGTGGATGACATTGCCACAGCTGTGTATCAGTTGCTAGGTATGATTCAAGAAGATGCTATGTTGAATTATACTAATTTTGTGATTATAATTTACTTTAATTACCCACTGTAATTTGGATCCTTTTTTTTTAACGTTCGTAAATGACCATATGTGGGTACTTGTGTTTTTCCTAATTATGCCCTATCTGAAATTGCTTTCTGCAATTGATGTTTTTTTATTATCTTTTTCTTTATTTTATTTCAATTTTTTGATTATGTTGTGTCACTTGTGTGTTGATTAGTCAGAGACTCAGTCTCACAGATACTTTAGTCCCCCAAGAGCTCGCGTCGCTCTCCGATCTTCAAGTCTTGAAGGGTTTTGTGATTACTGATGTAAGTCATGGCAGCTATTGTACTCTTGCCGATCTTGTATGATTGAAAAAGCTAAGGGAGTTGAGCATCAATGTCAATAGTATAGGGAGGAGGATCGAAGTAGACATGACGGCGGTTCGGTTCAAACCGGAGAACCGAACCGGAACCGCCGTCAGAAAACCGGAACCGGAACCGGTTCCGGTTCGCTTCAACGAGGAACCGGTTCGAACCGGGCGGTGCCGGTTCTGGTCCGGTTCGAACCGTCCGGTTCTTCTTTTAAATATATATATATATATATATATATATATATATATTTTTAAAAAAAAACCGTTGGAGGCCAACGGTCCGCTGACGTCAGCAGGCCGTTGGGCCCAACGGTTCATGTTTTTTTTTTTTTTAATTTTCTTTTAATTTTCTTTTCTATAAATACCCCTACCCCTCCATTCATTTTTCTTCACCCCAATTTCCTCAATTCTCTCTAATTCTCAATTCTCTCTAAACTTTCAATTCTTCAAGTCTCAATTCTCAAACTCCAAGTCTCCAAGTTTCCAATTTATATTATTTGCAATTACTAAGTTAGTAAGTTTCCAATTTATTTTATTTACAACTACTTAGTTTCTAATTTTATTTTATTTGCAATATTTCTTATTTCAAATTTATTTAATTTGCAATTAGTCAATTACTAAGTTTCCAATATCATTTATTTACAATTTATTTTATTTGCTATATATTCCAATTTATTTTATTTGCAATTTATTTTATATCCAATTTATTTTATTTACAATATATTTTATTTCCAAATTGCGATTACTAACTACTAAGTTTCTAATTTTCTTCCAAATTTATTTCCAACCATTTAATTATTTTTTAAATCAATTTTTTAACATTTTTTGTTCAAGGAATTTTACAATTCAATTTTTAAAATGGCAAGTGGAAGTGGTGACGCTCCTAGACGCTCCATTTCGATGAAAGGTAAGGGTCGTATGGCGGATAATCTCGGTCATGACGACCGTACCTATCACGAGTATCTACAACAAGAAGTCTATGCTGAAGACTTAGGCCTAAACTTTCCTCATTCTCATCCCTCTTTTAGAATTTCTTAACCCGATCTCAATGTCACCCCCATTTTGACAAGCCAATCAGAAAATATGCCTAATCTTGGCCATGATGGTGATGAGCATGATGACCCTGATCCCAACCCACATCAACATTTTGATTTTTATCCACAGATGGAAGAAAAGTTACCGAAGCAGGTCAAATCTGATCTATTCGTACTCCATATGAAGAAAGTTACGAATGAAGATGGAAGCACAGTAGTGATTTGCAATTACTGCAAAAAAGTATTTAAATGGCACAAATCTGGAGGATATGGCTCATATCGGAAGCATATAACGAACTCACGTCCATATGCACAAGCCAAATCGAGTTCACAATCTCAAATTCCCAGGTACGCTACCCCTAACCAACAATTATTTAAATATACTGATGCAAAAAATAGAGAAGAATTAGCTAGAATGGTTGCAGTAGAACACTTACCATTTAGTTTTGGTTAAAAAGTTGGTTTTAATAATTATTGTCAACGAGCATTAAATCCTACTGCATGTCGTGTTCCTAGAACCACGCTTACAGAAGCACTTGAAAACATTTATGAAAAAAAAAGAAAATGTTGGAAATTTTTTTTGAAAAATATAATGGTCGTGTTTCCGTATGTGCCGACATATGGAGTGATCATTGGCGAATGCACTCATACATAGGTGTCACTTGCCATTATATGGATAATGCATGGGCTATCCAAAAAAGAATTCTTGCATTTAGAGTTTTTGATGAAAAACATACTGCTGCTAATATTTGTAGACATCTTAGAATTATTTTCACAGAGTATAAAATTGAGAACAAAATTTTTGCAATCGGTTTTGATAATGCTTCTAACAATACCGCTGCTATTCCTGCTTTAATTGAATTATGCAAACCTTATCTTGGTGGTAAATTTTTTCATCAAAGATGTGCATGCCATGTTTTCAATTTATGTGTTCAAAAAGGATTAAAAACTTTTGAACAGTTTATTCAACCTATTAAAGATGCCCTCTATTTTTTGTGGAAACATCCTTCTGTAATGAAATTATGGGCAGCATATTGTAAACAAAATGGTAAGCGTGCCATTAGATTTCCTCGTGATGTTCCAACACGTTGGAATTCTACTTATAAATTGCTTGCTAGAAGTTATGAATATAGAGATTTATTAGTTACTTTTATTCAATATCATGTTAGTCACATTAATCTTTATCAAAGTCATTGGGATGCTTGTAGCAATGTTTGTGGTTTGTTAAAAGTTTTTTATACTGCTACTAACAATTTATCTGGTGTTTATTATCTTACAACTAATTTATTTATTATTGAGAGTCTTAATATTGCTGGTGCATTTGCTCATTGTGAATCCGACTCAGAATTACATGAGTCTGTTACTGCTATAAAGGATAAATGGTTAGAATATTATAAGGAGTTTCCAAATATTTATTTGATTGCATTGTGTTTTGATCCACGTTGTAGATTAGAAAGTTTGCATGATTATCTTTCTGTTTATTATGAACAAGGTTTAAAAATAGATTATGATGTTGATATGTGTTGTGCTAGGGTTAAGACATTATTGTATGAATTATATGATGAATATATTAAAGTTTACGGTCCATCACTGAACTCAAAATGTATCTCGTTCATCATCATCATCCTCTTCATTTGTTAATTTAGGGTATAATCTTTTATCAAAAAAAACCAAAAAATTACGAGGTTCTTTTTCATCAAGCTCCACCACATATTCCGAGCTTGAATCTTATCTAAGTACCTCTTTTGGGTTCATAGAAGACACTGAAGAAAAAAAATTTGATATCCTACACTGGTGGAAAGAGCATGAAAGGTACTTTCCAATCTTGGCTATGATAGCCAAACAAATCCTTTCAACACCAGTTTCTACGGTGGCGGTAGAACAACAGTTCAGTGCCGGTGGGAATATTTTAGACCCAAGACGTTCCCTTATTAGTCCGAAATCACTTCAGATACAAGCTTGTGTTGAAGATTGGACGAAGGCTTAAAATAGACAACAAGAAATCGATCAAGAGGAACCATACGATTTCTTTAAAGATGATCAACTGGCTGAAAGTCGAACGGATGATCATGGCAACGATTAGTCCACGTCTCCACGACTCGTCGACTCCACGCCAAATCCGCATCTCCAAACTCCAAAGTCCAAATCTACAATAAAAGGTAAGAGAACTACGTGGCCTTTGATTCCTCTAAACCCTTAAGAGGATACGTAGGCAACTTAATTGTGGTAAAAATTAAGTGCAAGGCCAATTTTATTTTTTTTGGTTTTGTTTTATTTTATTTTATTTTTTAATTTGCCATTTATTTATTTAACTTTATTTTGCGGGTGACCCAGTAAAATACATTTACCAATTACATTTCTACATGGCTAATTTTTTTAATGAAATATGATATAAAAAAAAAAAAAAAAAATTGGCCGGTTCCGGTTCGGAACCGGCGGAACCGGAGGAACCGGAACCGGAACCGGAACCGGAACCGAAACCGGCGGCATGTCTAGATCGAAGGCGAAAGAGAGAAGTACTGGTGCAGGAAAAAAATGGTGAAGCAAAAAAGTTTATTAGAAAAAGCAGTGAGAAAGCAGAAGAGTAAAGTAGACAGAGCAATGGAAATTATGAAACTACAGAAGCTTGATCTACAGTGTTTTCCACAGAAAAAGCTACCGGATTGGCTGATTCCTGAAAACTTGAAAAACCTGAAGAAATTGTATTTCAGAGGAGGAGGACTTAACAGCCTCAGCAACAAAATTCAAGAAGGGGAAATTATGAAGGGGGATGTTGAGGTTTTTTGCATTTGAAGTACTTGAGTGAACTAAAGATTAATTGGAGTGAATTGAAGGCAATTTTTCAAAGTTGAGTTATTTGGAAAAGTTCGAATGTCCCAAGGTCACTTTCTGTCCTTATGATGGCAACGGAGTCTGGTTAAAGTCTTCAACAAATTAAAGATCAATCATGAGAAATTGCTGCTAAAATATTTCATTTTCGTAATCATGTACTCGTTCAAATGGTTGTTTCACTTTTATGTTAATGTGTTTTTCCATTTTATTTTTTGGGATGATACGTTATATTAAGTATTTGTAAACTGTAATCAAATGTATTTTATGGATTGTACATTTGTAGCAACCAGTCTGTAGGTTCCAGATTTTGGATTGCGCAGTGGAATGAGGTTTTTAAAATTTCAATGCAATCATTAAATAAACCAATTGTACAGTAATAATCGAAAACAATAAAAAAGAAATGAAACTATTTCATACCAATGTTTGTAGGCTCCTTCTTTTCGATCTGCTTTCTGATTTGCACCGCTCCTTCTTCTTTTCGATCTGCTTTCTGATTTGAACCATGTGTGGGCGCGACACGGTACTCAGGAACAAGGAGGATGAAGAAAGAAGAAAAAAGATTTTTTTTTCTTTTGTTTGACCGAAAAATACCTAGAACAATTTCTAGGTTTTTTTTTTCTTTTATCTTCTTTGGTTCTATACACTCAAAAAACTAACTCCCCATTCCAAACGTATCTTGTGTTCTCTTAATTTCCAAAAACATATATCATATATATATTTTTAATAAAACTAATTAATCAAATCTTTTAAGATATCTATTATCTTTAAAGATATTAATTAATGTTAATTTATTAGATTTGATTTCAATTCAAACTCTTTTAAATTGAAATTCAAATCTTTTAAGATATTTGATATCTTTAATTAATTTTAATTTATTTGATTTAATTTGAATTCAAACTCTTTTAAATTCAAATTTAAATATTCAATTTAATTGAAATAAATTAATCAAATTATCTTATCTTTATTCAAAATTAAATATCAATCAACACCCTTCATCTAATGATTAATTACACAATTAAATAATCTAATTATTTAATTAACATAATCATTAATATTCATTAATTAAATAATCTTATTATTCAATTAATTCCTGAATAGACACGTGTCACTTTCGTAACACAATTAATTGGACAATCCAATTAATTAACCGTGACCCTTGTTACCTTAATCAATCGGGCTAGCAAGGGGACCCAATGGACTCACAGTGTTTTGAGCTCCAATAATCTTAAGAAATAATTAATTAAACTCTTTAATTAATATTTCATAATTATTAACTTCGTTGTTATTCCACTAAAAACCCGAAGCTGCATTCTCTCAACTCTAGATGTTTTTACACAAACCAATAACTTTCGATGTCCATCGATATAGCTATTATATATGGTATAATCCTCCACAAGTAGTTCATAATTAGAGCTAGGTCATAAGGGGCCGTTTGGTATGCAGTCATCCTTACATGGGAATGAGAATCTTATAACATTCTCATGTTTGGTAGGAGATTTGGGTTTTTGGTTTCCTAGGAAAGTGAATCCCATGGGAATCACATTACCCTCCAAGGAGGTAATCTGAAACCCTTCCTAGGTAATCTGAAACCCTTCCCAACAGGTGGGTTTCAGATTACCCTCCATCTGATTCCCACTGTGGGACCCACCCTCATTAAAAAAAATTATTTTTATTTTATTTTCTTATTTTTTGTTCTTCAATGCTTCTGGAAATTAACACCAAAAATCCCCAATTTTTATTTTCTTACACTTTCTCACTACCCAAACACCAAATTTTCAGATTTTAAAACCTAATTTTCATCAATTAAACAACATCCAACAACATCAAACACCATCACCAACACAAACACCATCACCAACACAAACACAAACAAACAGCATCAAACACCATCATCAAACACAAAAATGAAAAAAATTGCAACAGATGAAAATTTTTCGATGATGAGGACGATGAAGATCCCGGCCGACGACGACGAAGATCCCGGCCCGACGGAGGCGACGACGACGACGACGACGACGACGAAGATCCCGGCTGGAAAGAGGCGACGACGACGAAGATCCCGACCGGAGGCGACGACGAAGATGACGACGTGGAGACAAGGACTACGACGGCGATGACAACAAGTAAAGATCTGGGTTTTTTTCTTGAGAGAGATGGAAGATGGATCTGGTTTTGAGTTTCTTGAAATTGATCTCTATTCTTGAAAGAGATTAAAAATGGAAAAGACAACTGTTGGTTTTCATTTTGTAAACAATTATGTTTGTGAACATGCAGGTGGTGGTGTGGGGTTGTAGAGCTCTTGAATCAATCATACCAGGACCCGATTTGGGATTAGATAAATTTGAGTGGTTTTCAAGAAAATTTAAGCATATAGAATCAGTTGAAGAAAGTTTTGATGCCAGAACAAATGAGAAATTATTATTTAGTCGCGCTTATGAATGGAGACTGAATAAATAAATAAATAAATAAGGGAACTTCAAATTTTTATTTTATTTTTTTAGTTTTTAATAAATAAATAAATTACCATGTTCAACCAAACACCGTTACTTAATATTCCCAGGAATCCGTCATAATATTCCTATACACAACCAAACACATGTATACAACTTTCCTAGGAATCATATTACTGGGTTTCACTTTTCTAGGAATCACATTATTTTGATTATCCCATACCAAACGGCCCCTAAGGTCTATTCTACCCCACTAATTACATTTTTTCCATTAAGTTCCATTGATTGTCTAATGAACAATAAATCCTACATTCATCACCAAATTAGGAGAGCGCTCATATTGTTCAAGCCCCGAATCAACCCTTAAGGGAACTACTATCTACTTCTAGCAAGAAGAAGTGGATTCCACTATTGTGTACAAACCTTGCCAGCCACAAGCCAAACCGTGATTCCAACATACGAAGCATATTGACCGAGAATGCAACTCCGATCTCACCCATGGTATATCAAAAACTACGATCTAACCTGAAGGGGTCGCTAAGACACTCAGGATTAAGTTCACCCATATATAGCCATCATTTATCGATATATATGAATCTCATCATGTAACGAATCTTATTGAGTGATTCATATAGATCCTGGCCTAGTCCTATATGATCACATCATACAAGGTGCCTCCATTCTCATATCACCATATGAATGATCCAGGATAAGATCACCGTACATTACAGAATGGACCGCAGCTGTAGATTAACCACAAATAAAGTACCTAGCTTTATTTGCTATCTACGGACTCTTTAGATTGCTCGATTCATTTCATCTGTATATGACAATCATATACTCAGTTTGAAATGACATCCGGCAATTTTGGATGTTAAGTACACATGTTATATATAAATCTATGAGACAATTTGAATGAATAAACTACTTCTTTTATATATGCTCAATTCACATTTACAAATTACAAGCTTTAGGGCAAAAACCCTAACAATCTCCCACTTGCACTAAAGCATGTGAGATATGTCTTGTAAACCTAAACCATCTAGGTGACCTATAAACACATTAGCAGGTAAGGTCTTCGTAAATGGATCAACATGATTGTCCTGTGACGCTATCTTGGCCACGGTCACATCTCCTCTCTGCACTAGCTCTCTGATGAGATGATATTTCCTCTATATATGCTTCCCTCTCTTGTGGCTTCTTGGTTCTTTGGAGTTAGCCACAGCACCATTGTTATCACAATAAAGTGTGATGGGCTTATCCAGATCTGGAACAACTTCCAGATCACTCAAGAATTTTTGGAGCCAAACAGCCTTTTTAGCAGCTTCACAAGTTGCTACATATTCGGCTTCCATGGTGAAGTTAGCAATACAAGATTGCTTAATACCCCTCCACACAATGGCTCCACCACTAAGGGTGAATACTGATCCAGACATGGATTTCCTAGAATTCCTGTCTGACTGAAAATCAGAATCTGTGTATCCTAACGGGATCAAATCTTGTCCAGAATACACTAGCATATAGTTTCTTGTTCTCCAAAGATACTTGAGAATAGTCTTGAAAGCAACCCAATGATCCAATCTTGGGTTGGACTGGTATCTGCTGGCTACTCTCACTGCGAAGCAGATGTCCGGTCTCGTGCATAATATAGCATACATGAGACTACCTACTGCTGACGCATAGGGAACACGTCTCATATCCTTAACTTCTTAAGGTGTCTTAGGACAATGTTTCTTAGACAAGTGAACCCCATGTCTGGAAGGTAAATTACCCTTCTTGGAGTTCTGCATCGAAAAACGCATAAGAATCTTGTCGATATACGATGTTTGATAATGCTATGAGTTTGTTCTTACGATCCCTTATAAGTTGGATCCCTTGAACATAACTTGCCTCTCCCAAATCTTTCATTTGTAATTGACTAGCTAGTCAGCCCTTCATTTCCGATAATATCCCTACATCATTCCCAATAAGTAGGATATCATCTACATATAAGACTAAGAAAACTACTTTCTTGTCAACTATGCGCTTGTAGACACAAGGCCATCAACATTTTTCTCGAAGCCATAGGTTTTGATCACATCATCAAACGTTATGTTCCAAGATCTAGATGCTTGCTTAAGTCCATAAAGGGACCTTTGCAACTTGCAAACATTTTTCTCTTGATCTAGAGACACAAATCCCTCTGGTTGCATCATGTAGATACTCTCATCAAGATTGCCATTCAAGAATGCCATTCAAGAATGCAGTCTTGATGTCCATTTGCCAAATTTCATAATCGAAATAAGCAGCAATAGATAAGAGAATCCTAATAGACTTAAACATGGCTACTGGCGAGAAGGTCTCTTCATAATCGACCCCATCTTTCTAGGTATAACCCTTGGCCACTAGCCTTGCCTTGAAGGTCTCTACCTTCCCATCTACTCTTCTCTTTCTCTTGTAGATCCACTTACACTCTATATGTTTTACCCCATCCGGTAAGTCTACAAGTTCCCAGACTGAGTTAGAGTAAATGGACTCCATCTCGAGATTCATGGCTTTAAGCCACTCCTCTTTCTCAAGATATTCCATTGCATTCTTAAATATCAATGGTTCATCCACACTATCAGTAGAGACGACATCGCGTCCCTTACCTATGCCCAAATAACGTTCATGTTGTCTCACAACCATCCCACTACGTCTAGGTGATAGTGTATCTTGACTAGGAATCATCTAACTATCAGATGTCAATGGATCAACAACTCTTGTTGACTGAGCACTAGTCGTACCAGGCTCCATTTCATTCAATACAATCTTACTACGAGGTTTATGATCACTAATATAGCTATCCTCAAAAAACGTTGCATTTGTCGATACAAACACTTTGTTCTCTTCACGACTATAGAAGTATCCACTTCTGGTCTCCTTGGAATATCCTACAAACAAGCAGACCACATAATTGGGGTCCAGCTTTCCACTTATGTTCTTCAGCACATGTGTTGGACACCCCCATATGCGGAAATGTTGCAAACTAGCTTTACGACCATTCCACAACTCTAAGGGAGTCTTAGGAACAGATGTGGATGACACTACATTCAAAATGTATGCCGCAGTTTGTAACGCATATCCCCAAAAGGAATTTGGTAATGATGAGAAACTAATCATAGATCTTACCATTTCCATTAGGGTTCTATTTCACCTCTCCGCAACACCATTTTGTTATGGTGTATTAGGAGGTATGAGTCGGAACACTATCCCATACTCGACCATAAATTCTTCAAACTCTTGGTCAAAGTACTCAGCTCCATGATCTGATTGTAGAGATTTGATAGTCTTTCCTAACTGGTTCTCAACTTCAGCTCGGAATTCTTTGAACTTTTCAAAAGTTTCCGACTTCCGTTGTATTAGGTAGACATATCCGTATCTCGAGTAGTCATCTATAAATGTGGCATAATACTCATAACTAGCCATTGCTGTAACATTCATCGGTCCACATACGTATGAATGTATAAGCTCTAGTGGTTCTTTAGCTCTAAGCCATTTTCCAATAAAAGTTCTCTTGGTCATTTTACCTTCTAAACAGGATTTGCATATAGGTAAGGTGACAACCTTTAACTCAGTTAAAAGTCCGCTTTTAACTAGTCTATCTATCATGTAAAGGTTAATGTGGCCAAATCTTAGATGCCACAGATATGTTTCATTTTCTGGAGAAATCTTTTGTCGTTTTGTTTTTTTTATTTTTCAACTTTAAACATTTCAGTGTTGAGCAGTGTAGTATGTATTAACAGCCTTAAAACATATAAGTTGTTTTTGTTTAAACCTGAACATATATTCAAACAATGCTTTGCAATATTAACAGACTTATTATTAAAAGAAACAGAATATAATTGTTCCAACAATTTTGAAACTGAAATCGAATTTCAAGTAAATCCAGGAATTAAAAATACATTATTCAAAACAATGAAACAACTTCCAAAATGCAGTCTAACTACACTCACTGCTCTTGCTGACATGACATCCCCCGATCCAACACGTATAGAGAAGGCTCCTATATTAAGCTATGTCTAAGAATCAATCCACTGCATAGAAGAACAAACATGGTTAGTGGCCCCCAAATCAACTATCCAGGGTAAAGAATCATCTTCCACTAAACACGACTCTAGAATAAGTAAATCATATTTATCTTTCATTTTCTTCTTCTTGGAAACCTCCTCTAGATACTGAGGACAGTTCCTCTTCCAATGTCCAACCTTGTCGCAATGGAAACATTTTCCTTTGCCTTGGTCTGTGGAGGCGTCTTTCTTCTTAACTTGGGCTTTCTTGGGCTTGGGCTTACCCTTTGCCTTCCCAGCAGACCTCTTCCTCTTTTTATTTCTAGAGGAAGATGGTTTGCTAACATTTGCCTCACCGGTCTTACTTTTACTGTCCTTAGTCAAGGACTCAAAAGTAGTGAGCTCATTGAGCAACTGAGTGAGACTGAACTTTAGCTTGTTTATCTCATAGTTACTATTGAACTGATCGAAACTCTTCGGAAGAGTCGTCAGTATGATGCTCTCCTTACTGGGTTCATCAATGGGCCCACCATTGATCTCTACCGTGTTGAAATAGGACATCATGTTCATGACATGTTCCCGAACAGATACGCCCTCTTTCATCCGAGCAAGCATTGCAGAACGAACAGCTTCTTGCCGTTTTTGCTTAGAGGGCTGCCTGAACATAGCCTGCAATGACTCCATTATTTCAAATGCAGTACCCATTGCTTCGTGCTTAGTAATAAGCAAGTCTGTCATACTGGCTAACAGATATGGTCGGGCTTTCTCATCTGATGAAACCCATTTTTGATATGCCTCACGAACAGTTCGTGCGGCATTGGCAGTAGGTGCTGGAGGACATTCCTCCGAAAGCACAAACTTTAGGTCCTTGGTGATCGAGATTGCATTTATGTTATGTTTCCATTTAGTGTAGTTATCATCAGTTAATTTGTCATTAGCATGGATTTGTAACAATGCAGATGACATGGCTGAAAAAACATAAATTAAGAATTCATTCAATCATACATTCAAAACATGTGTGAATGTTTGGCATAAAATTAAACATGATGCATGAAAATGTTTAATTAACAAGAACAATCCTAAGAAAACAATGTTTCTATGCCACGACAATCCAACATACACAAGCAAGTGCCGCCTTAGGGTCGGTCAAATTCTTGCATGTTGGATCAAGACCTTCTCAATCAAATGATAAACCAGAATAACTCTTATTCTAATATCATTCAACCATTATTTATTTAGTCAAATTTTCAATTAACCAATTTAATTTGTTGATAGCCAAAACTGGCTAAGGACTAAAGGAAATTTTCCACCTTCTAGACCTGGCTCCATGCCCGAAAGTTTCCACCAGGAGACCATTCTACCCAAAGCCGAGCTACGATACCACCCCGCAGGAACAAGGACGGGCTCCGGAAACATCCGGGATAGAGCCCGGAATGATCAGATCTAGCCCGCATCACCAAAACTGAAAACAAGAAATTCCCCGAAGTCGAGGTCACCTCGCAATTTCTCCAGAAACTCACCTATACCTCGCTGATACATGGGGATGTCCCTAGGAAGCCGCACCTAGCTCCGAAAGGTCAGGGGAAGCCGCACCTAGCTTCGAAAGGTCAAGGGAAGCCAGATCTGGCTCATAGCTGGACGAAACTTCTCAGATATCGAGGTCGAAACACTGATCGACCTCATTAGTTGATGCACCACACCATGATACTGTTAGGATTATGCTCAATAGCAAGAGTGTAATATTGTAATTGACAATCTTTTCATATTTATAAAGTGTTTTCTGATTCTTACAAATACATATAGCATTTATTATTATAATTGTCAAGGTAAATAATCATAAGGTTAAAAGACTATGAGAAATGAAGAATTGTTCATACATCCGGATATGTGTGAGGTAGACACAATTCTTTAGTTAGTCTTGATTAACGTTCACAACTTAAGTTAAAGGTTGGGCACCTCTATCTTGATAAAGTTATAGAATTCTTTTACTAGCATTTGAGTGGGATCAAATGAGTTATGATAAGTCTAAAATCATCGAAAGGTTTTCGAGTAAAAGAATCTAGTGCACTGGGTGCATTGAACAAGATCACAATGAAATACTTTATCTAGAACCGTCACTAGATATAAGTCTTTTCATTATTAGGACAATCGGAGAGTCGATCTTAATCCTGAGATAAATGATGGACTTATGGTTGCAAGTGTTATCATTTGAGCTATCAATGAGTACGATTATATAGCATAGTCTATCCTCGATAGTTTGGTGGTATTCATTTGTTAATCGATAGAGGACTTCATTTATAGATATGGACATCGTGGCTCCATTTATTAAATAAGAGTATAATATCATCATATGGATGTTTTGAGGTATTGGATATTAAATCTCAACGTTGAGTTTTCAATAATGATTATTGAAGACATGGCTTCTGGACAAGTCAAAATATCCAAGTTCAAAATGTGGTCATATGAGGAAATATGGTAACTTGGAGAGTTATAGGCGGTCTATGAGCTCTTGGCGATTACTGATATTATTCACGAGGATACACCATCTCCTATAAGATTGTCTAGGGTATGAATGAGGAACATCTCCTTATTCTATCTTTATTTAAGAGTTCAATTTTAGCTCTTTAGTGGAATGAGTTAAAATTAATAGATCGGACCTAAGTGAATCATTTGTTGATTGTGATTAGGTTATGTCTATTGAAGCTTAAATTTAGATAGCCCGCCAAGATTCACAATCCACACGTACTTGCATGGATCACTTGATATATTCTACCGGACCAATTTATGGGTCCATCTAGAATTGCATTTAATATATTAAGAATATAATATGTCTATTATTTATTTAATGGGCTGCTCTATTATATTAATATATTAAAAGGAGACATGTGGGCTTGTTTCTTTTAGTAAGAATAAGTCTGGTTCACATGTGGACTTTTATTTAAAGTCTAATGGATTAAATAAAATAAGAAAAATAATATTAGGCCCATGTATGTATGGTGTGGGCGGCAAGGCTAATAAAATAGCCCAAGATATTATTTTATTTTATTGTTTTGATTAAATGGAAATTAATTAATTATTTAATTAATTAATAGTTTAAATCAAAATCTTTTCCTGATCAGTAAATAAATACTATGTGTTGGATTAGGGTTATAATTCTTTTAAATGATAGGAGTCCTAATGTGGTAAGGATTAAGTCCACATACACTCCATACCACACAAAGAATTCGGCCACCCTAGTCCTATAAGGGTTAGGATTCTTAAATTGATAGGAATTAGGGAAAAACACAATTCCTTTTCAAGTAAGGAAATTGGCCAACCCTAGATTTCCTACACAAAGAATTCGGCCAACCCTATTTTGAGAAGGAGAAATTTCGGTCACCTTATAAATATAAGGTGATAAATTTCGGCC
Organism: Dipteronia sinensis; assembly: GCA_033220585.1. NCBI lineage: Eukaryota > Viridiplantae > Streptophyta > Magnoliopsida > Sapindales > Sapindaceae > Dipteronia > Dipteronia sinensis. The sequence continues at coordinate 49,472,840 of CM065636.1, read as the reverse complement.
ACCAAGAAGCTTGAGTGAGAGAGATTTTTGTTTGCTTTGAAAAATAAAAATCTTACTCGATACACATAGAATTTCGGCCAAGAGAGAAAAAGAAAAATAAGTTCTCATTCGATAGTGCACTTGCAATCCTTTAACATCAAAAGGTTTTGTGCACACTTTCGATTTTGGGTTACGCGAGTTCCAATCATATCGATTATGAATTCAAAAGTGACCGGAACTATTTTTCTAGGCTCTTGGTGTTTTGGGATTGAAGATCAGGATTAGAAGTTCCATACATCCATTCTCAGGTAAGCAATTCAAAGAAAAAAGGAGACCACGCTCCTAGGTGATTCACGTACGTGCTAGGATTGAAGATCTTGCGGATTACCATCGACGTAAGTCAATCGGATCTCGTGACAAGAGGTATTTATCTCTAACCACTGGCTGGTGTTTCCAATAACTCCCGAAAAAACCACGCAAGAAAGATTCCCCGCATCGGAGAAAGCCGGGGGATCTTCGAAGTCAGCCAGAGCCCGACAGAGCACCGTGCAACCTCATGATGATCCCATGGTAATCACGATACAGATCACCAACTGTCTGGTCCATCGCGTGCTCGTGGATACAGGTAGAAGTGTAGATATCCTCTTCAAGGATACCTTGGAAAAATTAAACCTGAAGCAACGTTGTTACAACAGTTGTACCACTCCGCTTTATGGGTTCACTGGAGATTCGATCATACTAGTGGGGTCGATGATCCTCCCAGTAATCATCGGAATCACCCCTCTCCAACAGAATGTTATGACCGACTTTGTTGTGGTTGACACCCCATCGGCCTACAACGCCATCCTAGGGAGACCATTCCTGTCGTCCTTGAAGGGAGTCTTGTCCATATACCACAACGTCCTGAAATTCCCTGTTGGAACCAAAGTAGAAGAGGTACGCGGGGACCAGCAGGCAGCTAGGAAATGCTACGCAGTATCTGTCAATCCTACAGCCCTAGCAAAACAGTGTGTACATGTGGCATTAATCCAGGAAGACATGGATACATCCCGGATAATCCAGGAGGAGAAGGAGCCCGCGGAACATCCTGGGCATCCGGAGAGCGAACCTATTATGCCTTACGAGGAAGAACGGAGTAAGGAGTGGGCCAGCGGTCAGCCCGTAGATAGACTAGAAGAGATACCCATCAGAAATGACGATCCATCCAAGGTCGTCAAGGTCGGGGCCACCCTTGATCCAGAAGTGAAAAGAGGACTAATTGACCTTCTCAGGGAGTTTAGCGACATCTTCGCTTGGAACCATGATTAAATGCCTGGAATCCCGGCGTCATTGGCCGCCCACCGACTAGCGGTAGATCCAACAGTCAAGCCCGTCAAGCAGAAAAGGCGTCACTTCAACGCTGATAGGAACGCTGCAGTGCAGGAAGAGGTTGATAAATTGATCAAGGCAGGGTTTATCAGAGAAGTACGCTACCTCGAATGGATCGCCAACGTGGTCATGGTTACAAAGGCAAATGGGAAGTGGCATATGTATGTCGATTACACCGACCTTAACCGGGGTTGTCCAAAAGACAGTTTTCCTTTACCAAAGATCGACCAGCTGGTTGACTCCACGTCCAGAAATAAACTTTTGAGTTTTATGGACCCATTCTCAGGATACAACCAAATTAAAATACACCCGGCTGACCAAGATAAAACCAGTTTCATTACTGGGCAGGGTTTATACTGCTACAAGGTGATGCCGTTTGGTTTGAAGATTGCGGGGGCTACATACCAGCGGCTGGTTAACAAACTGTTCAAGCCCGAGATAGGAAGGACGATGGAAGTATATATCGACGACATGATCACGAAATCCCCAACCGCAAAAGGACATCAGGAAGACCTTCTTAAAACCTTCCTCATACTGAGGGAAAACCAGATGCGGTTGAACCCCTCCAAATGTGCCTTTGGGGTAACAGCGGGGACGTTTCTAGGCTTCATGGTTCATGAGAGAGGCATAGAAGCCAACCCAGAAAAAATCAAGGCTATCTTGGACCTGGAATCCCCAACCTCACTCAAGCAAGTACAGATTTTGACTGGACGTGTGGCGGCACTCAACAGGTTTATTTCTCGCTCCACCGATAAATGTCTCCCTTTCTTCAAAGCCATCAAACAAGGGAAAAACATGAAGTGGAGCCAGGAGAATAAACGGGCTTTCCAAGCTTTGAAAGAATACCTAACAAGCCCCCCATTGTTAGTTAAGCCGGTTCTCGGAGATGAGTTACAGATCTACCTGGCCGTATCAGAAACTGCAGTAAGCGAGGCTTTGGCCAAGGAGTGTAGCGACGGTTTTCAAAGACCCATATACTATGTGAGTCATGCTTTGACCAAATCAGAAAGGAATTACATTCTCCTGGAAAAGCTCACTTATGCTCTAGTGATCTCAGCGAGGAAGCTCTGTCCCTATTTTCAAGCTCACACAATAGCAGTGGTGACGGACCAACCCCTCCGCCAATTCTTGCAAAGACCAGACCTGTCTGGAAGGCTAGTCTTATGGGCCCTAGAGCTCACTCAGTTCGATTTAAAGTATAAGCCTCGGACTACGATTAAGGCACAGGCTTTGGCTGACTTCGTGTCAGAATTTTCAGCGATCTCAGATCAAGATGATCCCTCAGTATCAAATGAGGTCCCTGAAAACATATCCGAGGTCAACAATTGGCCGGAAGGCTGCAAGCCATAGACCCTCTTTACAGATGGAGCGTCTGGGCAAGCCGGGGGAGGAGCTGGCATAGTTTTAATAGATCCTGAAGGGACTGAATTCTGTCACTGTTTCAGATTCGAATTTAATGCTACCAATAATAAAGCGTAGTATGAAGCCCTCCTAGCCGGGATGAAGGTAGCCATCGAACTAAAGGCCGATTACCTACAAATCAAGAGCGATTCATTGCTTGTTGTAAATCAGGTGACTGGGGTCTACCAGGCAAAGGGAGATAATATGGCTGCCTACCTAAAGCTAGCTCAGCTGCTAAAAAGTAAATTTAAGGGGCTCAAGATCGATCAGGTGCCTCGACACCAAAACCATCGCGCAGATGTTTTGGCTAAAATCGCGGCGAATGAAGGCCAATCCCTACCACGGGGAATTCCCCTCCAAGTGATCACCCAACCAAGCATAGCCACAAATGGAGAAATCTGCTCCTTAGATCGCCAGCCTTGATGGATGGACCCAATTGTTGCCTACCTCCTTGAAGAAGAGCTTCCTGAAGGGCCCGACCAAGCTCGAAGAATTAAAAGGCTCTCAGTCCGATACTGTATGGTGGACGGGTACCTCTACAGGAGGGGCAGATCCCTCCCCTTACTTAGGTGCTTGCATCCCGATGATGCTAAATGGGCATTGAGAGAGGTCCACTCTAGGGACTGTGGGAACCACATAGGTGGGGAAGCTCTAGCCTATCAGGTGCTTCGTATGGGGTACTATTGGCCGACCATCCACCAAGACGCAAAGAGTTTTGTGCAATCTTGCGAGCCTTGTCAAATAACTTCAAACTTGAACCACCAGCCACCCGAGCGACTGTCGTCCCTCAGTTCACCTTACCCCTTTTGCCATGTGGGGAATCGACCTATTTGGGCCACTCTCGACCCTCCCGGACAGATGAAACATGCTATCGACTACTTCACAAGATGGGTCGAGACAAGGCCTCTTTCTCGGATATCAGAAAAGAATACAACCAAGTTTATTAAGACCAACGTGGTATGCAGATTTGGGACCCCCCCTCATCATTATAGCTGACCTAGGGAAGCAGTTCGACAACGCCCGGTTCAAAGACTTCTGCAAAAGATTGGGGATCGACCTCAGGCTCGCTTCAGTGGCTCATCCCCAGACTAACGGGCTGGTAGAATCTACCAACAAGACTATCAAGAAACTCCTAAAGAAGAAGCTACAGCAAAGGAAAGGTAAATGGGCCGAAGAGCTACCAGAAGTCCTCTGGGCATACCGAACTACAAAGAGAACAGCTATCGGGGAGACACCTTACTCCCTGGCTTTAGGGGTTGAAGCAGTCCTCCCCATCGAGCATAAATTGACCTCATTCAGGGTATAACACTTTGTGCCTGAAAGTAACGAAGTCAAGCTCCGGGTTATTCTAGACCTCTTAGAAGAAAAACAAGACCGGGTAGCAGAGAAAGTAGTGATCTACCAGAGAAAGTAGTGATCTACCAGAGCAAGATCGCTAGATACTTCAACCAAAAGGTCAAAGCCTGGAATTTCAACCAAAAGGTCAAAGCCAGGAAAGTGACCCTGAACACTCGGAAAAGGTCGGATGGAGTCTTAAGTCCCAATTGGGAAGGGCCATATTTGATAAAGCTAGTTTTTCGCAATGGAGCTTATAAACTCGAAGACATGGACGGACGATCCATCGACCACACTTGGAATGCAGATCATTTGACGAAATTCTACCCATGAGAAAGGAATTCTCAAGCAGACTACCTCTACTTAGTTTTCATTACGGACCCTAATAAAGATGTACTACATCTCGATCATCAATAAAGTCATTATCTTTTTCTCTTCCGTCTTTATCTCCAACTATGTTCAACATTAGTGACTACATCCTTGTGTGGGAAACTCAGCATAAACACTTCGAGGCCAGGAAATAGCTCAATAGCCCTCCTGATGCCTTGGTCGGGTTACCACCCCCAAGAAGGGTCTGAGTGTAAGAGCATAGTTGCCTTCCAGATCTCGAGACCAGGAAATAGCTCAATAGCTCTTCTGATGCCTTGGTCGGGCTACCACCCCTAAGAAGGGTCTGAGTGTAGGAGCACAGTTGCCTTCCAAATCTCGAGACTGGGAAATAGCTAAATAGCCCTCCTGATGCCTTGGTCGGGCTACCACCCCCAAGAAGGGTCTGAGTGTAAGAGCATAGTTGCCTTCCAGATCCCGATACCAGGAAATAGCTCAATAGCCCTCCTGATGCCTTGGTCGGGCTACCACCCCCAAGAAGGGTCTGAGTGTAAGAGCATAGTTGCCTTCCAGATCTCGAGACCAGAAAATAGCTCGATAGCTCTCCTGATGCCTTGGTCGGGCTACCACCCCCAAGAAGGGTCTGAGTGTAAGAGCATAGTTGCCTTCCAGATCTCGAGACCGGGAAATAGCTAAATAGCCCTCCTGATGCCTTGGTCGGGCTACCATCCCCAAGAAGGGTCTGAGTGTAAGAGCATAGTTGCCTTCCAGATCTCGAGACCAGGAAATAGCTCAATAGCCCTCCCGATGCCTTGGTTGGGCTACCACCCCCAAGAAGGGTCTGAGTGTAAGAGCATAGTTGCCCTCCAGATCTCGAGACCAGGAAATAACTAAGTAGCCCTCATGATGCCTAGGTCGGGCTACCTCCCCCAAGATAAAAAAATAAAAAATTAAAAATAAATAAATAAATAAAATGTTTGTTTTCGTGTGCAGGATCAAGATCATCATAATTCCCTACCCAAGTTTTAATTGCTACTACGGATGCAACTCTGGTTCCTATTCAAGACCAGAAATGAAACAAGAATTCTCAAAAGCGATTCGATTTCTCATCAAAGATAAAGGGAGCCTATCCCCCGGTAAGGCTACATCCATCCAACGGGGAGCCTAACCCCCGAGCTCGGGCTATAAAAAAAAAGGTGAAGAAAGCTAATAAGGGCAAAACGAGGTGCCCACCCCCTTTTTCCAGGCAATAAAAAACAAGCCATGAACGAACTGCTTCAAGCTTTGGGACTCTCTTGGTTCTCCTCCGCCGGTCCTCCTCCTTCTTGCTGATCTTCGCCATCGACCCCCTCTTCAGGTAGCTGTCCATCTTGGTTATCCTCGCCGATTGCCCCTCCATTTAGAGGCTCCATCTGTTGATCAGCATGATCTTCCTCCAGAACTTCATTAATCACGTCCATAACCTGAGGCGGGATAGCCGCATCAAGAAGGGCAGCCGTGGACCCCGTCTGGCTTCTGTCGACCTTCATCTCTATTTAGGGAGGCTCCTCAGATGGGCTCCTAACCTCTTCACCAGCTTCCGACTAGTCCTCCTGGGATCAAGAGGACAAAACTTTACTGGAAGACTCCCCGGGACCTGAGGTAGTAAAGGTAGGAGGAGGGAATGGAGGATCTGTCTGGGCGGGCTGTTTTCCAGCTCCTGCTTGGCTCAAAGGAACCACGTCGTCACCTTCAGGGCGAGATAGCTCAGCAGCCTTAAGCATTATTTCCTGTCTATCCCAGCCGGCAATAGATGACAAATCAAAGGGAGGAGGAAGAGCTTCTACGGCCTGAAAGGAAGCGTAGAAATATCCATCGCTGCAGGAGGTCTCCACGTCAGCTTGCAGCTTGGTCACCTGAGTAATTAGAGACTGATTCTCGAGGTCTGACTTTTTAGCCTCGGACCTCCAGGAATCCCTCTGTCTAGCCCGCCGAAGAGATTGAAGACGCTCCTGATCATAAGATTGCTTCATCCTCTCATGGTCACAGCGAAGCTCAACCATCTCGACCTCGACCTTTCCCTGGTTGGAAGTCATCTCTTCCACTAAAGACTGAGCCTGCTTGAGCAATTCCTTGGCTTTCTCAGCTTCGGCTTCGGCTTTTGCAGCCTGGTCGTAGAGGAGGGCTACCTACTGGCCCATCGCTACATTAAACTTGAAGGCCTACAAAGTACAGAACCCGAGTTAGAAACTGAACAAATTAACAAGAGTAGCACGAAGGAAATACAATTACCTCAGCTAAAATAGCAGACCCCTTGGTAATCAGGACGTCCACAGGCATGGAAGCCATCCTGGAGATCCCATCGCCTGGACAAGACGAGATGAATTGTTCCAGGACTTCATCCTGCCCTGCCGAGCTCGACTGAGGCCGGGAACTGCTGGAAGGAACCGTTGCGACACCCTTCCCAGATCCTCCAAAGCTTTGATTGTTGGAAGCGCAGCGGAATTAGGAGGTTGAGTCGAGGGGGTAGCAACTTTAGCGACCACAGCTGAAGGGACAGAAGCTGTCGGATCGACAACCTTGGGAGCTTTACCCAAAGCCCGGAAAGCCCGCGAAGCAAGAGTGGCCATCTTAGACCCAGCTGGAAAGATAGATGAAGCAAGAGCAGTTTCGACCTCAGTGGAGGGAAGAGAAACTCTACCTTGAGGAGAGCGTGAGACGTGGCGGGTAACCGGTTCAACGACAGAAACTATGAATAAGCAAATTAAGAAGGAAAATGTTAGAACCAAGCTGAATAATAAGGCAAGGCAAGGCAACTCAATGACACTTATGAGGAGTAGAGTCTAAGATCCGCAAGTATTGGTTCACCCTATGAGGATCGAAGGCTTCAGCAGTAGGGAACTTCAGGTTCAAATAATTCCGGGCTAAAATAGCCTTCAAGATGGCTTCGGACTCAGAAGGCAGGGAGTCCCGGTCCCACGAGGGTTTGTCACTGAAAGCTGTGGGAACCTCGAATTCATGCCCTCCAATGAAAATCAAGCTCCCCCAGTCCTTCCCCACAAGGATCCATTCTTCTTTCCAAGCGGGGTCCTTCTTCGAAGCACCAGGAATGATGAAATTGAGCTTGTTCTTGGCCTTAGCATAGAACTGGCCTCGAGGAGTGCCAGACAGGCTCCCAATCTGGAAAAGATAGGCCAGCTCCTCTGCACCCGGCTCCCTCGTCACCTTACTCAACTGACATTGTTCCCTCCATAGTACGAGGAAACCAATCAGATGCCTCCAGAAGCCAGGCGTCAACTGGAGGGGAGCGAGCTGGATGGCGTTAAGAGCTCGCCAAAGAGTCGGATGAAGGGGAAGCCTAACCCCGTTATCGAGAGCTGCCACATGAATCGGAAGCACGCCTTTAGGGGGGGGGGATTGAAGAACTCGTAATTTTTGGGAGGCACATAGATGGATACGCTGTCGGGGATGCCAAACTTCGACCTCAAGCGGTCAATCGAGACCGGATCGACGATGGAATCTGGGACAACCCCGAAATCATAAGGAGGGAGCCTCTCCAAAAGGGGGCCAGAAGCCGAGACCCGATGTTCTCCCGTGGTGTCACCGCCCATTTCTTTTTCGGAATCTTCATCGGCGATATCCAAAGGATGGTCAGGATGGTTGGAGAACCCAGTCCTAATGGATACATTCCTACTTGACCGCCGACATTGCAGCTTGGGCGGGGAATCGTCGCCGTCTGAACTCCTCCTAGCCCGTTTCCCAGAGCAAGACTAACGACCTCCTCGCTGTCAACTATGGAGTCAACTGAATCACGACTGGTTTTTGACATAGTAAAAGTCAATAAGGATGAAGAATGAAGAAAAAGGCAAGCTTGGAAGAAAGGTTATGAGAGAAAATATTTCTTAGCAAAAATTTTAGTTCGAGAGATGTGAGGAAGACGTGGAGATAAATAGATATATATAGGCAAGAGGGCAACAACGCGAGCTATCGAGATCCTTGGTTGGTAACGGTAGAGAATCTTGGGGACTACCGTAACGTAACCGGATTAACTCAAAAGCAGGCTAATCAGCTCACGCCACATCACTTACACAGTTAAGAGGGAGATCTCCCCAAGATTCTGGTAACGGTAAAAAATCTCGGGGACTGCCGTAACGCAATCAGATTAATTCAGAGATAAATTAGTCAATTCGCATCACGTCGCTTTAATGAGGAGATTTCCCCTATATTCCGGTAACGGTAAAAAAGGGAAGATTTCCCAAATAAAGTAAAAATCTGACCCCAACCCCAAGCTCAACGTCTGGTGTTCAAGTCAGAGGGATCTTCTGTTAATAGCCAAAACTGGCTAAGGACCAAAGGAAAAATGTGCACCTTCTAGACCTGGCTCTATACCTGAAAGTTTCCACCAGGAGACCATTCTACCCAAAACCGAGCTACAATACCACCCCGCTGGAACAAGGACGGGCTCCAGAAACATTCGGGATAGAGCCCGGAATGATCAGATCTAGCCCGCATCACCAAAACTGAAAACAAGAAATTCCCGAAGTCGAGGTCACCTCTCAATTTCTCCAGAAACTCACCTATACCTCGCTGATACAGGGGGATGTCCCTAGGAAGCCGCACCTAACTCCGAAAGGTCAGGGGAAGCCGCACCTAGCTTCAAAAGGTCAAGGGAAGCCAGATCTGGCTCCTAGCTGGATGAAACTTCTCAGATATCGAGGTCGAAACACTGATCGACCTCATTAGTTGATGCACCACACCATGATACATTCAACGACCGTTATGGAAATCATGCCAGACCCGAAGATACACAGTATCACATCCACATATATTATACACGTGTAGAACAAGTAATAGAGTTTGAATGGGAAACAAATTGATTTCCAAGATATCCTCAACGGAGCAATTAACTCAAAGTCAACTACATTTAAAGGTAAAAATCCCGTCCGATAAGAAGGGGATGAGAAAATCAAGGGGAAATCAATGAGTTCAAACCCATGAAGACATTGTATAAAGGAGGGAGTTCCTTCTTCAGAAAGAGGAGACTACTATTCGACAGGCATATGACAAATACCCGACCATACCCTAGAGAGAATTGAGAACAATTTGAGAGAAATTTTTATACCATACACGTTCAATAAAGAAAATATTTTTGCTTTCTTTTAGGTGATAAATTGTATCATTATTCCTTGTCATTTTATAAAACATTGTTACACATACGATCAATCTTGGCCACCACCTACGTGGTAGTGGTCTCGAGGGGGTGTTAACTGAGACTTCTCGTCTTGAGCAAAATTTCCGTTAACATAATTAAAACCTTGCGAGCGTAGCCCATCATTTCAGATCTCATGAGCTTAACTCGAGAATTGCCGCCTTAGGGTCTGTCAATCCCGAAATCCCCTCAGAAATCCTATCCGTTAAGATGTCAACATTGATATTGATTCTTATGGAAACCCTCCTTAGGGAGGACGAAAGTAAAGCCGTCACGAGGCCACACTCGAATCTCACGGTGTTGAACTAATGATGGAGACTGCGAGATATAATGTCATATATCCCTCTCCACTCACTAATTTATAATTAGGGTTTTCTATTAATATCTAGATTAAACGGCTAATTTCAATCTAAACGTCTAATTTCAATTTAAACGTCTAGTGCATTAATCACAAATTATTAGAATCATATTCCAATAACTAATAAACTAATATGATTTTTAACTCTTAAAAATCTAGTTCATTAGTGATAATTCTAATCTATGTAAACTATTTACTAAGACTAGAATTATTAAATGTGTATTTACCAAGTTTTAACTATTAAAACTAAACACATTGTTAGGTCCAATTATAATTAGGGGCTTAATTAAATTAAACCGAATATTTATAATGGACCCTACTAATCTAAGTAGTTAATCACTTTAATAGATTAGTAATTAATGAGAATTACCAAGTTTTTACTCCTAAAAACTAATCCCATTAACTTATAGCCAATTATGTGAATAACCTATTTTAATCAAATTAAAAGTAAACACATAATATAGAAGGCTATAATGTATGTATGACATATCAACATATATATGTGTAGGCACACCTAATATAAATGATATGTATATACATGACAATGCTTTCATTATCTCATAATAAAAGAATACATGAGTTGACCGAGTACAATGGGTTATTTAACTTAAAAAAATATCTAATTACAAAAGTTATCCAAGGCATTCCTTGGTCTTCAACTAATCTCCAAGATTCTACAAGTCTTTTAGGTTCTTCTTAATTTGGGCTTTTAACCAAGTCCAACTTGATTAAGAAATTTTTTTTTATCATTCTGACCCATCTCATGAATCAAACCTAAAGCCCAAGTATTATTTTAACACTGTACTTGAGGCCCAAGGTAAGAAAAAAATAAAATTCAGCCCAAAATCTTTTTACAAATTCGGAAACTCTAACGTTGTGAATTTTCAGCCCATAACGCTTTCGCCGTCATTCGTGCATGTAGGCTGCCCACACTAGTACCACATGAACAGTACCATGGAACAGTACTGCGCAAATAAAAATGCATAAACAGTTCCCCCGTGAACAGTACCGCATAAACAGTACTGCGCAAACAGTGCCCCTGTGAACTGTGTCGGTGAGCAGTGCCCCGTCGCGCATGTTTCTTATTTCGCTCTTTCGCCATTCATCTTCTTCGTCGGATTTCTTCATACATATTTTACAATAAAATACATAGCAGAAAAAATACAACAAAGAAAATACAGCAGAAAAAAAATAATAAAAATTGATCTCGGCATTAATATTACATTGAAAAAAATATTACAACATTTAATAAAAACCCTAAACCCATTGTACCATACAATTAACGATCAACTATGTTTATAAAAAAAAATAAACATCATACAGTCATTAGAAAGTGCCTACACATTCATACATACAATCAAGAGCAATCGAATTCAATTATACTGTACAAAATAGGCTCTGCTACCATTTTGTAGGTTCCAGATTTTGGATTAGCAGTGGAATGAGGTTTTTAAAATTTCAATGCAATCATCAATTAAACTAATTGTACAGTAATAATCTAAAACAATAAGAAAGAGATGAAACTATTTCATACCAACGTTTGTTGGCTCCTTCTTCTTTTTCGATCTACTTCCTGATTTGAACCACAAGATCTTTTTGGCTATTGTCCGGGATTGGTAACGGTATGTGGGCGTGTCACGGTACTCTGGAAAAAAGAGGATGAAGAAAAGAAGAAAAAAAAATTTCTTTTCTTTTCTTTGGCCGAAAAATACCTAGAACACTTTGTAGGGTTTTTTTTTTCTTTTCTCCTCTTTGGTTCTATACACTCAAAAAATTGACTCTCAATTCTAAACGTATCTTGTGTTCTCTTAGTTTCCAAAAACATATATCATATATATATTTTTAATAAAACTAATTAATCAAATCTTTTAAGATATCTGATATCTTTAAAGATATAAATTTATGTTAATTTATTTGATTTGATTTCAATTGAAACTCTTTTAAATTCAAATTCAAATCTTTTAAGATATCTGATATCTGTAATTAATATTAATTTATTTGATTTGATTTGAATTCAAACTCTTCTAAATTCAAATTTAAATATTCAATTTAATGGAAATAAAATAATCAAATTATCTTATCTTCATTCAAAATTAAATATCAATCAACACCCTCCATCTAATGCTTAATTACACAATTAAATAATCTAATTATTTAATTAACATAATAGTTAATATTCATTAATTAAATAATCTCATTATTCAATTAATTCCCGAATAGACATGTGTCACTTTCGTAACAAAATTAATTGGACAATCCAATTAGTTAACCTTGACCTTTGTTACCTTAATCAATCGGGCTAGCAAGGGGACTCAATGGACTCACAGTGTTTTGAGCTCCAATAATCCTTAGAAATAATTAATTAAACTCTTTAATTAATATTTCATGATTATTAACTTCATTGTTATTCCACTAAAAACCCGAAGCTGTATTCTCTCAACTCTAGATGTTTTTACACAAACCAATAACTTTCGGTGTCCATCGATATAGCTATTACATATGGTATAATCATCCACAAGTAGTTCATAATTAGAGATAGGTCATAATGTTCGTTATACCCTTCTAATTACATCTTTTCCATTAAGTACCATCGATTCTCTAATGACCAATAAATCATATTTCTCGCAATGAAAATATTATCTAATTCTCGCAAGAAGGACTGGATTTCACTATTGTGTACAAACCTTCCCAGCCACAAGCCAAACCTCGATTCCAACATACGAAGCATATTGACTGGGAATGCAACTCCGATCTCATCCATGGTATACCAAAAATCATGATCTAACCCGAAGGGGTTGATAAGACACTCAGGATTAAGATCACCCATATATAGCCATCATTTGTCGATATATATGAATCTCATCATGAGACGGTTTATATTGAGAGATTCATATAGATCGTGGCCCAGTCCTATATGATCACACCATACAAGGTGCTTCCATTCTCATATCACCATATGAATGATCCAAGATAAGATCACCGTACATTACCGAATGGATCGCAGATGTAGATTAACTACAAATAAAGTACTCAGCTTTATTTGCTATCTACAGACTCTTTAGATTGTTCGTTTCAAAATGAATCCATCTGTGTATGACAATCATATACTCAGTTTGAAATTACATCTGGTAATCTTGGATGTTAAGTACACATGTTATATATAAATGTATGAGACAATTTGAATGAATAAACTACTTCTTTTATTTATGTTCAATTCACATTTTCAAATTAAAAACTTTAGGGCAAAAACCCTAACACATTCCACAATTATTATTAATAAATTTTTTATTTTAGAGAAGATTCTTATCGCTTTCGTTTCGTCATTATGGTTCAAATCGACTATCGCTTTCGTCACTAATTATAATGTCCCAACCAAACAAAGGTATCAGTTTTCAATTCCTTTCCATTCAAATTCTCATTCCTATACCATTCCACTAGTGATGACTCTAGTGATGAGAACATTTCATCATACTCCAACAAAGAGATTGGTGGAGGTATGAGCCTTGAAGGCTTCATCAAGTACTTTGAAGACTCTAGGTTGAAGAAGAAAAAGGAGATTCAAAAATTGAAGGAGGAGAATCTCAAGCTTTCAACCAAGGTGACTCACTTGAATGAAGAAGTGAGGAGAGTCAAAGAAAGTGACCAAAGGATAAAGGCAACTAAGGATGAACTTGCCAACAAAGTGAATTCCTTGAAGATTGTCAAGGATAAAGAGATGAGGTACAATGAAGACTTGAAGAAGGCTAAGTTCAATCAACCTCAAGCTCAAGGCAAAAGCAAGGTTTCACCTCCTCAGCATCCTAGGAGGAAGATTGATCTTGGAGCGTCATCCAAGAGTGGCCAAGTGAAGATGCCAACAAAGGGTGAAGCTCAACCTCAACATCCAAGAGCTTTACACCCAAGCCTTGCTCAACCAAGATTTACTCAACCAAGGAAGCACGGCAATCCGGTTCAACAACAAAGAAGGAGAGAACCGGCGCAACACCAAAGGCGATATCAAATGTATAACAAGTCTCTGATGACCTCACAAGGATAAGGTATGAATTCTACCTTTATACATACTTGTCATTTCTGTGGTGTTGAAGGGCATATTAGGCCAAATTGCCATATGTACATTAAGAAATGTAGAGTTGAGAGCATGATGGAGAGGAATAAACTTAAAAGAGCAAATATGCATGTGCCTAGGAAATCTGAAGAAAATGATCCTAGGAAATCTAGTAACATGTTGACTAAGACCACTAGGAATGAAAATGTATCACCTAAGTGGATTAGAAAAGATGAACCCGCATGCTATTGTGCTAACATGCCACCTATAGACTCAACTAGGTCTAATGGACTTGGTAGGTCTATATGGGCTCTTGCCTCATATTGACTTGGTTAGACTTGATCCCATTTGGGGAGTTCAAACAAAGATAGCGAACTTGCATTTTTGAAATGTGCAAAAATTTGATCTACTTTATGCCTCCTTATTAATTGCTTGAGATACAAGGTTGCATATATATGATTAAATGGTATTTTTGTTCAATAAGTGTGTAACCTTGCTTTGTTTGCAATCCATTTCACATTTATATTCAAACATGCATTTTTGGACTAGGAGATTTGATTGGGAAGTACATTTGAATGATCTACAATTTATCTCCATGACATGTGAACTTGATTTTATGACAGGCTTAAAATGATATGCATGAAATGCTTTTGATTACTTTAATGCAAATGTGTGTGAATGCAAATTAGAAGACTAATCAATAAGGATCTTGTATCGATGCAATCAATAAGGATTTTATATCCAAATAGTCTTCTCTCTCTTCTTAATTGTTAAACAAGACTACTATCATACGGATATTTTATCCGAAAAAATCTAATAGGATCTTTTAATCCAATGTCTTAGTTAGCCCTTAAGGATTTATATAGTTGTTTGTGTGTTGAAAATTTTTCGGGAAACTATATCATGTTTTTTTATGAAAAAAGGGTACAAATTGGTTTGAATTCTCATGGAAGCCCTTTTGATGTTCGCTTTGCCAAATACCATTTGCTTGAACTTTGATGTTATATGTCTTGCATGCAAAGCAACAACTTCACACATTTTCTTTAAAATAAAACTCCTTGAATCTCTCTCAATTATTTAAGTTGCATAAAGTTTATGAATATGATTATGCAATCGTCTTTTGTGCGATTATCTCTTTTTGCTAAAGCAACCCGATAGGGGGAGCTCCTTTGCATATCTCATGATAAAAAGGGGGAGAAGTCTTGAGAGATATAGGGGGATCATTTTTATGCTGTGGGGAGAGAGTAACCTTTTAGAGGGAGCATTGCATATGCATTACTTTGTATTGCTTTATTGTTTTTGAGTGCAAATGCCTTTTATGTTTGTTCACCTCACATGCACTTGTTCTTGGAAAGTGTCTTCTTGCTATTGTGTGTAGGTACGATGATCTACAAAGAGATTGAAAGCCTTGAAGACTTAGATCTTAGGTCTATCTTATTGTAACGTAGAATATACTTTGCTGACCAATAGCTTTATTATTGTTTTATGAGGATTATTTTTGTGAGTGGTTGTTTTATCATGAAATAGCCAAATGGGGAGATTGTAAGGACCTGTAGTTATGATTGGCTTATTTGATGACAAACCACATTGGGATTGTTATGTAACGGGTAGCTTAGGTGTTTGTGTTTGACAAGCTTCCGGACATCCCAAAGTGCTTCAAGAAGGTATATCATTTGGCTTGACTTCTTCGAAGAGATTTAGTTGCACACACACACTCTACTCATTCATGCTTTGTTCACCTTGCAATTGTGTTCATTATTGCTTACATGTGTGCATCATTTACATATTCCACACACGCTTACATGTATTTGTATTGACATGTATTTATTTCTTATTGCTAATGTGTGCATTCCTTCACAATTACACTTGCACTTCATTTCTAGATTTTAGTGTGGTTTTGTGTTGTGTACGGGCTTGCATGATGGTGTGCTTGTTTTAGTGCATTAAGTGACCATTTGAGAAGGTCTCATTCTTCTCTTAGTTAAGTGTTAGTTTTGGTTTTGTTGTTTAGAGTAAAGTGTCTAGTTTCAAAAGAGTGGATTTATATGATTTAAATGGTTTTCAAAACTGACAGTTGTATGGTCTGGTAACCATAATGTTTTATAAAAAGCTTCAAAATGAGTTTTGAAAATTTTGTACAAACTATACACCCATACCTTTCCAATGGTATATTATTTGCAATATTTCATGACCGTTTGGAATGGTTTTGAAATCACCAAAGTGACCACTAAAACAGGACAACTCTATTGCTGTCCGTTTTTGACATTTGGGCACTCAAATGACCATAACTCTTTCTACAGATATTGAAATGTCATTTAGTAAAAGGAGTAGAAAGTAAACTTCCATACCTTTCCATCGGTATATTATACAAAAGGTTTTGATGTCGTTTGGTCATGTTTGAGGTCGCTCAAATCTCAAGCTGATGCGCTGTCGCGGCTATGTGCCCTTGTTGCGTTACTCGACCAGCGCAACACCAGCACATTTTGGGCAGTAGGTGTGCATGGGTCATGCGCTGGTTGACCAGTGCCACACCATCGCACATTGCATTTTTTGGGTGCGTTTTTTTTTTCCAAAACGACTTAGTCTTGCTTTGCCTTATTATATATGTTCTCTTGTCTTCCTCATCTCGTTTTTTGAGAGCTTCAAGAAAAATTTTAGAGAGAGACATTAACTCCTAGAGAGAGAGAGCTCCAAGACTTGATTTTTACCCAACCAAACACACTCCCATGAGCATTTAGCATCATCCTAGCATCTTCCAAGCATAGGTATTTGTGTGTTTTTTGACTAGGTAATTTCTACATGCCCTAGAATCTCTTGTTTTATTCTTATGACATGTTTGCTTAGGATTAGCATTTATTTTTTGATTAAATGCATGTATCCTTTTCTAATGTTATTTCTAACATGTTTGAGACATTGAATTTTGGTTGAGTTCACTTTTCATTGATAGCTAGAATTTAGGACCATTTTTCCCTCTAGCTAAATCTATATGCTTTGCATTTAGATATTGTTAATTAGGACTCATTGATTGCATTTGTTAATTGCATTTATTATCTTTGCCATTTTGTGTGACAACTTGTGTTGATATGGCCTTGGCTGATGACTAGATTTTAGACTTGCATATCTATATCTAGTTAGGTCTTTATGAGCATTCATATAGACATTGATATCTAGGATTGCATCTATTGACATCATTTAATCCCTAGATAAGCATTTAGTGTTGCCTAGCATTATTTGTATTTTGAATATTCATATATTCACTTAGGTTGTTTATCTCTTCTTGAGAGTTAAGTCTTGTGACTACAAGGTGTAGTGCACAAGCAAGTTAAGTCTTGCAACCAAGGTGTGGTTGGCAAGCAAGTGATCAACATGTTATAGGTAAAAATCATCATTAAGGACACGTCATTACAGTAAGGGGCCACGTAAGCAAAGTCAAGAAAAGTCAAGCGTTAAAGGGCAGAAATTCCCCAAAGGAATTTACTCGGCAAAGAGCAAAGCAACCCGACCACAGAAGAAGAAATCGGCTCGGGCATACTCGGTCATGCTCGGGATCAGATAATGAAGACGAGTACTTCACAAACATATGGACAGAATCAATAGCAAGCAACTCCACAATAAGCAACGATATGACTATCAGAGTTCAACTGAAAGGCAAACAGATTTCCCACAGATAAAGGGCGAGGAATCCGACGCAGATTCGGACTCAATCAAAACAGGAAACAGGATAAACTCCAGAAAGAGACAGACTTCAATTAGAACTAGGAAATCACACAAAATACGGGTATCACAACACCAAACCCTAGCAGTACCATAAACCCTAGCAATAACATGTATAAATACCCCTGTAAGAAACATAATGGGGGGACGGGAGAATGAGCAGGAGAAATCAGAGAGAGATACTTTATAATTGAGTTTTTCATAGTGGATTTGACTTTGTTGCTCAAGCAACAACCCGTGGATTTTTCTCCAGTTAAAAGGAGTTTTTACCACGTATTTGTCTCTTGATTTATTATTTTCTTGCGGTATTATACTTATCTGTTCTTATTTTCGCTTGATACAAGTTCGTTGATAGTGACGACGAAAAATCACCATCAACAATTGGCGCTAGAAGGAGGGGGTGTATCAAGCAAGACTTGTGACAATGGCTGGTGAAGGAGATGGAAGCGATTCCAGGTATAGTCAAGGATTGCCAATCAATGAATTGAAGGATGATGCCACCCTTAACACTGCAGAGGTAACCTTGGCAACGGCAGATCAGTCAACTGCCCTGGCTGGCATTTAGCGTTTTCCTCTAATTAACGAAGAGATTGCGCAACGATTCCACGCTTCCTTGCAGCAACTTATATTAGACGCTGCAAGGCAAGGGGTTGATCTCTCCACCACGGAAGGTTTGATATCACCTCACAATCTTTCTGCTCCAAATCAGCAAGCAACGAGGTTGCGCTCCACAGTGGTGATACCAACGCCTGATGCACCCATAAAGGTAAGCCGTGATCCGATTGACAGGCCGGTGATTTTTTCTGAAAGGCCAACCAGGGGAAGCGGAGAACGTAGAGAGGAGAATGACTCGGACAGAAGGTATGGTCATGACCAGACGGCTAGGGATAGAGACCGTCCAAGGAGGCGTACTCATTAGAGAGATCGATCGTCGTCCTCTGGAGAGAGTGAGCAGAATTATCATCACAAGCGCCAAAGGGGCACGGTTCGGCTGCACGGTTTAAATCGAGATCAAAGAGAATCGAATCCGGAAGAAAGAGGCCAAAAACTGACTATAAGTCAGAATTTCAATGTTGTGGGGGAGCCGGAGGGAGACAGAGATACACTCAAACAGAGTTTGACCCGGGAAGTGGAGAATAACCGCCGACAAATGGATGCGTTATTCAGGCGATATGGGCGTAACGAGTTGTCAGATGATGAGTCCGGGAGCCCTTTCACCAATAGGATCCTGAGGACGCCATTCCCGGAGAGGTTTAGAATGCCACATGTAGAGCAATTCAAAAAGGACACGGACCCTAAGGAACATGTCAGAAGATACAAGAGTGCCATGGCCCAGTATGTTTACAATGATGCCCTACTATGCTTAAATTTCCCTCAAACTCTTGGGGATCTGGGCTCTAGGTGGTTCGGCAGGTTACCAACGGCCAGCATAAGTAACTTCAGCGAGCTGAGTAAGGCTTTCTCAAGGCACTTCCTCGGGAATGTGCACAGAAAGAAGTCGGTGGCCCACTTGTCTCAACTTAAGCAAGGAAAGGATGAGTCACTTAAGAAGTATTTGGGAAGATTCGGTCAAGAAGTTTCTGCGATTGGAAGTGCAAACGACGAGGCTATAATTGCAGCATTCATCAATAACCTCCAGAATGGTCAGCTGTCATTTAACCTGAGAAGAGCCCGTCTAACCAGTTACGCTGACATGATGGATATGGCTGGGGGCTATGCCTTGGCGGAGGAAGAAGAAATTGCCACGGGAGGATACTTCGTGCATGGCGGACGCCGGGAAGGGTCTAAAGCCAAGGACCAAGCGAAGACGCCCGATGCGAAAGGTGATAAACAAAAGAATAAGACACGGGATAGTCGGGATGGTCGTCGGGCATATGATCCGAAGACAGATCAGCCGCGGCAGAAGTTCCAAGGCAGATATACAAACTATACCCCACTGAGGAAGGATTAAGAGGAAATTCTGGCAATTCTGGAGGAGAAGAACATGTCTAAAGAACCTCCTAGGCAGTCATCCTATGCCCGGAGGGACACCACCAAGTATTGCAGGTTCCATAAGGAGAATGGCCATGAAACTTCCAAGTGTTTTCAACTTAGGGATCACATCGAGACCCTCATCAGGGAAGGACACTTGAAAGATATCGTCCTGAGGAAAACCGACAAGGTAGACGGACAGAGAGATAACCGACAGGATGGTCGGGCAAGAAAACCTAGCCCCAAGAAAGCTGAGGATGAAGGAGCGATCAACACGATTTTTGGTGGACCATCAACGGGCAAAACTAATAGGGAGAGGACCTAGGAAATTCAGGAAGCCATGGAGGCTAGAAGAGATCTAGGTGTCGACTCTATTGAACCCGACCCAAAAATGATCAAGGGAGGCTGGGATCCCATCATATTCACAGAGGCTGACTCACATGGAGTAGATGTAAGACCGAACGATGCACTGGTAATCAGCGCACGTATTGGCCATAGGGAGGTCCATCGGATTTTGATCCACAATGGAAGCTCAGCGGATATTTTGAGTGCAGAAGTTTATGACCAGCTGAGGCTGGACAGGAAAGACCTGCAGCCTTTTCCTACACCTCTTAGAGGATTTGGCAGGGTGGAGGTAAGGTCGCTCGGCACAGTGAAATTACCGGTGAAGATTGGGAAGGCTCCTTGCCAAAAGACAGTGTTACTCGACTTTGTAGTCGTCGACACAGAAAATTGGCCATACAACGCCCTATTGGGCCGACCGTTCTTGAATAAAGCTAAGGCGGTGACAGCGACTTATGCCTTAATGATGAAGTTCCCAACGGAGTTTGGGGTTGGAGTGGTCAAAGGATCACAAGAAATGGCTCGAAGGGCAAATTTGTCAGTATACAAGGACAGGGAAGTAAACCAGGTATACAATGTGACAACCAAGCTGATAACTGACGAGACTGAAGAGTCAGAAGTACCGAAGGATTTTGAGTTGGATCCCAGAGAGGAGCCCGAAGCTAAGAAAGATGAGCCGACCGAAGAGGTGGCATTGGACCCAGAAGATCCAGGCAGGACGGTGAAAGTCGGGGCAAATTTGAGTGAATGTATAAAAGCCCAACTTGTCTCACTACTAAGGGATTACAAGGATGTTTTTGCTTGGAGCCACGAAGATATGCCCGGGATAGATCCAAAAGTGATATCACATTGCCTCTCCATCAATCCAGAGTTCCGTCCGGTAGTGCAAAAGAGACGGCTGTTCAATCCAGAGAGGAGTATGGCCATTAAGAATGAAGTAGGCAAGTTGCTTTCTGCAGGATCGATAAGGGAGGTCAAATACCCAGAATGGGTGGCCAATGTGGTGCTGGTCAAGAAGAAGAATAATCAGTGGAGAATGTGTGTAGACTTCACCGATTTAAATAAAGCCTGCCCGAAAGATAGCTTCCCATTGCCGAGAATAGACCAACTGGTGGATGCAACAGCTGGGCACGAATTGTTGAGCTTCATGGATGCTTATTCAGGATACAATCAGATCAAAATGAATAAAGCAGATGAAGAAAAGACGGCCTTCACCACAGATCAGGGTTTGTACTGCTATAAGGTGATGCCTTTCGGGCTGAAGAACGCTGGGGCAACCTACCAGAGACTGGTGAACAGGATTTTTGCCCGGAAAATTGGGAGGAACATGGAAGTTTATGTGGATGATATGTTGACCAAGAGTGTCACAGTGGAGAGGCATTCAGAAGACTTAAGGGAGACCTTCGAAGTGCTGAGGAGATATAAAATGAAGCTTAACCCGAGCAAATGTGTGTTCGGAGTGCAATCAGGGAGATTTCTTGGTTTTCAGGTACATCAAAGAGGGATTGAGGTGAACCCCGAGAAGATCAAAACGTTGGAAGATATGGCTTCGCCGAGGACGCTGAGGGATGTACAGAGGCTAACGGGATGTCAAATTCACTTAACTCAACCGCCCACTTAGTCAATCTTCCCGACAGTTCTGGCTTTTGCTGGATGAGTTTCAGTGGGCAGTCGGTGTACACCTCTATTGCATACGCTTGGAAGTACGGCCTTAGTTTTCTGGCTGTCGCGACCAAGGCGAGTGCAACCTTTTCGGCCGGTGAGTATCTAGTTTCTGCTGGCAGCAATGCCTTGCTGGTATAATATACCGGTTTTTGCACTCCTTCCTCCATCCGAATCAACACCGAACTTGTCGCTACCTCTGTGACTGAGAGGTACAAGTACAACGTCTCCCCGACCACCGGCTTTGAGAGGATGGGTGCTCGCCCTAAATACTCTTTCAATTTCTGAAAGGCAGCTTCAAATATACCCCAAAAGCTGCAGTTAAGGGACAAGCGGTGTCCGATTTCATAGCAGAGTTCACCGAGCCAGATATGGAAGTACAAAGGATGATAGAAGGCGAACAAGTGAGTAAGTTCCAATGGAAGTTGCATGTGGATGGATCATCGAACACCCATGGCAGTGGGGCCAGAATAGTCATAACAACACCAGAAGGGGATGCTGTGGAATGCGCCATGAGGTTCGACTTCAAAGCAACTAATAACCAAGCAGAGTATGAAGCTTTGTTGGCTGGTTTGAGAGTTTGCATAGCATTGGGGGCAGATGAGTTGGCGGTATACAGCGATTCCCAGGTTGTGGTTAACCAGGTGCTGGATGAATACCAGGCGAGGGAGGAGCATATGATAGCTTACCTAGACATTGCAAAGAGCTTGCTTAAAAAGTTTAAGGCGTACAGGATCCTTCAAATCCCTCGGGAGGAGAACGAAAAAACAGATGCATTGTCTAAATTAGCCTCAGCCACCACGAGTATTAGGTCGAAAGCAATACCAGTGGCGCACCTGACCAAACCAAGTACGGCAGAATCTGAAGAGGTCATGGTGTCAGAAATCCGGTCAGGTCCAAGTGATTGGACGACCCAGCTTAGAGAGTATTCGGAGAGAAACATATTACCGGAGGATGCTGTGGAGACAAAACGCATTAGGTACAGGTTAACTCGGTACACAATTCTAAGGGGAGAACTATACAGAAGAGGGTTCTCAAAGGTGTTACAAAGATGTGTTTCCGGAGAAGAAACCTACAAGATTCTGAAAGATGTTCACAGTGGGGTGTGTGGAAACCACACTGGGGGTAAGAGTCTAGCACACAAGGTACTTCGGCAAGGTTTTTATTGGCCGACTTTATTTGCTGAAGCAAAGCGATTCGTGAAAAGTTGCAAGACATGTCAAAGAATAGCAAACGACATTCGGCAACCCCCAGAGTTACTCAGAAGCTTAACTTCCCCTTGGCCTTTTGCCATGTGGGGCCTCGACCTGATTGGTCCAATGCCCACAGGAACAAGGGGATGAGCAAAGTACGCAATTGTGGCAGTAGACTACTTTACCAAGTGGGCAGAAGCAGAGGCATTGGTGCACATCACGGAGGCGAACACCACTAGCTTTGTCAGGAAGAACATCATATATAGGTTCGGAATCCCGAGCATCATTATAACGGATAACGGAACTCAGTTCGACAACAGCAAGTTCAGGGAAATGTGCGAGGAGTACAAGATTGCAAACTACTATGCGTCACCTGCACATCCTCAAACCAATGGCCAAACTGAAGCTGTGAACAAAGTGATCAAGCACACACTGAAAGCAAAGTTGGAAGCAAAGAAAGGCAGTTGGGCAGACAAACTACCAGAGGTGCTATGGGCATACCGAACGACTATCAGGTCATCCACAGGGGAGACCCCTTTTGCACTAGCATTCGGAACAGAGGCTGTAATCCCGGCGGAAACAACCTTTACGTCACCCAGGGTGCAACTATACAGCCCCGAGCACAACGTCAACATGTTGCAGCGGAACTTAGACGAGCTTGAAGAAATCAGGGACGCAGCTCAAGTGAGAAATGCAGCGTATCAGCAGAGGGCTGCAAGGTACTATAATTCCCATGTTCGTGTGCGTAGATTCCAGCTCGGAGATTTAGTGCTAAGAAGGGTGTCCCCGAACACTAAGGACAAGTCGGCAGGATCTCTCGCTGACAAATGGGAAGGCCCGTATATCATCAAGGGAGTTGCAAGGCACAGAGCCTACCTGATAGCTCACCCAGAAGGCAGCTTAGTACCCCGACCATGCAACGCTCAGTATCTCAAGATTTTCTACCCCTGACAAGCTCATTCATGTTTAATGTTATTTTAGCTTTGCTTTAACTAAATTATAGTCATGTTAAGAGGTTTCTAATTCTTATTGTTATCTAATAAAGTTCGTTTGCTAATAAAGAGGTTATTCATTGAAGACGATGAAATCCACGATAAAGAATGTTCAAATTAGGCAAAAACAACAGTGACCACCTCGTCCGAAAACAAGCAGACTAAATTTAGTCACCTAAAACAAACCGATCCGAGTAAATCTCGTTCAAAAATAATCATGCGCTACGAGGCCGCGGGAGAGCGGACAAGTAGATCTTGAAGGGCTGAGAAGCTGGAATAGCACGCCCGCCTGGTTTGAGCAGTGCAAACGCACTTCTTAACCAAAAGGCAAAACCGAGGCACCACGATAACTGGAAAACTGCTTGGAGCGCCGCCAGGAAGACTGGTGAGATGCGCAGTCGTGTTGGCTGGTCAACATAACCACCAACGATTCGACGAAACCTTGCACAGACAAAACCGGGAGACGTCCTAGGTGACTTGTGTAAGGACCTTGACGTATGGTTGTGGTGAGCCTCGACGAAACGTTAGGGTAAAACGATCTTCACAAGATCAGAGAAATTAATTGCCAGTTAAATAAGATACTCGGCTTAAAAAAGTTGCCAGTTAAATAAGATACTCGGCTTTAAAAGAAAAATTGCCAGTTAAATAAGATACTTGGTCCAATAAATCAACGACCAGTTTAATGAGATACTCGGCTTAATAAATGAGTTGCCAGTTGAATAAGATACTCGGTTAACTTTGGTAGTCGCCAAGTACTTGGTTGAAATTAAGAGTTCCAAAAATTCTTAAGATCTATGAGCCGAGTATAGGTGACCGAACAAATTATGCTTCATTTGGTTTTTTGTTTATACGTTTATCATGCAGGGAACTGGACAGGCAGAATAGTGAATAGATTTTTTATATATGAGCGAAAGAATATACAACGGTTGTTACAAAAAACAATTGTTACAAAAAAGAAAAAGAAAGAAAATTAATCAAGAAGATGCCGGCGGTTGAGAACTACTTCCACCATTGCTCGGGTCCGGTTCCATCACGTACTCACTCAGGAGGCTGTCATCAGAAGGCCAGACAATCACATCTTCTGGGGCATCGTCATCTATCCAAGCGCTATAATCTACCCCGGGAACGGGCCCAACGTCAGAAGCCTCACCGTCGATCCCCACTTTCTCACAAGCATGGAAAGTTGAGAAGGAATCAGCAGTGGGAACTTCCAGGTGCATGGGATGTGGCTCTTTTCCCTTACTTCTGCAATATGCTCGCAACGTCTTCATCTGGAGCCGAAGAGATTCCAGAGAAGCATCCACATGCTTTTTGACCGAGAGGTTCCAGTTGGCCCTGGCCCGATCAGTTGCTCTGTTCTTCTTCTTGAAAAATTCTCCGGCCGAGACCATTCCCCTCTGAAATTCCCGGAGAAGTAAAGCATCATAGGCTGGAGATCTTCTAAAGCGATCGACCCCCTGAATCTCCAACTCCAGCCTAGCTCCCTTCGACAGGGACTTGACCGTTAAGGCTTGACGTTCCAAGTCCTGAATCCGGCGCTCGTAGGAGGATTTTGCATCTTCAGCTGTCTGCTTGGCCTGGAGTAGAGCCTCCTGAGTAGATAACAACTGGTCTTTTAAGGTTTGGGCCTCTTCAGAAGCGAAAGACGCTTTCTGTTCAGCCTCTAGTTGACGCACTAAGCACTGGTCCAGAAGCACCTGACCCAACCTGGTCCCTTCCTGACAAGCCAGTTCGGCCCGAGCACGGCGATCTTCACTCTCCTTCAACTGGGCTTCAAGCCTCCTTATTTTCTCCGTCTGACCATCACTAGTCTGGAAGACTTCAGTCATCTCGGCTACCATCTGCAACAAGCCAATAACAAGTGACAAAAATGAAGTAGCAATAAAAGAGATAAATATGAAAGTCTAAGAGTTACTCACATAAGAAGCGCTGTTGAAGAAATGGCAGAGCCGATCAGATAACGAACCGACCCTGAGATCGCTCCAACGATCCTCCCCTATATATGCTTGGCCCGAAGCCATAGCCTTCAACATGGTCTCGGGGGTAGGTACGCCAGACTGGGTTGAAGGGTCAGGATCGCCAAGATTAGCTTCGGGGAACCCAGCAGTAGGTATTGCCTGAGGGGAACTAAGGGGGATGCCAGGTTCGTCCCTCATCTGATCCCGTGGAGGAGAGTTCTCTATTGTTCTCTCATTCTCAGCAGCCTCCGCTACCCCCTCCTCATCTGAGGATGACTCGACGAAAGCAACTACTCGAGGAATCTTGGGGGCTGGACGGCCAGGTGAGAACGAGGCTTTTATTTTTCTGGGTTGCCTCCCACAGGTATTCAGGTCTGCTGTTGTGTCCTCAAAATCCAGATTGGAACGCCCCATTTCAGCACCACTTCCAGACGGTGCAGTGTTCAGTTCGGCAGAAATCAGAATCTCTAGAACTGTCACGTCCGGATGCTCCCTGGCAATTTCCGCATCCGGGGAAGTGGTACTCGACTCGACTACAGCAGGGCGAGGAGATCTAGTTCCACATGAGAAGGTAGCTGGTTCGGAAGACTCCCCAACCTTCTCCTTCCCCTTTGTCGAAAGACATGCTTGATTGCTTTCATCAGCTGCATGGGCGGCCAACTCTTGATTCTGAGTTTCCTCAGGCATATAATCCGGCACGTTGCCAGCACCCCCCTCGGGAATGTCCTCCGAAGAACTCCCATCGGAGTCACCTTGAGGAGGGGCTATCCCCGCATCCTGTTGACGTTTAACTTCCCTCCGGCTCGCCTCCACAATGCCTTTCATCCGGCGGGCTTGGGCATCGCACACTACATCTATGTCGTACACTTAAAAAAAAAAAAAAATTTAGGAAGCTGAAAGCCAGATAGATAAAGCAGGTAAATAGCAAGGCAGAAATAGAGAACTTACAGCGACGCCGGTGTGCGGAAAGTTGAGGGAAGAGGCGAGCTGTTATCATCTTCTTCTCATCGAAGAGGTAAGGTCTGCCCCTCTTTTCCACGGGACGGAAGGCCGCCCGAGCCATGGTTTTGAGTTCTTCATCCGTAAAAGACGAAGTCATATGGTTCCACTGGGGTGCGCAGAAGTACCGAGGCACCCGGCGAGTCATCTGAGCGCCCTTAATATCAAAAGAAATTGACCGTCCCCAGTCTCCACCCACGAAGAACCAACTATTCTTCCAGAACTTGTTTGAGGTGGGGAAGCCCCAAACAAACCCTTTCATCTTCTCATCAGCGGTCGGCATCACCCTGTTCTTCACGTTCACGTCCTTGGGGACCCAACTCTCGGGCTGAGTTGAAAGCAGGAAGTAAATCCCGGTCTTTCCCAGAGGCCTCAAAGAATAGAAGTGCCTAATTTCCCGAGGAGTCGGGGGTGGTCGTCCCATCCTATGCCACATGTGCCACATGCACATCAAGATCCGATGGCTGTTCGGAGTTAGTTGAGCAGGGGCGAGCTGAGCTTCAGCCAAAAACCACGTAATGAAGGATTGAAGGGGAAGCGTCACCCCGTAAGAAAGCATCGCCCCGTAAATCGCCACTTGACCGGGCGGGGGGTTCCACACAGCCCGACCGTTAGCAGGGTTTAATGAGATAGTGTTGCTGTCCAGATCAAAACGGTTCGTGTATTTAGTGACTTCTTCGGGGCCGACCACATTTGGCTCAACGTCGTAAGCGTAAACTCTCTCGGGAGAGAAAACGATACGAGCCTCCTTATGCTCGACCTCAATATCTTTTTCGACTACCCTCTGGGGCCCGACTCGGCTTTCCCGAACAAATGAACCTTTGTTGATGTCACGATTGCTTTGTTTCTTCCCCATTCTTTTCCACGGCCGAGAATTATCACAAGCAGCAGAAGCAGAACTGGAATCGGTCTCAGGCTGATAGGATTCAGGCTGTGACGAACTGGAAGAAGCTGGTGGAACTTCATGACGTAGTCCAGACAAGTTGAGTCCGGAGACGTCAGCGTCTGTAAATCGGGGCTGATCGGGAATTGGATCACCAAGCAACCTGTGGACAGCCGTAGCAGTACAAGTATCACCTTGCTCAATGGCAATCATAGCAACAGTAAAAAGACGATGTCTAGCAGAGGGATCCATGAGAACTAACCTTAAAGGATTGAAGAGACGTGAGGTACGGCAGGATCTTCGAGAAGGTCGAGAAAAAGTTTGGAAACCGAAAGAAATAAATCTTCGAAGGACGAGATTACAGGCAGGGAAGCGATGGCAGAAATCTGGGAAGTAATGGTAAAAACTTGAAAGAGAATAGGGGTTTTCCCTTTGAAGCAATACTTCTATATATAAGTATGCAACTGGTCCCAAGACACGAAACCCTAGAGAGGGTAGGTGAGAAGAAGCGGGAAAGATTGGGATAAGAATCATGACGTAAGCTGTACGGGCACGAACAGAAGGGTCGCGTCTCATAAATGCCACGTACCACGGCCAAACAAAAGAAGACAGGTGGCAGTAAAGAGAGGCACCGAGCCGTCGAAGAGACAGTCAGTCACCATCAAAAGATCTTCGAATAAGAAAAGAATCAAACGCGTGCGGGCGTAATTAAGACACGCCATTAATGTTTCGAAACGAACGAGGAATTTGAAATTCGACATTGATGAAGAAGACGATAAACGAGAACAAGTCATGAAAGAGTTAAATATTTATCCCGAGTAAGCAGGATACATTCGGTTCAAATATTTAAGGGGGTATTGTTATATGTAAAAATCATCATTAAGGACACGTCATTACAGTATGGGGCCACGTAAGCAAAGTCAAGAAAAGTCAAGCGTTAAAGGGCAGAAATTCCCCAAAGGAATTTACTCGGCAAAGAGCAAAGCAACCCGACCACAGACGAAGAAATCGGCTCGGGCATACTCGATCATGCTCGGGATCAGATAATGAAGACGAGTACTTCACAAACATATGGACAGAATCAGCAGCAAGCAACTCCATAATAAGCAACGATACGACTATCAGAGTTCAACTGAAAGGCAAACAGATTTTCCGCAGATAAAGGGCGAGGAATCCGACGCAGATTCGGACTCAGTCAAAACAGGAAACAGGATAAACTCCAGAAAGAGACAGACTTCAATTAGAACTAGGAAATCACACAAAATATGGGTATCACAACACCAAACCCTAGCAGTACCATAAACCCTAGCAATAAAATGTATAAATACCCCTGTAAGAAACATAATGGGGGGACGGGAGAATGAGCAGGAGAAATCAGAGAGAGATACTTTATAATTGAGTTTTTCATAGTGGATTTGACTTTGTTGCTCAAGCAACAACCCGTGGATTTTTCTCCAGTTAAAAGGAGTTTTTACCACGTATTTGTCTCTTGATTTATTATTTTCTTGCGGTATTATACTTATCTATTCTTATTTTCGCTTGATACAAGTTCGTTGATAGTGACGACGAAAAATCACCATCAACACAAGATTTCACTATAAGGCCCGTTGGGTAGTAGTGGTGGGTTAGTGACCGAGAATGGTGTGACTGGATGTCAACCTAGATTGTAAACATCATTACAATAGTGGATTTGAGGATCGGTGTGGCTAGAAGGATAGCCCGTGGTTTTTCCCTTGTTGAAGGGTTTCTACGTAAAAAATCAAGTGTCATTTAATTTATGCATTTTACACTTGATTTTGTACGTTTGTTTATGGGGTAATTTTTTAATATTGACTAATCAAGGAAAATTGGTAATTAACTTGATTAAAACCTATTCACACACCCCCCCCCCCCCCCCCCTCTAGGTTATTAGACACTTTCTTGAGTTGTATTTTCAGTTTTTAACCATGTACGAAAATTTAACGGTTTATAACCATATTTTGGTGCAATTACCAAAATCCCCCATATAAAAACACTTCCCAAACCATCGCTCCTGTTGTCTATTCCCTCTTTTCTTTATCTTATTTTCCCTAATTTCTCTCTCTCATCTCACAACTGAGAACACGAGGAAAAAAAATAATCAAACCCTAACCGTAAAATTACTGAAACCCCTTCTATAAGCGATGTTTCGATAAATGTCATGTATAAAAATTAAAAACAAGGTTTTTTAGGGTAGTTTCAGTAATTTTTTATTTTTTAAAAAAATATACATAAAGTTTCACGTTTTTATCTAATGTTTCTCATTTTTCTTTAAGGAGGCGTTCGACTATCTTTTCCAATGCTCTTTTTTGTTTTTCGAATTAAACAACTGTTAATCAGAAATTTTGCTCAGGGCGAGAAATCTCAGTTAACACCCTCGAGACCACTACCACATAGGTGGTGGCCAAGGTTAAATGTATGTGTGACAGTGCCTAGTAAAATGACAAGGAATATTGGTACTATTATCCACCAAAAAGAATCAAAAATACTTTCTTTATTAACAGTGTGTGATATACAGATCTCTCTCAAATTGCTCTCAATTTTCTCTAGGGTGTAGTCGGGTACTTGTCGTGTGCCTGTAGAAAAGTAGTCTCTTCTCTCTGAAGGCCAAAGTCCTTCTTTTACACATTGTCTTCATAGGTTAAACTAGCTGATTGTCCCCTCGATTTTCTCAATCCCTTCCCTCCTTATCGGACGAGATTTTACGTTTAAATGTCATTGACTTTGCGTTAATTGCTGAGTTGAGAATATTTATGTGGAGATCAATTTGTTTCCTGCTTGGACTCTATTACTTGTTCTGTACATTTGTAACATCTTAAGGTATGATCTAGTGTATCTTCATGTCTTGTTAGCATGATCCCCCATAGGGGTCGTTGAATATGGTGTATATTATGGTGAGGTACATCAGATAGTGAGGTCGATCAGTGTCTTAGCCCCGATATTCAGAAGCTTAGTCTAGCTAGGAGCTAGGTCTGACCTCCCTTGATCTTTTGGAGCTAGGTGCGGCCTCTTACGGACATCTCACTATATCAGCGAGGTATAGACGAGCTTCTCGAGAGGTTGCGAGGTAATCCCGACTTCGAGAGGATTTCCTGGTTTTAGGTTCGGTGATGCGGGCTCGATCTGACCGAGCCGGGCTCTACTCCGAGTGTTTCTGGAGCCCGTCCTTATTTCTGTGGGGCGGTATCATAGCTCGGCTTCGGGTAACATGGTCTCCTGGTGGATGACCTCGGGCATGGAGCCAGACTTAGAGGGTGGAAAATTTTCCTTTGGTCCCTAGCCAAATTTGGCTTTTAACAGAAGATCCCTCTGACTTAAACACCGGTTGTCGAGCTTGGGGTTGGAGTCATATTTTTATTTTATTTGGGAAACCTTTCCTTCTTTACCGTTACCAAAATCTTGGGGAAATCTTCCCATTAACTACACAAGTGACGTGGCGTGAGCTGATTGATTTATTTCTGAGTTAATCCGGCTGCGTTACAGCAGTCTCCGAGATTTTAGGTGATCTTAACCGAAGATCTCGATGGCTCGTGCTGCTGCCCTCTTGCCTATATATACTTGTTTATCTCAACGTCTTCCTCATATCTCTTAAATTTCAAATTTTCCCAAGATAAACTTTCTCTCAAGCATATCTTTTTCTTCATTCCTCATCCTCAACGACTTCATTCCATCATGTCAAAAACCAGTTGTGACTCCGTTGGTTCCGTGGTTGAAGGCGAAGAGGTCTTCAGCCTTGCCTCTAGAAAACGGGCAAGGAGGAGCTCAGATAGCGATGATTCTCCGCCCAATCCGTAACGTCAGAGGTCGAGCAGGAACGTGTCCATTGGGACCGGGTTTTCTAATCATCCCGACCATCCTCTAGATCTAGTCGATGAAGATTCTGATAAAGAGGTTGGATGTGACGCCGCGGGGGAGCATCGAGTTCCAGCTACCGACCCCCTTTTGGAGAGGCTTCCTCCCTATGACTTCAGGGTTGTCCCTGATTCCACCGTTGATCCGAACGCGATTGACTATTTGAGGTCTAAGTATGGCATTCCCGACAGCGTTTCTATCTTAGTACCTCCAAAAGGTTATGAGTTCTTCAATCCCTCCAAAGGCGTGCTTCCAATTCATGTGGCGGCTCTCGAGAATGGGGTTAAGCTTCCCCTTCATCCTACCTTTCGGCGAGCTCTCAACGCCATCCAGCTTGCTACCCTCAAGTTGACGCCCGACTTTTGAAGGCATTTAATTGGCTTCCTCGTGCTGTGGAGGGAACAATGCCAACTGAGCAAGATGACGAGAGAGCCCGAAGCAGAGGAGCTGGCCTACCTTTTCCAAATCGGGAGCCTATCTGGCGCTCCCCGAGGTCAGTTTTATGCTATAGCCAAGAACAAGCTCAACTTTGTCATTCCTGGCGCTTCGAAGAAGGACCCTGCCTGGATGGAAGAGTGGATCCTTACGGAGGGTAACTGAGGAAGCTCGATTTTTATTGGGGGGCATGAGTTCGAGGTTCCCACTGTTTTTAGTGACAAACCATCGTGGGACCGGGACTCCCTGCCTTCTGAATATGAAACTATTTTGAAGGCTATTCTAGCCAGGAACTATTTAAACCTGAAGTTCCCGACCGCTGAAGCCATCGATCCTAGCAGGGTGAATCAATACCTGCGGATCTCAGATGCTACTCCTCGTAAGTGTCACTCATTCGTCTTGCTTTATCTTGTTGACTAGCTTAGTTCTGAATTTTACTTTTTTGTTTTGTTTACTCACAGTTTTTGTTGTTGAGCCAGCTTCTCGCTACATCCAACGATCTCCCTAGGCTCGAACTCTTCTTCCCTTTGCTGGGGTCGCACCGGCTCTTGCTCAATCTACCTCCCCAACTGGATCTAGGATGGCCAACCTTGCATCGCGGGCTTTTCGGGCTTTGGGTAAGGCTCCCCAAGCTGCTTGTCCAACTGTTTCTGCCCCTTATATTATTGTTACTAATGTTGCAACTCCCACGATTCGTCCTCTTAATTCCGCTACGCTTCCAACCCCCCGAGCTTCGGAGGACTTTGAAACAGGTGTCGTAGGGATTCCTCCTAGCCGTTCCCACCCTCAGTTGAGCTCGATGGGGGAGGATGAAGTCCTGGAACAATTCATCGCGTCTTATCCGGGCGGTGGGATCTCCAGGATGGCCTCAATGCCCGTGGATGTCTTGCTCACCAAGGGGTCTGCTGTCTTATCTGAGGTAATTATATTTTCTTCGTACTGCTTCTGCCAGCTTGTTCGATTTCTAACCATGGCTTTGTATTTTATAGGCCTTCAAGTTAAATGTAGCCATGGGCCACCAGGTAACCCTCATTCGTGACCAGGCTGCTAAGGCTGAAGCTGAAGCAGAGAAAGCCATGGGATTGCTCAAGCGGGCTCAGACCTTAGTAGAAGAGATGACCTCCAACAAAGGAAAAATTGAGATCGAGCTGGCCGAGCTTCGTTCTGATCATGAGAGGACGAAGCAGTCTTATGATCAAGAACGTCTCCAATCTATCCGGTGGGCCAGGCAAAGGGATTCTTGGAAAGCTGAGGCTAAGAAGTTGGACCTCGAGAATCAGGTTTTGACTGCTCAGGTGACTAAGCTGCAAGCTAAAGCGGAGACCTCCTTTAGTGATGGATATTTCTACCATTCCTTTCAGTTCACAGAGGCTCTCCCTCTTCCCTTTGATCTATCATCCATCGCCGGTTGGGATAGAAATGAGATAATGATTAAGGCTGCTGAGTTGTCTCAGCCTGATGATGGCGAGGCGGTTCCTTCGAGCCAGGCAGGAGCTGGAAAGCTGCCCGTCCAGGCAGATCATCCATTTCCTCCTCCTATCTTTACGGCAGCTGGTCCTGGGGAGTCTTCAAGTAAGGTTCTGTCTTCTCGATCCGAGGGAGACTAGCCAGGAGCTAGGGAAGGAGCTAGGGGCCCATCTGAGGAACCCCCTATAATGGAGATGGAGGTCGATAGGAGCCAGACTGGGTCTATGGCTACCCTTCTTGATTCGGCTATCCCGTCTGAGGTTATGACAGTGATTAATGAAGTCTTGGAGGAATATCCTGCTGATCAACAGGATGAGCCTCTAAATAGAGGGATAGTTGGTGAGGATAACCAAGATGGGCAACCACCTGAAGGAGAGGGGGGGGGGGGGGGGGTTGATGGCGAGGATCAGCAGAGGGAAATCAAGAGAGCTCCAAAGCTTGACGCTGCCTATTCATGATTGGCCTTGATTTCCTGGAAAAAGGGGTGGGCACCCCGTTTCACTCTTGTTTTTTTTTATTTTTTTTATTTGTAGCCCGTACTCGGAGGTTGGGCTCCCCGTTTGATAGATGTAGCCTTCCCGGGGGATAGGCTCCTTTGTCTTTAATGAGAAACTGACTCGCTTGAGAAACTCTTATTTTATTCCTGGTCCTGACTAGGAACCAAAACTGCATCCTTAATGATAATTTGTTCATACTTTACTATGATTATTTGTTCATACTCCATTCTGATGATTTGTAAGGAATTCTTATCAGGATGATCTTGATCCTGCAAACAAAAACAAATATTTATATTTAAATCCGTTTCAGGAGAGGTAGCCCAATCGGGGCATTAGGAGAGCTATCTAGCTATTTCCTGGTCTCGAGATCCGGATGGCAACTATGCTCTTACACTCAGACCCTTCTTAGCGGTGGTAGCCTTACCAAGGCATCAAGAGGGCTGTTTAGCTATTTCCTGGTCTCGAGGTCCGGATGGCAACTATGCTCTTACACTCAGACCCTTCTTGGGGGTGGTAGCCCGACCAAGGCATCAGGAGGGCTATTTAGCTATTTCCTGGTCTCGAGATCCGGATGGCAACTATGCTCTTACACTCATACCCTTTTTGGGGGTGGTAGCCCGACCAAGGCATTAGGAGGGCTGTTTAGCTATTTCCTGGTCTCGAGATCTGGATGCCAACTATGCTCTTACACTCAGACCCTTCTTGGGGGTGGTAGCCCGACCAAGGCATCAGGAGGGCTGTTTAGCTATTTTTTGGTCCCGAGATCTGGTTGGCAACTATGCTCTTACACTCAGACCCTTCTTGGGGGTGGTAGCCCGACCAAGGCATCATGAGGGCTGTTTAGATATTTCCTGGTCTCGAGATCTGGATGGCAACTATGCTCTTACACTCATACCCTTCTTGGGGGTGGTAGCTCGACCAAGGCATCAGGGGTAGCGAGGGGGCTTCCCCGACTAGTCACTGGTCTTGAGGTGTCTATGTCGAATTTCCCAATCGAATATGTAGATACTAATGTTGAACATAGTCGGAGATAAAAAAAATGACTTTATTAATGATCGAGATGTAGTACATCTTTATTAGGGATTCTAATGAAACCTAAATGGAGGTAATCTACTTGAAAACTCCCTACTCAGGGGTAGAATTTCCTCAAGTGATTTGCGTTCCAAGTGTGGTCGATGGGTCGTCCATCCATGTCTTCGAGTTTGTAGGTTCCATTGCGAGCAACTAACTTTATCAAATATCGCCCTTCCCAATTGGGGCTTAGGACTCCATCTGACCTTTTCTGAGTGTAAACAAAAATTTTGCTCTGGACATGAAATCTCAGTTAGCACCCTCGAGACAACTACCACGTAGGTGATGGCCAAGGTTGAACGTATGTGTAACAGTGCCTAATAAAATGGCAAGGAACAATGATACTATTAACCACCCGAAAGAATCAAAAAATACTCTCTTTATTGATAGTGTGTGATATACAAATCTCTCTCAAATTGCTCTCAATTTCCTCTAGGGTGTAGTTGGGTACTTGTCGTATGCCTGTCAAAAAGTAGTCTCCTCTTTCAGAAGGTTCAAGTCCTTCTTTTATACATTGTCTTCACAGGTCAAACTAATTGATTCTCCCCCTTGATTTTCTCCATCCCTTCCCTCCTTATCGGACGGGATTTTACATTTAAATGTAATTGACTTTGAGTTAATTGCTGAGTCGAGGATATCTTGGTGGAGATCAATTTGTTTCCTACTTAGACTCTATTACTTGTTCTGTTCGTATGTAACGTCTTAAGATGTGATCCTGTGTGTCTTCAGGTCTAGCATGTTCTCCCATAGGGGTCGTTGAATATGGTATGTATTATGGTGAGGTACATCAGATAATGAGGTCGATCAGTGTCCTAGCCCCGATATTAAGGAGTTTCGTCTAGCCAGAAGCCAGGTCTAGCCTCCCTTGACCTTTTGAAGCTAGGTGCGGCCTCCTACGGATACCCTACTATGTCAGAGAGGTATAGGCGAGTTTCTGGAGAAATTGTGAGGTAATCCCGACTTCGGGGGGATTTCTTGGTTTCAGGTTCTTTGATGCGGGCTCGATCTGACCGAGCCGGGCTCTACTCTGGGTGTTTCTGGAGCCCGTCCTTATTCTTGTGGGGCAGTTTCGTAGCTCGGCTTCGGGTAACATGGTCTCTTGGTGGATGACCTCGGGCATGGAGCCATGTTTAGAGGGTGGAAAATTTCCCTTTGGTCCTTAGCCAAATTTGGCTATTAACACCGAGTATTCAAGGTCACTTTCCTAAGCACCAGATCTCCTTCTTTGAAATTCCGGGCTCTGACCTTTCGGTTGAAATATCTAGCGATCTTGCTCTGGTAGATTGCCACTTTCTCCGCTACCCGGTCTTGTTTCTCTTCTAGGAGGTCAAGATTAGCCCGGAGCTTGACCTCGTTACTTTCGGGTTCAAAATGTTGCACCCTGAATGAGGTTAATTTATGCTCGATGGGGAGGACCGCTTCAACTCTGAATGCCAGGGAGTAAGGTGTCTCCCCGGTAGCTGTTCTCTTTGTTGTCTGGTATGCCCAGAGGACTTCTGGCAGCTCTTCGGCTCATTTGCCTTTTTTCTGCTGTAGTTTCTTCTTCAGAAGCTTCTTGATAGTCTTGTTGGTGGACTCCACCAGCCCGTTAGTCTGGGGATAGACTACTGAAGCGAGCCTGAGGTCGATTCCCAATCCTTTGCAGAAATCTTTGAATCGGGCGTTGTCGAACTGCTTGCCCAGATCGGCTATTATGATGAGAAGGGTCTTTAATCTACATACCACGTTGGTTTTGATGAACTTGGTCGTATTCTTTTCTGATATCCGAGAAAGAGGCCCTGCCTCGACCCATCTTGTGAAATAGTCGATAGCCACGATAGCATATTTCACCTGTCGAGGAGCGGTGGAAAGCGGTCAAATTAGGTTGATCCCCCACATGGCAAATGGGTAGGGTGAACTGAGAGACGACAGTCGCTCAGATGGCTGATGGTTGAAGTTTGAAGTCCTTTGACATGGCTCGTAAAACTGTATAAAGCTTCTTACGTCTTGGTGGATGGTCTGCCAGTAGTACCCCATACGAAGCACTTGATATGCCACAGCCTCTCCACCGATGTGGTTCCTGCAGTCCCTAGAGTGAACCTCTCTTAGTGCCCATTTAGCATCGTCAGGATGCAAACATCTAAGTAAGGGGAGAGATCTACCCTTTCTATAGAGGTATCCGTCTACCAGGCAATATCAGACCGAGAGTCTTTTAATTTTTTAGGCTTGATCGGGCTCCTCGGGAAGCTCTCCCTCTAGGAGGTAGGCAACGATTGGGTCCATCCAGCAAGGCTGACGATCTAGGGAGCAGATTTCCTTATTTCCGACTATGCTTGGTTAGGAGACCACTTGGAGGGGAATTCCCCGTGGTAAGGATTGGCCTCCATTTACAGCTATCTTAGCTAGAACATCCGCGCGATGGTTTTGGCGTCGAGGCACCTGAGCGATCTTGAACCCCTTAAACTTATTTTTAAGCAACTGAGCCAGCTTTAGGTAGGCAACCATGTTATCTCCTTTTGCCTGATACACCACAGACACCTGATTGACAACAAGCAATGAGTCGCTCATGATTTGTAGGTAATCTGCCTCTAGTTTGATGGCTGCCTTAGTCCCGGCTAAGAGGGCTTCGTACTTTGCTTCATTATTTGTGGCTTTAAACTCAAATCTGAAACAGTGACAGAATTCAGTCCTCTCTGGGTCTATTAAAACTACGCCAGCTCCTCCCCTAGCTTGTCAGGATGCTCCATCTATATAGAGGGTCCAGGACTTGCAGCCTTCCGGCCAATTGTCGATCTCGGAGGTTTTTTTAGGGATCTCATTTGGTGCTGCGGGATTCTCTTGATCTGAGAGCGCTGAAAACTCTGCCACGAAGTCTGCCAAAGCATGTGCCTTAATCGTCGTACGG
The DNA here is from genome assembly GCA_033220585.1 of Dipteronia sinensis. NCBI lineage: Eukaryota > Viridiplantae > Streptophyta > Magnoliopsida > Sapindales > Sapindaceae > Dipteronia > Dipteronia sinensis. The sequence goes on along the minus strand of CM065636.1, from coordinate 49,434,901 downwards.
GGCTTATATTTTAAATCGAACTGAGTGAGCTCTATGGCTCATAAGACTAGCCTTCCGGACACATCTGGTCTTTGTAAGAATTGGCAGAGAGGTTGGTTAGTCACCACTGCTATTGAATGAACTTGAAAGTAGGGACAGAGCTTCCTCGCCGAGATCACCAGAGCATAAGCGAGCTTTTCCAGGAGAATATAATTTTTCTCTGACTTGGTTAAAGAATGGTTCACATAGTATATGGGCCTCTGAATCCCGTCGCCACACAGCTTTCGAGACGGTCAGGTAGATCTGCAGCTTCTCTCCGGGAACTGGCTTGACTAACAACGGTGGGCTTGTTAGATATTTTTTCAAGGCTTGGAAAGCTTGCTCGCTCTCCTAGCTCCATTTCATGTTTTTCCCTTGTTTGATGGCTTTGAAGAAAGGGAGGAATTTATCGGTGGAGTGAGAGATAAATCTGTTGAGCGCCGCTACACTTCCAGTCAGAATTTGTACCTGTTTGAGGGATGTGGGGGATTCCAGGTCCAAGATAGCTTTGATTTTTTCTGGGTTGGCCTCTATGCCTCTCTCATGTACCATGAAACCTAGAAACTTCCCCGCTGTTACCTCGAAGGCACACTTGGAGGGGTTCAACCGCATCTAGTTTTCTCTCAGTATAAGAAAGGTCTTGCGAAGGTCTTCCCGATGTCCTTCTGCGGTTAGTGATTTTGTGATCATGTCGTCGATGTATACCTCCATCATCCTTCCGATCTCTGGCTTGAACAGCTTGTTAACCAACCGCTGGTATGTAGCCCTTGCATTCTTCAAACCAAATGGCATCACATTCTGCCTAGTAATGAAACTGGTCTTATCTTGGTCAGCTGGATGTATCTTAATTTGGTTGTATCCTGAGAACGCGTCTATAAAACTCAGAAGTTTATTTCCGGACATGGAGTTAACCAGCTGGTCGATCTTTGGTAAAGGAAAACAGTCTTTTGGACATGCCCCGATTGTGGTCGGTGTAGTCGACACATATACGCCACTTCCCATTCACCTTCGTAACCATGACCACGTTGGCGATCCACTCGGGATAGCGCACTTCTCTGATAAAACCCTGCCTTGATCAATTTATCTACTTCTTCCTGCACCGCAGCGTTCCTCTCAGCGTTGAAGTGACGTCTCTTCTATTTGACGGGCTTGACTGTTGGATCTACCGCTAGTCGATGGGTGGCCAATGATACCGGGATCCTGGGCATTTCATCGTGGCTCTAAGCGAAGATGTCGCTGAATTCTCTGAGAAGACCAATCAAGCCTTCTTTCACTTCTGGCTCGAGGGTAGCCCCGACCTTGACGACCTTGAAGACATCGTCATTTCTGATGGGTATCTCCTCTAGTTTATCTACGGGTTGCCCGCTGGCCCACTCCTTGCTCTGTTCCTCCTCATAAGGCATAATGGGTTCGCTCTCTGGATGCTCCGGGGGCTCCATTTCTTCCTTGATTATCAGGGATGTTTCCATATCTTCCTGGATTATTGCGACCTGTACGCACTGTTTTGCTAAAGCTGTAGGATTGCAGACACTGCGTAGCACTTCCTAGTTGCTTGCTGGTCTCCGCCTACCTCCCCCACCTTGGTTCCCACCAGGAACTTCAGGACATTATGGTATATAGACAAGACTCCCTTCAAGGAGGATAGGAATGGTCTCCCTAGGATGGTGTTGTAGGCCGATGGGGTGTCAACCACAACAAAGTCTGTCATAACATTCTGTTGGAGAGGTGTGGTTCCGACGATTACTGGGAGGATCTTCGATCCCATCGGTATAATCGAATCCCCGGTGAACCCATAAAGTGGAGTTGTACAGCTATTGTAACACCTTTGCTTCAGATTTAATTTTTCCAAAGTATCCTTGAAGAGGATATCTACACTGCTGCCCATATCTACGAGCACGCGATAGACCAAGCAGATGGCAATTTGTATCGTGATCACCATGAGATCATTATAAGGTTGCACAGTGTTGAAGACATCTGCTTCGGTGAAAACGATCTGTGTCGACTAGGAGGGCTCCATCGGGCTTTGGCTAACCTTGAAGACTCTCTGGCTTTCTTCTAATCTAGGGATCTTCCTTGCGTGGTTTTTTCAGGAATTATTGGAGGTGCCAGCTAGTGTGGGCCCTCCGCTGATTGTGTGTATCACCTGGATTTACTGCATTAAATCAGTCTGTTCCCCCTTTCTCTTCTCCGCATCCTCACAGATCTCGGCTTGTACCTCCCTTCCAGTCCGGATGTCATCTCTGATCTGCTGTAAGAACTCAATCAAGCATCCCCCCCCTTATCAGGACTTCAATCTGGTTGCGCAAATTATAACACTCTGAAGTGTTGTGGCCCACGTCTTCATGGAAGTCACAGTACTTGTACCTGTTCCTCCTGTCAACTGGGGCTTTCATGGGAGTAGGCTTTTGGAGTAGCCCCTTGTCTCGTATAGCAAGGTAGACTGCTTCCCTGGAAACGTTCAGGGGAGTGTGATAGTCATACCCTTTCTCCCCTCGCATTTCGGGGGCTACGGTCCTAGAAGGTGGCGAAGCCAGAGGAGGAGGGGTTCGTCTTGCTTGATATTTTTCTTGCATTTGCTGAGGAGCGAGGAAGCGATAGGTCGACCTATTAGGAGGTTTATTCTGAGTTTTCTGAGCTGGCTCAGATTTGGGGGATTCTTTTTTCTGACGCTTCACCGTTCTCATATCGTCGTGTTCCATCTTGACTTTGAGTTGCTCGTCAATCTCGACCTGCTTAAGAGCCCGATCTTAGGCCTTCTAGTAAGTCTCAGGAGGTCTCTTGGCGAAGGAACGGAAAAGCTTTCATGCCCATAGGTTCCGCCTGAAATTGGCTAGAGTCTTTTTCTCGGTGAAAACTCTCATTTGTATGACTTCTTTGTGAAAACGTTGTACGTACGATCGAAGTGTATCACTTCATTCCAGAATCACATATTGGAGGTGTATGGGATCCTTCGGACCAGGTTTGACCCCTTGGAACTGGAGCAAAAATCTATTGATAATTTCGTGAAAGAATCCATGCTACCAACAGGCAGCTTCCTAAACCAAGTTTTCGCGTAGTCGGTTATGGTCGTTGGAAACATCCTACACATAGCTGCTCTGGTAGTGTTCTAGACCTCCATCTGTTGGACGAAGCTCTCAAGGTGGCTTAGAGGGTCTTCTGTTCCGGAGAACTTATCTATTAGCATTTTAAATTTCGGTGGGAGCTCCGCTTCCCGGATCCTCCTAGTGAAGGGAGCGTTCATCTCGCTTAATGAATCCTTTTTATCCTCCTTGTTCTTTCCTTTTCTTATCTGCGGGACCTTCTTCTGTAGCTTTGCCAGCTGATCCCTCAGTCGCTTATTCCCAGGTTTCTTTGAATTGACCTCGGATTCTTCGCTGTCGAGTCCCTCTAATGAACTGGCGACCTCTATCCGATCCCCTTCATGGACAGGATCCACTCGGGAAGTTTGTCGATTCTCTTCCTCTTAGGCCCGGGAGTTTCTTCTCGATGCCGTTGGGCGAGGTACCTCTCGTTGCTCCAGGGTCAAAGCATCTACGACAGACTTAACTTGCCTGGGCTTATATTGTAAAGGTCTTTTCGGAGCTGGGGGCATGGGTCCTAGCCTATCCTGGATTGAAAGCTGGGGCCCATTCCTGTCTCGAGCTGGCTTTGGAAGAGGAGATCCCAGGCGGTCGAAAGCAGGCTGCCTAGTCCCGAACCTACTCGGTTCTCCCTGATCATTCGGGTTTGTTGGTTGGAATGTGATGCCTTCAGTGAGCAGACAGATGTAGACGGTTTCCACGAAGGCAGCCGCTTGTTGGTCGAGCGCGGCCAGGCTTATTATAGGGTGGCCAGAAGCCCGCGCATTAATTGTTTGGACCGGAGCTTGATTGCTATACCCAAACTTCTTCCCCTTCCTTGGGGCCTTTCACGTTGGCCTCGCCGAAGGTTGTTCGGAAGCTCCATGTTGTCCTTGGGAGGAGCGGAGCCTCATGGTTTCTGTAAAACAACGAAAATGTAAATACAAATAGTTGGCTTGATTAACTGCGTGTAGGGTTTTTCCCACAGACTGTGCCAGAAAGTGTTAATCAGAAATTTTGCTCAGGGCGAGAAATATCAGTTAACACCATCGAGACCACTACCATGTAGGTGGTGGCCAAGGTTAAATGTATGTGTGACAGTGCCTAGTAAAATGACAAGGAAAATTTGTACTATTATCCACCAAAAAGAATCAAAATACTTTCTTTATTAATAATGTGTGATATACATATCTCTCTCAAATTGCTCTCAATTTTCTCTACAGTGTAGTCGGGTACTTGTCGTGTGCCTGTCGAAAAGTAGTCTCTTCTTTCTGAAGGCCGAAGTCCTTTTTTTATACATTGTATTCATAGGTTAAACTAACTGATTCTCCCCTCGATTTTCTCAATCCCTTCCCTCCTTATCGGACGGGATTTTACGTTTAAATGTCATTGACTTTGCGTTAATTGCTGAGTTGAGAATATTTTGGTGGAGATCAATTTGTTTCCTGCTTGGACTCTATTACTTGTTCTGTACATTTGTAACATCTTAAGGTATGATCTAGTGTATCTTCATGTCTTGTTAGCATGATCCCCCATAGGGGTCGTTGAATATGGTGTATATTATGGTGAGGTACATCAGATAGTGAGGTCGATCAGTGTCTTAGCCCCGATATTCAAAAGCTTAGTCTAGCTAGGAGCTAGGTCTGACCTCCCTTGATCTTTTGGAGCTAGGTGCAGCCTCCTACGGACATCTCACTATGTCAGCGAGGTATAGGCGAGCTTCTTGAGAGGTTGCGAGGTAATCCCAACTTCGGGAGGATTTACTGGTTTTAGGTTCGGTGATGCGGGCTCGATCTGACCGAGCCGGGCTCTACTCCGGGTGTTTCTGGAGCCCGTCCTTATTTCTGTGGGGCGGTATCGTAGCTCGACTTCAGGTAACATGGTCTCCTGGTGGATGACCTCAAGCATGGAGCAAGACTTAGAGGGTGGAAAATTTCCCTTTGGTCCCTAGCCAAATTTGGCTATTAACAAGAACATTGAGAAAAGTGTTCGCTAATGTTTTTAAAATAAAAGTTTTGAAAACACACAGAACGAGTTTCCTCGTGTAATGCATTAAGGGTGCGTTTGGTGAACGGGATAGGATTGAACTATTTTTAATAGATGAGATTGGATTGGGTTGGATTTGATTAATTATAGTATTTCTCGTGTTTGGTGCAACATGGGATTGGATTTAAAATAATACTATCTTATGTTTGGTATGTAATGGGATTGGAGAAAAATAATGAAATAATAAATCGTAAAAATTAAAAATTGTTTAAAAAAAATCTGAGAATCTTTCTCATTCTCTCACCTTCATCTCTTTCTCTTCTTTTCATGTTACCATGTTCAAACAGCACAAAAAATTAGATATTTCCCTTCTCTCTCATCCCATATCTTTCTCTCATTTCTCTGATCTTACCCTTCTCTCTCCTCTCATCTCTTTCTCTCCTTTCTCTATTACCATGGTGGTGGAACCAAAATTTAAATCTTCCTTTTTCTCTTCTCTCATCTCTTTTCCATCTCTCTCTCTCTCTCTCTCTCTCTCTCTCTCTCTCTCTCTCTCTCTCTCTCTCTTTTTTCTCTGTTTCAACAATGGTGGAAAAAAATTCCAAATCTGCTATGGTGACGGGAGATCGAACCATTATGTGTCAGAGGTGGCGATCGCAACGATGGTCGGAGAAACTATAGTGAGAGGCGGATGGCGGTGGTATGTGTTCATCTGGGTTTTTCTTATCTCAGATTACTTATTTCTTTTTCTTTATTTATTGTAATAATTTTTTGTTATGGTGAAAAACAAATGTTAATATGACCAATATAAAAAATCGATTGTTTTTTTAGAAACAGATTGAAGATCGATGAATGTGTGTTTGTCTGAAATTGTTTTTTCTGAGTTTGTTTTAATTGATTGAAGAAGAGAAACGGTCAAACTTGGAGGGGATAAAAATAATCTTAGTGATTCCGAGGGGATTATTTTATCTCTTCTAATGGGATAGAAAAAACTACGGACTAAAAATAATAATACTTGCCAAGGCTCACCAAATATGGGATTGGACTAAAAATAGTACAATCCCAATCCAATCCTGACCAACAAACACACCCTAAAAGTTGGATTTATTGAGAATATCAATATGAGGATCTCATTGCTGTCTTCATATTATTTTTATGGGCCACACCTTTTTACCTTTACATTTTGACCAATCTGAATCCTGATTGTCTTTTTTTTCAGACCGGTTGTCTTCTTCTGGTTCAACTGAGAATTTTTTTTTTGTTTAATCGTTAAAAAAACAATTTATTAAAATTGAAATGAAATAAATAAAAACATTAATATTTAATCAAATGGTTCACTAATTTAAAATTAAGTATAATAATTAATTATTTTTACTTATACAATGAAAAAAAATATTTATATTATATTATTTTAGAAAAAAAATTAAGAACACAAATTAATTTTAAATTGTTTGTATTAAGACTGTATATATAAAATTTAACTATAAACAATATTATTATACTCTTACAATATTTAAAATTAAACATACATTATAATATTAACCTTTTTTTCAGAATATTGTTTTGAATTATTTTTATTAGATGTGTTTTCAGTATTTTCAGCTTCTAAAACTATAAAAACCAATTTATCGTTTTCAAATGAAAATATTAAAAAAAAAAACCATTACTAAACAAGCCATAAGGTTTCACATTTTTTTACCTAGGTTTCACTTTTTTCTCTACATTTTTCTCTTAGGTTTTACGTTTTTCTAAAAAAAAATAGAGTTACATAGTATTTTTGTAATTTTGACTATAGAGTGAAATAAAACTTTAAAAGATAGTTATTGACAATTAAACTTTCATATTAAAAACAAATTTTACATATTTTAGATGGATACTTTTGACAATTTCCTTTTTGGGAAGGGAATTTTGTCCTAATTTTTGTTAATCATATATTGAAGAGAGATTACATTAGGATTGTATTATTTTTTTTTAAAATTGGACTAACCTAAGGGGAAAAAGCATCACAAGCGATCATATGTTGAAAAACCTCTAGGTAGTATCTAGAACTAAATAAAAAATAAAAGACGAGAACAAAGTGTATCACATGCCAAACCAGCCACAAAAACACCGGGAACAAATCCCCAACAAGAAAATGGCGCCGCAAACCATACAAGAAAACAAAAACATCAAGAAAAACGAAAAGACTCCCGACTTATGCAGTCATTGTCCACCAACGAAGAACAAAATGAAAGAGCGAAAAACCACCAAGAATCAACCTCCAGCCCCAAAGCATGCTTGGAAAGAGCATCTGTAACCTGATTGCCTTCCTTAAAAATATGGGACACCTGAAACTCTATCTGAGAGATTTGAAAGATACATCTTTGCCACGCCCGCCGCACTTGCCAAGGAACATTCTCGGAACTAGAAGAAAACAGTTGAACCACATAGGAAGGAATCACTCTCCAGCCAAATCCGACGCCACTCGTACTTCCAAGCAAAATTAAAGCCCATAAAAGCAGTAAGCAGCTCAGCCTCAAATGCAAATACCTGACCAAGAGAGATAGAAAAACACCCTTCACAAAGAATCTACAATTTCGGAAAACACCACCACACCCTCCCGTACCTAGAGAACTCAAGGCAGCACCATCCATATTAACTTTGATCCAACCCGGAGTAGGAGGTGACCAAATCACGCTTTTGAAAACCGGAGTTTTGGTTGGCCGACCACAAAGACCAAAGCACCGAAGCATCAAAAGGTCATTCACGCAATTACGTATCCACCCAATGCCTAAACGGTTTGCTCCAGAAACTACACGTCAAACCAAAGACAACGCAAATCTAAAATCAATAGCTTTACCCTCAAAGATCCATTGATTCCTGATAAACCACATACTCTAAACCACATCGTGAATAGCCGCCTTCCAAAGGACATGCACCTGATCACTAAAAGAAACTGTCATGGCCTATAAGAAGAAAGAGCCCCACAAGTTAGTTGAAATACGCCGCTGGAAAATGAAAAAAGACAGCCTCCTAAAGAGCAACCGTAAGGGGACACCGGAGGAAAATATGGTCAGCCGACTCACTACTAACCCCACAAACACTACATTTGGAAGCCCAATGGAACCCGACCCTGCATAAACAATCCTCTGTGGGAAGCCTATTCTGCAAAAGATTCCAAGTCAAAGAAGAACGGGAAGGAGGAATTAAGCGAGACCAAACGTCTCTCCATCTAGGGACCTGAGGGCAGTGACGAACCATCTAAGAGAATGCAGCCTTACACGAAACCCAACCATCCTTAGAATGAGCCCAAACAAGAGAATCCTCAATATTAGAAATTACAATCCTATTAATCCGAAACCAGATATCCAAAAAACAAGCACTAAAGCAATCATCAAGAACCCATCTCCCATTCTAAATAAAATCAGAAACCCTAGCATGGAGCGGACTAGCCAAATAATCTGGAATACCTAATAGATCTATAATAGGCACACCCAACCAGTTGTCACGCCAAAAGTCCATCTAAGAATGCTCGCCAAAAAGCCAGATACCTTTCTTAAGAAGATCAGAGTAATGAGCTCAAAGAGAGGGCCAAATTGATGAAGTGACATACCCACAATGTGGTTTACAGAGATGCTTAAGATAATGTTCCCGTAGAAATGAAAAAGCAAAGCCTCAGAAGTCATCAACTTCCAAGTAAATTTCTTTAAAAGCGAGTCGTTCAGTAAACCTAGATCCTTCAAGCCAAGACCACCATTGGACAAAGGCCTACAACAATGGTCCCAAACAACCCGGATTAGCTTAAACTCCTCACACGAACCCGTCCATAAAAATTTCTCAACTTGCAATTAATCATCCTCGACAACAATGAAGGCCCTTGTAAATCAAGAAAGCACGTACAAAAGAACCAATGATAACTGAATTGATCAAAGTAACCTGGCTAGCCATAGAAAGAGCTTTACCTTTCCACTTAGCAAAATTCGGAAATAATTTTATCTGCCACCGGCTGCAACAAAGTCCGCGTGGGTCTGCCTCTAAATAACAGAACTCCCATATTAGAAATAGATAACATCCCAATCTGCATGCCAACCAAAGACTGCAATCTCCCAATCTGGGCATGAGAAACAGACAAACCAAAAATGATGGAAGACTTGCTCCAATTAACCAACTGACTTGATAATCCACCATACACATCAAAAGCTTGCATAATGCCCTTCAAATTCCTCACTGTGCCTCTATAAAAAATCAGAACTTCATCCACAGAAAGCAGATAAGTCAGACCAACGAAACCCCTAGGAGAAAAATTAGGCAAAAGCTGAGAAGACTCCACCATCCAAGATAGAAATCCACTAGGAAAATCCTCTACAATACCAAACAGAAGAGAGGAAAAAGGATTTCCCTGACGGACCCATCAAGAGGGCCACATAGCTATTTCCTGGTCTTCGAGATCTGGAGAGCAACTATGCTCTACACTCAGACCCTTCTTGGGGTGGTAGCCAGACCAAGGCATCAGGAGGGCTACTGAGCTATTTCCTGGTCTCGCGATATGGAGGGAAACTATGCTCTTACACTCAGACCCTTCTTGGGGGTGGTAGCCCGACCAAGGCATCAGGAGGGCTATTGAGCTATTTCCTAGTCTCGAAATCTGGAGGGCAACTATGCTCTTACACTCAGACCCTTCTTGGGGGGTGGTAGCCCGATCAAGGCATCAAAAGGGCTATTTAGCTATTTCCTGGTCTCGAGATCTGGAGGGCAACTATGCTCTTACACTCAGACCCTTCTTAGGGGTGGTAGCCCGACCAAGGCATCAGGAGGGCTATTTATCTATTTCCTGGTCTCGAGATCTGGAGGGTAACTATGCTCTTACACTCAGACCTTTCTTGGGGGTGGTAGCTCGACCAAGGCATCAGGAGGGCTATTGAGCTATTTCCTGGCCTCAAAGTGTTTATGTTGAATTTCCCACACAAGGGTATAGTCACTAATGTTGAACATAGTTGGAGACAAAGATGGAAGAGAAAAGGAAAATGACTTTATTGATGATCGAGATGTAGTACATCTTTATTAGGGTCTGTAATGAAAACTAAATGGGGGTAGTCTGGTTGAGAATTCCCTTCAAGGGTAGAATTTCCTCAAATGATCTGCATTCCAAGTGTGGTCGATGGATCGTACGTCCATGTCTTCGAGTTTATAAGCTCCATTGCGAACAACTAGCTTTATCAATTATGGCCCTTCCCAATTGGGACTTAAGACTCCATCCGACATTTTTTGAGTGTTCAGGGTCACTTTCCTAAGTACCAGATCCCCTTATTTGAATTCTCGGGCTCTGACCTTTTGGTTGAAGTATCTAGCAATCTTGCTCTGGTAGATCGCTACTTTCTCTGCTACCCGGTCTTGTTTTTCTTCTAAGAGGTCTAGATTAGCCCGGAGCTTGACTTCGTTACTTTCGGGCTCAAAGAGATGTACCCTGAACGAGGTCAATTTATGCTCGATGGGGAGGACTGCTTCAACCCCGAAAGCCAGGGAGTAAGGTGTCTCCCCGGTAGTTGTTCTCTTTGTAGTCCGGTATGCCCAGAGGACTTCTGGCAGCTCTTCCGCCCATTTACCTTTCTTCTGCTGTAGCTTCTTCTTTAGAAGTTTCTTGATAGTATTGTTGGTGGATTCTACCAACCCGTTAGTCTAGGGATGAGCTACTGAAGCGAGCCTGAGGTCGATCCCCAATCCCTTGCAGAAGTCTTTGAACCGGGCGTTGTCGAATTGCTTCCCTAGGTCAGCTATAATGATGAGAGGGGTCCCAAATCTGCATACCACGTTAGTCTTGGTGAACTTGGTTGTATTCTTTTCTGATATTCGAGAAAGAGGCCCTGCCTCGACCCATCTTATGAAGTAGTCGATAGCCACAATAACATGTTTCATCTGTTCGGGAGCGGTAGGGAGTGGCCCAATTAGGTCGATTCCCCACATGGAAAAGGGGTAAGGTGAACTGAGGGACGACAGTCGCTCGGGTGGCTGGTGGTTCAAGTTTGAAGTTCTTTGACAAGGCTCGCAAGATTGCACAAAACTCTTTGCGTCTTGGTGGATGGTCGGCCAATAGTACCCCATACGAAGCACCTGATAGGCTAGAGCTTCCCCGCCTATATGGTTCCCACAGTCTCCAGAGTGGACCTCTCTCAATGCCCACTTAGCATCATCGGGATGCAAGCACCTAAGTAAGAGGAGGGATCTGCCCCTCTTGTAGAGGTACACGTCCACCATACAGTATCGGACTAAGAGTCTCTTAATTCTTCAAGCTTGGTCGGGCCCTTCGGGGAGCTCTCCTTCAAGGAGGTAGGCGACAATTGGGTCCATCCAGCAAGGCAGGCGATCCAGGGAGCAAATTTCTCCATTTGTGGCTATGCTTGGTTGGGTGATCACTTAGAGGGGAATTCCCCGTGGTAGGGATTGGCCTCCGTTGGCCGCTATTTTAGCCAGAACATCTGTGCGATGGTTTTGGTGTTGAGGCACCTGATCGATCTTGAGCCCCTTAAATTTACTTTTTAGCAGCTGAGCTAGCTTTAGGTAGGCAGCCATATTATCTCCCTTTGCCTGGTAGACCCCAGTCACCTGGTTTACAACAAGCAATGAATCGCTCTTGATTTGTAGGTAATCGGCATTTAGTTCAATGGCTACCTTCATCCCGGCTAGGAGGGCTTCATACTCGGCTTCATTATTGGTAGCTTTAAACTCGAATCTGAAACAGTGACAGAATTCAGTCCCTTTCGGATCTATTAAAACTATACCAGCTCCTCCCCCGGCTTGCCCGGATGCTCCATCTGTAAAGAGGATCCATGGCTTGCAACCTTCAGGCCAATTGTTGACCTCGGATATCTTCTCAGGGATCTCATTTGATACTGAGGGATCATCTTGAACTGGGATCGCTGAAAATTCTACCACGAAGTCGGCCAAAGCCTGTGCCGTAATCGTAGTCCAGGGCTTATACTTTAGGTCGAACTGAGTGAGCTCTAGGGCCCATAAGACTAGCCTTCCAGACACGTCTGGTCTTTGCAAGAATTGGCGGAGGGGTGGGTTCGTCACCACTGCTATTGTGTGAGCTTGAAAATAGGGACCGAGCTTCCTCGCTGAGATCACTAGAGCATAAGCGAGCTTTTCAAGGAGAATGTAATTCCTTTCTGATTTGGTCAAAGCATGACTCACATAGTATATGGGTCTTTGAAAACCGTCGCTACACTCATTGGCCAAAGCCCCGCTTACTGCAGTTTCTGATACGGCCAGGTAGATCTGTAACTCATCTCCGAGAACCAGCTTGACTAACAATGGGGGGCTTGTTAGGTATTCTTTCAAAGCTTGAAAAGCCCGTTCGCTCTCCTGGCTCCACTTCATGTTTTTCCCTTGTTTGATGGCTTTGAAGAAAGGGAGACATTTATCGGTGGAGCGAGAAATAAATCTGTTGAGTGCCGCCACCCGTCCAGTCAGAATCTGTACTTGCTTGAGTGAGGTTAGGGATTCCAGGTCCAATATCGCTTCGATTTTTTCTGTGTTGGCTTATATGCCTCTCTCATAAACCATGAAGCCCAGAAACTTCCCCGCCGTTACCCCAAAGGCACATTTGGAGGGGTTCAAACGCATCTGGTTTTCCCTCAGTATGAGGAAGGTTTTACGAAAGTCTTCCCGATGTCCTTTTGCGGTTGGGGATTTCGTGATCATATCGTCGATACATACTTCCATCGTCCTTCCTATCTCGGGCTTGAACAGTTTGTTATCCAGCGGCTGGTATGTTGCCCCCGCATTCTTCAAACCAAACGGCATCACCTTGTAGCAGTATAAGCCCTGCCCAGTAATGAAACTGGTTTTATCTTGGTCAGCCGGGTGCATTTTAATTTGGTTGTATCATGAGAATGCGTCAATAAAACTCAAAGTTTATTTTCGGACGTGGAGTCAACCGGCTGGTCGATCTTTGGTAAAGGAAAACTGTCTTTGGGACAAGCCCGGTTGAGGTCGGTGTAATCGACACACATACACCACTTCCCATTCGCCTTCGTAACCATGACCACGTTGGCGATCCATTCGGGGTAACGTACTTCTCTGATGAACCCTGCTTTGATCAATTTATCAATCTCTTCCTGCACCGCAGCGTTCCTATCAGCGTTAAAGTGACGCCTCTTCTGCTTGACGGGCTTGACTGTTGGATCTACCACTAGTCGGTAGGCGGCCAATCATGCCGAGATTCCAGACATTTCATCATGGTTCCAAGCGAAGATGTCGCTGAACTCCCTGAGAAGGTCAATTAGTCCTCTTTTTACTTTTGGATCGAGGGTGGCCCCGACCTTGACGACCTTGGATGGATCATCATTTCTGATGGGTATCTCTTTTATTTTATCTACGGGCTGCCCGCTGGCCCATTCCTTACTCCGTTCTTTCTCGTAAGGCATAATAGTTTCCCTTTCCGGATGCCCAGGATGTTCCGCGGGCTCCTTCTCCTCCTGGATTATCCGGGTTGTATTCATGTCTTCCTGGATTAATGTCACCTGTACACACTGTTTCGCTAGGGCTGTAGGATTGGCAGATACTGCGAAGCATTTCCTGGCTGCCTGCTGGTCCCCGCGTACCTCTCCTACTTTGGTTCCAACCGGGAATTTCAGGACGTTGTGGTATATAGACAAGACTCCCTTCAAGGAGGACAGGAATGGTCTCGCCAGGATGCTTAATTTTTCCAAGGTATCCTTGAAAAGGATATCTACACTGCTACCTGTATCTACGAGCACGCGATGGACCAGATAGTTGGCGATATGTATCGTGATTACCATGGGATCATCATGAGGATGCACAGTGTTAAAGACATCTGCTTCAGTGAAAACGATCTGCACTGACTGGGAGGGCTCTATCGGGCTCTGGCTGACTTCGAAGATCCCCCAGCTTTCTCCGATGCGGGGAATCTTTCTTGCGTAGTTTTTTTGGGAGTTATTGGAAACGCCAGCCAGTGTAGGACCTCCGCTGATAGTGTGTATCACCTGGATCTGTTGCATTAAGTCAGCCTGTTCCCATTTCCTCTTTTCTACGTCTTCACGGATTTCAGCTTGTACCTCCCTTCCAGTCCTAATGTTATCTCTGACTTGTTGTAAGAACTCAATCAAGCATCCTCCCCTTATCAGGGCTTCAATCTGGTTGCGCAAATTATAGCACTCTGAGGTGTTGTGGCCCACGTCTTCGTGGAAGTCGCAGTACTTGTACCGGTTTCTCCTGTCAGCTGGGGCCTTCATGGGAGCGGGCTTTTGGAGCAACCCTTTATCTCGTATAGCAAGGTAGACTGTTTCCCTGGAAGCATTCAAAGGGGTGTAGTAGTCATACCCTTTTTCCCCTTGCATTACTAGAGCCATGGTCCTGGGAGGCGATGAAGCCCGGGGAGGGGTTTGTTTTGCTGGATATCTTTCTTGCCTATGCAGAGGAGCAGGGATGCGATAGGTCGACCTATTGGGAGGTTTATTCTGAGTTTTCTGTACTGGCTCAAATTTGGGGGCTTCTTTCTTCAGACGCTTTGTCGTTCTCATGTCGTCGTGTTCCATCTTGACCTTGAGTTGTTCGTCGATCTCGACCTGCTCAAGAGCCCGGTCGTAGGCCTCCTGGTAAGTCTCGGGAGGTCTATTAGCGAAGGAACGGAAAAGCTTTCCTACCCATAGGTTCGGCCTGAAGTTGGCGAGGGTTTCTTTTTCGGTGAAAACTCTCATTTGTATGACCTCCTTGTGAAATCGTTCCACGTACGACCGAAGAGTCTCACTCCATTCCTGAATCACATATTGGAGGTGTATGGGATCTTTCGAACGAGGTTTGACTCCTTGGAATTGCGAGCAAAAATCTGTTGATAATTTCGTGAAAGAATCCACGCTGCCAACGGGCAGTTTCCTGAACCAGGTTTTCGAGTAGTCGGTTAGGGTCGTTGGAAACATTCTGCACATAGCTGTGTAGGATTATGCTCAATAGCAAGAGTGTAATATTGTAATTGACAATCTTTTCATATAAATAAAGTGATTTCTAATTCTGCAAAATCTTATAGCATTTATAATTATAATTGTCAAGGTAAAAAATCATAAGGTCAAAAGACTATGAGATATGAAAAATTGTTTGTACATCCGGATATGTATGAGGTAGACACAATTCTTTAGTTAGTCTTGAATAACGTTCACAACTTAAGTTAAAGGTTGGGCACCTCTATCTTGATAAAGTTGTAGAGTTCTTTTACTAGCATTTGAGTGGGATCAAATGAGTTATGATGAGTCTAAAATCATCGAAAGGTTTTCGAGTAAAAGAATCTAGTGTACTGGGAGCATTGAACTGGATCACAATGAAATACTTTATCTAGAACCGTCACTAGATATAAGTCTTTTCATTATCAGGACAATCGGAGAGTATATCAAAATCCTGAGATAAATGATGGACTTATGGTTGCAAGTGTTATCATTTGAGCTATCAATGAGTACGATTATATAGCATAGTCTATCCTCGATAGTTTGGTGGTATTCATTTGTTAATCGATAGAGGACTTCATTTATAGATATAGACATCGTGGCTCCATTTATTAAATGAGAGTATAATATCATCATATGGATGTTTTGAGGTATTGGATACTAAATCTCAACGTTGAGTTTTCAATAATGATTATTGAAGACATGGCTTCTGGACAAGTCAAAATATCCAAGTTCAAAATGTGGTCATATGAGGAAATATGGTAACTTGGAGAGCTATAGGCGGTCTATGAGCTCTTGGCGATTATTGATATTATTCACGAGGATACACCATCTCCTATAAGATTGTCTAGGGTATGAATGAGAAACATCTCCTTATTCTATCTTTATTTAAGAGTTCAATTTTAGCTCTTTAGTGGAATGAGTTAAAATTAATAGATTGGACCTAAGTGAATCATTTGTTGATTGTGATTAGGTTGTGTCTATTGAAGCTTAAATTTAGATAGCCCGCCAAGATCCCCAATCCACACGTATTTGCATGGATCACTTGATATATTCTACCGGGCCGATTTAAGGGTCCATCTAGAATTGTTTTTAATATATCAAGAATATAATATGTCTATTATTTATTTAATGGGCTGCACTATTATATTAATATATTAAAAGGTGACATGTAAGCTTGTTTCTTTTAGTAAGAATAAGTCTGGTTCACATGTGGGCTTTTATTTAAAGTCTAATGGA
This sequence comes from Dipteronia sinensis, assembly GCA_033220585.1. NCBI lineage: Eukaryota > Viridiplantae > Streptophyta > Magnoliopsida > Sapindales > Sapindaceae > Dipteronia > Dipteronia sinensis. The sequence goes on along the minus strand of CM065636.1, from coordinate 49,418,664 downwards.
TTAAATAAAATAAGAAAAATAATATTTGGCCCATATATACATGGTGTGGGCGGCAAGGCTAAATAAAATAGCCCAAGATATTATTTTATTTTATTGTTTTGATTAAATGGGAATTAATTAATTATTTAATTAATTAATAGTTTAAATCAAAATCTTTTCCTGATCAGTAAATTAAATACTATGTGTTGGATTAGGGTTGGAATTCTTTTAAGTGATAGGAGTCCTAATGTGGTAAGGATTAAGTCCACATACACTCCTTATTATACAAAGAATTCGGCCACCACTAGTCCTACAAGGGTTAGGATTCTTGAATTGATAGGAATTAGGGAAAATGACAATACCTTTTCAAGTAAGGAAATTAACCAACCCTAGATTTCCTATTCAATGAATTCGGCTAACCCTACTTGGTGAAGGAGAAAATTCGGCCAACCTATAAATATAAGGTTATGAATTTTCGGCCACCTAGAAGCAAAATAGAGAGATTTTTGTTTTTTTTGAAAATAAAAAATCCTACTCTATACACATAGATTTTCGGCCAAGAGAGAAAAAGAAAATAAGTTCTCATTCGATAGTGCACTTACAAGCCTTTAACATCAAAAGGTTTTGTGCACACTTTCGATTTAGGGTTATGCGAGTTTCAATCATATTGATTGTGAATTCAAAAATGACCGGAACTATTTTTTTAGGCTCTTGGTTTTTTACTATTGAAGATCGAGATCAGAAATTCCATACATCCATTCTAAGGTAAGCAATTCAAAGAAAAAGGGAGACCACGCTCCTAGGTGATTCACGTTTGTGCTAGAATTGAAGATCTTGCGGATTACCATCGACATAAGTCAATCGGATCATGCGACAAGAGGTATTTAACTCTAACTGTATATTTGAGTTTAATTAATTAAAGGGTTAAGGTTCAAATCTTTAGAACAATTTTAAACTATACGAAAATTAATTTTTCGCCTTCCGCTGCGGTTTTAAGCAATTTTTCCCTACAAGCTGCTCTGGTAATGTTCTGGACCTCCATCTATTGAACGAAGCTCTCTAGGTAGCTTAGAGGATTTTCCGTTCTGGAGAACTTATCTGCTGGCATTTTGAATTTTGGGGGGAGCTCCGCTTCCCGGATCCTCGTAGTGATGGGAGCGTTCATCTCGTTCAGGGGATCCTTTTTGTCCTCATTATTATTTCCTTTTCTTATCTTCTGGACCTCTTTTTGTATCTTTTCCAGCTGATCCCTCAGTCGCTTGTTCCCAGGTCTCTTCGAGTTAACCTCAGATTCTTCACTGTCGAGTCTTTCCGATAAACTGGCAATTTCCATCCGGTCCTCCTCCTGGATGGGATCCACTCAGGGAGTTTGTCTACTTTCCTTCTCTAGGGCCCGGGCGGTCCTCCTAGATGTAGTTGGATGAGATAGCTCTCGTGGCTTTCGGGTAAAAGCATCCACGGCAGACTTAACTCGCCTGAGTTGATATTGTGAAGGTCTTTTCAGAACTGGGGGCTTGGGTCCCAGCCTATCCCGGATCGAATGTTGGTGCCCTGACCTATCTCGAGCCGGCTCTAGAAGAGGAGGTCCCAGGCGATCGAAAGCAGGTGGCCTAGCTCCGAGCCTGCTCGGCTCTCCCTGATCATTCAGGTTGGTTGGCTGGATTGTGATGCCTTCAGCGAGCAGGCGGACGAGGATGGATTCTACAAAGGCCGCCGCTTGTTGGTCAAGCGCGGCCTGGCTCATTATGGGGTGGCCAGAAGCCCGCGCATTGGTTGTTTGGACCGGAGCTTGACTACCATATCCAGACTTTCTTCCCTTTCTTGGGGCCTTTCGTGTTAGCCTCACCGAAGGTTGCTCTGAAACTCTATGTTGGCCTTGGGAGGAGCGGAGCCTCATAGTCCCTGTAAAACAACGAAAACGTAAATGCAATGGTTAATTGGGTGTAAGGATTTTTCCCACAGACGGCGCCAGAAAGTGTTAATGTAAATTTTGCTCGAGATGAGAAATCTCAGTTAACACCCTCGAGACCACTACCACATAGGTGGTGGCCAAGATTGATCGTATGTGTAACCATGTTTTATAAAATGACAAGGAATAATGATACAATTCACCACCCAAAAGAAAGCAAAAATATTTTCTTATTGAACGTGTATGGTATATAAATTTCTCTCAAATTGCTCTGAATTCTCTCTAGGGTATGGTCGAGTACTTGTCGTATGCCTGTCGAATAGTAGTCTCTCTTTCTGAAGGAGGAAGTCTCTTCTTTATACAATGTCTTCATAGGTGTCAACTCATTGATTTCCCCTTGATTTTCTCATCCCCCTCTTATAGAACAGAATTTTTCCCTTTAAATGTAGTTGACTTTGAGTTAATTGCTCTGTTGAGGGTATCTTAGAAATCAATTTGTTATCCATTCAAACTCTATTAATTGTTCTGCACGTGTATAATATCTGTGGGTGTGATGCTGTGTATCTCTGGTTCTGGCATGATTCCCATGGGGATCGCTGAATGTATCATGGTGTGGTGCATCAACTAATGATGTTGATCAGTGTTCCGACCTCGATATCTGAGAAGTTTCATCCAGCTAGGAGCCAGATCTGGCTTCCCTTGACCTTTTCGAAGCTAGGTGCGGCTTCCCCTGACCTTTCGAAGCTAGGTGCGGCTTCCTATGGACATTCTCCTGTGTCAGTGAGGTATAGGTGAGTCTCTGGAGCAATTGCGAGGTGACCTCGACTTCGGGGAATTTCTAGTTTTGGTGATGCGGGCTAGATCTGATCGTTCCGGGCTCTATCCCAGATGTTTCCGGAGCCCGTCCTTGTTCCTGCGGGGTGGTATCGTAGCTTGGCTCTGGATAGAATGGTCTCCTGGTGGAAACTCTCGGGTATAGAGCCAGGTCTGGGAGGTGGAAAATTTTTCTTTGGTCCTTAGCCAATTTTGGCTATTAACAATAAGTTTAGCACATTTAGCGTGTTATTTCTATGGCTATGATAATTCAGCCTATGGGGCATGTCTAGGGTACCAGTTGTTTTGGAGACAGAGAGATAAAGATGAAATGAGAGGATTTAATGAATTTTTATATGACTTATGTATTCACTGGCCGGCCAATTGTATTTGGAGATACAATTGTGAATACATGAAATGTGATAAAGTCAAACATAGCTTTTTTAAGGATTAAGTATGCTTTCAACTGATAAAAATTATAAAATTAAATATATGATACAATTATGAACAATATTATCTCTTGTAAATAGAGAATTTACATTTGAGATTGTTAGCTCCCTTTTATATGTATATATTGATTGTTCATAGATCACACGATGCATTTACCCTTATGATAATGATGATAATACTTGTGTAGTTGTGTTTAAATGCTGAAAGGATCCTTTGTATCTATCACATCTTAAGCCATTTTAGGGAGTGGTAGATGTTGATTATTGGCGAACCCATGATGGGCTTGTGGTAAAACTGTGTTGGCCCCACTTATACGAGTAGGAGATGTTGGTATATTTGAGTATGGGTTGGAGACCCATTATACACCCAAGTGGGCCAAGATCACAAACATACATGGAGAGCCCAAATCCATGTACACCAAACCCAAGCCACCTAGCCCGACAGATGAGCCAATACACCAAAAGCATATAAAACTGCATGTGCAGTTTCATGAGTCGTGGGGTATCAGTTTTAGCAACAGATGAAAGAAAAACACAAAAAGAATACACAACAAATAACGTGAATTTGTGTGTGTGGCTGGGTAGTCTAAATGTGTATGGTGTCATTGGTGTGCCGTGTGCGATAACGTGCAAGACAGTATTGCATGCAATAATGCATGTGTGCATGTGTTTTTAACAGAGAACAAAAAGAGAGTATGAATGTGGAGAAAATTCTCCCATCTTTAATCATTGTGTGGGTACATGTATTATGGATAAGGGGACTTTCCGGATACTGTGATCGTCCTCTGGCCGGTGATTCAATTCCAGGTGTTCGATCCCGCTTCCGTTGGAATTTGAATTTCCATATGATGAATTATAATGATCCGAATTCGTTTATTTATCTTGAATTTACTTTCAGCAACATTTGAAGCATTTGATTATTTATCCACCTAAACATTACATGATTAAAAAATTATTATTATTATTAACTTCAAATTCATCCATTGATGTTAAAATATTTAATTTGATTTGGGGAGTCATGGAGGATGTAAGCTAGTTTATATTCATTAATAATTTGAAATCAATTTTACATGCGTCATTGCTTTGATCATCTTTGGGTTTGTTATACCGAAGTTTATGGAGTCTTGAATTGGATGACTACTTCCCTTATTATTATTTTTTTTAAATAACCTCTTCTATTATTATTATCACCAACTTATCAAATACTATTTCCGGCAATGTGAATATAATTTATTTTCCTGAAATACAAAATTTTTCTAACAAATCATTATATTCATTTGTTTATGAAGGATCATAAAAACAATTCCAAATTTGAAAATCCATGATTGCCTGTTAATAGAGGAAACATTACTAAAGTGAGATTTTATATATATATATATATATATATATATATATATATATATATATATATTTGAAATAGGATGCAGTAATATTTTGTTATTGCTTACGCTTATATAGGCTATTATTGTTTATAAACAATTGAAGACCTACAAAGCAAGTTTGAGATAGGTAAAGCATATGTATAGGCATGTTGGCTTGATTCTGAACATAAAGCGTGAACATTTTATTATTGGGCAATTCAAATGTCAACAAATTGAATATTTCATCTTAACGAGCAACTCATTTATTAACATGATTACTCTAAATTATTTTATCACATCACTTAAACAAAATATTTGGATAAAATTTTAGACAATATAGCATTATTCTTAAAATATATATGCATTCAAGATCTTTTAAGACAAAAGTAAACCCATAAGGATCGTGTGTTTGAAGCAAACAACATGTTAGATCTAAACTTATGTAATTAACAAAATGTTGTTATGTCATTATCACCCTCATAATACATACAAGAATACAATTGGTTCATAATCATGGGATCCGAATTTTAATATGTATGTTCCTCATCTTAAGATTCAAGCTAATCCAATCACATAACAAATTATTATATATCCTAAGCAATGTCAGTGATGAGAAAAATATCGTGAGAAGTTAATTAAGGGTTGATATTGATATTTTATGGACAATTCCATTGCCTTGATTGTTAAAGACTTTAAATTGAAGTTTCATCATCAGGTTTTTATAGTATATATAAGCTCCACCATTAGTGTCCGCTTTAAAAAAATAATAATAAAAAATTGTTTTTTTTTATGCAAACAAAGTATTTTGTTATAATCAGAATAATAATTGTTTTTTTAATGTCTCTTTGTTTATAGAGTTTCCTGGAGGAATCAACTGTATTCACACGTTGATTGGTGCGACCCGGGAATCTAGTTTAATTGTATTGCTTTACATGATCCAAGTTTTAATGAAGATTATGTATCATATTGTTGCAATTTTTATTAATTTTTGTTCAACCTTAAACAAAACAAGTCTACTTACTATTTGTCTTATTAGTTTGGTCTTAGTGTCGAATCGATTTGATCCACAAAGGATTCCCTTGTGTTCACACCTATTCATTTTTCAGGTAATATTTTTGTAAAGGTGTACGAGCGCGGCTGCACATATTATGCTACTTTATTTAAATTAAACTGTTTTGTCTTTACAAGTACTGTTATGCAAGGATGGTTTTGTAAAATAAAACTGGAAATTAGATTTTTGATTAGCAATATCTGCCCCAATTTTTTCCCCTATTTGTTATAATAGAATTATTTATTTCTCATTAACAAAAAAAAACGAGAAAGAATTATTTATTTCTCTAGAGCACATTATAATTAGAGGTAATTACCCTTGTAGCCACCCATTTGATGGAAGCTATAAAACAATCATTATTTAGGAAATTAGAATCAAAATTAAATGGTTATTATTGGTGAACAATGTGACATAAATGGTGATTCGTAGGGAAATTTACCCTAGTGGCCACCCATTTAGTGAGGGACTTGGATCCTCTCCTCAGCTACTTCTCTCCTTAACTGTCCTAACCTTTTGTGGATCTGATGACACGTGTATATTAGATTATTTAACGGTCTAAATTATTTCCTTTGTATTTTTTTTTCTTTCACTCTCATAGAACGACATCGTATCATCAAACCTAAAAGCTTGTTTCTCCACCGAATTCAATCTTCTCTGTTTTGACTCACTCGTCTCTTCTCCGTCGACGGCTTCAGATTATTTCCTTTGTATTTTTTTCTCACTTCAATATCGAATTCGTCGCTTTTTCTCTCTGAATACCCTTCAGACTAAACTTCACTTCTCTCCATGCTTCAGTTCTTCTTTTGCTTGAGCCGAGTCAGTTTATAATTGTTGGGTTCAAGATTTGAATGTTAAAAACTTGAAATTGTGGTGGTAATTTTTGATGGGATGATGTTTTCAGAGTGATTGTGAAAGCGGATTTTGTGGGCAGAAAACATAACTGGTGGGTTTTGCTTTGGGTGTAATTTACTCTACCATTTTTGAGTTTTCTTGTTTCGATTATGTTGTGGATAAAAATGAGCCAGTTGACAATAAGGGGCTGGCCTAGTACTGGTCCAGCCAACAACCTTGAATGAATTACAATTTTTCTTTTGTAAGTAAGTCCCTTTTCTATTAGATTGTTACAAGGTTATCGTTGTAGGGTCATCCCCATTTTCATACAAGTGATGGGGTTTATATAGGCAATCTTGTGACACAGGTGATGTGCTGGCCGTTCCTGATTGATTTAAAGCTGACAAGTGATCTTCCGACATGTCAGAGGGTTGTAGTCTCCCAAGGGCGTCCTCCGACCAACCACGCGGAAGTCATAGGTCCACATCTAGTCTAGCATCGATGGTCTGCCCCACAATCAGTGTCCATATGTTCGGAGGGTCTGGGAAGGCGAGCTTTATGTCGGTATCTCTTGTTGCAGAGGGTGTAAATTATGGCCTAACAATTCCCCCTCAAGCCCATCGATCGGAGTGAACAAAATCTATGAGTGAAGTGGTGGGTTATGGGCTTGATCCCAAGGCCCATTAGCTTTGGGCCTGATCCCTGGGCCCATTAGCTTTGGGCCCCTCTCGATTTTGGCCCACTTCAACGCTTCATCGGTAGGTTGCCATGTGGCGTGTGATGGGGAAAGTGGTCGCCTAGCTGTCACCTCGGGGAAGCAACGGCCGAGTCGCTTCATTTTTTCATCGAGTTCTATAAATAGGGGTAAGGAGAGCTAGATTCCTCATTAGCAAATTTTCGAGTGGTCAAAGTAGTTTCAGAGTACTTTCGGACAGCCACATATAACTGGTAAGGTTATCCTTCGGGAAAGGATTTGTATCTCCTCATTCTCATCAATTTTCTTCTTCTATTTGTTTTTGTTGTTTCCGCATCATGGTCCAGAAAACTGGCCCTTCGAGGATTATCTCTTCCTTGAACTCCTCCTAATCAACCTCCGGAGATATTTCCATGGGTAGTAGTACTGCTAGTGCGTTCGGAGGTCACCGTTCTGAGGATCTCGTTGATCCGACAGTGTTGCGTATGGTGCCCGAAGATTACGAAGCGGGTTACAATTCAGAAGAATACTATTGGGACCATACTCACTTCGCGATCAACCAAGTACATGTCAACTAGATCACCGAAGCGAAGATTAAGCTGATCGAGAAGGATTTCTCGATTCTTGAAACGGTAGGTCTTAGAATGCCATCAGATGGGGAGTTAGCTAGCAATCCCGCGGGTGTTTCGGTCGCTTTTCATCCAGCTTTTCTAGAGATTGGCACGAGATAACCTCTTCATCAGTATATAAGGAAGGTGCTGAGAGAGATCGGGATTGCTCCAGCGTAATTGAATCTGAACAGGTGGAGGATCGTGATTTGGATGTTTTCTCTGTGGAGAAGCAGGGGCTTTCCTGCCCTGACTTTTATGGAGATTGGACACTATTACAACTTCTCCCATAAATCGGGGGGTGATGGCTGGTGGGGTCTTGCTTGTTGTGACAAGCAGAATAGCGAACCTCTGATCACCGGGCTACTGTCTTCCAATAAGGAATGGAAAAAGACCTAGTTTGTAACAGGGGGTTACTGGGGCAAAATCGTTGAGCTCGGTGGGAGACGTCAGAGTGTTCGTTAGGTATTCAATCTCCCAAGTGTTTGGGGTTCCCTTTTATCTCATTAGTGTTTTTATTCTCAAATTAAGCTCTTGTTTTATTATCTAATTGTGTTGTTTTGATAGCTGCGTGGGAGCAGGTTCAACCAGAGGATCTCACGAGGAGGAACAGAGACATATTTCGGCAGCGTGGTCGATTCCCTCGAAGGGAAGGCATATCGACGTTTTGCTTGATGATCAGAATCTGCATGTGCTTAGTTTTATTCCGAAGCTTTCAGAGGAGTGGAAAGAGGCTGTGGAAAAGTATTTAGTGAAGAAGAGTAAGGGAATTTCCTATCCTCAGTTATTCGAAGGAGTAGATGTTCCTTCCGTTTTGACCTTCTGGTTTTGTTATGTTGTGTTTCATCGATACATGAAAGCTAACCGAAGGTGCGAAGAAGAGGATGTTTGATCGGGGTTATGACATGGAGTCTCAAAAAAAGAAGCGTCGGATTCCCGTTGGTTCTTCTTTGATAAAAAGGACGATATCTTCCGATCCCGATCAGATGCGGAAAAGATCTCGCACCATTGGGACATCTAGATCTGTCACAATATTAGAGCATGGGATTGTTCCTCCGATCACCATTCCCCTTGTTGCTCCATCTGTCATTCAGGCAAGAAGGCCTACACCTTCGCTGGATGTGGACTCCGATAAGGACATGCCTCTCGAACTGCATGGGCGTGATCCGAGGATCTCCCCCAACTACTATGTGGAGCCCCCTATTCAGATATTTGATCCCCGAGGGAGTTCCTTCACTCCCGACTCGGCCATCTAGTTCATGTGTTCGTATGGGAAGAACATGCTTAGGAGCAAAGAGACCCATTATTTTGGGAAAATGTCGAACGCTGACCGAATACGACAATCCCAAGGCACTCTCTGGCAGGTGAGGATGTTTTATTTATTAACGATAATCCCAAGTCAATTGCTTCAGATGCTAATGATCTTTTATGTTTCGGTGGTCAGGCTATAGGAAATCTCATGGAGATGGAGAAGAAATACGAGGCTAAGAGGGAGAGGTATGAAGCGTTGAAGGGTACCAAGGATGAGGTAGACAACAAGCTCCAAACGGCATTAGGGGTTAGCGATTCTCTGAAAATTTGAGCGGGGGAGATGTCTACGACGTACAAGAAGGCTAAGAATGAATGCAGAGAGAAGCATGCCAAAATTCTTGACTACCGTGGCCGCGTTAAATCCGTAAACAAGACCATCAGAGGGATGAAGGAGTGTCTCGGGGATAATACGGTTGATTTGTTTCTTGCCTCCGATGAATTCTATAATTCTTAGTCGGAGACCTTCGACTGTGCGGTGGGGGAGTTGAATGAGATGCTTCTCCGAGCCTATCTTGGGTTCGACTTTACCCAGTTAGAGTTAGAGGTCCAGAAGGCTGTTGAATCCAGGGAGAGGCCGGCTCAGGATCCGGTAGAGGATATATCATCAACCTTTGCTGAGGTATCCCTCTTGGATGAGGATCCGATGGAAGTTTCTGATGATGATGAGAGATTTGTGAGAGATTTTGAGGACATGGCGGGCAAAGGGAAAGCCGTTGTTCAGGGATAGTTTATCTCAGATATTTTTTTTTTGTTGCTTGTTTTGTCTCAAGTCCGAATGTTCGGGACTTGTAACTTTTTTGGGAGCTTCACGCCGTGGGGGAGTTGAATGAGATGCTTCTTCGAGCCTATCTTGGGTTCGAATTTACCCAGTTAGAGTTGGAGATCCAGAAGGCGGTTGAATCCAGGGAGAGGCCGGCTCAGGATCCGGTGGAGGATATATATTCAACCTTTGCTGAGGTATCCCTCTTGGATGAGGATCCGATGGAAGTTTCTGATGATGATGAGAGATTTGTGAGAGATTTTGAGGACATGGCGGGCAAAGGGAAAGCCGTTGTTCAGTGATAGTTTATCTCAGATATTTTTTTTTTTTTGCTTGTTTTGTCTCAAGTCCGAATGTTCGTGACTTGTAACTTTTTTGGGAGCTTGTTCTCTAGAGAAGATTCTCCGTTTCTGATTGTCACGCCGTGTAATGATTAGGATTTTTCAGAAGTTTGTTCCATGCTGTATTTTCATGACTATTTTAGTTTTTGAAGTCGTTTATTTCGGTTATTACGCCGTATCGGTGTTTCATCCTTTTGATATTTATCATGCCTCTGTAAGAGAGGTCTGATTTGATTATCGCGTGTTCGGCGCTGTCTTAGGGTCTTAACCCTCTGAGACCTTTGTGCCCCCAGTTGAGGGTCTGATTTGATCATTGCACGCTCAGTGCTGTCTCGGGGTCTTGACCCTTTGAGACCTTTCTGCCCCCGGTTGAGGGGTCTTAATTTGTTCATTGCATGCTTAGTGCTGTCTTGAGTTCTTGACCCTCTGAGACCTTTGTGCCCCTGGTTGAGGGGTCTTTGATTTAATTATGATTAGCAGCTTGTGCGGTGCTTTACGAAATTACAGTTCTGATACAATTCCATTCCGAGGTTCAGATACAGTTATGCTGACAATAAAAGTTTCGACACTGGTAATACTTCTTTAGGTGATGTGCATTCTAGGGGTTCTTTAGAGGGGTTCCGTAGTCAGTTTTCAATATGTAAGCTCATTTCATTGATGCAGAATCTATAATGTAAGGTCCTTCCCAGTTGTCCCCTGGGGTGCCTGAAGAAGGTTTCCTAATGCTGGGGATCACCTTTTTGAGGACCATATCTCCGGGGTTAAATCTTCGGATCCGGACCTTGGCGTCATAGTATCTGGCTACCTGTTGCTGATGATATAAAGTGGGGATTTGGGCTAAGTCCCGTCTTTCCTCTAACTTGTCTAGACATTGTCGGAGTTTTTCTTCATTCTCTCCAGGATTATAGTGCAAAGTCCGGCTGGTGGGAACGTTTACTTCGGTGGGTATGACGGCCTCGGAACCAAATGTTCAGGCGAATGGGGTTTCACCCGTTGCAGAATGAGGGGTGGTACGGATTGCCCATAAAACTTCCGAGAGTTTTTCTAGACATGTGCCCTTTCGGATATGAAATTTCCTTTTGAGAAGCGTTTTGATTACCTTGTTGACCACCTTCACATGTCTGTTAGTTTGAGGGTGTGACGCTGAGGCAAATCTCAGGTCAATATTGTAATTCGAGCAAAGTCTCTAAAGGTTAATATTATCAAATTGGGTGCCGTGGTTGGCGATGATGGTATTTGGTACTCCAAATTTGAAGATGATTGAGTGCTTAATGAAATTAGTGGTGTTAGCCTCGGTGATATACCTCATGGCCTCCGCATCTACCCATTTAGTGAAGTAATCGATCGCCACTACTACGAATCTCTTGTCGAATGATCCTCTGAGGAGTGGTCCTATGATGTCCACTCTGAATCGTGAGGACGGCCATGGGGACGCCATAGGTGCCAAAGTCTCGGGGTGAAGATGGGGAATATGGGACGTCTTTTGGCACCGATCATAAGATCGTGCATGCTCTTTTGCTTCTTTGAAAATCATAGGCCAGTAATAACCCTGCCTAATTATCCAGTGGCCCAAGTTCTTACCAGAAGAATGCCTCCCACATGTTCCACAGTGTATTTCCTGTAAGATAAGATCTGTCTGTAGGGGCTGCACACACCTCAGATACGGTAGCGAGAACCCCCATCGATACAAGGTCTCATTGATGATGAGGTAACGGGGGGCCTGTCTTCTGATTCTCTGCGAAGCATTCTTATCTGAGGGGAGGGTCCCATCCCGCAGGTAGTTCATGATGGGTGTCATCCAATTTTCGGTTCTATACTCCGTTTTGAGAATCAGAACGTTAGAGTGATGTTCTTCTTTAATGCTTAACTGAGGTAATCGGAACACTGTCACGTTTCGGGGCAGCTTCACTTTTGTGGTTGACGCAAGTTTGGCTAGGGCGTCTACCTGAGCATTGTAGTCCCTTGATATTCGGATGATGTCACACTTGATGGATTTAGTCATCAGGCTCCTCACTTGCCTCAGATAACTGATCATTTCCGTGTCCTTTGCTTGGTAGTCCTCGTTCACTTGGTTGATGATGAGTTGGGAATCACTGTATACGGTGACGTGCTCAGCCCCCATATTCAGGATAATCTTTAGTCCAATGGTCAAGGCTTCGTACTAAGTGGTGTCCATTTTCTTGACGATCCACTTGCTTCCGATGGAGTTGATGTCGTCTTCGAATGGCTGATGTCTTCAGCGGTGGCGTATTTCTCTGCCCTCTCCATAAGTTCTCGGTATGAGGAGGGGCCCTTCTTAGAGAGTGACCAACTCAGGTTCCCTTGCTAGAGTCCCTAAGTAAAAGCCATGACTGCACTAATTTTGCTGAAGTCCTGAACCTGCCACGCTGCTTCGTTAAATCTCTTCATGTAGTCTCCGATTGTTTCGGGGTCCGCTTGTCTCACAGAATTCAAATGGACCATGTACCTCTGCCTTCTTCTACTTGCGGTGAATTCGCTACGAAACTCTTTGGATAACTCATGGAAAGATGTTATACTTTGCCTCTTGAGTCCACTATACCACGTTCGTGGGTCACCAGAGAGCGTCAACGGGAAGACCCTACATTTGATCTCATCGGTTGCACCCTGCATATTCATCCAGTTTAGGTAAGTGTCCAGATGATCTTTGGGATCGCCTTTCTGAAATCGGTCTGGATCGACGTAGAAGTGATCTCATCGGTGAATGGGCTTTCTGTGCAACAGTTGTGTCGACGATTGCTGCCATGGATCTGATCCTGTATTTTGACGAGCTGGTCTTGGGGGGCACAGAGGGCTTAAGGATCTGCTAGGGTGTTTTTTTTTTGGTGTCTAAGTTGGGATAGTCGGCTCCGCCTTCCTGCTCATGTCTGTGTCTCATCCTCCGTGGCACTTTTTCCCGGATATTGCCATCTCTCTCTTCCCTGCTACCGGTGGCTCCGGCTAGCCTCTAGGGCTGCTGTTGGTTCATGTGCTCTCCTGGGTTCGACTGGATGAACATGGTTGCGTGTTGCTGGGTTCTCCTCCTTCCCCTCGGAGGGTTTGCTGCGGTTGTGTCTCACGCATGGGAGTTGATGTAAGTTCCTCATATTTTGATTGGCTTATTTCGTTGACAAACCACATTGGGGATTATTCTTTGTAAGGGTAATTTAGGCCTCTTGAGTGTGATCTAGCTTGAAGGACATCATCTCTCTCAAAGAGCACTTCAAAGGTATCTCACTAGTTTAACTTTCTTTGAAGAGATCTAGTTGCACACACTCACTTGCATGCATTATGTTTCTATCTTCATGTAATTGAATGATGTATTGTATGCATCTTTTCACACTCCACACTTGCACATTTTGCACATCACTTAGTGTGTTGAGTTTGCCCAGAAAAGAGAATTTCTTCTCTTAGCGCGGCCTAGACCGCTTGGCAAGACTTGCTTGCACCGCGGCATACAGAGCGGTATACCTCAGCAGAGTCATGCTTCATGTACCGCTTCCTGTACACTTGCACGCAAAGCGACCCAAGTCGCGGTGTTGTCCAGTAAGCCTCTGTTGCCCATACCGCGGCCTGTGCACTTGCATGCACAGCGCCCTACACCGCGTTGTTGTCCAGACGGTGCACTGCTGTGTGTACCGCAGTCTGGACACTTGCCTGCGACGCGGTCCATCTAGCGGTATTGACGGGATTTTGTGCCCTAAGTTCAAAACAACGCTGTTTCAACTAGGGCTCCCATATATATGCTCTATCTTCTTCCTTGCTCGTTTTTATGAGTTCAAGAAGCCATTTTTAATAGGCCAAGCTTCCCTTAGAGAGAGAAACTCCCAAGAACTCATCTTTACTCAACCAAACACAAATCCATGTGCATCTAACCTCTTCAAGCATTATCTCATCATGGATTCTTCTTGCTTTCATTGACTAGGTAACTTGAACATGCCCTAAATCTCTTTGTATTTATTTATGTTCTTGTTTGCCTATGGTTAGCTCTTTTATGTGATTTTATTGCATATCTTTATGTTTATTGGCATTTATAACATGATTGAGTAGTTGTGTGTTGGTTGAGAACCTTGTTCATTAATAGCTAGCATTTAGGACGATTTTACCCTTCTAGCTAAATCTTCATGCATTTGCATTTAGATATTGATATCTAGGATTTGCATTTATTGATATCTTTAAATCCTTAGATAAGCATTTATTGTTGCCTAGCATTAATTGCATGTTTGAATATCTTTTACATATTCACATAGGTTGTTTAACCTCTTCATTGATTGTTAAGCTTTGTGACTAAGTGAGTTAGTGCACAAGCTTGTGGTCAAGAATCACTATTAAAGGCCCGTTGGGTAGAGTGAAAGGGTTAGTGACCAAGTAGGTGTGACTTGAGGTCAACCTAGGTTGTAAACTTTCGTTCAAATAGTGGATTTGAGGACCGTAAGTGGCTAGAAGGATAGCCCGTGAGTTTTGCCCAGTTGGAGGGTTTCTCACGTAAATCAATCCTTGTGTTTTTATTGTTTTCCGTTTATTTATATTGGATTGATTGATTGCTAATATGGAGTAGGATTATTAAAATTGATTAAGTCGAAAAGTTGGTAATAAATCAACTAAAACCTATTCACCCCCCCTCTAGGTTGTATTAGACACACTTTGTGTATTTTCAGTTGACTTTGTCCGAATCTCCTTGGTGTCCTCCTCCGTCGACCACATTCACCACTCTGGTTACATTTTGGGCCAAGGTGTCCAGCCGGCTAGTGATCCCGCGTATCATGGGGTTGTCTACCTGCGGAAAGAATTGTTGGGTTTGCGATGGGGCATAAATCGGTGGAGGCCCGGGAGGAAAGTAAGGATATTGCTGTCCGGGTGGAAAATACTGCGGGGGGTGCATGGAACCCAGATTGATATCCTAAGGGAATGTATTGCATTTGGTATGGATAGTATCCGTAGCTGGGGGTGTGCGGCGCCTGCTGGGCTCTTATCCGGGGTGCGGCGACGTATGGTAAGGAACATGCTGCGGCTCGCCTACCGGCTCAGGTTCAAGATACGGCTGTTGCCCTTATGGCACCGCGTTTGAACCTAGGTCTCCCGGAGGTGGAGCCCGAGGTGGAGGTTAGGGTATTGTTCCCTTGGATTCGGATTCATTCGTACTACGAAGGTGCTGAAAACACCCCCTTCTTCTAGCGCCAATTGTTGTGGATAAAAATGAGTCAGTTGACAATAAGGGGCTGGCCTAGTACTGATCCAACCAACAACCTTGATTGAATTACAATCATTCTTTTGTAAGTAAGTCCCTTTTCTATTAGATTGCTACAAGGTTATCGTTGTAGGGTCATCCCCATTTTCATACAAGTGATGGGGTTTATATAGGCAATCTTGTGACACAGGTGATGTGCTGGCAGTTCCTGATTGATTTAAAGCTGACAAGTGATCTTCTGACATGTCAGAGGGTTGTAGTCTCCCAAGGGCGTCCTCCGACCAACCACGAGGAAGTCATAGGTCCACAGCTAGTCTAGCATCGATGGTTTGCCCCATAATCGGTATCCATATGGCCGGAGGGTCTAGGAAGGCGAGCTTTATGTCAATATCTCTTGTTGCGGAGAATGTAAATTATGGCCTAATAGATTAGTTGAATTTGTCAAATTCCTAAGATGAATTTAAAAGAACTGGAGAGAGTGGAGGTGGATTAGAACAATGGTGTCCTTAAGGTTGCTTAAACAGTTGGAAAAAAAAATGTTTTACAATGTAAGGGAAATTGTTTGGGCCAGAGGGTGTGATGCCTCTGGTTTGAAGACTTGAAGTATTCGATACAAAAGAGATGAGGGAGTCAAAATGGAGAAGATATTTTTTTTTTAAAGAGAGAATTTCAGTTTTAGGTTTGATAAAATTGTGAGCTTTCTTAAATACGATGTTGTTTAGGGTATTGAAGTTGAAAAATAAAAACAAAGGAAATAATCTGGACCATCAAGTAATATAAAATACATGTGTCACCAGATCCTCAAAAGGTTAGGACAGTTTAGGAGAGAAATAGCTGAGAAGAGGATCCAAGTCGTTTAGCAAAAACTAAAAATTTAGTTTAGATTTTGTTGCGAAGTAAAACTAAAAAAAAATTTAGAAAAAACACAAATTTTGTTTATATACAATTTGAACAAAATTTAATAAGAAATTTTTTGTAAAGAAAATAAACTTTGCTTCTTTTTTTTGTTAGACTAAACCAACTTAAATTTTTGACTTATGATTTTGACTTCAACATCTCAACCACCCATATGCTTTTAATATAAGAGTTATCAACGTATTCAAATCTTAATCATTTAATTAAAAACATATGAATGGTTGAGATATTGAAGTCAAAATTTGAAGTTACAAATTTACGTTGATTTAGATTAACATTTTTTTTTTAATTTCGTTCTTTTACCAAGTATTGTTTTTTTTTAAACTCTTTTTTCCTTTTCAGTTTTTTTTTTTAAACAAAAAAATCTGATCTTTAACCGTCCACCCATATAAAGAATGGTTGGTCACTAGGGTAAATTTCCTTACAAATGGCCATTTCTGTCACACTATTCGTCTATAATGGTCATTTTGAACCAAATTCCTCATTTAATTGTCATTTTAATAGCACACAACCAAATGGGTGTCCACTAAGGTAATTACCCATAGTAATTATAAAATGGGTTAACAAATTGATCCCTAAAATTTTATGAAATGATACTTTAATTTTGTATCCCACCTGGCACTTACTTCCCAACTTTTTTTTTTTGAGCTATTTCAATATTTTGGAATTGTGGAAGAAGCCATGACTCAAACCCACAACCTCTTGAATGTAGATGTGAATGGCTTACCACTAAGTCAACCTCATCTTGTCCGCCTACTTCCCAACCTACAATGTGGTAACTGAGGTAAATTATTATTAATATGCATCCGTTTACCATTTGTCACTATTTTCGTTAGAATATAAGTGAGATGTCTAGCATTATTGATATTCGTATTCATCATGCCATGTTACTAAACAACAAAATCATTCATTAACCATCAATAAATATTAAACTTCCTTAATGTACTATTACTTTCAATTGGAATTCTTAATTAACAACTATTAAATTAAATTTAACATCTTAAATAACTAGTCATTTAAATTAAAAGTTTATTATTCATTACAATTAAAAATCTTAATTAATGATTGATTAAAAAACTTAAAACAATTAATGTATTAAAAAAAACAACTATTATAAACTAAAAAAATAGTAACAATTAAATTAACAACCATTCACTTACAACACTTCCTATTCACGTCCGTGATAAAGTCCAAGTCTCACCTCCTGTTCTCATTAATTAAGTCCCGACATAACTCCGACTAAACTTCGAATAAAAAAACAACTTAAATAAACAAAATCTTTAACTAACAATTGCAATTGATCAAAAATACACACCCAACTATTAAATTTAATTAAAAATAAAGTAAATTAATTATTTTGTAAGAATTGAGTTAAAAATAAAATAAATAATTAATCACCCAATGACCTTTAGGCCGATACCCAAACAAAGGTCTCCTCTCATAGGCCGTATCATAACTCCCTTATGGGAGGAGGTCAGGCCACCACACCTAAGTCAATCAAGATTCAAGGGGAGCTGTTGCACCTATATTTTTTGAGGGATGCTAAATTCATTCTCCTAACCCATTCTCTTAATCCACTTTCTCTTCTTATATTGACATGTGTCAACTGTTTCCTTTTTGATATAAAAATTAGAGCATAATGAATGTATTATTTTTTCAATTCAGACCAACCAACCTCTTCCCAAATTGCCATTTCTTTTTACAAAATATAATTTGTAATATCTTTCATCTAATTATTTCCAAAAACCATTTTGACTTTTTTTTAAATAAAAAAAAAACATATCTGAGTTTTTTTTTACTACAAGTTTAACTCTCTATTTTTTACTCGTAAGATCAATTATACTCCTTTAATATATATATATATATATATATATATTTAAAAAGTATAAATGACATTTGAGAATAAAATATATATAATATTATAATATATATATATATATTTATATATATTGCAATCATCTTTTCCATATTATAATAAATATTGAATGAAATAAGTGACAATATAAATTATACATATTTTAAAGGAGTATAAATGATGGTTTTGAGTAAAAAAAATCATTTTTCGTTTAAAACGTTTTTTTTTCTTAAAAAAGTCAAATGGATTTTTGAAAAAGATTAGATGAGAGATGACAAATTATATTTGGTAAAAAGAGGAGGGTAATATGGGAAGAGAATGCTTGGTTTGAGTGGTAAATAAGATGAAAAAACAATTCATTTCTTATGGTTATAATTTTTTATGGTAAAAAGCAAAAGATGGATATGTATCAACATAAGAGGAGAGAGTGGGTTGGGAGAGTGTATCTAGCATCCTCCTATTTTTTTATTTCTATTTTTTTAATAGGAATAAATACTCTCACCTCCCCTGAAGTTTGGCATAAATGCAATTAGAGACCGAGTATGCATTTATCAAACCTTCCATGTTCTTAAAATTGTACTATTAAAAGGATCAAATTATCCTTAGTTATTAAAATTAAAAAAATGAAGATAATCAATTTATAATAAATAATTAAATTAAATTAATTGATGATAGTTCTTTAAATTTTAAAAAAATTAAAATGAAAAGGAAACTTGTTATGTATGTAATTCAGCTGGAAGATGTGTCAGTCATAGGGGAGGAAATCACGGAAATGCAGTAGTGCCACGTCATCATTAGTCAACAATCAACCAAAGGAATGCTGACCAAGGCAACGTCATCAGAGTTGGACACGTCATCGAACGGGTCAACAGGATAGCCAAAAGCATGCATGCCAAATAGACCCACTCGACAAAGGAAATCCATTCAGTTAAAGAATCTAGTGAATAAGGATCATGTTCATCGAAGATATCTACTCAGTGATATCTTTTTAGAAGATCAGAAACATGATCCTTTCAAAGATGCGGTGTATCAAGTAGAGATTTACTCGGATATGTGTTCTCCGGAACCATATTACAATAAGGAAATATCACTATAGGAAATATCACAATAAGGAACCATATGTGTACTCTCCCAGTGTCAAAGAATCCCAATCGGGTAACATCTCTATATTTCTAAAAGGATCGACACCAAATAGGAAACGAGTCATAAACGGGCTACTCGATTAGAATCGTACAAGGATTATAACTACAAATCTGTTACTTGCATAGGAAGGATTAGGGCAACAACCTATCAACCCATACAAACACCAGTGGAAATTATTGTATTGGCAGACGGGCAATTGTAGGCTAGAAAGAAAGTACCTAGTGTGTAATTATCAAAGCATAGTGATATTTTTCTTACTGTCTCCGGCAATCATGGTTTTTCCCTACCTTAGGGTTTTTCACGTACATCCCGTGTTCTTGCTTTATTATTCTTCTTTTAGATTGCCTAGTAAACCATCGACCTCGCCGATTTAGCCACCCATAGCATGTTATTCGGTGACTACATCACATCCATATGGAAGAGAGCGATTTTGGCTCTCATCTTGACCAGTCAAAGCCTTCGATTTGCCCACCCCCGGGCTGACTTTTCACGATCTAAAAATCACCATCAATTATTGGTGCTAGAGAGAGTGATCTATTAGAACTCAACTTTGGAGAACTCTCGTGATACTACATGGACAATAGCAAGAACAATAATAATAACAAAGGTAATGACCAGCAGCGACATGGAACCCAGATGACGGCCAAAAATAGCACTATCGTCCTTGGAGAGCCATTCTACCATTACCTGGCCGCATAGGTGGTGCCGCTCTTACCTTGAAGCCACCCAACTATTCCAGACTTCCCTAGCCTCCTTACAGCAGCTTCTTCATAATGACGCGGGCCTTGGACTCACCATCCCTTCCGAAGCAGGGATAGCCTCGCTGTACTCCTAAGAGACTGCGACTATAGCTCTAGTAACGAGGCTAAGTTCGGAGATTCATGTGCCTACGCCACCGGCCCTAAGAAAGGCTACCCCGGTGGTCCCCTTGAAGCACTACTTGAGGAAAGAAATGAAGGAATATTGGACGAGGAAGAGTTGGAAGGCGACTAACGATACAGAAGCAATGAAGGTCTCGAGCTATCTCAGTTTGAAAACTTGGAGTCCGAAAGGGTACGCAGAAGATCTTATCAACGTTACCACAATGGCTCATCACCCAATGATACAAAGTAGAGGCCCGAAAGAAGACCACCTTTATAAATGACCAATCTCGAAAGGCTCAGAAATACAAAGAACCTTTATGACAGGTCTGGCAGGAACATCGATGAAATGGAACCGCAATAGGATATAACTATGAGAAGTCACCTTGGCGCAGATAGAGAACCGACCAGAGATCGGAATGTCACGTTGCGAGAATTGATAAAGGAAGTAAAAAAAGAGATGGCTATAGTGATGAGGTACAGACGTAGTACCCTATCTGACGACGAGACTGACCGTCCATTCAAAAATAGCATAACTCGAACGCCTTTTGCTTGAACCTGATGGCGTTTTACTCCCGAAATGATGAATTGATGTGTTTGACTTTCCCGTCAAGCCTAGGGAATTGTTGTCAAAGTTATTCGAACTGTCGCTCAGGAGCATAAACAGCTTCAAGGAGTCCAGAAGAGCTTTTATTTAACAGTGCATGGGGAGTGTTCAGCAAAGAAGGTTACTCGTCAATCTTTCTAATCACAAGAAAGAAAAGAATGAGTCACTTAGAAAATATCCGACAAGGTTTAGTAAGGAAGCAGCAACAGTAGAAGATTTCAACTGTGTCGCCGTAATAGCTTCCTTCACCAACGGCTTGCACAAGGGTCAGCTTTCCTTTGACTTAAGGAGATACTGCCCGCGAACGTTTGAAGATATGATGGATATCGTTGGTGATTATGCATTGGCCAATGATGATGAAGTTGCCAAAGGGGGTAACTATCTTTATGGTGTTCGACCAGAAGAAGCAATAAATTCTTAGGGTGGAAAGTCGAAAGGAAATAACCAGAAGGATAATCAACAAAAAGACAACAAACGTCAAGATGACCGTCGAAGAGACGACCAAAGAGGAAGCTGAAATGAAAAGTTTCAAAGTAAGTATGTCAATTATACCACCCTAGTAGAGGGACATGAAAACATCATCGAAATTATTGAAAACAAAGGCCAGGTCCAATATCCTCAGCAACAATCGGCTTATGCTCGTAAAGACACTACCAAATATTGTCAGTTTTATAGAGGCTATGGCTATGATACCTCCAAGTGTTATCAGCTTTGCGACCACATAGGTTGCCTGATTCGAAATGGTCATCTAAGAGAATACGTTCTCAAGAATGATAAAAAGTGAGCACATATGCGAGATAACCGACATGATAGTCACCGAGATGATAAAAATGTGACAAAAAGGATATTTCTATAAGGCGTGGGGAAAGTGACGATAATCGGTCTGCCCCTATAAGTATGATATTCAGCGGACCATCCACAGGCCCCAGCAATCGAGATAGGAACACTGGAAAACTAGAAGCCAAGTTTGGGAATTCTGATATCAACTCAATCCAAAAATGCCCCAATAGGATAAATAAGGCTGGGACCGCATAACCTTCACAACAGAGGATGTTGAGGGGATCAATGCGAAACAAAATGATATTATGGGTATGGAAGTTTGAATCAGGCATAGAGATGTTCTCTAAGTAATGATTGATAACGAGAACTCAATCGACATCCTAAACTTGACAATCTATGACCAAATAAGACTTGACAGGAAGGACATGGAGCCTTTTGACATCCAACTTAAAGGATTTGGAGGCACCAAATTTAGATCACTGGAAACTGTCAAGTTGCCATTCCGGTTTGTCACTGCTCCCTGTCAAAAAACAGTCTTCCTCGATTTTGTTGTTATCAATATATCCCATTGGCTATACAACGTCTTGTTTGGCAAACCTTTCTTGAACAAGTCGCGAGCTGTCGTTGCATCCTACTGCCTGAAAATGAGGTTCCCAATTGAATTTTGGGATAGAGGAGCTAAAAGGATCTTAAGCAATGGCTCAGAAAACCGACCTTTCAATTTTTCGAGGCCGGAGTGGGAGGGGGGGGGGGACCTTTACAATGTATGTTTGATCAATAGCGATGAAGAAACCTGGAAAGGATAAACCCATTCCAGGTGAGTTCAAGCTTGACCGAAGAAAGGACATAAAGAAAGGAAAGGATGAACCAGCGGAAGAAGCAGTCATTGGTGAAGAAGAACCGAGTAGAACCGTCAGACTCGGTTATCTCCTAGTAGCGCCGATAAAGGTCGAACTGCCAAAGCTACGACAAGAATACGAAGACATCATCGCATGGAGCCTCAAGGATATGCCCAGGAATAGTACCAATGTAATATCGTACTACTCAGATATCGATAAAAAATTTCAAGCCAGTGGTGCAAAAACAAAGAAGTTTCAATCTAGAAAAAAAGCACATCGATAAAAGAGAAGGTGGCAAAGTTAATCGCAACGGGTTCTATTAGAGAAGTCAAGTACACGAAATGGGTGGCGAACGTGGTACTGGTGAAGAAGAAGAACAACCAGTGGAGGATGTGTATTGACTTCACTGACCTCAATAAAGCTTGCCCAAAAGATAGCTTTCCGCTGCCAAGGAACCACCAGCTGGTAGACGTCACATCCAGACATGAACTCTTCAGTTTCATGGATGCCTACTCAGGCTATAACGAGATTAGAATGCACCAACCGGATGAAGAGAAAACCATTTTTACCACTGATCAAGGGCTATACTGTTATACAATTATACCCTTTGGTCTAAAGAATACTGAGGCTACAAACTAGAGGCTGGTAAATAGAATGTTCGCCAAGCAGATAAGGCAGAATATGGAGGTATATGTGGACGATATACTGACCAAAAGTGTCACTCTAGCTAACCATGTAAATCACCTCCAAGAAACCATTTACCTCCAAGAAACCTTTTATGTACCCAGCCAAGTGTGTATTCGGCTTGCCATCAGGGAAATCCCTTAGATTCCAAGTCAATCAATGGGGAATAGAAGCCAACTTGGACAAAATCAAGTACTTAGCCGATATGGCCTCACTAAAGACTATAAAGGATATCCAACGATTAACTGGATGTTTGGCATCCTTGAGCCGATTCATCTTCTAATCTACTAACAGATACCTGCCCTTTTTCATAGCACTCAAGAAGGATAAAAGGGTGGGATGGAACGATAATTGTGAAAAAGCCTTTCAGAAGCTAAAGGATTACCTGGGTAAAGCACCGCTATTATCCAAGTAGGAAACGGGAGAAACCCTCTACCTTTACTTATCGGTCGCCGACGTCGCCACCAGTTCCATTTTGGTCAATCAAGACGAAGGGATCCAAAAGCCAGCGTACTATACGAGCAAAGCTCTGCTCCAAGTAGAAACAAGATACTCCTCGGCTGAACGGATGGCCCTTGCCTTGGTTATAATAGCGAGAAAGTTGAGGCCTTATTTTCAAGCACACCGGATTGAGGTATACACCAATTGTCCACTGAAGAAAATCTTACAAAAGCTAAAAGTGTCCAACATGCTTACCAAATGAGCAATTGAGCCAAGTGAGTTCGACATCAAATACCTCCCAAAGGCTTCAATAAGAGGACAAGTCGTAGTTGATTTTGTTTCGAAATTCATAGAACCAAATGCAGAAGTAGCAAGAATGTCCAAAGAAAGAGGAAAGAAAAAGTATCAATGGCAGTTGCATGTAGATGGATCGTCAAACACACACGGCAACGGGGCAAGGATAGTAGTATCTACCCCATAGGGTGACTCAATTGAGTGTGTTATGATGTTCGACTTTAAAGCCACAAACAATCAGGCTGAGTATGTGACAAGGGTTGTTTCCTATCTTTTGAACACTTATCAAAATGATATGTTTTACGTTATAAAATGAAGTTTTTGTTACCACTTGCAACCACAATTAAATGTGAAATTAATATAAATGGCAAGCAAGGGATCGTTCTCAGGGATCGAGATGGATAATTGAAATGCATTCTTATCTACTTTAGACTACTAACTAAGTATATAAAGATAAATCATGATTAGAAGAGATAGAAGTTTGATTTGATAACAAGAAAAGTAAGTAACAAGAAATGTAAAATAAAAGGGGATGGAAAATAGAGTCTTAACAATCTAGATAAGAGAATGGATTAAAACAAATTAAGAGATGTCTAGGGAATCAATAGAGTAGCAATTGGACTATAGGCAATGCTCTCATAGCTTCATTAATGCACGATTCACACAATTAAGGACCGATCTCATTTGAAAGTGTGTTTTCGCCATAGATACTAAACCAATCCACTTCTCACTAAAATTCCTCATCTATGATATTTAGAGTAAGTGGATAATGATGAGATCAGTTAGTGACGAACAAACGGTCAAGTTAATCGGGGGTGATATTTTCACCAATGAACCTATCCTATTCACTATGAGCCCTAATCAATTAAGGGTGTCAAGTCTCAACCAAATTTATCTCAAATTATTTTACTAATATTGCAATTAAAGAGTGATGTTCAATTCAATCACATAAGGAATAAGATCTAATTAAGCACGTGAATAGAACTATAATTGTCCAAATATATTTTTGAAAGCTATACAAAACCCATTGTCCAAAAATTCCTCACATCAATCCTCTAGAATAAGGATTTATTTACACATATTCATAAACAAAGAAAAAAGGTATAAAATAGAGAAATAACCCATGAGTCTTCTCTTGTAAGCTTGATCCCTCATTGAGCTCCTTGCCTTGAATCTTAATGTAAAGAGTGGAAGCTAGGAGGTGTAGTAAGCTGGAGTCAGTGGAAAGTGACAAAGGTAAGAGATGTAGAAGATGGGTAGAGAGGATTGATTATGGTGAAGTAGTCTAGATTTTGGTTATTGGGTTCTTGGATGGAAGAGGAAAAGATCAAGATCAGAAATGGAGTGAATATTCATATTTTGGGTGTCTCCCCTCTTTTGCAATTGAATCTAAGAATGTATTTATAATGGTCCAAGAAGCAAGCTTGAAACTGCCAGATTCACTGAGGTGGCATGTTTTACGGCCAGATTGTTGCGGTTTGGACCCAACGATATCGGTTGTGACAGACGGTTATACGGATCTCGATCTGGTTTTTGCATTTGTCTTGCTAGCTACCATGTGAGCGACATCTGGATCTGGAATATTGAAATGAAAGTCACGGTCATTGCCTAGCGACACAAAGAGAGCGATTTCCTCTGGATTTGATGTTCACTGTTTTCTTCTTTCATTGTCGCGGTCTCTACCCCACGATGCAACTTGGGTGACATTCTCTGGACTTGGTTTCGCTGGTTTTCCCTTCAAATGTCGCGGTCACCCTATAGAGATGCATTGGGGGCAACATCTTCTGGATTTTTTATCAATGCTTCACGCTAGCGACACTATTGTCGACAATCCATTTGCTTGATTTCTTCTCTTTTATTTGCACTTTCAACCTCAAACTCTCTAGGTTTTACCTAAGAACACACAAAAATAGTCGGAATAGGGGCCAAAATCATACGTAAATTTGACTTGATCAGTATAAGGCCCTATTGGCAGGGGTAAGGGTTTTAACTGCACTCGAAGCCGATGAGATCAAAATTTTTAATGACTCCCAGCTCATTATAAATCAGATATCATATGAGTTTTAGGAAATGGACGAAAACATGATCGACTACCTTTAAGTGGTGAAGAGATTGATGCAACAATTCAAAGACTTCAAGATCATCCAGATACCAGAGAAGAGAATGAGCAAACAGATGGCTAATGAAAGCTGGCGCATGTGACAACTAACATCTGGTTAAAATCCGTCCCTATCGCCCACTTGGTTCGACCCAGCATTAACAAGCAAGATGAGGGAATGCCAGTAAACGAAATCAAAAATGGGGAAGGAAAGTGGATGACACCGAATAGGGAATACCTTGCGAACAATACCCTACCTAAAGACCATATGAAGGCAAAATGGATCTGGTACAGAGTTACAAGATATTCCCTCATCAACAGGGAGTTTTATCGAAGGGGATTCTCGAGGAGGTTACAAAGGTGTGTCGGACCTATGGAAGCAGAAGAGATCCTCAAAGATATACACAGCAGAAGCTTCAGAAACCATGCTAGGGTTCGAAGCTTAGCTAACAAAGCCCCTAGACAAGGGTTCTCTTAGCCAACTATGTTCACCGATTCCCAAAGGATTCCCAAAGGACTACCAAAATGTGAGAGGCTTGCCAAAGGATTGCAAATAACATTCGACAGCCACCAAAGTTGCTAAAAAGCTTGACTTCTTATTAGCCATTCTCTATGTATGGGTTAGATCTAATCGTCCTTATGCCAACAGCGGCCAAGGGATGAACGAAACGAAGCACGCCATCGTAGCTGTAGACTATTTCACCAAGTTAGTAGAAGCAAAGCCACTTGTGAACATAATTGAGGCCAACACTAAGAGCTTTGTCAAGAAGAACATCATATATCATTTCGGGATGCCGAATATCATTATCACTAACAATAAGACTTAGTTTGATAACAATAAATTTCAAAGGTTGTGCAAGAAGTACAAAATCAATAATTACTATGCTTCACCTGCCCATCTGCAAACCAACAGACAAACCGAACAAAGTAATCCAGCACACACTAAAAGCCAAGCTCACTGCCAAGAAAGGGAATTGGGCTGCCGAACTGCCTTAGGTGCTATGGGCGTAACGAACAATAGAAAAAACTTCAACGGGAAAAATGCTCTACTTATTAGCATTCAGGATTGAAGCCGTCATTATTGTCGAGATTGCCTTCTCATCGGCTAGAGTTCAACTCTTCTAGCTAGAGTTCAACATTGACATGCTAAACTATTTACAAAGTCACCCATCGAACTATCAGCTGCTTCTTCGCATTCCCTTAATATGATCTCAAGCTACATGGTATGGCTCAATTTCAACTTATTGGGTTACAGTTACTGCATGTGAAGAAAGAAAAAGGCTATTTAGTGTTTGG
The DNA here is from genome assembly GCA_033220585.1 of Dipteronia sinensis. Taxonomy (NCBI): domain Eukaryota; kingdom Viridiplantae; phylum Streptophyta; class Magnoliopsida; order Sapindales; family Sapindaceae; genus Dipteronia; species Dipteronia sinensis. The sequence continues at coordinate 49,391,560 of CM065636.1, read as the reverse complement.
CTTCAAAATTGGCTATGGAGAACACATACAAGGTAGAAAATATTTAAGGCATTTTAAGAGAGCTAAGCACACATTGCGTATGTCACTTCTAATGGTTCAACCAAATCAAGGGCAAGTTCACATCTGATACCTTTTATGATGTATGTTCTTTAATATCCAATACATAACCTATTGAGATCAATTTCTAATGCTAAGAACCTAATAAGTGTTTAAGAGTACAAACAAACAAACCCTATAATATTTACATATTTTGGTTACTAAACTTACAAGGGTAGTCTTCATTATTAATCATGGCTATCTAACTAAGCATCATATTCACCATTACAGCAAGAGCATGTCATATATTTGAAAAAATGTAATGCAATACTCTAAATGGCAAGACGTTAGTCTAAACTCAGTGATTAATGCATACTTGCCTCTAAAGGCATACCTAATAGCATCTCAATTTGGGTTAATTGCATAAACAACAGACTCAAAAAAACAAAAATCACACTAGATTTAAACAAAACACGAAAATCCACACCCTAAAACCTAAACTCAACATTGAAGCCTATGGAACAAACGAGTGAAGATTTAGAGAACATAACAAAAACACAACCTCAATCTAAGAACAAAAAATCACACACCTAAATCTAAACAGACAAGATACAAAAACGATCATATCCTGAAAATACTCTGAGAGATTAAACTAGCCTAGAGGGGGGGGGGGGGGGGGCGTGAATAGGTTTGAACTAAACAGACAAGATACAAAAACGATCATATCCTGAAAATACTCTGAGAGATTAAACTAGCCTAGGGGGGGGGGGGGGGGGGGTGAATAGGTTTTAACCAAACTAATTAACATCTTTCGATTAGTCAAGATTATACACACCAACCCCTAATAAGCAACATTGTACCAAAGTGCGGAAAATAAATTAAAGACACAATGATTTGTTTTACTTGAGAAAACCCCAATAAGGTAAAAACTCACGGGCTTAAAAGCCACTCGAACCCTCAAATTCACTATTTACAAATACGATTACAACTTAGGTTGACCACATCACACCTAACCGGTTACTAATCTGCCTTTGCTACCCGCGGGCCTTTAATAGTGATTATAGGCTCTTGCTTGTACACTACCAACGGCACATACAAGACTTAACTCCCAATAGAAGAGATATGCAACCTAATGTGAATATGAAAAATATTATAAATGCACAAATGCTAGGTCAACACATTTAATGATTATCTAGGCATTAATAATGACATGTAGAATATTCCTAGATATCATGTTGCTATATGACATGCTCATACTTTAGCTATATGAAATCAAAGCACTCCTATATGCAATAGCTATCACAATACAACAACCCAAACATCAACAAAAATCTCTATTTGTAATAAAAATTCTAATATAGATGCAAACAAGTATAAAAGAGATTTCTTGTTAAGCAAGAACATAAGGATGGATGAGAATGGTGTTCTACTTACCAAGTCTACTATGTTGATGAAGACCCATGCTTAGAAACATCCTAGATGAAGCTAGATGATGCTTAAATCATGAATGAATGATGGGTGATTGGGTTTTGGACAATAAAAATGGTATCTTGCTAACTTTTCTAGCAAGTCACTCTTGAGCTCTAAAAGGAATGAGAGAAGATGGATTCTGAAGCTCTAAAGAGGTAAAGAAGGGAAAAGAATATATATATATATATATATATGGAGCCCTAGACGAAATAACACTGTTTTGAAAAACAACAACAAAATCTCATCATTACCTCTTGCTGGACCGCGGCTCGGGCAAGTTTTCCAGACCGTGGTACACACAGCAGTGCATCGTCTGGACAAAATCGCAAGGGGAACCGATGTACATGCAAGAGCACATGCCACGGTCTAGGAAACAGGGGCCTACTGAAGTATACTGCGGCATAGACCGTTGTGCATACAAGTGTACAGACCACGGTCCTCAAAGCATGCTCCTTCTGGAACAAACAGCTGTTGGGACTGATGCGGAGGCATGTGCCTATCCAACGACCTGTACCGCGGTGAAGAGGAAAATCCTCTTTTCCAGGCAAAATCAACACATTAATCTAATATGCAAAATGTGCAAGTGTGGAGTGTGATGAATTGCATACAATGCTTCATTCAAAAACATGGAAACAGGAATATAATGCTTGCAAGTGAATGTGTGCAACTACATCTCTTCAAATAGAAGTATAGTTAAGTAATCTACCTTCCTTGATGCACTTGGAAGCCAATGCCTTGATGATGTGAAATCTTTAATTCATAATTTGCCCTTTACAATATTTGACCCCAATTGTGATTTTGTCAACGAAATAAGCCAATCATAAAATGAGGCACTTACATATCCCAAATAATACAAAATCAGAAAAATATCTAAATAACAAATAACAAAAATCCAAATTATGGAAAAGAAAAAAAGTTCAGAAATATAGAAAAGCAAAAAGCAAAAATCAAAACAAAATAAAAGCTAGAGCAAATAACACATCCTGATGGACTCCGTCAGGTTCGTCCATCTAATTATCATGTGGCTGGCGGGATCTGTCATCTTGGTACTGCTGGGTTTTTGAACCACCGGCTGATCGAGAGTATGGGTGAGGATGATATTGGTGCTCATATCTCTGTAGAGGTATATTGCTAATACTAGCCTCAAAAAATTGGCTAACTAATAGTCAAATATCCTCCACATTGGTCTCTAGCCTCTCCATCCTAGTGTTCAGTCATGCCTCCACCTTGTCAGTATGTCCCTAGATCGTCTAGATCATATAATCGACCAACTCATGTCTCGGCTCATCGGCTCTCAAAACTGCTATAGGAACTCTTTCTGCATCTATTTATGAATCCTAGTGATCCGGTTGATCCATCTCATCCATCTCGGCCTCATCCATCTCAACCTCATCCTCAGCATCCTCTACATTCTCACTTTTTTCATTGAGTTTAAGTCTTGTATCCACAAGTGGTGGTTGACAAGCAAATGAAAAGTCTTCCAACCAAAGGTGTTGGTTGGCAAGCAAGTGCCAAGACCCGTTATAAAATGCCTAAGGGGTAGATTAGGAGGTGCTCACACCAAAAGTAGTGGATCAGGGGATATCACTGGATTGAACCAAGAGTGGTGACTAGGAAGTGACCATAGTCTGAGTTTGTCGAGAGTGAGATTCTGTGTATCACTTGAGGGTGCAAGTTTCTTTTCATATAGTGGATTTATATGGCTCAAGTGACTAGCAAGGCTAGTTTCGTGGTTTTTCCCAGTTGGAGGGTTTCTATGTAAAAATCAAGTGTCTCTTAATTTCTTCATTTAATAATTGATTTTTAGTGTTGTTTACCATTAACATTGACTAATTGAAAATTTGGTAAATAACCTATTCACCCTCTCTAGGTTAGTTGTATTTACATTAGACACGTTTTCAGATCCTACTCACCGAAGATATCTACTCAGCGAGATATTCTCCGAATATCAAGAACATGATCATGTCAAAGATGTTTCGTATCAAGCAGAGATTCACCTAGATACGTGTTCTCCAGAACCATATTCCAATAATGAAATATCACTATACTCTCCTAGTGTCAAAGAATCCCAATTGGGCAACATCTTTATATTTCTAAAAGGATCAATACCAAATAGGAAATTAGTCCTAAACGGGCAACTCGATTAGAATCCTACAAGGATTAGGGCAACACTCAATCAACCCATATAAATACCAGTGGAGATCATTGTATTGGCAGACGGGCAATTGTACGAGAGAAAGAAAGTATTAAGTGTGTAATTACTAAAGCATAGTGATATTTTCCACGTTGTCTTTGACGACCATGGTTTTTCTCTACCTTAGGGTTTTTCACGTAAATCTCGTGTTCTTATTTTATTACTCTTCTTTTAGATTGCCTAGTAAACCATCGACCTCACTGAGTTAGCCACCCATAGCAAGCTATTTGAGACTGCATCACATCCACGAGAAAAAAGAGAGGTTTTGGCTCTCATCTTGCCCACATGTTATTATTGGCGGGTTGACTTTTCAAATGATCTAAAAGCCATTGTCAACAAAACTATTTTATTGTTTTAAGTTATCTTCATTTTAAATTTAATTTATTTTACTATTTTAAAAGAAAATAAAATAATGTTTTTATTTTTTTAAAATTAAATTTTTTGTTTGATGGTTTTAAAATATAAATTTAAAAATAGTAAAAAATAAGTATTTAATGAGCTATTAAATTATTTTCATTTTTAATAACTAACATTTACAAATTTAAAAAAATTAAATTTAAAAAATGAAGATAATTTAAAATTTTAAAAATAGTTTTTTTTTTCAGTTTTAAAATTATTTTTAACAATATATTCCATTGAAAGAATTATCTTCCATTAATTCAATTTAATTTTTTTTATAAAGTAATTATCTTATTTTTTTAAAAAAAATATTAACTAAGAGCAATTTGATCGTTTTATTAGTTCAATTTTAAGAGTAGGCGAGACATGAGTATCTAAATGCATACTTGCTCTCTAACTGTATTTATATCAAACTTTAGGGGAGGTGAGTGTATTTACCCATTTTTTTACATAGTTATTTAATTTAATTAGTAATTTATGCATCAATTTTATTAAATTTTTTTCTCTTTTTTGTTGAAAGAATTAATTTGTTTAATATGTCCTGGACACTTTTTATATATATATTTCTTATCATGCATACAGAAATGGTTTGCAAATTCTCATGGTATGGATGGTTTGAACATAAAATGGTTTGGAAGTTCTCATATATATATATATATATATATATATATATATATATATACATAGGTACAATCTGTAGAATACTGGTGTATGGTGCACCAGAATATTGTTGCTTGTGGCGTACGTGAGTAGCATGTGATCGTGTATATATATATATATATATATATATATATATATAATATTACCGTATATAAGTTACATGTAATCATGACTAAACAAGATTTAAATTTGAATATGATCACATGTGAGTTTTATATGATTACAAATGAATTGTTGTGATCACATCATAAAGGTAATTATCACATATAAATTTGTAAAGGTCTATAGGCTATATATATATATATATATATATATATATATATATATATATATATGTTTGTATGTGTTGCATGCGATTATATCAAAAATTTACATTATTTTGACATGATCACATGCAGTTCACACAATCACATGTAATAGGTACACATGTGCATTATCTTGAGCTATTTAATTTAATTTGATAACTTAAATATAAATTCACATTTATCGATTAAATCATAAAGTGTGAAAAAATTTATATTATTAAATGTGAATTGTAATTTAAAAAAAATATAGTGGCCACTTTTTTTAGTTGTACATTTTATCAAAAATGATGAGAACCAATTTAATATGGACTAAAGTTTAAATAGATAATTAGATAGTGAAAGAGATTTACTTAACCCGTGATTGAGACAAGTTGTCAATTTGTCATTAATAAATACCTATTATTATATTTCTTTTTGTATTGCATATCTGAATTCGTCTGCCATTGATAAACACGCCTCTTATTTAGAAACTCAATAAATAAAAAATTAGCCCCCGTCCTGCAGCTGTTTTCAGTCCGTTTTCTCTTTTGTTTTTTAAAAATGATTTTGAATTCGTGTTCGTTAACCATTTTTTATTTTATTTTTAAAAAATAAAAATAAAATGAAAAACAAAACCAATATTAATAGTGAAGTATTTGTAAAACACAAAATATTTATTTTTGTTTTTCAAAAAAAAAAGTCAACAATTTGTTTTCCTTTTTATGTTGAACGCATGTCCCATCTTCATCTCCTTCTTTCTTCTTTTTGCTTTCCGATTCTCATATTCTCTCATCTTCTTGACTTTGTCCGCTTCTTTCGTCTTTCTCCTTCTTTCTCCTTCTTTCTTCTTTCTTCTCGTCTTCTGCCCTCTATTTCTTCATCTATCTCTTTTTGCTTCTTTTTTTTCCTTTTTTATCTTTGCTTTGGAGGAACAGATCCATCAATCCGCCCTCTATTTCTTTTCAAGTTTTTTTTTTAAATTTGTTTTCCTTTTTTTAAAGATTTTACATTTAATAAAAAAAAATTAATATTTATTTAAAAACAATCTTCATTATTTGTGATGTGTTCTTTTAGAAGTAATTTATGGTGTTTGAGTGTTATTGTGTTTGGTTTGATGGGTTTGCTTTTAATGAATGTGTTTGATTCTGATTTTCTAGATTTGTTTATGATGAATAGATAATGGTGTTTGATTTTCTGGATTTGTGTTGATTGTATGAGTTTGATTTTCGAGGTTGCTGATAATTGTGGTTAGTATTTTGATTTTTTGGGTTGTTTGAAATTCTCAAATCTCATCAAATCTGGAAATTCACATATTTCTTCAAATATGGAAAATTTTCAACTTAATAAGAAAATATATTAGAAAAATTATAATTTTTTATATTTTTTAGTTAATCTATCAGACACGTTTTTTACATTTTCATTTTCAGAATATAGCTTTCAGTATATGCTACCAGAAACGTTTTCGGATTTCGAAACTGAAACCAAAAACACTGTTTTCATTTTCATTTTTCATTTTGAAAAACATTCAACGAAAAACGCTTACAGGACGGACCCTTAAGATTCTATGTGTGTGTATATATATATATATATATATATATATATATATATATATATATATATATATATATTGTTTTCTTCATGTCTTTGACTTTTTATTTTTTATGAAATCAAATGCCGGAGAAACCTGTCAAATTGTTGTTGGACTGATGAAATAGGTAAATTTATCAATTTGTAAAATAGTCGGAGGATAAAAGAATGATTATAACTCAATAAATTAATATAAAGGGTAAAACAGTCTATTTATATTTTTAGTCACTTTTATTTTTTAATTAATACCGTTAACAAGCAATTAAATATCTTTCTACACTTGAATTTAATTTTTTTATTATATAACAATTTAATCCAAATTAAAATTACTAAAAAGTATATTAAAATTCTAAATACATCATAAAACAAATTTGCTAGACTCCTACAACTTAAGTTACATTTTGTTTTTAGGTTTCATAAACCTTAAAATAGTTTTTTTCATTATCATTAAGGTTTTATTTGATTTTGATGTGATACGAATGATTTACAATACGAAAGACACAATTTTTAATGCGTTAATTTTTGCATAAATAAACAATAATTAAAAAAGATTTGTGCCGACTCTTAAAATTTTGAAAAAAGAATCGAATGAAGGTAAAAAATAATAAAACAAAACTTATCGATATGACTATTCAATGAAAAAAAAAAGATAATTTTGAAATAAAATATATATTTTTTAATTTAGGTTCTTATGATGTATTATTTAAAAAAAAAAATTAAAAGTGTGTCAAAAGGTAAAATCGATAATTTTGAAAAAAATGGAGTGTCTTTTATGTATTATTTTAAAAAACAAATTAAAAAAAAAGGATAGTAAGGAGAAAATCTTTTGTTTTTTGTTTTTTGTTTTTTTATTGGTATTTAGGTGATAAATTACTAACCGAATAATATTTGCCTGTTTTGTAGATAAAGAGATTTTAATGAGGAAATTACCTCTAAAGAGTTTTCATGATATACCAATTAATTCAATGGAAATTATCTTTTTCACCCGTCAGGTTTGCCATATTAGAAAGACTAGTCCTTCTAGTTTGAATAATGCTCAGTCAGCTCCCTAAAACCCTAAATATTGGTCATATTCCCTCTTTTGTTACCTTTGTCGTTAGAATGGAGGTTTGACCGTCAATCCTCAAGTTAAATGACTGTTTTATGCTTCAATATAATCTGAAAATGATCATTTACCCTCAAGATATTTATTAAATAAAAAATATATTTAAAAAACAGTAAACAAAAAAAATTGAAAAAAAAGATGAATCTCCACCGTCCATCTTTGAGATGGATAGTGGAGATATTTATTTTCACTTTTTATTTAATTTAAAAAATAATTAAATTAAATGTAAACAAAATATTTTGTAGATCTGGTAGAGATCACCAATCTGGATCTCTAGATCTCCGCCATACCCATATCTTTTTAAATAACAAAAACTTTAAAAATAAAATAAAATAAAATTGTAGATCTAGTGGACAGATCCAACAATTTTATTGGTGATCGGTGACCGGCGAAGCTTTCTTGGTCGGCGATGATAGGTGACTCGCGGCGACGAATGTTGGTTGGCGGTGAATGGGTGACTAAAACTTTTCATATCTCATTTTCTTTCAAAAAAAATTAGTAATTTTTTAAAGAAGAGGGAGAAGAGAGATGTGAAGAAAGAGAAAGGGATCGTCGGCGGCTAGGGTTTGGTGTTTGAGTGGTGGTGGTGGCTAGGTTTTGGTGTGAGTTGTTGTTGATTAGGTTAGGGTTTAGGTGTTGGAAATGATGTGGAAGAAGATGATGATGAGTGGTGGTGTTTACTTTGATTTAATTTTTAGTACATAAAATCTTTTTTTAAGAGTTTTACTGGTATGGGATAAATTTTTATTAAATTGTAATTTATATATATATTTTTCTTTTAATTTCTTTATTTTAATAAATCATTAACTGTGGTTGAACGGTCGCTTTTTGTGTCGTCAGGAAATCACGAATTCAAAAGAAATTTATAATAAGTCCTAGCAATGTGCTCTAATGTTTTCAAAACAAGTACAACGAGAAGTGAGGGTATCGTCCATAGGGATTGAGAGTAGCGATGATTAGATTGAGATTAATAATACCAAAATGCATAAAAGTAAAATGTCATGGTTGGTTTGGAAAGTTTAAAACTAAAATGCAATTAAGTTAAGCTAGACTAAATGCAATAAGGTTAGAATGAATGAGATGTGTGGGCACTAAGGTACTGATGGATCCAACAAGTGAATAATGGGCAAATCATGAACTTTTATGAGTGTACATTGATCTTATGTAATCAACCTAGAGTGTATAATGTTGATTATTTATCCCTCATGAATGACCAACCTAGCGTGAATAGTATTGGCCACTGACTTGAGATTATCTTTCATAAGTGGTCAACCTACAGTGTATAGTATTGACCACTCACTTAAGATTTTCCATGAATGCACATCTATCAAATTAAGGGATTAATCTCCTTATAAAATCACTGATCCTAGAGTGTATAGAATTGATGCCTAATCTCTCACAAGCAACCAACCTATAGTGTATAGAGTTGATGCTTAATCTCTCACAAGCAACCAACATAGAGTGTATAGTATTGATTACCATTTAAGATTAGAAAGAGATTGAGATTAATAAATCCGGGTCTCACTCGAGGAGTGTACGCTCATTTGACCCTTCCATTCAAGTGAGCTTAAGAAGACCAAGTAGAATGTATACCTAATCAACAACTCAATTAATTCCCTCAATTAATTAGCAAAGAGAGGAGTGTACAATCAATTAAGGAAAGCAATTAAAACAATGAATGAAACATAATTGATAGATTTATAGTAAAGATAAAGTTCATTACAAAACCCAACATCCACAAGTGTTCAGTGAACAAGCATTTTGCCGTGGTATGCAATATTCAAACAAATTTATAAAATCCCAAGATGCACTCAAACAAGTGTAACACTAGTATGTAGCAAGTATGGGTATCTTCCCACAGAGATCGAGCGATAGTTATGAATAGACTAACACTTTAGTAACAATGTAAGAAAAATGAATTGATATTGTTTTAAAAAGAAATGAAACTAAAAATGCAAGCTAGGCTTAAGCTAGCTAAAATGCACTAATCTAAAAAGTATGAATATATGATGTGTGGATTAAGGAATTGATGAATTCAAATAGCAAACGATGGGTAAAGAATGAACTCACATTAATGATTACTAACTAATGTAACCGCCCTAGGATGTATAGGATTGGTTATTTGCCACTTGTGAGTGCCCAAACCATCATGTATAGCATTGGCCACCCACAATTGGTTATACAATGAAAGAACATCTATCACATAAGGGACAAATATTTTTGTTAAAAATCACCAACCTATCATGTATAGTGTTGATGCTTAATCTATCACAAGCAACCAATCCTAGGATGTATAGTCTTGGTTACCAATTAAAGATTAGAATTAGGTGAGATTAATAAGTATGGATCTCACTTGAGTCATGTACTCCTGTTTGATCCTTATATTCAATTGAGCTTAGAGAGATAAGCATCATGTATACCCAATTCTCTACACATAATTTCTCAAAACAAATTCCTTTTGAAATCAAGTAAAACATTGAATAGGAAAAATTAGATAGATTTTAATAAAGATATTGAGTTCATTACAAATACCCATATTTACATGTGAATCACATCAATCCCTTAATGGAATTTAGCTACTCATAACAAATGGAATATAAGAATAAAAAGGAGGGAAATAGAAAAGACCCATGTAGAACCTTCTTTCTTCAAGCTCAAATCCACTTACAATGTCCTTGTGAGTAGCAATTGATGAAGATGATGATGGGTTTTTGGTGAAGTTTTTAGAGAGAAAGGTTTTTGAGATTTAGAAAGAGAAAGAATGAAGTGAATGGGTATATGGTCGTGGGTCCTCCTTTGGAAAATCAGACATGAAGCTATTTATAGTTCCTTCAAAAATTAGGCCAAAATGCTGATATGGCAAGCTGAGAATCACGTATAGCACGGGTATAGCACGGGTAAGGTACCCGTGTAGTTACCCGTGCAATCTTCATTTCCCTTCAAAGTTGTACACTGTGCATGGGTTGTTGCACGGGTAGTTGACCCATGCAGTACCCGTGTAGTTGATCCTTGCCCGAGGCTTTACTCCATGGTCTGGTGGATTGTATGGGTAGTGCACGGGTGTGCTACCCATGCACTATTGCGTTCTCTACCTCATTTGTGCACTAATTTGTCCTTTTAGCCCCTCATCATGCATTTTCACCTAATACCTGCAATAACAACCAAAAGTGCCATAAATACATATAAAAATACCTGAGAACGAGACAAAGAGAAAGGATATGAGGGCCAAAATGTATGATATTTTTGGCTCGATCAAATACTCCCAAACCAAACCTTTGCTCATCCTCGAGCAAACTCAAAACAAAACAAAACAAAGACACAAGCACTTGACACACAAACAAGACTCGATCTAAAAAAATTCCTAGACTCAAACAAATACGCTGCAAGCCAACTAACTGAGAGATAAGCAAGAGATAATAGGAGTGAGGGATAGGCTAATGCAAAATGTTCTAAATAACTCCATGGCACCCCAAGGGTAACTCGCACAACACGAATCCCACACTTAAAACGCCATCGCCTTGGGAACTACTCACTTTCACACCTCGAGCATAATTCGCTTCAACACTAAGTTCTCACATGGATTCTCTCTTATTTTTCCTCTCAGAACCTAGGTTCACACTCATGCAATATATACGCAAAAGAGTTTATGTAATGGAATCAAAATAGTTGCATACATTTCATACGAAATAAACGCTATTTTAGTGAATAAGTCTCATGAAAGAACAAGTGCCATGAATGTGGAAAGAGCATGCATCAACTAATATTCCAAAATTATATTTCCCCTAAGATCAACTAGGACTTTTCCATTTGGTTGTAATGGGGCCATAGGGTTTAATGTGGTGAAATAAAGAAAATAGGGAAAATTTAGGTTCAACAATCACCAATCATGTTTTCACATACTCACACGCCCCATACCAAGCTCAACTTAACATTCACACACTTAATGTCTAGGCATTTAATTAAACACATTTGCGTTGCATAATTGTACTCCACATTATGAATACTTGCGTTTACTTTCAAGGCTCATTCTCTTCTCTTTTTTTTTGCATTGATTTTTCTTCTGTTTTTGCTTTTTTCTCCTTTTCTTTTTGCACCATAATATTTGACATTTGACACTTTGGCTTTAAGTGCAATTTTTGGCACTTTTACAATTTGAGCCCATTTCTTGCACAATTTACATCATTGCCTAATTACACGCTATCTCATATAAGAGTTTACACCTTTCAACCACTTACACACACACACAACCCATATGATTGTCAATTAAAGGGTTGGTTTGTGTTTGGCTTATGGCTATATGGTTTATTGTGGTTCCAAAAGAAAGGTAAGTGTTTGGCCTCAAAATTGGTTTGGGAGCACATACATTATGGACTGGGAAGTATTTGGCATTTTAAGTGGCTAACAACACACATCGCCTAATATCACCTCAAATAATCCATCTACCAAGGGAATAAAAGTTTCAATCAAGCAGTCCACTTTAATGATGCATGTTTTATGACACATGATGATTTTGGTGTAATGAGACTATGCATGGTGTTTTAAAAGTGTTTAAAGATTTGAAAAATATTTCCCCTCGAATTGCGTACTTTTGGCTTGTGTTTGTGAAAACTCTCTAGGGATGTCTCCACTATTAGAACAAGGCGCTAGAGCACCGAGTTCCCTCAACTTAGACACCAAAAGATGGGACTAACCTATGCAGTGCAAGTGAGACCTCTAAAGTGACTAAGAGTTATGAACAAGCACACAACACGTACACAAATTCGTCACACACACTATGCTCAAAGTATCTTACCAAGCTAATTCAAGCTCAAAATTTTTGGCTAAATAGCAAATTTGAAGAATTGACATGAAAAATGACTCAAAAACAAAAAGACGACTCGAAAAGGCATCTACACCCCCAAACCAAAACCCAACATTGTCCTCAATGTTGAAGACAAGAAAGCCCGGCCCAGCGGCTCGCACCTAACAGGACTCAAAACACAAACACCTAAGCACTAATCATGCACAATCAATGCCCAATGAAACAAAAGACTTAAAAATGGCTCGCAATAAAATAAGGCATTTAAATAAACATGGCAATTAAGTTCATGGTTCAACCACACCAAGCATTAATTCACAAAGTTGTCGGAATGAGATTAATTACCCCCAAACCGATTTTCACTATATGCTCATTCTTGTACAAGTATATGCATGAATTCGAAACCCCCAAACCGAGTTGGGCTATATAAAATGAAACTCTGTAATTCATGTGCAATATCCAAAAGAGCCTTCGGCCCATCCAATCAAGATTGGATAAATCCATAAATTCACCATTTGGAAACCAAAATTGTATCAACAATTAGAAGCATATTCTCTCATTCACAATTATCCACACATTCACCCAAAATTGATATTTACTCAGTATATTCACATTCACCAATTATCCACACTTCTTATCTATAGGGAAAAATAGAAAAAATTAAGTGCATGAGTTTGAGTTGAAAAGATTAAACCAATGTGGTAGCTTTGTTGTAGACTCAAAATGGGTAGGTTCTCACCCGTTTTATAAGCACTATTGGCTTGCTCGTTCTTCCAAGACTTGCAAGGGGCCGGTGTGTTGAATCCAAGAGATAAAGAACCTAGCATTAAAGCACAAATATTTATCCAAAATATATCAACCACAAAGTATACTCAAACAAAAATATTTCTCCCACCAAAAGCATCCACAAACTCTACTACTAAAAACTAAGCAAGCTATCATTAAAATTAAACTAAAAATTATTTAAGGGAATCCCACAACATATTTTCTTCTATACTTGTATCCACCCAAATAATGACTAGCACAATAAAATAAAAAATACAAGGGCAACACAAAGTCAAAGAGAAAATAGATTGTGCAATTTCAACCATGCATCAAAAATGTTCAATGTGATGCTAAGGGTGGCTTAACCAAGTTAGGAAACTCTTTCTTGTTTGCAATCCAAACAAATTTAGGTAAGTTTCCATTTGTTTCAAATCCCATGATTCTTACTTGGTTAATCACATCTTTTCTTACCCATATTTGTTTTTTATCTTAGGTGGGCTTTTCCTATTCTTTTGACTTTTTGTTTTCCTATGTCTATTAGATTTATAGTATTCACTCTTAGTATACTCTCTCCTTGAACAAACACTACAAATAGGAAATGAGTTAGAGGAATTCCCTTTTTCTGAGAGACTTTGAGGTCTTTTGCTTTGCTTAAGTTGTAGCGATTTGACCTCATTCTCGACATTGTCTAGTTAAGCGATGGAGTTACACTCTTTCACTTGCGCTATCTTGAGAGCTTCCTCTTTGTTTCTAAGTGCCTCTTTCACTTTGTTAATAGCCAAAATTGGGTAAGGACCAAAGGAAAATTTTTCACCTCCCAGACCTGATTCCATACCCGAGAGTTTCCACCAGGAGACCTCTCTATCCAGAGCCGAACTACGATACCACCCTAGGAACAAGGACGGGCTCTGGAAACATCCGGGATAGAGCCCAGAACGATCAGATCTAGCCCGTATCACCAAAGCTAGAAGCTCCCCAAAGTCGAGGTCACCTCGCAAACGCTCTAGAGACTCACCTGTACCTCAATTAACACAGAAGAATGTCCCTAGAAGGCCGCACCTAGCTTCGAAAGGTCAGGGAAAGCCACACCTAGCTTCAAAAGGGTCAAGGGAAGCCAGATCTAGCTCCAAGCTGGATGAAACTTCTCAGATATCAAGGTCAGAACACTAATCAACCTCACTGGTTGGTGCACCACACCATGCCATATTCAACGACCTCTATAAAGGATCATGCAGAAAGGATACGAGGGATACACCGAATCATATCTGGAAACATTACCTATATACAGAACAAGTAATAGAATCCAAAAAGGAAATAAGCTGATCTCCACCATGATACTCTCAATTCGGCAAAGTCAATGACATTAAAATGAGAAATCCTGCGTGATAAGGAGGGGAGAGACTGAGAAAATCAAGTGGAGAATCAGTCTGTTTGACCTACAAACTATGTATAAGTAGAAAAGAAAGAAAATGAAAAAGAGGAGACTACTATTCGACAGGCATACGACAAACATTCAACTATACCCTAGAGAGAAATTTGTATATCATACACGTTCAATAAGAAAATATTATTATTCTCTTTTGGATGTGAAACTGTATCATTGTTCTTTCATTGTTCTTGATCATTTCGAAACACATTGTTAACATATACAATCTGTTAACGGAAATTTTGCTCGGGATGAGAAATCTCTGTTAACGCCCTTGAGACCACTACCACGTAGGTGGTGGCCAAAATTCTTTATATATGTGATAGTGGTTTGTATAGTGACAAATAAACAAGAACGTTTTTATTTAGCATGCATGGTACACGAATACAAAGATCATTCTCTCTTTTCTCTCAACTCTCTTTGGTGAATGGTCGATTGCTAGTCGTATGCCTGTTGAATAGTAGTCTCCTCTTTTTCATTTCTTTTCTTTTTATACATGGTTTGTAGGTCAACAGACTGATTCTCCCTTGATTGTCTCAGTGATTGTCTCAGTCTCTTCCTTATCGGGCGGGATTTCTTACGTTAATATCATTTGACTTTTAGATTGACGCCCGAATTGAGAGTATCGTGGTGGACATCAGTTTGTTTCCTTTTTGGATTTTATTACTTGTTCTGCATGTAGATAACGCTTCTAGGTATGATTTAATGCATTCCTCGTATCCTTTCAGTATGATCTTTATAGAAGTCGCGGGACATGACGATATGGTGTGATGCATCAACCAGGGAGGTTGTTTAGTATTTCAACCTTGATATCTGAGAAGTTTTATCCAGCTTGGGGCCAGATCTGGCTTCTCTTGACTTTTTTCGAAGCTAGATGTGGCCTTGACTGACCTTTTCGAAGCTAGATGTGGCCTCGACTGACCTTTTAGAAGCTAGATGTGGCCTCGACTAACCTTTTAGAAGCTAGGTGTGGCTTTGACTGACCTCGCGGCCTTCTAGGGACATTCTTTTGTGTCAATCGACATACAGACGAGTTTCTTGAGCATTTGCGAAATGACCTTGACTTTGGGGAGCTTCTAGTTTTGATGATGCGGGCTAAGTCCGATCATTCCGGGCTCTATCCCGGATGTTTCCGGAGCCCGCCCTTGTTTCTGGGGTGATATTGCAGTTCGGCCCTCTATAGAGAGGTCTCCTGGTGGAAGCTCTCGGGTCAGGGCATTATCCTAGATGTTTCTGGAGCCCGCCCTTGTGCCTGGGGTGGTATCGTAGCTTGGCTCTGGATGTAGAGGTCTTCAGGTGAAACTTTCGGGTATGGAACCAGGTCTGGGAAGTGGAAAATTTCCCTTTGGTCCTTAGCCAATTTTGGCTTTTAATAGAAGTCCCCTCTGACTTGAACACCAGACGTCGAGCTCAGGGTTGAGGTCAGATTCTCACTTTATTTGGGAAATCTTCCTCTTTTTACCGTTACCGAAATTTTGGGAAATTTCTTCATTTGAGTGACGTGTTGTGAACCGACTATTTTATCTTCGAATTAATCTGATCACGTTACGGCAGTCCCCGAGATTTTTTACCGTTACCAGGATCTTGGGGAGATCTTCCTCTTAACTGCGTAAACGATGTGGCATGAGATGATTAGCTCGCTTTCGAGTTTAATCCGGTTACGTTACCGAGTCAATTTTTTACCGTTACCAAACGAGTATCCTGGTAACTTGAGCTGTTGCCCTCCTGCCTATATATATGTCTGTTCTCCTCCTCATCTTCCTCACATCTTCTAGAGCTAAAAGAGCCTTTTGTTGAGAAATATTTCCACAGTTTTTCCTCCAAGCTTGGTTCTTTCTTCATTCTTCATCTTCTATTCTTTCTTCATTCTTCGTTTTTTATAATGTAGAAAAACAGTCGTGATTCAAATGATTCCATATTCGACGGCGAGGAGGTCGTCAGTCATAGTCTGGGGAAGCGGGCTAGGAGGAGTTCTGACGGTGATGATTCCCCGCTTACCTCACAACGTCGGTGATCCAGTAGGAATGTATCTATCGGGACTGGGTTCTCCAATCATCCCGACCACCCTTTAGATATTGTCGATGATGATTCCAACAAAGAAACGGCCAGTGGCGCTGCGGGGGAGCGTCGGGTCTCGGCTCCTGGTCCCCTTGGGAAGAGGCTCCCTCCCTACGATATCCGAGTTATCCTAGATTCCACCGTTGACCCGGCGTCGATCGACCGCTTGAGGTCAAAGTTTGGCATCCCCGACAGTGTATCCATCTCGGTGCCTCCCAAGAACTTCAAGTTTTTCAACCCCTCTAAAGGTGTGCTTCCGATCCATGTGGCCGCTCTTGAGAACGGGGTCAGGCTTCCTCTCCATCCGACCCTTCGGCGGGCTCTAAACGCCATCCAGGTCGCTCCCCTTCAGTTAACGCCGGGCTTCTGGAGGCATTTGATTGGCTTCCTTGTGTTATGGAGGGAGCAATGCCAAATGAGTAAAGTGACAAGGGAGCCAGGTGCGGAGGAGCTGGCCTATCTTTTTCAGATTGAGAGCTTGTCTGGGGCTCCTCGGGGTCAGTTCTACGCCAAGGCCAAGAACAAACTCAATTTCATCGTTCCTGGTGCTTCGAAGAAGGATCCCGTATGGAAAGAAGAATGGATCCTGGCGGGGGATGACTGGAGGAGCTCGATTTTCATCGGAGGGCATGAATTCGAGGTTCCTACGTCTTTCAGTGACAAGCCCTCCTGGGACAGAGACTCTCTGCCTGCCGAGTCCGAAGCCGTCTTAAAGGCTATTCTAGCCCGGAATTACCTGAATCTGATGTTCCCTACCGCTGAAGCTTTTGACCCTCGTAGGGTGAACAAATATCTACGGATTTTAGACGCTATTCCTCGTAAGTATCCTTGTGTCGCTTCTTCTTATTACTTAGCTTGATTCTAACATTTTCTTCTTTAATCTGCTTATTCATAGTTTTTGTCATGGAGCCAGCCACTCGACACGTCTCACGCTCTCCTCAAGGTGGAGCTTCTCTTCTCTCCTCTGGGGTCGAACCTGCCCTGGCTTCTTCTGTCTCTCCGGCTGGGTCCAAGATGGCCACTCTGGCCTCGCGGGCTTTCCGGGCTTTGGGCAAAGCTCCCTAGGTGGTTGGCCCGGCTGTTTCTGCCCCCTCGGCCGTGGCCGCTAAAGCCGATACCCCTTTGACTCAAACACCTGATTCCGCGGCGCTTCCAACAACCAAAGCCTCGGAGGTTTCTGGGAAAGGTGTCGCGAGGGCTCCTTCCAGCCGCTCCCGGCCTCAATCGAGCTCGACAGGGCGGGACGAGGTCTTGGAGCAGTTCATAGCGTCCTGTCCAGGTGGCAGGATCTCCAAGATGGCTTCTATGCCTGTGGATGTCCTTATAACCAAGGGGTCCGGTATCTTAGCTGAGGTAATTGTATTTCCTTCACGCTATTTTTGTTAACTCGTTCAGTTTCTAATTCGGGTTTTATATTTGTAGGCCTTTAAGGTCAATGTCGCGATGGGCCAGCAGGTAGCCCTTCTCCGTGATCGGGATGCGAAAGCCGAAGCTGAAGCCGAGAAGGCCGGGGAACTGCTCAAGCAGGCTCGGTCTCTAGTGGAAGAGGTGACTTCCAGCCAAGGCAAAATTGAGCTCGAGATGGCTGAGCTTCGCTGCGTTCATGAGAGGATGAAGCAATCTTTCGATCAGGAGCGTCTTCAATCTCTCCGGCGGGCTAGGCAGCGAGACTCCTGGAGATCTTAGGCTGAGAAGCTGGACCTTGAGAACCGATCTCTGATTACTCAGGTGGCTAAGCTGCAAGCTGATGCTGAGACCTCCTTCAGCGGTGGGTATTTTTATGCTTCCTTTCAGGCCGCGGAAGCTCTTCCTCCTCCTTTTGATTTGTCGTCTACTACGGGCTGGGACAGACAGAAAATAATGCTCAAAGCTGCCGAGTTATCTCGTCCTGAAGGTGACAAGGTGGTCCCTTCTAGCCCGGCAGGAACTTGGAAGCAGCCCACTCAGTCAGATCCCTCCTTCCATCTTCCTTCCTTTATCCCCTCAGGTCCTGGGGAATCTTCCAGCAAAGTGATGTCCTCTCGATCCGAGGAGGACCAATCGGGAGCTGGTGAAGAGGTTAGGAGCCCATCTGATGATCCAGCTTTAACAGAGATAGAGGTCGACAGGAGCCAGATGGGGCCATTGGCTGCTCTTCTCGACGCGGCTATTCCTCCTGAAGTTATGGATGTAATCAATGAAGTTTTGGAGGAAGATCCAGCTGATCATCCGATAGAGCCTCTAAATGGAGGAGCGGTCGGCGAGGATAACCCAGATGGACAGCTACCTGTTGAGGGGGTTGATGCTGAAGATCAGCAGGAAGAAGGAGGGCCAGTGGAGGGGAGACATGATAGCCCCAAAGCTTGAAGCGGATGACTTGTTTTTGATTGCCCGGAAAAGGGGGTGGGCACCCTGCTTTGCCATTGTCAGTTTTTTATTTTCCCTTCTTCTTTTTGTAGCCCGAATTCGGGGGTTGGGCTTCCCATTTGGCTTCCCATTTGGATGTAGCCTTATCGGGGGATAGGCTCCCCTTGCCCTTAATGATAAATTGACGCGCCTTTTTGAGAACTTTATTCTGTTTCTGGTCTTGAATGGTATCCAGAGTAGCATCTGTAGCATCAATTAAGATTCGTGTAGGCAATTATGATGTTTTTGATCCTGCACACGAGAGCAAACATTATATATATGGGGCGATAACCCAACCAAGACATCAGGAGGGCTACTTAGCTATTTCCTAGTCTTTGAGATCTGGCGGGTAACTATGCCTTTACACTCAGATCCTTCTAGGGGGTGGTAGCCCGACCAAGGCATCCGGAGGGCTATCAAGCTATTTCCTGGTCTCGAGATCTGGAGGGCAATTATGCTCTTACACTCAGACCCTTCTTGGGGGTGGTAGCCCGACCAAGGCATCAGGAGGGCTATCGAGCTATTTCCTGGTCTCGAGATCTGGAGGGCAACTATGCTCTTACACTCAGACCCTTCTTGGGGGTGGTAGCCCGACCAAGGCATCAGGAGGGCTATCGAGCTATTTCCTGGTCTCGAGATCTGGAGGGCAACTATGCTCTTACACTCAGACCTTTCTTGGGGGTGGTAGCCCGACTAAGGCATCAGGAGGGCTATCGAGCTATTTCCTGGTCTCGAGATCTTGAAGGCAACTATGCTCTTACACTCAGATCCTTCTTGGGGGTGGTAGCCCGACCAAGGCATCAGGAGGGCTATCGAGCTATTTCCTGGTCTCGAGATCTGGAGGGCAACTATGCTCTTACACTCAGACTCTTCTTAGGGGTGGTAGCCCGACCAAGGCATGAGGAGGGCTATCGAGCTATTTCCTGGTCTCGAGATCTGGAAGGCAACTATACTCTTACACTCAGATCCTTCTTGGGGGTGGTAGCCCGACCAAGGCATTAGGAGGGCTATCGAGCTATTTCCTGGTCTCGAGATGTTTATGTAGAATTCCCATACAAGTGTATAGTTACTAACGTTGAACTTGGTTGGAGACAAAGATGGAAGAGAAAAGGAAAATGACTTTATTGATGATTGAGATGTAGTACATCTTTATTAGGACCTGTAATGAAAACTAAGTGGGGGTAGTCTGCTTGAGAACTCCTTTCAAGGGTAGAATTTCTTCAAATGGTCTGCAGTCCAAGTGTGGTTGATAGGTCGTCTGTCCATGTCTTTGAGTTTATAAGCTCCATTGTGAACAACTAGCTTTATCAAATATGGCCCTTCCCAATTTGGACTTAAGACTCCATCCGACCTTTTCCGAGTATTCAGTGTTACTTTCCTAAGTACCAGATCCCCTTCCTTGAATTTTGGGAGTCTAACCCTTTGGTTGAAGTATCTAGCGATCCTCCTCTGGTATATCGCTACTTTCTCTGCTACCCGGTCTTGCTTTTTTTCTAAGAGGTCTAGACTAGCCTGGAGCTTGACTTCGTTACTTTCGGGTTCAAAGTGCTGTACCCTGAACGAGGTCAATTTATGCTCGATGGGGAGGACTGCTTCAACCCCGAAGGCCAGAGAGTAAGGTATTTCTCCAGTAGCTGTTCTTTTTGTAGTCCGGTATGCCCAAAGGACTTCTGGTAGCTCTTCGGCCCATTTACCTTTCCTGTGATGAAGCTTCTTCTTCAGAAGTTTCTTGATTGTCTTGTTGGTGGATTCCACCAGCCCATTAGTCTGGGGATGAGCCACTGAAGCGAGCCTGAGGTCGATCCCCAATCCCTTGCAGAAGTCTTTGAATCGGGCATTGTCGAATTGCTCCTCAAATTTGAGCCAGTACAGAAAACTCAATATAAACCTCCCAACAGGTCGACCTATCGCCTCCCTGCTCCTCTGCATAGGCCAGAAAGATATCCAGCGAAACGAACCCCTCCCCCGGCTTCGCCGCCTCCCAGGACTGTGGCTCCAATAATGCAAGGGGAAAAAGGGTATGACTACTACACCCCTTTGAATGCTTCCAGGGAAACAGTCTACCTTGCCATACGAGATAAAGGGTTGCTCCAAAAGCCCGCTCCCATGAAGGCCCCAGCTGACAGGAGAAACCGGTACAAGTACTGCGACTTCCACGAAGATGTGGGCCACAACACCTCAGAGTGCTATAATTTGCGCAACCAGATTGAAGCCCTAGTACGGGGATGATGCTTGATTGAGTTCTTACAACAGGTCAGAGATAATATCAGGACTGGAAGGGAGGTACAAGCTGAAATCCGAGAGGACGCAGAAAAGAGGAAAGGGGATCAGGTTGACTTAATGCAACAGATCCAGGTGATACACACTATCAGCGGAGGTCCTACACTGGCTGGCGTTTCCAATAACTCCCGGAAAAACCACGCAAGAAAGGTTCCCCGCATCGGAGAAAGCCGAGGGATCTTTGAAGTCAGCCAGAGCCCGATAGAGCCCTCCTAATCAGCACAGATCGTATTTACTGAAGCAAATGTCTTCAACACTGTGCAACCTCATGATGATCCTATGGTAATCACGATACATATCGCCAACTGTCTAGTCCATCGCGTGCTCGTGGATACATGTAGCAGTGTAGATATCCTCTTCAAGGATACCCTGGAAAAATTGAACCTAAAGCAACGTTGTTACAACAGCTATACCACTCCGCTTTATGGTTTCACTGGAGACTCGATCATACCAGTGGGGTCAATGATCCTCCCAGTAATCATCGGGATCACCCCGCTCTAACAGAATGTTATGACCGACTTTGTTGTGGTGTACACCCCATCGGCCTACAACGCCATCCTAGGGAGACCTTTCCTGTCCTCCTTGAAGGGAGTCTTGTCCATACACCACAACGTCTTGAAATTCCCGGTTGGAACCAAAGTAGGAGAGGTACGCGGAGACCAGCAGGTAGCCAGGAAATGCTACGCAGTATCTGCCAATCCTACAGCCCAAGCGAAACAGTGTGTACAGGTGACATTAGCCCAGAAAGACAGGGATACGTCTCGGATAATCCATGAGGAGAAGGAGCCCGCGAAACATCCTGGGCATCCAGAGAGCGAACCTATTATGCCCTACGAGGAAGAACGGAGTAAGGAATGGGCCAGCGGGCAGCCCATAGATAAACTAGAAGAGATACCTATCAGGAATGACGATCCCTCCAAGGCCGTCAAGGTCGGAGCCACTCTTGATCTAGAAGTAAAAAGAGGATTGATTGACCTTCTCAGGGAATTCACCGACATCTTCGCCTGGAACCATGATGAAATGCCTGGAATCCCAGCATCGTTGGCCACCCACCGACTAGCAGTAGATCCAATAGTCAAGCCCGTCAAGCAGAAGAGGCGTCACTTCAATGCTGATAGGAACGCGGCAGTGCAGGAAGAGGTTGATAAATTGATTAAAACAGGGTTCGTCAGAGAGGTGCGTTACCCCGAATGGATCGCCAACGTGGTCATGGTCACGAAGGTGAATGGGAAATGGCGTATGTGCGACGATTACACCGACCTCAACCGGGATTGTCTGAAAGACAGTTTTCCTTTACCAAAGATCGACCAGCTGGTTGACTTCACATCCAGAAATAAACTTTTGAGTTTTATGGACGCATTCTCAGGATACAACAAAATTAAAATGCACCCGGCTGACCAAGATAAAACCAGTTTCATTACTGGGCAGGGCTTATACTGCTACAAGGTGATGCCGTTTGGTTTGAAGAATGCGGGGGCCACATACCAGCGGCTGGTCAACAAGCTGTTCATGCCCGAGATAGAAAGGACGATGGAAGTGTACATCGACGACATATTCACGAAATCCCCAACCACAAAGGGACATCAGGAAGACCTTCGCAAAACCTTCCTCATACAGAGGGAAAACCAGATGCGTTTGAACCCATCCAAATGTGCTTTTGGGGTAACGGCAGGGAAGTTTCTAGGCTTCATGGTTCATGAGAGAGGTATAGAAGCCAACCCAGAAAAAATCAAAGCTATCTTGGACCTGGAATCCCCGACCTCGCTCAAGCAAGTACAGATTCTGACTGGACGGGTGGCGGCACTCAACAGGTTTATCTCTCGTTCCACCGATAAATGTCTCCCCTTCTTCAAGGCCATCAAACAAGGGAAGAACATGAAATGGAGCCAGGAGAGCGAACATGCTTTTCAAGCTTTGAAAGAGTACCTAACAAACCCCCCATTGTTAGTTAAGCTGGTTCTCGGAGATGAGTTGCAGATCTACCTGGCCGTATCAGAAACTGCAGTAAGCGGGGCTTTGGCCAAGGATTGTAGCGACGATTTTCAAAGACCCATATACTATGTGAGTCATGCTTTGACCAAATCAGAAAGGAATTACATTCTTCTGGAAATGCTCGCTTATGCTCTGGTGATCTCAGCGAGGAAACTCCGTCCCTATTTTCAAGCTCACACAATAGCAGTGGTGACAGACCAACCCCTCCGCCAATTCTTCCAAAGACCAGACGTGTCATGAAGGCTAGTCTTATGGGCACTAGAGCTCACTCAGTTCGACCTAAAGTATAAGCCCCGGACTACGATTAAGGCACAGGCTTTGGCCGACTTCGTGGTAGAATTCTCAACGATCCCAGATCCAGATGATCCCCCAGTATCAAATGAGGTCCTAGAGAAGATATCCGAGGTCGACAATTGGCCGGAGGACTGCAAGCCATGGATCCTCTTTTCAGATGGAGCATCCGGGCGAGCCGGGGGAGGAGCTGGTATAGTTTTAATTGATCCAGAGGGGACCGAATTTTGTCACTGTTTCAGATTCTAGTTTAAAGCTACCAACAACGAAGAAGAATATGAAGCCCTCCTAGCCGGGATGAAGGTAGCCATTGAACTAAAGGCCGACTACCTGCAGATCAAGAGCAATTCATTGCTTGTTGTAAACCAGGTAACTGGGGTCTACCAGGCAAATGGAGATAATATGGCTGCCTACCTAAATCTAGCTCGGCTGCTAAAAAGCAAATTAAGGGACTCAAGATCGATCAAGTGCCTCGATACCAAAACCATCGCACAGATGTTCTGACTAAAATAGCGGCGAACAGAGGCCAGTCCCTACCAAGGGGAATTCCCATCCAAGTAATCACCCAGCCAAGCATAGCCACAAATGGAGAAATTTGTTCCCTGGATCGCCTGTCTTGCTGGATGGACCCAATTATCGCCTACCTCCTTGAAGGAGAGCTTCCCGAAGGGCCCGACCAAGCCCGAAGAATTAAGAGATTCTCAGTTCGATACTGTATGATGGACGGATACCTCTACAGGAGGGGCAGATCCCTCCCCTTACTTAGGTGCTTGCATCCCGATGATGCTAAGTGGGCATTGAGAGAGGTCCACTCTAGGGACTGTGGGAACAACATAGGCGAGGAAGCTCTAGCCTATCAGGTGCTTCGTATGGGGTACTATTGGCCGACCATCCATCAAGATGCAAAGAGTTTTGTGCAATCTTACGAACCTTGTCAAAGAACTTCAAACTTCAACCACCAGCCACTCGAGCGACTGTCGTCCCTCAGTTCACCTTACCCCTTTGCCATGTGGGGAATCGACCTAATTGGGCCACTTCCTACCGCTCCAGGACAAATGAAACATGCTATCGTGGCTATCGACTACTTCACAAGATGGGTCGAGGCAAAACCTCTTTCTCGAATATCAGAAAAGAACATAACCAAGTTCATCAAGACTAATGTGGTATGCAGATTCGGGACCCCTCTCATCATTATAGCCGACCTAGGAAAGCAATTCGACAACGCCCGATTCAAAGACTTCTGCAAGGGATTGGGGATCGACCTCAGACTCGCTTCCGTTGCTCATCCCCAGACTAACGGGCTGATAGAATCCACCAACAAGACAATTAAGAAACTTCTGAAGAAGAAGCTACAACAGAAGAAAGGCAAGTGGGCCGAAGAGTTACTCGAGGTCCTCTGGGCATACGGGACTACAAAAAGAACCGCTACCGGGGAGATACCTTATTCCTTGTCTTTCGGAGTTGAAGCAGTCCTCCCCATCGAGTATAAGTTGACCTCGTTCAGGGTACAGAACTTTGAGCCCGAAAGCAATGAAGTCAAGCTCCGGGCTAATCTAGACCTCTTAGAGGAAAAACAAGACCGGGTAGTAGAGAAAGTAGCGATCTACCAGAGCAAGATCGCTAGATACTTCAACCAAAAGGTTAGAGCCCGGAAATTCAAAGAAGGGGATCTGGTACGTAGGAAGATGACCCTGGACACTCAGAAAAGGTCGGATGGAGTGTTAAGTCCCAATTGGGAAGGGCCATATTTGATAAAGCTAGTTGTTCGCAATGGAGCTTATAAACTTGAAGACATGGACGGATGATCCATCGACCGCACTTGGAATGCAGATCATTTGAGGAAATTCTACCCTTGAAGAGAGTTCTCCGGTAGACTACCTTCACTTAGTTTTCATTACCGACCCTAATAAAGATGTACTACATCTCGATCATCAATAAAATCATTTTCCTTTTCTCCTCTATCTTTGTCTCCAACTATGTTTAACATTAGTGACTACACCCCTGTATGAGAAACTTAACATAAACGTTTCAAGACCAGGAAATAGCTGAATAGCCCTCCTGATTCCTTGGTCGGGCTACCGCCCCCAAGAAGGATTTGAGTGTAAGAGAATAGTTGCCCTCCAGATCTCGAGACCAGGAAATAGCTGAATAGCCCTCCTGATGCCTTGGTCGGGCTACCACCCCCAAGAAGGATCTGTGTGTAAGAGCATAGTTGCCCTCCAGATCTCGAGACCGGGAAATAGCTCAATAGCCCTCCTGATGCCTTGGTCGGGCTACCACCCCCAAGAAGGATCTGAGTGTAAGAGCATAGTTGCCCTCCAGATCTCGAGACCAGGAAATAGCTCGACAGCCCTCCTGATGCCTTGGTCGGGTTACAACCCCCAAGAAGGATCTGAGTGTAAGAGCATAGTTGCCCTCCAGATCTCGAGACCAGGAAATAGCTCGACAGCCCTCCTGATGCCTTGGTCGGGCTACCACCCCCAAGAAGGATCTGAGTGTAAGAGCATAGTTGCCCTCCAGATCTTGAGACCAGGAAATAGCTCGACAGCCCTCCTGCTGCCTTGGTCGGGCTACCACCCCCAAGAAGGATCTGAGTGTAAGAGCATAGTTACCCTCCAGATCTCGAGACCAAGAAATAGCTCGACAGCCCTCTTGATGCCTTGGTCGGGCTACCACCCCCAAGAAGGATCTTAGTGTAAGAACATGGTTGCCCTCCAGATCTCGTGACTAGGAAATAGCTCGATAGCCCTCCTGATGCCTTGGTCGGGCTACCACCCCCAAGAAGGATTTGAGTGTAAGAGCATAGTTGCTCTCCAGATCTCAAAGACTAGGAAATAGCTAAGTTGCCCGCCTGATGTCTTGGTTGGGCTATCACCCCATATAAATATATATATATATATATATATATAATGTTTGCTTTCGTGTGCAGGATCAAAATCATCATAATTCCCTACACGAATCTTAATTGTTGCTACAGATGCTACTTTGGATCCCATTCAAGACCGGAAATAAAATAAGAGTTCTCAAAAGCGATTCCATTTCTCATTAAGGACAAGGGGAGCCTATCCCCCGATAAGGCTACATCCACCAAATAGGGAGCCCAACCCCCGAACTCGGGCTACAAAAAAAAAGGGAAAGCTGATAAGGGCAAAACGGGGCGCCCACACCCTTTTTCGGGCGATCAAAAACAAGTCATGATGAACTGCTTCAAGCCTTGGGACTCTCTTGGCTCCCTTCCCCTGGCCCTCCTCCTTCTTGCTGACCTCCGCCATCAACCCCCTCTACAGATAGCTGTCCATCGGGGTTATCCTCACCGACCGCTCCTCCATTTAGAGGCTCCATCGGTTGATCAGCAGGATCTTCCTCCAAAAACTCATTTATCACACCCATAACCTCAGATGGGATAGCTGCGTCAAGAAGGGCAGCCATGGACCCCGTCTGGCTCCTATCGACCTCCATCTCTGTTATAAAGGGATCCTTAGACGGGCTTCTAACCTCTTCACCAGCCCCCGAATGGTCCTCCTCGGATCAAGAGGACATCACCTTACTGGAAGACTCCCCAGGACCTGAGGTGGTAAAGGTAGGAAGAGAGAATGGAGGATCTGTCTGAGCGGGCTGCTTCCCAGCTCTGGCTTGGCTCGAAGGGACCACCTTGTCTCCTTCAAGGCGAGATAGCTCGGCCGCCTTGAGCATTATTTCCTATCTATCCCAGCCCGCAATGGATGACAAATCAAAAGGAGGAGGAAGAGCTACTGCGGCCTGAAAGGAAGCATAGAAATACCCGTCGCTAAAGGAGGTCTCCGCTTCAGCTTGCAGCTTGGTCACCTGAGCAATCAGAGTCTAGTTCTCGAGGTCCAACTTCTTAGCCTCAAATCTCCAGGAATCCAGCTGCTTAGCCCGCCGGAGAGATTGAAGACGCTCTTGATCATAAGATTGCTTCATCCTCTCATGATCGCAGCGAAGCTCAGCCATCTCGGCCTCGACTTTTCCCTGGCTGGAAGTCACCTCTTCCACTAAAGACTGAGCCTGCTTGAGCAGTTCCCCGACTTTCTAGGCTTCAGCTTCGGCTTTTGCAGCCCGATCGCGGAGGAGGGCTACCTGATGGCCCATCGCAACGTTAAACTTGAAGGCCTACAAAATACAGAACCCGAGTTAGAAATTGAACGAATTAACAAGAGTAGCACGAAGGAAGTACAATTACCTCAGCTAAAATAGCAGTCCCCTTGGTTATAAGGACGTCCACAGGCATGGAAGCCATCTTAGAGATCCCGCCACCCGGACAGGATGCTATGAATTGCTCCAGGACGCCAGGAGCGGCTGGAAGGAACCTTCGCTACACCTTTCCCGGAAGCGACTCCTTTCCCAGAAACCTCCGAAGCTTTGGTTGTTGGAAGCACAGCGAAATCAGGTGTTTGAGTCGAAGGGGTAGCAACTTTAGCTGCCACGGCCGAAGGGACAGAAGCAGCCAAGCCAACCACCTGGGGAGCTTTACCCAAAGCCCGGAAAGCCCGCGAGGCAAGAGTGGCCATCTTAGATCCAGCCGGAGAGATAGACGAAGCTAGAGCAGGTTTGACCCCAGAGGAGGGAAGAGAAACTCCACCTTGAGGAGAGCATGAGACATGACGGGTGGCTGGTTCCATGACAAAAACTATGAATAAGCAGATTACGAAAGAGAATGTTAGAACCAAGCTGAGCAATAAGGCGAAACAACTCAATGACACTTACGAGGAATAGCGTCTGAAATCCACAAATATTTGTTCACCCTACGAGGATCAAAAGCTTCAGCAGTAGGGAACTTTGGATTCAAATAATTTTGGGCTAGAATAGCCTTTAAAACAGCTTTGGACTCAGAAGGCAGGGAGTCCCGATCCCATGAGGGCTTATCACTGAAAGCCGTGGGAACCTCGAATTCATGCCCTCCGATGAAAATCGAGCTCCCCCAGTCATCCCCCGCCATGATCCATTCTTCTTTCCATGCGGGATCCTTCTTCGAGGCTCCAAGAACGATGAAGTTGAGCTTGTTCTTGGCCTTGGCATAAAACTGGCCTCGAGGAGCCCCAGACAGGCTCCCAATCTGGAAGAGGTAGGCCAGCTCCTCTGCACCCGGCTCCCTCGTCACCTTACTCATCTGGCACTGTTTCCTCCATAATACAAGGAAACCAATCAGATGCCTCCAGAAGCCAGGTGTCAACTGAAGGGGAGCAAGCTGGATGGCGTTGAGATCCTGCCGAACAGTCGGATGGAGGGGAAGCCTGACCCTGTTCTCAAGAGCGGCCATATGAATCGGAAGCACGCCCTTAGGGGGATTGAAGAACTCGTAATTTTTAGGAGGCACCGAGATGGATACGCTGTCGGGGATGCCAAACTTTGACCTCAAGCGGTCAATCGACACCGGGTCAATAATGGAATCTGGGACAACCCGAAAATCGTAAGGAGGGAGCCTTTCCACAAGGGGACCAGGAGCCAAGACCCGACGCTCCCCCGCGGTGCCACTGTCCGCTTCTGTGTCAGAATCTTCATCGACGATATCCAAAGGGTGGTCGGGATGGTTGGAGAACCCAGTCCCGATGGATACATTCCTACTAGACCGCCGACGTTGCGAGGTAGGCGGGGAATCATCGCTGTTAGAACTTCTCCTAGCCCATTTCCCCAGAGTAAAACTTACGACCTCCTCGCCATCGACAATGGAATCAGCTGAGTCGCGACTATTTTTCAACATTGTAAAAGCCAAAAAGGACAAAGAATGAAGAAAGAAGCAAGCTTAGAGGAAAGGCTATGGAAATATTTCTCAGCAGAAAATTTTTAGCTCGAAGAGATATGAGGAAGATGAGGAGAAAAATAGACATATATATAGGCAGGAGGGCAACAACACGAGCTACCGAGATACTCGTCTGGTAACGGTAAAAAATCGACTATAGTAACGTAACCGGATTAAACTCAACAGCGGGCTAATCATCTCACGCCACATCACTTACGCAGTTAAGAGGAAGATCTCCCCAAGATTCTGGTAACGGTAAAACATCTCGGGGACTGCCGTAACGTAATCAGATTAATGCGAAGATAAATTAGTCGGTTCGCATCACGTCACTCAAATGAAGAAATTTCCCCAATATTTCGGTAACGGTAAAACGAGGAAGATTTCCCAAATAAAGTAAAAATCTGACACCAACCCCGAGCTCGACGTCTGGTGTTCAAGTCAGAGAGGACTTCTGTTAATAGCCAAAATTGGCTAAGGACCAAAGGAAAATTTTCCACCTCAAAGACCTGGTTCCATACCCGAGAGTTTCCACCAGGAGACCTCTCTATCCTGAGCCGAACTACTATACCACCCTAGGAACAAGGACGGGCTCCGGAAACATCTGGGATAGAGCCCGGAACGATCAAATCTAGCCCGTATCACCAAAGCTAGAAGCTCCCCAAAGTCGAGGTCACCTCGCAAACGCTCCAAAGACTCACCTGTACCTCGATTAACACAGAAATATGTCCCTAGAAGGCCGCACCTAGCTTTGAAAGGTCAGGGAAAGCCACACCTAGCTTCGAAAGGGTCAAAGGAAGCCAGATCCGGCTCCAAGCTGGATGAAACTTCTCAGATATCAAGGTCAGAACACTAATCAACCTCACTGGTTGGTGTACCACACCATGCCATATTCAACGACCTCTATAAAGGATCATGCGGAAAGGATACGAGGGATACACCGAATCATATCTGGAAACGTTACCTATATGCAGAACAAGTAATAGAATCCAAAAAGGAAATAAGCTGATCTCCACCACGATACTCTCAATTCGGCAAAGTCAATGACATTAAAACGAGAAATCCCGCCCGATAAGGAGGGGAGAGACTGAGAAAATCAAGTGGAGAATCAGTCTGTTTGACCTACAAACTATGTATAAGTAGAAAAGAAAGAAAATGAAAAAGAGGAGACTCCTATTCGACAGGCATACGACAAACATTCAACTATACCCTAGAGAAAAATTTGTATATCATACACGTTCAATAAGAAAATATTATTATTCTCTTTTGGATGTGAAACTATATCATTGTTCTTTCATTGTTCTTGATCATTTCGAAACACATTGTTAACATATACGATCAATCTTGGCCACCACCTTCGTGGTAGTGGTCTTGAGGGTGTTAACTGAGATTCCTCACCTTGAGCAAAATTTCCGTTAACACACTTCTTTGAGAACATTGTCTTTTTGTACAACTCCCATTTGCATCTCCTTTAACATGAGAGCTATGTCATCTTCAAGTTTATTTGATATCTTGCTAAGTCCATCAAGTCTTTCAATGCCATATTCTTTTTAGCTTCAAGTCTCTCAATCTGTGCTTCAAATTCTTTGTTCCTGTCTGAGACTTCGCCGTTCTTTCTCTTGTATGTACTATTTTCTACTAGGAGCATCTTTACTTCAAGTAAGAGTTTCTTGTTAAGCTCTTGAAACTCATTCTTCTTCGTTCTTTCTGAGGTTTCCTTGCCTTCTAACTCCTTTTTTTTGGGCTGCAACTTCTTCTTAAATTCTTCCCTCATTTCTTCTTTTTCTCAGGAAATCTCCTCTATTTTCTCTTGAATTGCTCCATTCTCTTTTTTTTAATAACTCCATTATCACCATTAACTCTTTGCCTAGCCCCATCATTTCTCTACACATCTCTTCCATCATTGCGCATCGTTCTTCTTTAAGATTTGAGGCTTGTACCGGTTTGGGTACTCCAAGGTGGAGGCAATACTCAATGGTTAAGATTTGGGGTTTAGAGTTCTCTTCTTTCTTTAATTCAAGTGAGTGCTCCTTAAAGCTTTGATTTACTGCCTCTGATGGAGTTGATGAGATTATCTTCGTAAGCAGATTCTATTGCTTGGTCTGGCCAGCTAGTTAACTCATAGTTATTGAAATTCTGCTTGGTTCCCTGCTGAGAAGCTATAATTAGCTCTTCTGTCTGAAGAGAATCTTGCATGAGCTGTCTCAATTCATCTTCTAACGATATGCTCATTGGCTGGTAGCATGGCCCTGAATTTTGCATATAAAACTCCATAGAATCCTGAAACTCACAGAAACAAAAATTCCAAACGAAATAAGAAGAAACAAAAGAAAACTAAAATAATAAATAAACTAAACTAGAGCTAAATCTAATCACAACTATGTACGCCGATCCCCGGCAGCGGCGTCATTTTGAACAAGCACTTTGCCGTGGCATGCAGTATTCAAACAAATTTATAAAATCCCAAGATGCACTCAAACAAGTATAACACTAGTATGTAGCAATCATGGGTATCGTTCCATAGAGATCGAGCGATAGTTATGAATAGACTAACACTTTAGTAAAAATGTAAGAAAAATGAATTGATATTGTTTTAAAAAGAAATGAAACTAAAAATGCAAGCTAGGCTTAAACTAGCTAAAATGCACTAATCTAAAAAGTATGAATATATGATGTGTGGATTAAGGAATTGATGAATTCAACTAGCAAATGATGGGTAAAGAATGAACTAACATTAATGATCATTAACTATGTAACCACCCTAGGATGTATAAGATTGGTTATTTACCACTTGTGAGTGCCCAAACCATCATGTATAGCATTGGCCACCCACAATTGGTTATACAATGAAAGAACATCTATCACATAAGGGACAAATCTCTTTGTTAAAAATCACCAACCTATCATGTACAGTGTTGATGCATAATCTATCACAAGCAACCAATCCTAGGATGTATAGTCTCGGTTGCCCATTAAAGATTAGAATTAGGTGAGATTAATAAGTCTGGATCTCATTTGAGCTAAGCATCATGTATACTCAATTCTCTACACATATAATTTCTCAAACAACTCATGAAGAGAGTCATGTACAATCAAACACAAATTGCTTTTGAAATCAAGTAAAACATTGAATAGGACAAAGTAGATAGATTTTAATAAAGATATTGAGTTCATTACAAATACCCATATTTACATGTGAATCACATCAATCCCTTAATGGGATTTAGCTACTCATAACAAATGGTATACAACAATAAAAAGGAGGGAAATAGAAAAGACCCATGTAGAACCTTCTTTCTTCAAGCTCAAATCCACCTACAATGTCCTTGTGAGTAGCAATTGATGAACATGATGATGGGTTTTTGGTGAAGTTTTTAGAGAGAGGATTTTGAGATTTAGAAAGAGAAAGAATGAAGTGAATGGGTGTATGGTCGTGGGTCCTCCTTTGGAAAATCAAATATGAAGCTATGTATAGTTCCTTCAAAAATTAGGCCAAAATACTGATGTGGCGAGCTGAGAATCACGTATAGCACGGGTATAGCACGGGTAAGGTACATATGCAGTTACCCGTGCAATCTTCATTACCCTTCAAAGTTGTGCAGTGTGCATGGGTTGTTGCATGGGTAGTTGACCCGTACAGTACCCCTGCAGTTGATCCTTGCCCGAGGCTCTGCTCCCTAGTCTGGTGGATTGTACGGGTAGTGCACGGGTAATACCCGTGCACTTACCGGTGCACTGAGATCTTTCCAAATTCCATCTTCCGGTGCACGGGTGATTGCATGGGTAATGCACGGGTGTGCTACCTGTGCACTATTGCATTCTCCACCTCATTTGATCACTAATTTGTTCTTTTTGCCCCTCATCATGCCTTTTTACCTAATACCTGCAATAACAACCAAAAGAGCCATAAATACACATAAAAATACCCGAGAATAAGATAAAGAGAAAGGATATGAGGGCCAAAATGTATGACATTTTTGGCTCGATCATTCACATCAATCCATTCTTGGGATATCTAGCTTCTCATGACAAATACATGAAAATAAATAGGAGAAGAGAGATACAGGACCCATATAGAACTCATTCTTCTTGAAGCTTGAATCCAATCTCCTAAGTGTCTTTGAGTAGATAAGTGGGAGAGATTCCTAGATCTAGGTTAGAGGTTAGTGATGTTAGGGAGAGAAAAAGAGTGTTCTTGGATGAGGTTGGTGGTGTGTGTTCGTTTTTTTAGACCTAACATATGATCCTATATATATATATGTCTCTAACTATGTCTTATTTTGCTGATGTGGCTGCATCTGACGCCGGTATAGCACATGTAAGGTATCCGTGCAGTACCCGTGCAGTCTTAATTTTTCTTTCTGGTTTGGGAAATATGAATGGGTAAGGTACATGTACAGTACCCGTGCACTGAGCTCTTTCTGATTTCCATCCTTCGATGCATGAGTAATAGCACGGGTAATGCACATGTAGGATACCCGTGCATTATGGCCTTCAAGAGTCCCCTTTTTGCACCACTTTGTCCTTCTTCGATTCCGCTTCCCGATATTTACCTAATGCCTGCAATTATGATAAAGAGCCCCATAAGAAACAAAAACACGCTTGAAAACTAGACAATGGTTATGGAATCAGGGCCAAAATATATAATAATTTGTGCTCGATCAAATACCCCCAAGCCAAACCTTTGCTCGTCCTCAAGCAAACCCAAAACAAATAACAAAAATACATGACATAACAACATGACTCTATCTAAAATTTTCCTAGACTCAACAACAAACAATTCAAACTGTCGCATGTCCAATCGGTGATGAGATGCAAGGATGTCTGGTAGAGAGAAGTAGACATATGCAAAATGTTCTAAAACAACTCGAAGGCACTGGAGGGAAACTCGCATTATCACAAATCCCACACCTAAGAGTGCTCTCATATCGATAACTACTAACTCCCACACCTTGGGCATAATTCGCTTCAACAGTAATTCTCACCTGGATTCATTCTTATTTTTCCGCTTTCAGTCCTAAGTTCACACTCATGCAAGGTATGCAAATATAGAATTTATGCATAGGAATCTAATGCATTGCATACATTTTATCAATGAAAGACCACTAATTTTTTGGTGAACTCTTCTAAGAAAGATTCACTATGCCATGAACATGGAAAATCGAGCATCAACAAACATTCCCCATCAAGACATATAATAGATCAAATAGGTCTTTCCCTTTGGTTGTAATGGGGCCATGGGGTTAGTTGTGGTGAAACAAAGGAATTCACACACACACCTCATACCAAGCTCCACTTAACCTTTACACACTAGCGTATAGGCATTCAAATACATACACATTCATGCTACACAATTGTACTAAATTTGTGAGTGCTTTACATTTCATTACAAGGCTCTTTTCTTTCTTTTCTTGCCTTTCTTTTTCTTTGCCTTTTTCTTTTTGCATTAAATTTTTTTTATATTATTATTATTACTATTATTTTACATATTGCACACTTTCCATTGTCAACTAGGCTCCAAGTGCAATTTTGGCACTTTTACATTTTGAGCCCTTTTCGTGTACAATTTACATAGTTGCCTAATTACATGCTATTTTATATGAGAGCTTACACCTTTCAACCACCTTATACACACACACACACACACACACACACACACACACACACATACACACACAACCCACATGATTGGTGATTAAAGGGTTGATTTGTGTTTGGCTTATGGCTATATGGTTTGTTGTGGTTCCAAATTAAAGGGTAAGTGTTTGGCCTCAAAATTGGCTATGGAGCACACATAAGGGACATATGAATGTGTTTAGGCTTTTTAAGCAGTTAAATGCACACATTGCTTAAAATCATCTCCACTATTAGTCTATTAAGGGAGTGAATGCATAGAAAAGCAGTCCACTATATGTATGATGAATGTCTTATGGCAAGTGACACGCATGACGAGAAGAGTGTTTAAAGAATAGAACAGTTATTCACTCAATGCACTTTTTATAGGCTTGTGTTTGTGAACTCATAGGTGGTTTCCACTATTAGAACAAGGCGCAAGAGCACTGAGTCCCCTGAAATTAAACACACAAAGGATGGAACTAACCCATGACAAGCAAGTAAGACCTAAGAGTGACAATGATTTGTTACACAAGCTCAAAATGCATTTATACACTCGCCAAAAGCACACGCTCAAGGCATCATATCCAAGCTAGTTAAAAGCTCGAAAAATTTGGCCATTGCTACAAATTAAGAAATTTTGACCAAAAATAACTTCAAAAGACTCAAAACAACTTAAAAAGAGAACTCAACGAAGGCGTCTACACCCCCAAACCAAAACCCAACATTGTCCTCAATGTTGAAAACAAGAGAGTCTGGTCTAGCGGCGCACACCTAACTAGACTCAAAACATAAACACCTAGGCACTAATCACGCGCAATCAATGCCCAACAACATAAAAGACTCAAAATTAGGATCATCATAAAGTAAGGCAATCATGCAATTTTGACATTAAGCACAAACCAACATCAAGCATTTCTTTTAACAATAAATGACGGAATGAGGGCATGATGACCCCCAAACCGATTATCACTATATGCACAAGACCTGTGCAAAATGTGAGTAATAAGAACCCCTAAACCGAATGGGGCTATATATGCAAAATGACCCTGTACACTCACATATAAGCATTCAAAATTAGCCTTCAGCTCATCTCATTAAGAATTAATAAATCAATCAATGCAAAAATCAAGTATATGATCAATATGTTCACAAAAATATACCATCCAAATATCTTTCCATATAACTATCCTAACATTATTTTATGAAAGCAAGTAAACAAAAAGCAATAAAAGTTCAGAGTTTTAAAATGAATTTAAAAATTTAAAACCGATGGTGATTGCCCCCTTGCAAGCTTCTCCTATGAAGATATGGCTCTCGCTCTTTTTATGAGCACTTTTGGCCTGCTTATCCCTCCAAGACGAGCAGGTTTTGTCATTGTTTCCTACCAAGAGATGAAGAGCCTCGCATTGATACAAAAGCTGTAAAAATTTGCTTCCTCCAGAAGCTGTAGATTATCTGCCACACTACATATTAAAAAGTTCAGGCAAACTAGATATTTCTCAATACATGCAGTTGCCCAACCTAAACCTGCAACACCACTTCTTATTACAAAGAAACACACTTAACAAACTAACTACAACTAAAATGCACAAAAGAAGTTTCTACATTATGTACTTGTGCTAAGGGGGTTATCAACTAAATGAGGCTTTACTAAGTTTGGAAATTGATTCCTTTTCACAACCTAAGCAAGTTGATCTGACTTCCCATTTTCCATGGCCTTGGGTCTAACTTGGTTAATCAAGTCTTTCCTTACCCAAATTTTCTTGACCCTAGGTGGACTCTTCCTATTACTAGGTTTCTCAACCCATATCTTCCTAACATTTCTATAACTTTGTCTCTGTTTAAAGCTCCATCGAGTGCCCTGCCTTTCATATAGTTGGCGTAGTGGTCGAATGTAAGTGATCTAATGGAAATGGTGCACACGGTGATAGGGTTGGGAATGATACCTTGTTAGTGGGTCTTTGTTGAAGGCGGAGGATGCTTTCTCTTCTTGTTGGCTTTCCTCCTTTTTGTTTTGCTAGAATTAGGCTTTTTAACATTGGCACTTGGATTTCCTTGACCTTTGGAAATCTTCTCTTCATTTGGAAGTCGAACTGCTTCCTTCATTATTGCCTCAATTTCTTGCTTAGCTTTTGAAAGCTGAATAAGGCGGTCAAAGTCCTTCTTCTTCATTATCTCTAAAGCCTTGTCCCTTGTTTCAATTTTTGCTTGCATTAGCCACATCCTCTTGGCAAGGCCCTCCTTGATCTCGATAAAATTCTTTAGGGGTATACTATTTTCAGTTTCAAGGGTTTCGATATGTGCTTCAAACTCCTTGTTCTTGTCATTGATCTCCCCTATCGTCTTTCGGAGTGTACCATTCTCCGACTTGAGTAAGATTACTTCAAGAGTAAGGTTCTTATTTTGCATTTCAAGCTCTTCCACTTCTACTTTTCCCAAGGCCCCTTTGTCTTCAAACCTCTTTTTTTCATGAGCTGAATATTTCTTCAAAATCTTCCCTCATTTCTTCTTTCCCTTAGGAGGTCTTCACCAATTTCTCTTGAAGTACAAAAAACCTTTCTTCTAATTTCTTGCTTCGCTCTTGACTCTTCTGTTTTTCTTCAATTGTTCACACATCCTTCTCAAATGCTTGTACAAGAGTACGTACATGGTTACTTGTCTTCCCTTATGTGGGATTGTTTACTGTGAAACAACTCTCATGACCATGTCTTTCCTCTGGGCTATTTGAGGATTCCACCGGTTTGTTCACTTTGAATTGGTCATAATGCTCACTGGTTGAGTTGTTGAGGTACTTTTTCATTTTGAACTCCATTGATTGGTCTGGCCAGCTAGGTAACACATGGTTCTTGATCTTCTACTCATGTGTTTGTTGTGCGGATTGGAGTATTTGCATGGTTCTCCGTTGAGAAGCTTGAATTTCCTCGTTGTCTCGATGCCTCTTCTTGATCAACTCTCTTATCTTATCTTCCAAGGATTTTGATTGGTATGATGAGACAGAGTATTGGTTAGTACTCCAATCCATGTTGTACATATTCTCAAAAGGTGCGTAGCTTGGCCCCGGATTGTTGAAGTATCCACATGGTCCGCTCATAGGTCCCGAATATTTTCTAATGAAATCCATAGAACCTGAAACAAAGAAAAACAAAAACTACAAAAAGAAGTAAAAAGAAACAAAAAGACTAAAAACACTAACTAAGAAACTAATACTATTAAAACTAATCTAAACACTACTACGCTCACCAATCCTCGACAACGGTGCCATTTTGAATGGTCACCTTTTGTGTCATGAGCAAATCGCGAATTTAAAAGAAATTTATATTAAGTCCTAGCAATGTGCTCTAATGTTTTCAAAACAAGTACAGCGACAAGCAAGGGTATCGTCCACAAAGATTGGGAGTAGCGATGATTAGATTAGGATTAATAATACCAAAATGCATAAAAGTATAATGTCATGGTTGGTTTGGAAAGTTTAAAACTAAAATGCAATTAATTTAAGCTAGACTAAATGCAATTAGGTTAGAATGAATGAGATGTGTAGGCACTAAGGTACGGATGGATCCAACAAGTGAATAATGGGCAAATCATGAACTTTCATGAATGTACATTGATCTTATGTAATCAACCTAGAGTGTATAGTGTTGATTATTTATCCCTCATGAATGACCAACCTAGAGTGTATAGTATTGGCACTGACTTGAGATTATCCTTCATAAGTTGTCAACCTACAGTGTATAGTATTGACCATTCACTTAAGATTTTCCATGAATGCAAATCTATCAAATTAAGGGATTAATCTCTTTATAAAATCACCAATCCTAGAGTGTATAGAATTGATGCTTAATCTCTCACAAGCAACCAATATAGAGTGTACTCGAGGAGTGTACTCTCATTTGACCTATCCATTCATGTGATCTTAAGCAGACCAAGTAGAGTGTATACCTAATCAACTACTCAATTAATTCCCTCAATTAATTAGCAAAGAGAGGAGTGCACAGTCAATGACGATCAATTAAGGAAAGTAATTAAAACAATGAATGAAACATAATTGATAGATTTATAGTAAAGAAAAAGTTCATTACAAAGCCCAACATCCACAAGTGTTCACATCAATCCCTTATTGGGATATCTAGCTACTCATGACAAATACATGAAAATAAATAGGAGAAGAGAGATAGAGAAGACCCATGTAGAACTCCTTCTTCTTGAAGCTTGAATCCAATCTCCTAAGTGTCCTTGAGTAGATAGGTGGGAGAGATTCCTAGATCTAGGTTAGAAGTTAGTGATGTTAAGGAGAGAAAAGGAGTGTTCTTGGAAGAGGTTGGTGGTGTGTGTTTGTTTTTTAGACCTAACATATGATCATATATATATATATGTTTTTCGAAATAGGTCTGATTTTGGTGATGTAGCTACATCTGACGCCCGTATAGCATGGGTAAGGTACCCGTGCAGTATTCATTTTTCTTTCTGGTTTGGGCAATATGCACGGGTAAGGTACCTGTGCACTGAGCTTTTCCTGATTTCCATCCTTCGGTGCGTGAGTAATGAAAATACATTATAAGCCTGGGCCTCATAAAATAGAGGGGGGGGGGTGTGAATAGTTTTTAATCAAGTTAATTACCAATTTTCCTTGATTAGTCAATATTAAAAAAATCACCCCATAAACAAACATACAAAATCAAGTAAAAAGTGCAGAAATTAAAGAACACTTGATTTTTTACGTGGAAACCATTCAACAAGGTAAAAACAACGGGATATCCTTCTAGCCACACACGATCACAGGAATCCACTATATGAATAAAAGGTTACATGCTCAAGTGATACTCAGACTCTCACTCTCGACAACCCCAGGCTATGGACACTGCCACTTGCCACTCTTGGTTCAATCCCTAGTGATATCCCCTGATCCACTACTCTTGGCGTGATCACCTCTTACTCTACCCCGCAGGCCTTTTACAGTGGCACTTGACCAATGCTTGCCAACCATACCTTGTTGCAAGACTTGAATGCTTGTGCAACTTCACCCCGAAGCCACAAGACTTTGACTCATTGACGAGAATTAAAAGTCTAAATGAATATATGTCAATAT
This sequence comes from Dipteronia sinensis, assembly GCA_033220585.1. NCBI lineage: Eukaryota > Viridiplantae > Streptophyta > Magnoliopsida > Sapindales > Sapindaceae > Dipteronia > Dipteronia sinensis. Next base: position 49,351,373 of record CM065636.1, on the reverse strand, counting down.
TCTAAATGCAATAAAGTGCAAGACCAAAAACAATATGCTTAATTAGATGTTGAGATGCAAATCTAACAACCTAATTATCAAACAAGCCTACATGCACACACATGAGGTCTTAGTTAGATGTAGAGTAATTCTAACAACCTAATTGTCAATTAAGCTCACATAAACATTCATGAACTTGACTAGATGCACAAAGCTAACCTAATCATCAATTAAGCATACATGAATATTTATGGATTAACTATTTAGGCATAAATGACCTAATAATGCAAATTATCACAAACAAACCCAATCAAGCAATTTAGACTCATAAATATATGCAATAAAGTGAGTCAAGGTATTTAATCGAGCAATAAATACCTAATCTAGAGTAAGTAGAACAACAAATGATATTCAATGAAGTTCTAACTTACCCAGTCATGAAACCATGAAGACCCATGCTCAAATGATATTGAATGATGCAAGATGGAGATGGGTTTTGGGTTTGGAGAGTTAAGTAAACTCAAATGGAGCTTTCTCTCTCTAGACTCTCTATATCTCTCTCTCTAGTATTTCTTCAATTTTAGAGGAGTTAGTGAAGAAGAAGAGATAAAGAGGTTTATATATGGGGAGTCACGAGGTAATGGGAAAAGACCAAAATGCCCCGAAATCAGCGCAGTGAGCGGGTAGGAGACTCGCGCACACACCCGCACACTCACCCGTACAGAAAGGAAACCCGAGAAGCACATCCTCAGTGCACGGGTACTGCATAGGTATGGTACCTGTGCACAACCAGTGCAAAAATAGACCCTATAAGGCTCAAGGGCACTGCACGGGTACAGCGTGGGTAAGGTACCCGCGCACACAGAGACATGGGAGGTCTTTCATCGCGCTAAAATACGCATATCATTGTGCATACGTGAACGTTTCCGGTCAATCATCAGGAAACAAATTACAATACATAAAACCACACTTAAATCTATAAATGAAGTGCAAGTGTGATTGTGAAACAGGATGCACACATATAAACAAAAAGAACACAAATGCAAGATGAAACAAGGCATGCATGAAGTGTGTGTGTGTGTGTGCACCTAAAATCTTCAAGAGACAAAGCCAAGTGAGTATACCTTTTGCTCTTGAAGTCATGGAGATGCTTGGAATCTTGCCAACGAGGACCTAAGCTACCCATTGCACAATCATCCCCAATAAGGTGTGGTTTGTCATTGTTAACGAAAATTTAGCTCGGGGCAATAAATCTCAGTTAGCACCCTCGAGATCATTACCACGTAGGTGATGACGAAGGTAAAATGTATATATATAACAATGCCTAATGAAATGACAAGGAAACAAAGATATTATTAGCTACTCAAAAGAATAAAAAAAAGGCTTCCTCTATTGATAATATGTGATATACATCTCTCTCTCTCTAATTGATCTGACTTTTCTCTAGGGTGTAGTTGGGTACTTGTCGTTGTTAGGATTATGCTCAATAGCAAGAGTGTAATATTGTAATTGACAATCTTTTCATATAAATAAAATGATTTCTGATTCTGCAAAATCTTATAGCATTTATAATTATAATTGTCAAAGTAAATAATCATAAGGTCAAAAGACTATGAGATATGAAGAATTGTTTTTACATCCGGATATGTATGAGGTAGACACAATTCTTTAGTTAGTCTTGAATAAAGTTCACAACTTAAGTTAAAGGTTGGGCACCTCTATCTTGATAAAGTTGTAGAATTCTTTTACTAGCATTTGAGTGGGATCAAATGAGTTATGATGAGTCTAAAATCATCGAAAGGTTTTCGAGTAAAAGAATCTAGTGCATTTGGTGCATTGAACTGGATCACAATGAAATACTTTATCTAGAACCGTCACTAGATATAAGTCTTTTCATTATCAGGACAATCGGAGAGTCTATCTAAATCCTGAGATAAATGATGGACTTATGGTTGCAAGTATTATCATTTGAGCTGTCAATGAGTACGATTATATAGCATAGTCTATCCTCGATAGTTTGGTGGTATTCATTTGTTAATCGATAGAGGACTTCATTTATAGATATGGACATCGTGGCTCCATTTATTAAATGAGAGTATAGTATCATCATATGGATGTTTTGAGGTATTGGATATTAAATTTCAACGTTGAGTTTTCAATAATGATTATTGAAGACATGGCTTCTGGAAAAGTCAAAATATCCAAGTTCAAAATGTGGTCATATGAGGAAATATGGTAACTTGGAGAGCTATAGGCGGTCTATGAGCTCTTGGCGATTACTGATATTATTCATGAGGATACACCAACTCCTATAAGATTGTCTAGGGTATGAATGAGAAACATCTCCTTATTCTATCTTTATTTAAGAGTTCAATTTTAGCTCTTTAGTGGAATGAGTTAAAATTAATAGATCGGACCTAAGTGAATCATTTGTTGATTGTGATTAGGTTATGTCTATTGAAGCTTAAATTTAGATAGCCCGCCATGATCCACAATCCACACGTACTTGCATGGATCACTTGATATATTCTACCGGACCAATTTATGGGTCCATCTAGAATTGCATTTAATATATTAAGAATATAATATGTCTATTATTTATTTAATGGGCTGCACTATTATATTAATATATTAAAAGGAGACATGTAGGCTTGTTTCTTTTAGTAAGAATAAGTCTGGTTCACATGTGGGCTTTTATTTAAAGTCTAATGGATTAAATAAAATAAGAAAAATAATATTGGGCCCATATATATATGGTGTGGGCGGCAAGGCTAAATAAAATAGCCCAAGATATTATTTTATTTTATTGTTTTGATTAAATGGGAATTAATTAATTATTTAATTAATTAATAGTTTAAATCAAAATCTTTTCCTGATCAGTAAATTAAATACTATGTGTTGGATTAGAGTTGGAATTCTTTTAAGTGATAGGAGTCCTAATGTGGTAAGGATTAAGACCACATACACTCCTTATTATACAAAGAATTCGGCCACCACTAGTCCTACAAGGGTTAGGATTCTTGAATTGATAGGAATTAGGAAAAGGATAATTCCTTTTCAAGTAAGGAAATTAACCAACCCTAGATTTCCTATTCAATGAATTTGGCCAACCCTACTTGGTGAAGGAGAAAATTCGGCCAACCTATAAATATAAGGTTATGAATTTTCGGCCACTAAGAAGAAAAATAGAGAGAGTTTTTTGTTTGTTTTGAAAATAAAAAATCCTACTCTATACACAGAGATTTTCGGCCAAGAGAGAAAAAGAAAATAAGTTCTCATTCGATAGTGCACTTACAAGCCTTTAACATCAAAAGGTTTTGTGCACACTTTCGATTTAGGGTTACGCGAGTTTCAATCATATTGATTGTGAATTCAAAAGTGACCGGAACTATTTTTTTAGGCTCTTGGTGTTTTACTATTGAAGATCAAGATCAGAAATTCCATACATCCATTCTAAGGTAAGCAATTCAAAGAAAAAAGGAGACCACGCTCCTAGGTGATTCACGTACGTGCTAGGATTGAAGATCTTGCGGATTACCATCGACGTAAGTCAATCGGATCACGCGACAAGAGGTATTTAACTGTAACCGTATATTTGAGTTTGATTAATTAAAGGGTTAAGGTTCAAATCTTTTGAAAAATTTTAAACTATACGAAAATTATTTTTTCGCCTTCCGCTGCGGTTTTTAGTTAATTTTTCCCTACAATTGGTATCAGAGCCTTGGTTGTACCCTTAAATTAATTAACGTATATATACGTGAATCTATTTCTTTTTATTGTGATTATGCATGTTTTAGAAAGAGATGGCACTCTAGGTATTCGCATATATAATTACATGTCGAATGTATGGATTTATATATGTTGTTATAAAGTGAATTGTTATTGCTCAATTTTGGTCCTAGATTTTCCATATAATTTTTGTTTCGGAATTGTAACAAGAAAGGTGGCCTATTATCGTCACAAGTTCCTTCTTGATAGTTGCTTAATTTTTTTTTGTTATATAAAATAGTGCAGTTTTTTTTAATGTATTAAAAATACTACAGTTTTTTTTAGTGCAGTTTTTTATTTGTAAATAAAAAAAAATATATATATATATTTCTGCAGTATTTTATTGTATAAAATAAGTTGTAATATATTCAAGATTCGAAGACTCGAAGATTTGAAGAAATTGGAGCATCCGGAACCGAGCTTGGCACCCGCGCGCCCCGAGACAACAAGCGCGCACGCAACCAAGCGTGCAGCTGCGCTTGTTGCGGTGCAGCAGCGCGCTCGACCCATGCATGGGCTGGCCATGCGGCAGCTCATGCCCTTGCATGGGCTAGGCGTGCGCATGGGCTGCTTGGTGATCTTCGGGCGCGCGAGTTACGTGCGCGAGATTGTCGCTTGAAGTCTTGTTCGCCAAGAAAGGAGTTTTTTTGTATTCCGTACAATTGTAATTTACATGCTTTTCTAGGATGGACCAAAATTGTGGCTATTTATTTTTATGTATAAATATTACAATATTTGTTACTGTATGATAACATGTCATATAGAATAAGAGTGCCACTCATATATCTCTTTTGGTATGAACATGCATTGAATGATTTAGGTATCTAATTGGCATCTAGATAACTTGGTAAAATCATTCTTTGGAATTTAATCACACGCCTTAAATAATTGAGTGGGAGAAGGTGTGTTAGAGCACCTATGGCCTCCAAGGTTAGTTAAGCTTTATTATTTATTGGTAATCCCCCCGAGGGGCGTCCATAAATGGAATTTAGCAAAATACTTCCTTACAAGGATAGACTAGACAATTGACTCAAACGAGATCTACTCCCAGAGGAGGGATTTTCGTGAGAGAAAATTGAGGGTCGATATCTTGGTAACACACTCAATGTAATTTTATTAATATCCTCCCGAGAGTTCTTGTTAATTAAATTGCAAGGCTAAAATTGAAAACGTTGGTTGTTATGTTAACAATTAGGTGGGACCTAGTCCAACTAGTAAATGGTGCGAACTCCCGAAGGAGGCGTAACATTTATGGGTGTTGGATCACCGTTGAATTTTTCACAATTGAGTTATTTAATTAATTCAAGATAAATATTCGAAAGTGCTTTATCATGATTATTTACTTATATATGCTTTTTGTTTTATTCAGAAATCATGACCCCATCACTTATGAACATCCTGAAAGATAACACTTTAACTAGAAATAATTATGTCACAGGGAAAAGGAAAATTGGGTTGTTGCTGCAAAGTGAAAAACATAAGTTTGTTCTAACTACTCCTAAACCACCTGCTCCTAATAATGAATCAAGTATTTTGCAAAGAGATGAGTATGAGCAGTGGAAGACCTCAGAATGATATGGCCAAATGTTACATTATGGCTACTATCTCCAACGTGTTGCAACAGCAGCATGAAGGAATAAGGTCTGCTGCTGATATTATGATGTCTCTGGAAGAGATGTTTGCTATGCGGTCTAGGATGACTAAGAGAGAGGCAGTGACTGCTTTTATGAATCTTAGGATGAAACCTGGACAGGCTGTGAAAGATCACATGATGAAAGTCATAGCACATCTAAATATTGCAGAATTAAATGGCACTGAGATAGATGGTGAGACCAAAATTGACATGGTTGTCAACTCACTATCAGATTCCTTTGATCAGTTCAAGTTGGACTACACCTTGAACAAAAAGGAATACACCTTGCAGGGCCTGATGCAAGATGTTCAAAGCGTTGAAAAGATCCTTGTGAAAAGCAAAGGTCAAGAGATTCATATGGTTGGTAAAGTTGCTTCTATTAAGACCCGTCAGAAGGTCAAGAAACAACAGAAGAAAAAGCAACTTGGGCCTACCAAGAAGGAGACCAAGAAAGAAACCAAGATCAAAGGGAAATGCTTCCTTTGTGGTGAAAAGGGACATTGGAAAAGAAATTGCCCAAAGTCCCAGAACAAGAAGGAAGAAGGTAATATTAATTATCTTGAAACATGTTTTCTGGCAGATTCTACAGATTCTTGGATCATAGACTCTGGAACCACTAATCATATTTGTTATTCCTTACAGGGGTTCCAAGAAAGGAGAAGGCTGAATAAGAATGAAATCAATTTGCGCTTGGGCAATGGATCGTTAGTGTCTGCAAGTGCAGTGGGAGATATTAGAGTTATTATAGATTCTAGTAGGCATTTAGATTTAATAGACGTTTATTATGTACCTCAATTCAAGAGGAATTTAATTTCAGTTTCTTGTTTAAATAAATTTGGATATTCGGTTACTTTTAATAAAGCTTTTATTATTAGTAAGAATGACAAAATTGTTTGCAAAGGTACATTGGAAAACAGTCTATTCTTTTTGCATAGAAATATCTCTCACTCGTTAGACACAGAAATAACGGAACCTAATCATAAAAGAGTAAAATTATCAAAAGATGAAACCTACCTTTGGCATTTACGCCTAGGTCACGTTAACCTTAATATGATTAAAAGATTGGTATGTGACGGACCTTTAAGTGACTTAAAGGCTGATGATCTACCAACTTGTGAATCTTGTTTGGAAGGTAAAATGACCAAAAGGTCATTCAATACCAAAGGTGCAAGAGCCATTGAATGTTTAGGACTAATACACACTGATGTATGTGGTCCTATGAGCATTAAAGCTAAAGGTGGATATGAGTACTTCATCACCTTCACAGATGATTACTCAAGTTTTGGTTATGTGTATCTCATGTGACATAAGTCAGATGCTTTTGACATGTTCAAAGCATTCAAAGCTAAAGTAGAAAATCAGCTTGAGAAACGCATAAAAATCTTGAGATCTGATTGTGGTGGAGAATATCTATCTGGTGAGTTTCAGCAATATCTTATTGATAATGGGATAGTTTCTCAGTTTACTGCACCAGGTACACCTCAACAAAATGGGGTAGCAGAAAGGAGAAATAGAACTCTTTTGAACATGGTTAGGTCTATGTTGAGTTATTCAACACTTCCTATTACTTTTTGGGGATATGCTCTACAAACTGCAATATATATTCTAAATGTGGTACCATCGAAGTCGGTTCCTAGAACACCATATGAGTATTGGATTGGGCGAAAGCCTAGTTTACAACACATAAGGATATTTGGTTGTCCTGCACATGTGTTAAAAGGAAAGACAGAAAAGATGGAGTCCTGTTCGAAAACATGCATATTTGTGGGGTATCCAAAAGGAACTAAAGGATATTATTTCTATAGTCCTTCAGATCTAAAAGTGTTTGTTTCAACAAATGCTACATTTCTGGAAAAGGACTATATGAATGATTTTGTTCCCAAAAGTAGAATTGTCCTGAATGATATGTCAGGAGATACAATTCCACAAGAGGTTTCACAACCCAACCCAATTGTAATTTCCACTCCAACACAAAATCAACAACCTACCATTCCTCGTCGTAGTGGGAGGGTTAGAACCCAACCTGAAAGATACATCGGTCTAGGAGAATCTGTTGAGAATCTCCCTGACGACGATGATCCCTACACGTACAAGGAAGCAATGGAGGATGTTGATTGTCACCATTGGCAAAAAGCAATGCAATCTGAGATTGAATCTGTTAACGGGAATTTTACTCGGGATGAGAAATCTCTGTTAACGACCTCGAGACCACTACCACGTAGGTGGTGGCCGAAATTATTTATATATGTGACAATGGTTTATCTAGTGATAAATAAACAAGAACATTTTTATTTGACATGCATGGTACACGAGTACAAAGATTTTTCTCTCGTTTCTCTCAACATTCTTTGGTAAATGGTCGATTACTAGTCGTATGCCTGTCGAATAGTAGTCTCCTCTTTTTCGTTTCTTTTCTTTTCTATTTATACATGGTTTGTAGGTCAACAGACTGATTCTCCCTTGATTGTCTCAATAATTGTCTCAGTCTCTTCCTTATCGGGCGGGATTTCTTGCGTTAAATCATTTGACTTTTAGATTGACGTCCGAATTGAGAGTATCGTGGTAGAGATCAGCTTGTTTCCTTTTGGATTTCATTACTTATATAGATAACGCTTCCAGGTACAATTTAATTCATTCCTTGTATCCTTCCAGTACGATCCTTATAGGAGTCGTGGGACATGACGAATATGGTATGATGCATCAACCAGGGAGGTTCGATCCTTATAGGAGTCGTGGGACATGACGAATATGGTATGATGCATCAACCAGGGAGGTTGTTTAGTATTTCGACCTTGATGTCTGAGAAGTTTCATCCAGCTTGGAGCTAGATCTGGCTTCTCTTGACTTTTCCGAAGCTAGACGTGGCCTTGACTGACCTTTTTGAAACTGGGTGTGGCTTCGAATCACCTCGCGGCCATCTAGGGACATTCTTCTGTGTCAATCGAGGTACAGACGGGTTTCTTGAGCATTTGCAAGATGACCTTGACTTCTGGGAGCTTCTAGTTTTGATGATGCGGGCTAAGCCCGATCATTCTGGGTTCTATCTTGGATGTTTCCGGAGCTTGCCCTTGTTCTTGGGGTGGTATCGAAGTTCGGCTCTAGATAGAGAGGTCTCCTGGTGGAAGTTCTCGGGTTCGGGCTTTATCCCAGATGTTTCTGGAGCCCGCCCTTGTGCCTGGGGCGGCATCGTAGATTGGCTCTGGATATAGAGGTCTTTAGGTGAAACTTTCGGGTGTGGAACCAGGTCTAGTAGGTGGAAAATTTCCCTTTGGTCCTTAGCCAATTTTGGCTATTAACAGAAGTCCCCTCTGACTTGAACACCAGACGTCGAGCTCGGGGTTGAGGTCAGATTCTCACTTTATTTTGGAAATCTTCCTCTTTTACCGTTACTGAAATTTTTGGAAATTTCTTCATTTGAGTGACGTGTTGTGAATCGACTATTTTATCTTCGAATTAATCTGATCACGTTACGGCAGTCCCCGAGATTTTTTACCGTTACCAGGATCTTGGGGAGATCTTCCTCTTAACTGCGTAAATGATGTGGCATGAGATGTTTAGCTCGCTTTAGAGTTTAACCCGGTTACGTTACCGAGTCAATTTTTACCGTTACCAAACGAGTATCCTGGTAACTTAAGCTGTTGCCTTCCTGCCTATATATATGCATGTTTTCCTCCTCGTCTTCCTCACATCTTCTCGAGCGAAAAGAACCTTTTGTTGAGAAATATTTCCACAGTTTTTTCCCCAAGCTTGCTTCTTTCTTCATTCTTCGTCTTCTATTCTTTCTTCATTCTTCGTCTTCTATAATGTCGAAACATAGTCGTGATTCAAATGATTCCATATTCGACGGCGAGGAGGTCATCAGTCTTAGTCTGGTGAAGCGGGCTAGGAGGAGTTCTGACGGTGATGATTCCCCGCCCACATCACAACGTCAGCGATCCAGTAGGAACGTATCTATCGGGACTGGGTTCTCCAATCATCCTGACCACCCTTTAGATATTGTTGATGATGATTCCGACAAAGAAACGACCGGCGGCGCTGCGGGGGAGCGTCGGGTCTAGGCTCCTGGTCCCTTTGGGGAGAGGCTCACTCCCTACGATTTCTGGGTCATCCTTGATTCCACCGTTGACCCGGTGTCCATCGACCGCTTGAGGTCAAAGTTTGGCATTCCCGACATTGTATCCATCTCGGTGCCTCCCAAGAACTTCAAGTTTTTCAACCCCCCTAAAGGTGTGCTTCCGATCCATGTGGTCGCTCTTGAGAACAGGGTCAGGCTTCCTCTCCATCCGACCCTTCGACGGGCTCTAAACGCCATCCAGGTCGCTCCCCTTCAGTTAATGCCGGGCTTCTGGAGGCATTTGATTGGCTTCCTTGAGTTATGGAGGGAGCAATGCCAAATGAGTAAAGTGACAAGGGAGCCAGATGCGGAGGAGCTGGCGTATCTTTTTCAGATTGAAAGCTTATCTGGGGCTCCTCGGGGTCAGTTCTACGCAAAGGCCAAGAACAAGCTCAATTTCATCGTTCCTGGTGCTTCGAAGAAGGATCCCGTATGGAAAGAAGAATGGATCATGGCGGGGGATGACTAGGGGAGCTCGATTTTCATCGGAGGGCATGAATTCGAGGCTCCTACGGCTTTCAGTGACAAGCCTTCCTGGGACCGAGACTCTCTGCCTGCCGAGTCCGAAGCCGTCTTAAAGGCTATTCTAGCCCGAAATTACCTGAATTTGATGTTCCCTACCGCTGAAGCTTTTGACCCTCGTAGGGTGCACAAATATCTACGGATTTCAGACGCTATTCCTCGTAAGTATCCTTGTGTAGCTTCTTCTTATTACTTAGCTTGATTCTAACATTTTTTTTTCTGTTTATTCACAGTCTTTGTCGTGGAGCCAGCCACCCGACACGTCTCGAGCTCTCCTCAACGTGGAGCTTCTCTTCCCTCTTCTGGGGTCGAGCCTGCCCTGGCTTCTTCTGTCTCTCCGGCTGGGTCTTAGATGGCCACTCTGGCCTCACGGGCTTTCCGGGCTTTGGGTAAAGCTCCCCAGGTAGTTGGCCGGACTGTTTCTGCCCCCTCAGCCATGGCTGCTAAAGTCGCTACGCCTTCGACTCAAACATCCGATTCAGCTACGCTTCCAACAACCAAAGCCTCGGAGGTTTCAGGGAAAGATGTCGCGAAGGCTCCTTCCGACCGTTCCCGGCCTCGGTCGAGCTCGATAGGGCAGGATGAGGTCTTGGAGCAGTTCATAGCATCCTGTCCGGGTGGCGCGATCTCTATGATGGCTTCTATGCCTTTGGACGTCCTTATAACCAAGGGGTCTGCTATCTTGGCTGAGGTAATTGTATGTCCTTCACGCCCCTTTTTTTTGTTAACTCGTTTAGTTTCTAACTCAGGTTTTATATTTGTAGGCCTTTAAGGTCAATGTCGCGATGGGCCAGCAGGTAGCCCTTCTCTGTGATCGAGCTGTAAAAGTCGAAGCTGAAGCCGAGAAGGCCAGGGAACTGCTCAAGGAGGCTCGGTTTCTAGTGGAAGAGGTGACTTCCAGCCAGGGCAAAATTAAGCTCGAGATGGCCGAGGTTCGCTGCGATCATGAGAGGATGAAGCAATCTTTCGATCAGGAGCGTCTTCAATCTCTCCGGCGGGCTAGGCAGCGAGACTCCTGGAGATCTGAGGCTAGGAAGCTGGACCTTGAGAACCGGTCTCTGATTACTCAAGTGGCCAAGCTGCAAGCTGATACGGAGACCTCCTTTAGCGATGGGTATTTTTATGCTTCATTTCAGGCCGCAGAAGCTCTTCCTCCTTCTTTTGATTTGTCGTCTATTGCGGGCTGGGACAGACAGGAAATAATGCTCAAAGCTGCTGAGTTATATCGTCCTGAAGGTGACAAGGTGGTCCTTTCTAGCCCGGTAGGAATTGGGATGCATCCCACTCAGTCAGATCCCTCAGTCCATCTTCCTTCCTTTATCCCCTCAGGTCCTGGGGAATCGTCCAGCAAAGTGATGTTCTCTCGATCCTAGGAGGACCAATCGGGAGCTGGTGAAGAGGTTAGGAGCCCATCTGATGATCCAGCTTTAACAGAGATGGAGGTCGATAGGAGCCAGATGGGGCCCTTGGCAGCTCTTCTCGACGCGGCTATTCCTCATGAAGTTATGGATGTGATCAATGAAGTTTTGGATGAAGAGCCAGCTGATCATCCGATAGAGCCTCTAAACGGAGGAGCGGTCGGCGAGGATAACCCAGATGGACAGCTACCTGTTGAGAGGGTTGATGCTGAGGATCAGCAGGGAGGAGGAGGGCCAGCGGAGGGGAGCCATGATAGCCCCACAGCTTGAAGCGGACGACTTGTTTTTTATTGCCCAGAAAAGGTGGTGGGCACCCTGCTTTGCCATTGTCAGTTTTTCTTATTTTTCCTTCTTCTTTTTGTAGCCCGAATTCGGGGATTGGGCTCACCATTTGGATGTAGCCTTATCGGGGGATAGGCTCCCTTTGTCCTTAATGATTAATTGACTCGCCTCTTTGAGAACTTTATTCTGCTTCTGGTCTTGAATGGTATCCAGAGTAGCATCGGTAGCATCAATTAAGATTCGTGTAGGCAATTATGATGATTTTGATCCTGCACACGAAAGCAAACATTATATACATGGGGTGATAACCCAACAAAGACATCAGGAATGCTACTTAGCTATTTCCTAGTCTTTGAGATCCGGCGGGCAACTATGCCTTTACACTCAGATCCTTCTTGGGGTAATAGCCCGACCAAGGCATCAGGAGTGCTATCGAGCTATTTCCTGGTCTCGAGATCTGGAAGGCAACTATGCTTTTACACTCAGATCCTTTTTGGGGGTGGTAGCCCAACAAAGGCATCAGGAGGGCTATTAAGCTATTTCTTGGTCTCGAGATCTGGAAGGCAACTATGCTCTTACACTCAGATCCTTCTTGGAGGCGGTAGCCCGACCAAGGCATCAGGAGGGCTATCGAGCTATTTCATCGTCTCGAGATTTGGAAGGCAACTATGCTCTTACACTCAGATCCTTCTTGGAGGTGGTAGCCCGACCAAGGCATCAGAAGGGCTATCGAGCTATATCCTGGTCTCGAGATCCGGAAGGCAACTATGCTCTTATACTCAGATCCTTCTTGGGGGTGGTAGCCTGACCAAGGCATCAGGAGGGCTATCGAGCTATTTCCTGGTCTCGAGATCTGGAAGGCAACTATGCTCTTACACTCAGATCCTTCTTGAGGGTGGTAGCCCGACCAAGGCATCAGGAGGGCTATCGAGCTATTTCCTGCTCTCGAGATCCGGAAGGCAACTATGCTCTTATACTCAGATCCTTCTTGGGGGTGGTAGCCCGACCAAGGCATCAGGAGGTTTATCGAGCTATTTCATGGTCTCGAGATCTGGAAGGCAACTATGCTCTTACACTCAGATCCTTCTTGGGGGTGGTAGCCTGACCAAGGCATCAGGAGGGCTATCGAGCTATTTCCTGGTTTCGAGATCTGGAAGGTAACTATGCTCTTACACTCAGATCCTTCTTGGGGGTGGTAGCCCGACCAAGGCATCAGGAGGGCTATCGAGCTATTTCCTGGTCTCAAGATCTGGAAGGCAACTATGCTCTTACACTCAGATCCTTCTTGGGGGTGGTAGCCCGACCAAGGCATCAGGAGGGCTATCGAGCTATTTCCTGGTCTTGAGAGGTTTATGTCGATTTCCCATTCAAGTGTATAGTCACTAACATTGAACATAGTTGGAGACAAAGATGGAAGAGAAAAGGAAAATGGCTTTATTGATGATTGAGATGTAGTACATCTTTATTAGGACCTGTAATGAAAACTAAGTGGGGGTAGTCTGCTTAAGAACTCCTTTCAAGGGTAGAATTTCTTCAAATGGTCTGCATTCCAAGTGTGATTGATGGGTCGTCCGTCCATGTCTTCGAGTTTGTAAGCTCCATTGCGAACAATTAGCTTTATCAAATATGGCCCTTCCCAATTTGGACTTAAGACTCCATCCGACCTTTTTCTAGTATTCAGTGTTACTTTCCTAAGTACCAGATCCCCTTCCTTGAATTTTCAGGCTTTAACCTTTTGGTTGAAGTATCTACCGATCCTGCTCTGGTAGATCGCCACTTTCTCTGCTACCCGGTCTTGCTTTTCTTCTAAGAGGTCTAGACTAGCCCGGAGCTTGACTTCGTTACTTTCGGGCCCAAAGTGCAGTACCCTGAACGAGGTCAGTTTATGCTGGATAGGGAGGACTGCTTCAACCCCGAAGGCTAGGGAGTAAGGCGTTTCTCCAGTAGCTGTCTTTTTGGTAGTCCGGTATGCCCAAAGGACTTCTGGTAGCTCTTCGGCCCATTTACCTTTCCTTTGCTAAAGCTTCTTCTTCAGAAGTTTCTTGATTGTCTTGTTGGTGGATTCCACCAGCCCGTTAGTTTGGGGATGAGCCACTGAAGCGAACCTGAGGTCGATCCCCAACCCCTGGCAGAAATCTTTGAATCGGGCGTTGTCGAATTGCTTCCCTAGGTCGGCTACAATGATGAGAGGGGTCCCGAACCTGCATACCACGTTAGTCTTGATGAACTTGGTTATATTCTTTTCTGATATTCGAGCTAGAGGCCCTGCCTCGACCCATCTTGTGAGGTAGTCAATAGCCACGATAGCATGTTTCATCTGTTCTGGAGCGGTAGGAAGTGGCCCAATTAGGTCGATTCCCCACATGGCAAAGGGGTAAGGTGATCTGAGGGACGACAGTCGCTCGGGTGGCTGGTGGCTCAAGTTTGAGGTTCTTTGACAAGGTTCGCAGGATTACACAAAACTCTTTGCATCTTGATGGATGGTCGGCCAGTAGTACCCCATATGAAGCACCTGATAGGCTAGAGCTTCCCCACCTATGTGGTTCCCACAATCCCCAGAATGGACCTCTCTCAATGCCCACTTAGCATCATTGGGATGCAAGCACCTAAGTAAGGGGAGGGATCTGCCCCTCCTGTAGAGGTATCCGTCCACCATACAGTATCGAACTGAGAGTCTCTTAACTCTTTGGGCTTGGTTGGGCTCTTCAGGAAGCTCTCCTTCAAGGAGATAGGTGACAATTGGGTCCATCCAGCAAGGTAAGCGATCCAGGGAACAAATTTCTCCATTTGGGGCTATGCTTGGCTGGGTGATTACTTGGAGAGGAATTCCCCTTGGTAGGGATTGGCCTCCGTTCGCCGCTATCTTAGCCAGAACATCTGCGCGATGGTTTTGGTGTCGAGGCACCTGATCGATCTTAAGTCCCTTAAATTTGCTTTTCAGCAACCGAGCTAGATTTAAGTAGGCCACCATATTATCTCCTTTTGCCTGGTGGACCCCAGTCACCTGGTTTACAACAAGCAATGAATCGCTCTTGACCTGCAGGTAGTCGGCCTTTAGCTCGATGGCTACCTTCATCCCGGCTAGGAGGGCTTCATATTCCGCTTCATTGTTGGTAGCTTTAAACTCGAATCTGAAACAGTGACAGAATTCAGTTCCTTCCGGATCTATCAAAACTATGCCAGCTCCTCCCCTAGCTCGTCCGGATGCTCCTCTGAAAAGAGGATCCATGGCTTGCAGCCCTTCGGCCAATTTTCAACCTCGGATATCTTGTCAGGGTCCTCGTTTGATACTGAGGGTTCAACTGGATCTGGGATCGCTGAGAATTCTGCCACGAAGTCGGCTAAAGCCTGTGCCTTAATCGTAGTCCGGGGCTTATACTTTAAGTCGAACTGAGTGAGCTCTAGTGCCCATAAAACTAACCTTCCTGACACATCTGGTCTTTGCAAGAATTGACAGAGGGGTTGGTCTGTTACCACTGCTATTGTGTGAGCTTGAAAATAGGGATGGAGTTTCCTCGCTGAGATCACCAGAGCATAAGCGAGCTTCTCCAGGAGAGCGTAGTTTCTTTCTGATTTGGTCAGGGCATGACTCACATAGTATTAGGTCTTTGAAAACCGTCGCTACAATCCTTGGCCAAAGCCCCGCTTACTGCAGTTTCTGATACAGCCAGGTAAATCTGCAGCTCATCTCCGAGAACCGGCTTGACTAACAAAGGGGGGCTTGTTAGGTATTCCTTCAAAGCTTGAAACGCATGCTCGCTCTCCTGGCTCCTTTTCATGTTCTTCCCTTGTTTGATGGCCTTGAAGAAAGGAAGGCATTTATCGGTGGAGCGAGAGATAAACCTGTTGAGTGCTGCCACCCGTCCAGTCAGGATCTGTACTTGCTTGAGCGAGGTCGGGGATTCCAAGTCCAGGATAGCTTTGATTTTTTCTGGGTTGGCTTCGATACCTCTCTCATGAACCATGAAGCCCAGGAACTTTCCTGCCGTTACCCCAAAAGCACATTTGGAGGGGTTCAAACGCATCTGGTTTTCCCTCAGTATGAGGAAGGTTTTGCGAAGGTCTTCCTGATGTCTCTTTGTGGTTGGGGATTTCGTGATCATGTCGTCGATATATACTTCCATCGTCCTCCCTATCTCGGGCTTGAACAATTTTTTAACCAGCCGCTGGTATGTGGCCCTTGCATTCTTCAAACCAAACGGCATCACCTTGTAGCAGTATAAGCCCTGCCCAGTAATGAAACTGGTCTTATCTTGGTCAGCCGGGTGCATTTTAATTTGGTTGTATCCTGAGAACGCGTCCATAAAACTCAAAAGTTTATTTCCGGATGTGGAGTTAACCAGCTGGTCGATCTTTGGCAAAGGAAAACTGTCTTTCGGACAAGCCCGGTTGAGGTCGGTGTAGTCGATACACATACGCCAATTTCCGTTCGCTTTCGTGACCATGACTACGTTAGCGATCCATTCGGGGTAACGTACCTCTCTGACGAACCCCGCTTTGGTCAATTTATCAACCTCTTCCTGTACCGCCGCGTTCCTATCAGTGTTAAAATGACGCCTCTTCTGCTTGATGGGCTTGACCATTGGATCTACTGCTAGCTGGTGGGTGGCCAACGATGCAGGGATTCCAGGCATTTCATTATGGTTCTAGGCGAAGATGTCGCTGAATTCCCTGAGAAGATCAATCAGTCCTCTTTTTACTTCTGGCTCAAGGGCGGCTCCGACCTTGACGGTCTTGGAAGGATCGTCAGTCCTGACGGATATCTCTTCTAGTTTATCCACGGGCTACCCGCTGGCCCATTCCTTACCTCTTTCATCCTCGTAGGGCATGATAGGTTCATCCTCCGGATGCCCAATATGTTCTGCGGGCTCCTTCTCCTCCTGGATTATCTGGGATGTGTCCATGTCTTCTTGGATTACTGTCACCTGTACACACTGCTATGCTAGGGCTGTAGGATTAGCAGATACTGCTTAGCATTTCCTGGCTGCCTACTGGTCTCCGCGTACCTCTCCTACCTTGGTTCCAACCGGGAATTTCAAACTGTTGTGGTATATGGACAAGACTCCCTTGAGAGAGGACAGGAAAGGTCTCCCTAAGATGGCGTTGTAGGCCGATGGGGTGTCCACCACAACAAAGTCGGTCATTACGTTCTGTTGGAGCGGGGTGACCCCGATGATTACTGGGAGGATCATTGACCCCACTGGTATGATCGAGTCCCCAGTGAAACCGTAAAGTGGAGTGGTATAGCTGTTGTAGCAATGTTGCTTCAGGTTTAGTTTTTCCAGGGTATCTTTGAAGAGGATATCGACACTACTTCCTGTATCCACGAGCACGCGAAGGACCAGACAGTTGGCGATCTGTATCGTGATGACCATAGGATCATCATGAGGTTGCACAGTGTTGAAGACATCTGCTTCGGTGAACACGATCTGAGCTGACTGGGCGGGCTCTAGCTGACTTTGAAGATCCCCCGGCTCTCTCTAAGGCGGGGAACCTTTCTTGCGTGGTTTTCCCGGGAGTTATTGGAAATGCCGGCCAAGGTAGGACCCCCGCTGATAGTGTGTATCACCTGGATCTGTTGCATTAAGTCAGCCTGCTCCCCTTTCCTATTTTCTGCGTCCTCGTGGATTTCAGCTTGTACTTCCCTTCCAGTTCTGATATTATCTCTGACCTGTTGTAAAAATTCAATCAAGCATCCTCCCTTATCAGGGCCTCAATCTGGTTGCGCAAGTTATAGCACTCCGAAGTGTTGTGGCCCACATCTTCGTGAAAGTCGCAGTACTTGTACTGGTTTCTCCTGTCGGCTGGGGCTTTCACGGGAGCGGGCTTTTGGAGCAACCATTTATCCCGTATGGCAAGGTAGACCGTTTCCCTGGATGCATTCAATGGGGTATAGTGGTCAAACCCTTTTTCCCCTTGTATTACTGGAGCCACGGTCTTGGGAGACGGCGAAGCCCGGGGAGGGGTTCGTTTTGCTGGATATCTTTCTTGCCTATGCGGAGGAGCAGGGGGGCGATAGGTCGACCTGTTGGGAGGCTTATTCTGTGCTCTCTGCACCGGCTTAAATTTGGGGGCTTCTTTCTTCAAACGTTTTGCCGTTCTCATGTCGTCATGCTCTATGTTGACCTTGAGTTGTTCGTCAATCTCGACCTGCTCAAGAGCCCGATCATAGTCCTCCTGGTAAGTCTCGGGAGGTCTTTTGGGGAAAGAACGAAAAAGCTTTCATGCCCAGAGGTTTCGTCTGAAGTTGGCGAGGGTTTCTTTTTCGGTGAAAACTCCCATTTGTATGACCTCCTTGTGAAACTGCTCCACGTATGATTGAAGAGTTTCACTCCATTCCTGGATCACATATTGGAGGTATATGGGATCTTTCGGGCGAGGTTTAACTCCCTGGAATTGTGAGCAAAAATCGGTTGACAATTTTATGAAAGAATCCACGCTACCAACGGGCAGTTTCCTGAACCAGGTTTTCGCATAGTCGGTCAAGGTTGTTGGAAACATCCTACACATGGCTGCTCTGGTAGTGTTCTGGACCTCCATCTGTTGAACGAAGCTCTCTAAATGGCTTAGAGGATCTTTCGTTCCAGAGAACTTATCTGCTGGCATTTTGAATTTTGGGGGGAGCTCTGCTTCCCGGATCCTCCTAGTGAAGGGAGCGTTCATCTCGCTCAGGGGATTCTTTTTATCTTCCTTACTCTTTCCCTTCCTAATCTGCTGGACCTCCTTTTGTAGCTTTGCCAGCTGATCCCTCAGTCGCTTATTTCCAGGTCTCTTCGAGTTAGCATCAGATTCCTCACTGTCGAACCTTTCTGATGAACTGGCAATTTCTATCCGGTCCTCCTCCTGGACATGATCCATTCGGGGAGTTTGTCAGCTTTTCTCCTCTAGGGCTCGGGTAGTTCTCCTAGATGTAGTTTGATGAGATAGCCCTCGTGGCTTCCGGGTAAAAACATCCGCGGCAGACTTGACTAGTCGGGGTTGATATTGTGAAAGTCTTTTAGGAACTGGGGGCATGGGTCCCAGCCTATCCCGGATCGAACGTTGGGGCCCTGATCTATCTCGAGCCGGCTCGGGAGGAGGAGGACCTAGGTGATCGAAAGCAAGTGGTCTAGCTCCGAGCCTACTCGGCTCTCCCTGATCATTCAGGTTGGTAGGCTGGACTGTGATGCCTTCAGCGAGGAGGCGGACGCGGATGGATTCGACGAAGGCCGCCGCTTGTTGGTCGAGCGCTGCCTGGCTCACTATGGGGTGGCCAGCAATTCGTGTATTGGTTGTCTGGATCGGAGCTTGACTACTATATCCAGACTTTCTCCCCCTTCCTGGAGCCTTTCGGGTTGGCCTAGCCGGGGATTGCTCCGGGACTCTGTGCTGGCCTTGGGAGGAGCGGAGCCTCATAGTTCCTATAAAACAATGAAAATATAAATACAAACGATTGGTTAGTTGAGTGTAGTATTTCGTTTCCCACAGACGGAGCCAGAAAGTGTTAACGGGAATTTTACTCAGGATGAGAAATCTCTGTTAACGCCCTCGAGACCACTACCACGTAGGTGGTGGCCGAAATTATTTATATATGTGACAATGGTTTATCTAGTGATAAATAAACAAGAACATTTTTATTTGACATGCATGGTACACGAGTATAAAGATTTATCTCTCGTTTCTCTCAACTTTCTTTGGTAAATGGTCGATTGCTAGTCGTATGCCTGTCGAATAGTAGTCTCCTCTTTTTCGTTTCTTTTCTTTTCTATTTATACATGGTTTGTAGGTCAACAGACTGATTCTCCCTTGATTGTCTCAGTGATTGTCTCAGTCTCTTCCTTATCGGGCGGGATTTCTTGCGTTAAATCATTTGACTTTTAGATTGATGTCCGAATTGAGAGTATCGTGGTAGAGATCAACTTGTTTCCTTTTGGATTTCATTACTTATGTAGATAACGCTTCCAGGTACGATTTAATTCATTCCTTGTATCTTTTCAGTACGATCCTTATAGGAGTCGTGGTACATGACGAATATGGTATGATGCATCAACTAAGGAGGTTTGATCCTTATAGGAGTCGTGGGACATGACGAATATGGTATGATACATCAACCAGGGAGGTTGTTTAGTATTTCGACCTTGATGTCTGAGAAGTTTCATCCAGCTTGGAGCCAGATCTGGCTTCTCTTGACTTTTCCGAAGCTAGACGTGGCCTTGACTGACCTTTTTGAAACTGGGTGTGGCTTCGACTCACCTCGCGGCCTTCTAGGGACATTCTTCTGTGTCAATCGAGGTATAGACGGGTTTCTTGAGCATTTGCAAGATGACCTTGACTTCGGGGAGCTTCTAGTTTTGATGATGCGGGCTAAGCCCGATCATTCCGGGTTCTATCTTGGATGTTTCCGGAGCTCGCCCTTGTTCTTGGGGTGGTATCGCAGTTCGGCTCTCGATAGAGAGGTCTCCTGGTGGAAGTTCTCGGGTCCGGGCTTTATCCCAGATGTTTCTGGAGCCCGCCCTTGTGCCTGGGCGGCATCGTAGCTTGGCTCTGGATATAGAGGTCTTTAGGTGAAACTTTCGGGTATGGAACCAGGTCTAGTAGGTGGAAAATTTCCCTTTGGTCCTTAGCCAATTTTGGCTATTAACAGAATCCATGTTCGATAACAAAGTCTGGTCCCTTGTAGACTTGCCTAAAGGGATAAAACCCATTGGGTGCAAGTGGGTATACAAGAGGAAAAGAGGTATGGATGGAAAGGTGGAAACTTTTAAAGATAGATTGGTAGCTAAAGGTTACACACATAAAGAAGGTGTAAGGACCTCGATTTTATGATTGGCTTATTTCATGACAAACCACCACATTGGGGATGATTGTGTAATGGGTAGCTTAGGTCCGTGTTGACAAGCTTCCAAGCATCTCCATGACTTCAAGAGCGAAAGGTATACTCACTTGACTTTGTCTCTTGAAGAGTTTAGGTGCACACACACACTTCATGCATGTTTTGTTTGTCTTGCATTTGTGTTCTTTATTGTTTGTATAAGTGTGCATCCTTTTCTAAAACACTCACTAGCTTACATTAGATATCATATCTTGCATTGTACCTTAGTTGATAACATGTCTGACATGTTAATTGTGCTTTATTGTGTGCATCTCACTCACTTCACACTTGCACAACATTCATGTAAGATAGTCTTTTGTCTTGAGTGTTAAAAAGGGATTTTTCCCTTTAGCGCGGCCTAGACCGCTCGGCAGGCTCTACGTGCACCGCGGCGTACGGAGCAGTATTCTCCAGTGCATCATGCGCGACGTGGACCGCGACCTGTGCACTTGCACGCACAGCGGTCCCAACCGCGGTGTTGTCCAGACGGTGCATTACTGTATGTACCGCGGTCTGGACACTTACCTGAGCCGCGGTCTAGCAAGCGGTTTTGACAGGATTCTGGTTCCCAAGTTCAAAACGATGTAGTTTTATCTAGGGCTTCATATATATTCTTCCTCTTCTCTTCTAGGCAGACGAAGAGCTCAAAAATTCATTTTTAGAGAGAGGTTAGAGCTCCTAGAGAGAGAAAGCTTCAAGAAAGCATCTTTGACTCTCCAAACCCAAAACCCATCTCCATCTTGCATCATTCAACATCATATGAGCATGGGTCTTCATTGTTTCATGACTAGGTAAGCAAGAACTTCTTTGAGTATCATTTATTGTTCTTCTTACTCTAGATTAGGTATTTATTGCATGATTAAATACCTAGACTCTACTTTATTGCATATTTATGAGTCTTGATAACATGATTGGGTTTGTATTTTGATAGCTTAATTGATTAGGTCATAAATATTCATGTGTGATTAATTGATAACTAGGTTGAGATATTGTGTTTTAATCAACTAGTTAATGTTCATGAATATTTGATTGTGTTTGTTTGTGATAGCTTGCATTATTAGGTCATATATGCCTAAATAGCTAATCCATAAATATTCATGTATGCTTAATTGATGATTAGGTTGTCTTTGTGCATCTAGTCAAGTGTATGAATGTTTATGTGAATTTAATTGACAATTAAGTTGTTAGAATTTCTCTATAACTAATTGAGACCTCATGTATGTACATGTAGGCATTATTTGATAACTAGGATGTTGTATTGCATTATCTACATCTAGTTAAGCATTGTATGTTTGGTCTAACATATATTGTGTTGAGCATTCATTGATTGTTCACTTAGACCCTATACTCTTCACTGAGTCAAAGTCTTGTGGCTTCGGGGTGAAGTTGCACAAGTACTGAAGTCTTGCAACCAAGTTGTGGTTGGCAAGCATCGGTCAAGAATCCATTATAAAAGGCCTGCGGGTAGAGTAGGAGGTGCTCACGCCAATAGTAGTGTATTAGTGGATATCACTAGGGATAGAACCAAGAGTGGCGAGTGGTAGTGTCCATAGCCTGAGGTTATCTAGAGTGAGAATCCGAGTATCACTTGAGGGTGTAACTTTTTACTCATATAGTGGATTTGAGGATCGTGTGTGGCTAGAAGGATAGCCTGTGGTTTTTCCCTTTGTTTAAGGGTTTCCACGTAAAAATCAAGTGTTATTTATTATTCAAAACTTTACACTTGATTTTGTATGTTTGATTTAATTGGGTTATTTGTTTAATATTGACTAATAGAAAAATTGGTAATAATCGATTAACAACCCATTCACCCCCCCTCTAGGTTGTAGACACACGCTAAGAGTGTATTTTCAGAAGGTATCGATTACGAGGAAACCTTCTCTCCTGTGGCCATGCTTAAATCCATTAGGATACTCTTATCCATTGCAGCATCTTTAGATTTAGAGATTTGGCAAATGGACGTCAAGACAGCTTTCCTTAATGGAAGTCTTGACGAAAGCATCTATATGATGCAACCAGAAGGATTCATTGAAAAGGGCCAAATGGAAAAGGTATGCAAGTTGCAGAAATCAATTTATGGATTAAAGCAAGCATCCTGATCCTGGAACATAAGGTTCGACCAAGCTGTAAAAGGTTTTGGATTTTTACAGAACCTTGAAGAACCTTGTGTATACAAAAGGATCAAAGGTGACAAGTTGGTTTTCCTTATTCTTTACGTAGATGATATATTACTCATTGGAAACGATGTGGGAGTATTGACATCAGTAAAAGAATGGTTAGCAAAACAATTTGATATAAAGGACTTAGGAGAAACAAGTTTTATTCTAGGTATCCAAGTAATAAGGGATAGAAAGAATAAAACGATTGCACTATCCCAAGCTTCATACATAGACAAAATCTTGTCTAGGTTTTCCCATGCAAGATTCCAAGAAAGGTATGTTACCTTTTAGGCATGGAATCAAACTTTCTAAGGAACAAGTTCCTAAGAATGAGCATGAAGAGCAATTCATGAGTAGAATTCCATATGCCTTGGCAGTTGGAAGTCTCATGTATGCAATGCTCTGTACTAGACCAGATATTTGTTTTGCTGTTGGCATAGTTAGCAGGTTTCAATCGAAACTTGGTCCTGATCACTGGACGACAGTCAAGCATATTTTCAAGTATCTTAGGAGAACGAAAAATGATATGCTTGTATACTCTGGAGGGGATTTAATCCCCGTTGGGTATACAGATTCTGATTTCCAATCGGATTCTGACTATAGAAAATCCACATCAGGATCTGTGTTTACTCTTAGAGGAGGAGCAGTCATTTGGAGGAGTATCAAGCAATCTTGTATTGCTGACTCCACCATGGAAGCAGAGTATGTAGCTGCATGCGAAGCTGCCAAGGAGGTTGTTTGGCTTTGCCAATTCTTGATTGACTTAGAAGTAGTTCCTAGTGCGAATAAGCAGATCACTATCTACTGTGACAACAGTGGAGCAGTGGCTAATTCGAAAGAACCAAGAAGTCATAAGAGAGGAAAACACATTGAAAGAAAGTATCATCTTTTAAGGGAGATTGTTCATAGGGGAGACGTGACGATTACCAAAATCGCGTCGGCAGAAAATCTAGCAGATCCCTTCACAAAGGCTCTACCTCAGAAGAGTTTTGATGGGCACCTAGAGAACATGGGAATGAGAGATATGACACATTTGCTATAGCGCAAGTGGGAGATTGTTAGGATTATGCTCAATAGCAAGAGTGTAATATTGTAATTGACAATCTTTTCATATAAATAAAGTGATTTCTGATTCTGCAAAATCTTATAGCATTTATAATTATAATTGTCAAGGTAAATAATCATAAGGTCAAAAGACTATGAGATGTGAAGAATTGTTTATACATCCGGATATGTATGAGGTAGACACAATTCTTTAGTTAGTCTTGAATAACGTTCACAACTTAAGTTAATGGTTGGGCACCTCTATCTTGATAAAGTTGTAGAATTCTTTTACTAGCATTTGAGTGGGATCAAATGAGTTATGATGAGTCTAAAATCATCGAAAGGTTTTCGAGTAAAAGAATCTAGTGCACTGGGTGCATTGAACTGGATCACAATGAAATACTTTATCTAGAACCGTCACTAGATATAAGTCTTTTAATTATCAGGACAATCGGAGAGTCTATCTAAATCCTGAGATAAATGATGGGCTTATGGTTGCAAGTGTTATCATTTGAGCTATCAATGAGTACGATTATATAGCATAGTCTATCCTCGATAGTTTGGTGGTATTCATTTGTTAATCGATAGAGGACTTCATTTATAGATATGGACATCGTGGCTCCATTTATTAAATGAGAGTATAGTATCATCATATGGATGTTTTGAGGTATTGGATATTAAATCTCAACGTTGAGTTTTCAATAATGATTATTGAAGACATGGCTTCTGGACAATTCAAAATATCCAAGTTCAAAATGTGGTCATATGACGAAATATGGTAACTTGGAGAGCTATAGGCGGTCTATGAGCTCTTGGCGATTACTGATATTATTCACGAGGGTACACCATCTCCTATAAGATTGTCTAGGGTATGAATGAGAAACATCTCCTTATTCTATCTTTATTTAAGAGTTCAATTTTAGCTCTTTAGTGGAATGAGTTAAAATTAATAGATCGGACCTAAGTGAATCATTTGTTGATTGTGATTAGGTTATGTCTATTGAAGCTTAAATTTAGATAGCCCGCCAAGATCCACAATCCATACGTACTTGCATGGATCACTTGATATATTCTACCGGACCAATTTATGGGTCCATCTAGAATTGCATTTAATATATTAAGAATATAATATGTCTATTATTTATTTAATGGGTTGCACTATTATATTAATATATTAAAAGGAGACATGTAGGCTTGTTTCTTTTAGTAAGAATAAGTCTGGTTCACATGTGGGCTTTTATTTAAAGTCTAATGGATTAAATAAAATAAGAAAAATAATATTGGGCCCATATATATATGGTGTGGGCGGCAAGGCTAAATAAAATAGCCCAAGATATTATTTTATTTTATTGTTTTGATTAAATGGGAATTAATTAATTATTTAATTAATTAATAGTTTAAATCAAAATCTTTTCCTGATCAGTAAATTAAATACTATGTGTTGGATTAGGGTTGGAATTCTTTTAAGTGATAGGAGTCATAATGTGGCAAGGATTAAGACCACATACACTTCTTATTATACAAAGAATTCGGCCACCACTAGTCCTACAAGGGTTAGGATTCTTGAATTGATAGGAATTAGGGAAAAGGATAATTCCTTTTCAAGTAAGGAAATTAACCAACCCTAGATTTCCTATTCAATGAATTCAGCCAACCCTACTTGGTGAAGGAGAAAATTTGGCCAACCTATAAATATAAGGTTATGAAATTTCGGCCACCAAGAAGAAAAATAGAGAGAGTTTTTTGTTTGTTTTGAAAATAAAAAATCCTACTCTATACACATAGATTTTCGGCCAAGAGAGAAAAAGAATATAAGTTCTCATTCGATAGTGCACTTACAAGCCTTTAACATCAAAAGGTTTTGTGCACACTTTCGATTTAGGGTTACGCGAGTTTCAATCATATTGATTGTGAATTCAAAAGTGACCGGAACTATTTTTTTAGGCTCTTGGTGTTTTACTATTGACGATCAAGATCAGAAATTCCATACATCCATTCTAAGGTAAGCAATTCAAAGAAAAAGGGAGACCACGCTCCTAGGTGATTCACGTACGTGCTAGGATTGAAGATCTTGCGGATTACCATCGACGTAAGTCAATTGGATCACGCGACAAGAGGTATTTAACTCTAACCGTATATTTGAGTTTGATTAATTAAAGGGTTAAGGTTCAAATCTTTAGAAAAATTTTAAACTATACGAAAATTATTTTTTCGCCTTCCGCTGCGGTTTTTAGTTAATTTTTCCCTACAGTCGTGTGCCTATCGAATAGTAGTCTCCTCTTTCTTCAGAAGGAGGAAGTCCCTCCTTTATACAATGTCTTCATAGGTTAAACTAATTGATTCTCCCCTTGAGTTTCTCCATCTCTCCCCTCCTTATCGGACGGGATTTTAATTTTAAATGTTATTGACTTTTAGTTAATTGCTGAATCATGGATATCTTGGCGGAGATCAATTTGTTTCCTATTTGGACACTATTATTTGTTCTGTACTCATGTACTGTCTTAAGAAATGATCATGTGTGTCTTCAGGTCTAGCATGTTCTCCCGTAGGGATCGTCAAATATGGCATGTAATGTGGCGGGGTACATCAGGTAGTGAGGTCGATCAGTGTTCTAGCCCTGATATAAAGAATTTCGTTTAATCAGAAGCTAGGTCTATCCTCCCTTGACCTTTTGAAGCTAGGTGCGACCTCTTGCGGACACCTTACTATGTCAGCGAGGTACAGGTGAGCTTCTGGAGAAGTTACGAGGTAATCCCGACTTCGGGGGGGATTTCCTGTTTTCTGGTTCGATGACGCGGGCTTGATCTGATCATTCCTGGCTCTATTCCGGATGTTTCTGGAGCCCGTCCTTGTTCCTGCGGGGCGGTACTGTAGCTTGTCTTTGGGTAACATGGTCTCCTGGTGGATGATCTCGGGTATGGAGCCAGGCTTGGAGGGTGGAAAATTTTCCTTTGGTCCTTAGCCAATTTTGGCTATTAACAGAAGTCCCCTCTGACTTGAACACTAGTTGTCGAGCTTGGGGTTGGGGTCAGATTTTTTATTTTATTTGGGAAATCTTTCCTTCTTTACCATTACCAGAATATTGGGGAAATCTTCTCATTAACTGCGTAAATGACATGGCGTGAACTGACTAATTTATTTCTGAATTAATCCGGTTGCGTTACGGCAGTCCCCGAGATTCTTTACCGTTACCAGAATCTTGGGGAGATCTCCTCATTAACTATGCAAGTGACGTGGCCTGAGCTGACTAACTTGTTTCCGAGTTAATCCGGTTACGTTAAGGCAGTCCCCGAGATTCTTTGTGATCTCAACCGAAGATCTCGACAGCTCGTGCTGCTGCCCTCTTGCCTATATACACTTGTTTATCTTAACGTCTTCCTTACAAGCTTATCTTTTTCTTCATTCTTCATCCTTACTGATTTCATCATGTCGAAAACAAGTCATGATTCAGTTGACTCCATAGTTGACGGCGATGAGGTCTTTAGCCTTGCCCCGAGGAAATGGGCAAGGAGGAGCTTAGACAGCGACGATTCCCCACCAAACCCGCAACGTCGGCGGTCGAAGAGGAATGTGTCCATTGGGACCGGGCTTTCTAACCATCCTGATCACCCTTTGGACATAGCCAATAACGACTCCGATAGAGAGGTGGGCGTCGACGCCGCAGGGGAGCATCGAGTCCCAGCTTCCGGCCCCCCTTGGAGAGGCTTCCTCCCTATGATTTCAGGGTTATCCCTGATTCCATCATTGATCCGATCGTGATTGACCGTTTGAGGTAGAAATATGGTATTCCCGACCGCGTTTCCATCTCTGTACCTCCCAAGGGTTATGAGTTCTTCGACCCCCCTAAGGATGTCCTTCCAATTCATGTCACGGCTCTCGAGAATGGGGTTAGGCTCCCCCTTTATCCTACTCTTCGGTGAGCCTTCAATGCCATCCAACTTGCTCCCCTCCAGTTAACCCCCGGCTTCTGGAGGCATTTGATCAGTTTTGTCATGCTATGGAGGGAACAATGCCAGCTAAACAAGGTGACGAGAGAGCCTGAAGCGGAGGAGCTAGCCTATCTTTTCCAAATCGGGAGTCTATCTGGCGCTCCTCGAGGTTAGTTTTACGCTAAGGCCAAGAACAAGCTCAACTTTGTTATTTCCAGCGCTTCGAAGAAGGACCCCGCCTGGAAGGAAGAATGGATCATTACAGGGGATGATTGGGGGAGCTCAATTTTCATTGAAAGGCATGAGTTCGAGGTTCCCACAGCTTTCACTGACAAACCCTCGTGGGACCGGGACTCCCTGCCCTCTGAATCTGAAGCTATTTTGAAGGCTATTTTAGCCATGAACTACTTGAACCTAAAGTTCCCAACCGCTGAAGCCTTCGATCCTCGTAGGGTGAACCAATACCTGCGGATCTCAGACGCTACTCCTCGTAAGTGTTATTGAATTGCCTTGCCTTGTCTTGTTGATTAGCTTGGTTCTGACATTTTCCTTTTTGATTTGTTTACTCACAGTTTTTGTCATTGAACCAGCTTCCCACGACGTCTAACGTTCTCCTTAAGCTGGAATTCCTCTTCCCTTTGCTAGGGTCGCACCAGCTCTTGCTCCATCTAACTCCCCAGCTGGGTCTAAGATGGCCAACCTTGCGTCGCGGGCTTTCCGGGCTTTGGGTAAAGCTCCCCAGGCTGTTGCCTCGACTTCTTCTGCCCCTTCTGTTGTAATCTCTAAAGCTGCTATCCCCTCGATTCACCCTTCTGATTCCGCTGCACTTCCAACCCCCCAAGCTTTGGAGGATTTTGGAAGGGGTGTCGCAAGGATTCCTTCCAGCCGTTCCCACCCTCAGTCGAGCTCGACGGGGCGAGATGAAGTCCTGGAATAATTCATCGCGTCTTGTCCGGGCGGTGGGATCTTCAGGATGGCCTCCATACCCGTGGATGTCCTGATCACCAAGGGGTCTGCTATCTTAGCTGAGGTAATTGCATTTCCTTCGTACTGCTTCTGCTAATTTGTTCAATCTCTAACTCTGGCTTTATCTTTTGTAGGCCTTCAAGTTTAATGTAGTGATGGGCCAGCAAGTAGCCCTCATTCGCAACTGGGCTGTAAAAGCCAAAGCCAAAGCCGAGAAAGCCATGGGATTGCTCAAGCAGGCTCAGTCCTTATTGGAAGAGATGACCTCCAACCAGGGAAAGGTTGAGATCGAGATGGCTGAGCTTCGTTGTGACCATGAGAGGACGAAGCAATCTTATGATCAAGAGCGTCTTCAATCTACCCGGCGGGCCAGACAGAGGGATTCTTGGAAAGCTGAGGCTAAAAAGTTAGACATCGAGAATCAGGCTTTGATTGCTCAGGTGACCAAGCTGCAAGCTGACGAGGAGACCTCCTTCAGCGATGGATACTTCTACACTTCCTTTCTGGCCGCAGAAGCTCTCCCTCTTCCCTTTGACCCGTCATCTATTACCGGATGGGATAGATAGGAAATAATGATTAGGGTTGCTAAGCTATCTTGCCTTGATGGCGACGAGACGGTTCCTTCGAGCCAGGCAGGAGCTGGAAAATAGCCGGTCCAGACAGATCCTCCATTTCCTCCTCCTATCCTTACTACTTCGGGTCCCAAGGAGTCTTCCAGTAAGGTTCTGTCTTCTCGATCCGAGGGGGATCAGTAAGGAGCCGGGGAAGGAGCTAGAAGCTCGTCTGAGGAACCCCCTATAATGGAGATGGAGGTCGACAGGAGCCAGACAGGGTCCATGGTTGCCCTTCTTGATGCGGCTATCCCGTCTGAGGCTATGGAAGTGATTACTGAAGTCCTGCAGGAAGATGCTGCTGACCAACAGGTGGAACCTCTAAATGGAGGGATGGTTGGTGAGGATAACCAAGATGGACAACTACCTGAAGGGGGGGGGGGGGGGGGGGGGTCGAAGGCGAGGATCGGCGTGAAGGAGGAGGATCGGCAAAGGAAAACCAAGAGAGTTCCAAAGCTTGAAGTAGTTCGTTCATGACTTGTCTTGATTGCCCGGAAAAGGGGGTGGGCATCTCGTTTTGCTCTTATTTAGTTTAGCTTATATATATATATATATATATAGCCCAAGCTCGAGGGTTGGGCTCCCCGTTGGATAGATGTAGCCTTACCGGAGGATAGGCTCCTCTTATCTTTAATGTGAAATCAACTCGCTTTGAGAACTCATGTTCCATTCCTGGTCTTAAATAGGAACCAGAATTGCATCCGCAACGACAATTTGTTCATACTTCATTAAATCTTTGGTAGGGAATTCTTATTATGATGATCTTGATCCTGCACATGAAAACTAATATTTGTTTTTAAATCCGTCTTCGGAGAGGTAGCCCGATTGAGGCATTAGGAAGGCTTTTCAGCTATTTCCTGGCCTCGAGATCTGGATGGCAACTATGCTCTTACACTCAGACCCTTCTTGGGGGTGGCAGCCCGACCAAGGCATCAGGAGGGCTATTTTAGCTATTTCCTAGTCTCGAGATCTGAATGGCAACTATGCTTTTACACTCAGACCCTTCTTGGGGGTGGTAGCCCGACCAAGGCATCATGACGGCTATTTAGCTATTTCCTGGTCTCGGGATCTGGATGGCAACTATGCTCTTACACTCAGACCCTTCTTGGGGGTGGTAGCTCGACCAAGGCATCAGGAGGGCTATTTAGCTATTACATGGTCTCGAGATCTGGATGGCAACTATGCTCTTACACTCAGACCTTTCTTGGGGGTGGTAGCCCGACCAAGGCATCTTGAGGGCTATTTAGCTATTTCCTAGTCTCGAGATCTGGATGGCAACTATGCTCTTACACTCAGACCCTTCTTGGGGGTGGTAGCCCGACCAAGGCATCAGTATGGCTATTTAGCTATTTCCTGGTCTCGAGATCTGGATGGCAACTATGATCTTACACTCAGACCCTTCTTGGTGGTGGTAGCCTGACCAAGGCATCATGAGGGCTATTTATCTATTTCCTGGTCTCGAGATCTGGATGGCAATTATGCTCTTACACTCAGACCCTTCTTGGGGGTGGTAGCCCGACCAAGGCATCATGACGGCTATTTAGCTATTTCCTGGTCTCGAGATCTGGATGGCAACTATGCTCTTATACTCAGACCCTTCTTGGGGGTGGTAGCCCGACCAAGGCATCATGAGGGCTATTTAGCTATTACCTGGTCTCGAGATCTGGATGGCAACTATACTCTTACACTCAAACCCTTCTTGGGGGTGGTAGCCCGACCAAGGCATCATGAGGGCTATTTAGCTATTTCCTAGTCTCGAGATCTGGATGGCAACTATGCTCCTACACTCAGACCCTTCTGTGGGGTGGTAGCCCGACCAAGGCATCAGTATGGCTATTTGGCTATTTCCTGGTCTCGAGATCTGGATGGCAACTATGCTCTTACACTCAGACCCTTCTTGGTGGTGGTAGCCTGACCAAGGCATCAGGAGGGCTATTTAGCTTTTTCCTGGTCTCGAGATCTTGATGGCAACTATGCTCTTACACTCAGACCCTTCTTGGGGGTGGTAACCCGACCAAGGCATCAGGAGGTAGCGAGGGGGCTTCCCCGGCTAATCATTGGTCTTGCAGTGTCCATGTTAAATTTCCCACTCAAGGATGTAGACACTAATGTTGAACATAGTTGGAGATAAAGATTAAAAAGAAAAATGACTTTATTAATTATCGAGATGTAGTACATCTTTATTAGGGATTCTAATGAAACCTAAATGGGGGTAGTCTGCTTGAAAACTCCCTGCTAAAGGGTAGAATTTCCTCAAGTGTTCTGCATTCCAAGTGTGGTCGATGGGTCGTCCGTCCATGTCTTCGAGTTTGTAGGCTCCATTGCGAGCAACTAGTTTTATTAAATATGGCCCTTTCCAATTGGGGCTTAAGACTCCATCCGACCTTTTCCGAGTATCCAGGGTCACTTTCCTAAGCACCAGATCCCTTTCTTTGAAATTGTTAACGGAAATTTTGTTCGGGATGAGAAATCTCTGTTAACGCCCTCGAGACCACTACCACGTAGGTGGTGGCCAAAATTCTTTATATATGTGACAGTGGTTTATATAGTGACAAATAAACAAGAACGTTTTTATTTAGCATGCATGGTACACGAATACAAAGATTCTTCTCTCTTTTCTCTCAACTCTCTTTGGTGAATGGTCGATTGCTAGTCGTATGCCTGTCGAATAGTAGTCTCCTCTTTTTATTTCTTTTCTTTTCTATTTATACATGGTTTGTAGGTCAACAGACTAGTTCTCCCTTGATTGTCTCAGTGATTGTCTCAGTCTCTTCCTTATCGGGCGGGATTTCTTGCGTTAATATCATTGACTTTTGGATTGACGCCCGAATTGAGAGTATCGTGGTGGAGATCAGTCTGTTTCCTTTTTTGGATTTTATTACTTGTTCTGCATGTAGGTAACGTTTCCAGGTATGATCCTTATAGAGGTCGTGGGATACGATGATATGGTGTGAAATGTCAATCAGAGAGGTTAAGTAGTATATCGACCCTGATGTCCGAGATGTTTCATTCAGCTTGGAGCCAGATCTGGCTTCCCTTGACTTTTTCGGAGCCAGGTATGGCCTCGACTGACCTCGCGGCCTTCTAGGGACTTTCTTCTATGTCAATCGAGGCACAGACGAGTTTCTTGAGCATTTGCGAGATGACCTTGACTTCGGGGAGCTTCTAGTTTTGGTGATGCAGGCTAAATCTGATCGTTCCGGGCTCTATCCCGGATGTTTCTGGAGCCCGCGCTTGTTCTTGGGATGGTATCACAGTTCGGCCCTGGATAGAGAGGTCCCCTGGTGGAAGCTCTCGGGTCCGGGCTTTATCCTAGATGTTTCTATAGCCCGCCCTTTTGCCTGGGGTGGTATCACAGTTCGGCCCTGGATATAGAGGTCTCCTGGTGGAAGCTCTCGGGTCCGGGCTTTATCCCAGATGTTTCTGGAGCCCGCCCTTGTTGCTGGGGTGGTATAGTAGCTTGGCTCTGGATATAGAGGTCTCCAGGTGAAACTTTCGGGTATGGAGCCAGGTCTAAGAGGTGGAAAATTTCTCTTTGGTCCTTAGCCAATTTTGGCTATTAACAGAAGTCCCCTCTGACTTGAACACCAGATGTCGAGCTCGGGGTTGAGGTCAGATTCTCACTTTATTTGGGAAATCTTCCTCTTTTTACCGTTACCGAAATTTTGGAAAATTTCTTCATTTGAGTGACGTGTTGTGAACCGACTAATTTATCTTCGAATTAATCTGATCACGTTACGGCAGTCCCCGAGATTTTTTTTTTACCGTTACCAGGATCTTGGGGAGATCTTCCTCTTAACTGTGTAAGTGATGTGGCACGAGATGATTAGCCCGCTTTCGAGTTTAATCCGGTTACTGAGTCGATTTTTTACCGTTACTAAGCGAGTATCTCGGTAACTTGTGCTGTTGCCCTCCTGCCTATATATATGTCTGTTTCCCTCCTCATCTTCCTCACATCTTCTCGAGCTAAAAGTACTTTTTGTTGAGAAATATTTCCACAGCTTTTCCTCCAAGCTTGCTTCTTTCTTCATTATTTGTCTTTTATTCTTTCTTCACTCTTCGTTTTCTATAATGTTGAAAAATAGTCGTGATTCAAGTGATTCCATATTCGACGGTGAGGAGGTCGTCAGTCTTAGTCTGGGGAAGCGGGCTAGGAGGAGTTCTGACGGCGATGATTCCCCGCCCACCTCATAATGTCGGCGGTCCAGTAGGAATGTATCTATCGGGACTGGGTTCTCCAACCATCCCGACCACCCTTTAGACATCGTTGATGATGATTCCGATAAAGAAACGGCCGGTGGTGCTGCGGGGGAGCGTCGGGTCTCGGCTCCTAGTCCGCTTGGGGAGAGGCTCCCTCCCTACGATTTCCGGGTTATCCCAGATTCCACCGTTGACCCGGTGTCGATTGACCGCTTGAGATCAAAGTTTGGCATCCCCGACATTGTATCCATCTCGGTGCCTCCCAAGAATTTCGAGTTTTTAAACCCCCTAAAGGCGTGCTTCCGATCCATGTGGCCGCTCTTGAGAACGGGGTCAGGCTTCCCCTCCATCCGACCTTCAGCGGGCTCTAAACGCCATCAAGCTCACTCCCATCCAGTTAACGCCGGGCTTCTGGAAGCATTTGATTGGCTTCCTTGTGTTATAGAGGGAACAATTCCAGATGAGTAAAGTGACAAGGGAGCCAGGTGCGGAGGAGCTGGGGTATCTTTTTCAGATTGGGAGCTTGTCTAGGGCTCCTCGGGGTCAGTTCTACGCCAAGGCCAAGAATAAGCTCAATTTCATCGTTCCTGGTGCTTCGAAGAAGGATCCCGCATGGAAAGAAGAATGGATCCTGGCGGGGGATGACTGGGGGAGCTCGATTTTCATCGGAGGGCATGAATTCGAGGTTCCTACCGCTTTCAGTGACAAGCCCTCCTGGGACCGGGACTCCCTGCCTGCCGAGTCTGAAGCCGTCTTAAAGGCTATTCTAGCCCGGAATTACCTGAATCCGAAGTTCCCTACCGCTGAAGCTTTTGACCCTCGTAGGGTGAACCAATATCTACGGATTTCAGACGCTATTCATCGTAAGTATCCTTGTGTCGCTTCTTCTTATTACTTAGCTTGGTTCTAACATTTTTTTTATCTGTTTATTCACAGTCTTTGTCGTGGAGCCAGCCAGCCGACACGTCTCACGCTCTCCTCAAGGTGGAGCTTCTCTTCCCTCCACTGGGGTCGAGCCTGCCCTGGCTTCTTCTGTCTCTCCGGCTGGGTCTAAGATGGCCACTCTGGCCTCGCTGGCTTTCCGGGCTTTGGGTAAAGCTCCCCTGGTGGTTGGCCCGGCTGTTTCTGCCCCCTCGGCCATGGCCGCTAAAGTCGCTATCCCTTTGACTCAAACACCTGATTCCGCGGCGCTTCCAACAACCAAAGCCTCGGAGGTTTCTGGGTAAGATTTCGTGAGGGCTCCTTCCAGCCGCTCCCGGCCTCAGTTGAGCTCGACAGGGCGGGATGAGGTCTTGGAGCAGTTCATAGCGTCTTGTCCAGGTGGCGGGATCTCCAAGATGGCTTCTATGCCTGTGGATGTCCTTATAACCAAGGGGTCCGCTATCTTAGCTTAGGTAATTGTATTTCCTTCACGCTATTTTTGTTAACTCGTTCAGTTTCCAACTCAGGTTTTATATTTGTAGGCCTTTAAGGTCAATGTCGCGATGGGCCAGCAGGTAGCCCTTCTCCGTGATCGGGCTATAAAAGCTGAAGCCGAAGCCGAGAAGGCAGGGGAACTGCTCAAGCAGGCTCGGTCTCTAGTGGAAGAGGTGACTTCCAGCCAGGGCAAAATTAAGCTCGAGATGGCTGAGCTTCGCTGCGATCATGAGAGGATGAAGCAATCTTTCGATCATGAGCGTCTTCAATCTCTCCGGTGGGCTAGGCAGCGAGACTCCTGGAGATCTGAGGCTAAGAAGCTGGACCTTGAGAACCGGTCTCTGATTACTCTGGTGGCCAAGCTGCAAGCTAATGCAAAGACCTCCTTCCGCGATAGGTATTTTTATGCTTCCTTTCAGGCCGCGGAAGCTCTTCCTCCTCCTTTTGATTTGTCGTCTATTACGGGCTGGGACAGATAGAAAATAATGCTCAAAGCTGCCGAGTTATCTCGTCCTGAAGGCAACAAGGTGGTCCCTTCTAGCCTGGCAGGAACTGGGAAGCAGCCCACTCAGTTAGATCCCTCATTCCATCTTCCTTCCTTTATCCCCTCAGGTCCTGGGGAATATTCCAGCAAAGTGATGTCCTCTCGATCCGAGGAGGACCAATCGAGAGCTGGTGAAGAGGTTAGGAGCCCATCTAATGATCCAGCTTTAACAGAAATGGAGGTCGATAGGAGCCAGATGGGGCCCTTGGCAGCTCTTCTCGACGCGGCTATTCCTCCTGAAGTTATGGATGTAATCACTGAAGTTTTGGAGGAAGATCCAACTGATCATCCGATAGAGCCTCTAAATGGAGGAGCGATCGGCGAGGATAACCCAGATGGACAGCTACCTGTTGAGGGGGTTGATGCTGAGGATCAGCAGGAAGGAGGAGGGCCAGCGGAGGGGAGCCATGATAGCCCCAAAGCTTGTAGCGGATGACTTGCTTCTGATTGCCCGGAAAAGGGGGTGGGCACCCTGCTTTGCCATTGTCAGTTTTTTATTTTTCCTTCTTCTTTTTATAGCCCGAATTCGGGGGTTGGGCTCCCCATTTTGATGTAGCCTTATCGGGGGATAGGCTCCCCTTGCCCTTAATGATAAATTGACGCGCCTTTTTGAGAACTTTATTCTGTTTCTGGTCTTGAATGGTATCCAGAGTAGCATCTGTAGCATCAATTAATATTCGTGTAGGCAATTATGATGATTTTGATCCTGCACGCGAGAGCAAACATTATAAATATGGAGCGATAACCCAACCAAGACATCAGAAGGGCTACTTAGCTATTTCCTAGTCTTTGAGATCTGGCGGGCAACTATGCCTTTACACTCAGATCCTTCTTGGGGGTGGTAGCTCGACCAAGGCATTAGGAGGGCTGTCGAGCTATTTCCTGGTCTCGAGATCTAGAGGAATGCTCTTACACTAAGACCCTTCTTGGGGGTGGTAGCCCGACCAAGGCATTAGAAGGGCTATCGAGCTATTTCCTAGTCTCGAGGTCTGGAGGGCAACTATGCTCTTATACTCAGACCCTTCTAGGGGGTGGTAGCCCGACCAAGGCATCAGGAGAGCTATCGAGCTATTTCCTGGTCTCGAGGTCTGGAAGGCAACTATGCTCTTACACTCAGATCCTTCTCGGGGGTGGTAGCCCGACCAAGGCATCAAGAGAGCTATCGAGCTATTTCCTGGTCTCGAGATCTGGAGGGCAACTATGCTCTTACACTCAGATCCTTCTAGGGGGTGGTAGCCCGACCAAGGCATCAGGAGGGCTATCGAGCTATTTCCTGGTCTCGAGATCTGGAGGGCAACTATGCTCTTACACTCAGATCCTTCTTGGGGGTGGTAGCCCGACCAAGGCATCAGGAGGGCTATCGAGCTATTTCCTGGTCTTGAGAGGTTTATGTCGAATTCCCATACATGTGTATAGTCACTAACGTTGAACATAGTTGGAGACAAAGATGGAAGAGAAAAGGAAAATGACTTTATTGATGATTGAGATGTAGTACGTCTTTATTAGGACCTGTAATGAAAACTAAGTGGGGGTAGTCTGCTTGAGAACTCCTTTCAAGGGTAGAATTTCTTCAAATGGTCTGCATTCCAAGTGTGGTTGATGGGTCGTCCGTCCATGTCTTCGAGTTTATAAGCTCCATTGCGAACAACTAGCTTTATCAAATATGGCCCTTCCCAATTTGGACTTAAGACTCCATCCGACCTTTTCCGAGTATTCAATGTTACTTTCCTAAGTACCAGATCCCCTTCCTTGAATTTTCGGGCTCTAACCTTTTGGTTGAAGTATCTAGCGATCCTGCTCTGGTATATCGTTACTTTCTCTGCTACCCGGTCTTGCTTTTCTTCTAAGAGGTCTAGACTAGCCCGGAGCTTGACTTCGTTACTTTCGGGCTCAAAGTGCTGTACCCTGAACGAGGTCAATTTATGCTCGATGGGGAGGACTGCTTCAACCCCGAAGGCCAGGGAGTAAGGCGTTTCTCCAGTAGTAGTTCTTTTTGTAGTCCGGTATGCCCAAAGGACTTCTGGTATCTCTTCGGCCCATTTACATTTCCTCTGCTGAAGCTTCTTCTTCAGAAGTTTCTTGATTGTCTTGTTGGTGGATTCCACCAGCCCGTTAGTCTGGGGATGAGCCACTGAAGCGAGCCTGAGGTCGATCCCCAATCCCTTGCAGAAGTCTTTGAATCGGGCGTTGTCGAATTGCTTTCCTAGGTCGGCTACAATGATTAGAGGGGTCCCGAACCTGCATACCACGTTAGTCTTGATTGTATTCTTTTCTGATATTCGAGCAAGAGGCCCTGCCTCGACCCATCTTATGAAGTAGTCAATAGCCACGATAGCATGTTTCATCTGTCCTGGAGCGGTAGGAAGTGGCCCAATTAAGTCGATTCCCCACATGGCAAAGGGGTAAGGTGAGCTGAGGGATGACAGTCGCTCGGGTGGCTGGTGGCTCAAGTTTGAGGTTCTTTGACAAGGTTCGCAGGATTGCACAAAACTCTTTGCATCTTGATGGATGGTCGGCCAGTAGTACCCCATACGAAGCACCTGATAGGATAGAGCTTCCCCACCTATGTGGTTCCCACAGTCCCCAGAATGGACCTCTCTCAATGCCCACTTAGCATCATCGTGATGCAAGCACCTAAGTAAGGGGAGGGATCTGCTCCTCCTGTAGAGGTATCCGTCCACCATACAGTATCGAACTGAGAGTGTCTTAACTCTTCGGGCTTGGTCGGGCTCTTCAGGAAGCTCTCCTTCAAGGAGATATGTGACGATTGGGTCCATCCAGCAAGGTAGGCGATCCAAGGAACAAATTTCTCCATTTGTGGCTATGCTTGGCTGGGTGATTACTTGGAGGGGAATTCCCCTTGGTAGGGATTGGCCTCCGTTCACCGCTATTTTAGCCAGAACATCTGCGCGATGGTTTTGGTGTCGAGGCACCTGATCGATCTTGAGTCCCTTAAATTTACTTTTCAGCAACCGAGCTAGATTTAAGTAGGCAACCATATTATCTCCCTTTGCCTGGTAGACCTCAGTCACCTGGTTTACAATAAGCAACGAATCGCTCTTGACCTGCAGGTAGTCGGCCTTTAGCTCGATGGCTACCTTCATCCCGGTTAGGAGGGCTTCATATTCCGCTTCGTTGTTGGTAGCTTTAAACTCGACTCTGAAACAGTGACAGAATTCAGTCCCCTCCGGATCTATCAAAACTATGCCAGCTCCTCCCCCAGCTCGTCCGGATGCTCCGTCTGAAAAGAGGATCCATGGCTTGCAGCCCTCCGGCCAATTTTCGACCTCGGATATCTTCTCAGGGACCTCGTTTGATACTGAGGGATCAACTGGATCTGGGATCGCTGAGAATTCTGCCACGAAGTCGATAAAGCCTGTGCCTTAATCGTAGTCCGGGGCTTATACTTTAAGTCGAACTGAGTGAGCTCTAGTGCCTATAGAACTAACCTTCCTGACACATCTGGTCTTTGCAAGAATTGACGGAGGGGTTGGTCTGTCACCACTGCTATTGTGTGAGCTTGAAAATAGGGACGGAGTTTCCTCGCTGAAATCACCAGAGCATAAGGGAGCTTCTCTAGGAGAACGTAGTTCCTTTCTGACTTGGTCAAGGCATGACTCACATAATATATGGGTCTTTGAAAACCGTCACTATAATCCTTGGCCAAAGCCCCGCTTACTGCAGTTTCTGATACAGCCAGGTAAATCTGCAGCTCATCTCCGAGAACCGGCTTGACTAACAAAGGGGGGCTTGTTAGGTATTCCTTCAAAGCTTGAAACGCCTGCTCGCTTTCCTGGCTCCATTTCATGTTCTTTCCTTGTTTGATGGCCTTGAAGAAAGAGAGGCATTTATCGGTGGAGCGAGAGATAAACCTGTTGAGTGCTGCCACCCGTCCAGTCAGAATCTGTACTTGCTTGAGCGAGGTCGGGGATTCAAAGTCCAGGATAGCTTTGATTTTTTCCGGGTTGGCTTCGCTACCTCTCTCATGAACCATGAAGCCCAGGAACTTTCCTGCCGTTACTCCAAAAGCACATTTGGAGGGATTCAAACGCATCTGGTTTTCCCTCAGTATGAGGAAGGTTTTGCGAAGGTCTTCTTGATATCCCTTTGTGGTTGGGGATTTCGTGATCATGTCGTTGATATATACTTCCATTGTCCTTCCTATTTTGGGCTTGAACAATTTGTTAACCACCCGCTGGTATGTGGCCCCAGCATTCTTCAAACCAAACGGCATCACCTTGTAGCAGTATAAGCCCTGCCCAGTAATGAAACTTGTCTTATCTTGGTCAGCCGGGTGCATTTTAATTTGGTTGTATCCTGAGAATGCGTCCATAAAACTCAAAAGTTTATTTCCGGATGTGGAGTCAACCAGCTGGTCGATCTTTGGCAAAGGAAAACTGTCTTTCGGACAAGCCCGGTTGAGGTCGGTGTATTCGACACACATACGCCATTTTCCATTCGCCTTTCTGACCATGACTACGTTGGCGATCCATTCGGGGTAACGTACCTCTCTGACGAACCCCGCTTTGATCAATTTATCAACCTCTTCATGTACCGCCGCGTTCCTATCAGTGTTGAAATGACGCCTCTTCTGCTTGACGGGCTTGACTGTTGGATCTACTGCTAGCCGGTGGGTGGCCAACGATGCAGGGATTCCAGGCATTTCATTATGGTTCCAGGCGAAAATGTCGCTGAATTCCCTGAGAAGATCAATCAGTCCTCTTTTTACTTCAGGATCAAGGGCGGCTCTGACCTTGACGACCTTGGAGGGATCGTCAGTCCTGATGGATATCTCTTCTAGTTTATCCACGGGCTGCCCACTGGCCCATTCCTTACCCCTTTCTTCCTCGTAGGGCATGATAGGTTCATCCTCCGGATGCCCAGTATGTTCTGCGGGCTCCTTCTCCTCCTAGATTATCCGGGATGTATCCATGTCTTCCTGGATTACTGTCACCTGTACACACTGCTTTGATAGGGCTGTAGGATTGGCAGATACTGCGTAGCATTTCCTGGCTGCCTGCTGGTCTCTGCGTACCTCTCCTACCTTGGTTCCAATCAGGAATTTCAAAACGTTGTGGTATATGGATAAGACTCCCTTCAAAGAGGACAGGAAAGGTCTCCCTAAGATGGCGTTGTAGGCCGATGGGGTGTCCACCACAACAAAGTCTGTCATTACGTTCTGTTGGAGCGGGGTTACCCCGATGATTACAAGGAGGATCATTGACCCCACTGGTATGATCGAGTCCTTAGCGAAACCGTAAAGTGGAGTGGTACAGCTGTTGTAGCAATGTTGCTTCAGGTTCAGTTTTTCCAGGGTATCTTTGAAGAGGATATCTACACTGCTTCCTGTATCCACGAGCACGCGAAGGACTAGACAATTGGCGATCTGTATCATGATGACCATAGGATCATCATGAAGTTGCACAGTGTTGAAGACATCTGCTTCGGTGAACACGATCTGAGCTGACTGGTGATCGGGCCAAATATGTACTATATTTAGGCCCTCAGATCCTTACCTTATGTTCTGTTTTCGTGCGTTTTTGTGTCTCTTATGGGTTGTTTTGTGCTTATTTGAAGGAAATGATGCAGAGACAGGCTTGGAAGCACATTGTGATGATTCCAGCAGAAAAGGAGCACAAACAGGTCTATAGTGCGGGTCCAGTACGGGTCGCAACCGCACTCCAGCCGCACTCTAGCCGCACTTATGTGCATAGCCGGGGCAGAATGCAAGTACAGAGATAAAGTGCGGGTACAGTACGGGTTAGCTAACCGCACTCCACCCGTACTATTGCCAAACCAGAGAAGCTGTGCAGTCACCTGACATCAGAGTGCGGGTTCTGTGCGGGTCAGCAAACCGCACTTCACCTGCACTTGCACCAAGTACAGAAGAACAGAATCGCACCTGCCACTAGAGTGCGGGTACTGTGCGGGTCATCGAACCGCACTCTACCCGCACTTGCACCAAGAACAGAAGAGCAGAATTGCACCTGACATTAGAGTGCGGGTATTGTACGGGTCATCCAACCTCACTCTACCCGCACTGTTGCTCAAGACAGTAGGTAGATTTTGTACCTGAGAAGGAAGTGCGGTCACAGTGCGATGCCAAGTGCGGGCTAAGTGCGGGTCAAGTGCGGGTAATTCAACCGCACTCCACCTGCACTAATGCCTTGATCGGTGAACTGAAGTTGCAGGCAACCCATACAGTGCGGGTACAGTACGGGTAAACCACCCGCACTCCACCCGCACTGCGAGCGCGCCAGTCTGATTTTCAAAGCTTA
This sequence comes from Dipteronia sinensis, assembly GCA_033220585.1. Lineage (NCBI taxonomy): Eukaryota > Viridiplantae > Streptophyta > Magnoliopsida > Sapindales > Sapindaceae > Dipteronia > Dipteronia sinensis. The sequence continues at coordinate 49,309,659 of CM065636.1, read as the reverse complement.
AGTGACCTATTTTTGTATTTAGTATAAATATAAAAGTACAGAAACGTTTTAAGGAGCTTTTAACTCCGTTTTAGGCAGATTAGACATTCTTATATCTAGTTTCTCTCTCTACCTCTCATCCACACATTCTCTACTCAACTTCAAGGAAGTTAGGAGATTGGAGCCACTTCAAGGAAGGAGATGTTCTTCAAGGGTTATTTCTTTCTCCTCTCTACTGATTTCCTAGTTGTAATGAGTAGCTAAATCCCCTCTAAGGGGTTGATGGAGTAGTTAGTTTAATATTGGGCTTGTACATAAACTTGATATTATATTGATATTCATGTCTATCTTCCATTGATCTATTCTTGTTGTGAGTGTTTATCATTGATTTCTTGTGTAGATACATGATCTTTGCAAGATGTCTTTATATTATGAATGGGTATTGCATCTAGATATACATCCTATTTAGTTGTTTAATGCTCTAAACAATAGACGGAAAGTCATGAATTCCGACTCTTGAACCGCGGTTTTAATCTAACCTCGATCGTATTTCCGGCACTATACATCCTAGGTCGGAATCCGTGAAAGAGTTAGAAGTCATCACTATACATCCTAGGGTGACTATTTGTAATCGGTTGAGTCAATGTTAGGTAGACGAGCTTCATTTCTAGAATCCGGTAAACAATCAACTCTATACATCCTAGGTTGGTAGTTTACAAGGATTAATCCCTAATAGGTGGTCAGCACTATACATCCTAGGTTGGCCACCTTCTGGGGATAAATAACCGACTTCATACATCCTAGGTCGGTTAGCTTGAAGAGCCGTGCTATTGACAAGTTTGTTACATTGCCCAGTATTTGCTTTTGAATCCATTAACTCCTTAGTTTCCATCATCTATATATCCTTCACTCCATTTTCCCCTTTCATTTTATTTACTTATTTAATTTGGTGTTATTTAGAATTGGTTCACAATCTACATTTTCACCAATTCATGTTTTGCTATTTATATATACATACCATTGCTTTAGCTTTAACTAATTTGGCTAACTCCGCTCCCTGTGGACGACACCCACTTGCCATTATATATATGTTTGTAAACTGATTTAGGCTTGTGTGGTTTCTTTAAATATTATTTGATGGACTGATCTTTTAAAACGACATAAGGGAAAAAGGGTCCTGTCAAAATGGCGCCGCTGCCGGGGAGCGGCATGTTAGTTTAATTAGTTATGCATGAGTAAGGCTAGTCTAGTAATATTCCTGCTCTGCCCTATCTGTTCCTCGTTTACGTTGTGCTTTATTTGTTGTGAAATTTCAGGATTTTAGGTATATGCACGGACGAAGATCGTTGAGAGGAACAGTGTTGCCAGTTAGCGATAACATCAATCGGTTGGGTAGAAGAATAGAGCAGTTAGAGGGAAATATGGACTAGCATAATCAGCATGAGCAACATGCTAGAGAGAATGAGGGAAGTGTACATGGGGATGAAGAGCTAGGCCTCACCATGGGGGAGTACACTCTCCCGTTTGTAGGGAATGTGCCCACTGCTATAGTACTGGATGATGTAACAAGGCAGTACGAGTTGAAAACTATGCACATCAGCCTCCTACCGTCGTTTAGTGGGCGAAGTACCGAAGATTGCCTCCAATTTATGAAACAATATGGAGCCACCCTAGAAACCTTCCCTGTAATGGCTCGCCAAGCAGTATTGACAAGGGAGCATCTTCATCTGAGGTGTTTCCAATATTGTCTGAAAGATGCAGCCATGACTTGGTACATGAACTTGAGGCCGGGATCACTGGTGACATGGAGCCAAGTCTGCAAGGTTTTCTTCAACAAGTATTTTCCATCACAGAAGGCTAAAGACCTAAGGTTGAAGATAGCTTCTTTTGTCGAAGAGGACGGTGAACCATTCCACGAGGCATGGGAGAGGTTCAACTTATTGTTAGCACAAATGCCACCGCATACATAATGCATGCGGAGGTACCATTGCAGACAAGAGGGCCGTTGAAGCTTATGACATTCTGGAGAAGATTGCCTAGAACTCACAACAGAGGACATCACATGTGAGGAGGGGTGGAAGAATAGAAGTGGGTCAGGATACCCAAGTGCAAATCCAGATGTCTAGAATGAACAAGGAGCTTCAATCAATCAAGGAGCTGATAACCGGAAAACCAGGGCCCTCCCAAGGAGTTAGTCAAGTCATGGGGGAGATTGAAGGGGGAGAAGGGCATTTCAGTCAGGAAGAGCAAGCCCAAGCCCTTGGAGAATTCCCAAGGCAGCCTAGGAATGACCCATATTCGAATACATACAATCCAGGGTTGAGATATCACCCAAACTTGTCTTGGTCCAACAACAACCACCTAGGAGCAACCACTCACCAAGGTGGCAACAACAATTACCAAGGTGGAAACAACAACCAAGGGTACCAAAACCGGGGGTACAATAGATACAATCAAGGGGGAAACAACAACAATCAATGGGGAGGTTCAAGTAGTAACCCACCATCCAACTTCAATTCCCACGCTTCCGCTAGCCAACCAAAGGACAAGTCTCTAGAGGAGATAATGAGTACAGTTATCAAAACTGTTGGTATCGGGTCGGAAGCCCTCAAGAACACCTTACATGCCTCTGAGCAACGAATGTCAGCTTACATGCAGTCCAATGATCAGAGAGCCAACAATCATGGAGCGTCACTGAAGAAGATGGAAACTTAGTTGGCACAGATTTTTGATGCATTGATGAAGAACAAGGAGAAGGCATCAAGCTCCGATGAACATGTTAACATGTTAGAGGTTGTTCAGTTAGGAGGTGAGGAAACCGAAGCAAGTATGGTAGAGGTTGCGAATAAGAAAGATAGGGGAAGTAACATAGGCTCCCCCAGTAAACTTGAAGACCCCGGGAGTTTCGTCATAGATGTACAACTTGAGGATTCACCAAAGATGGGAGCGGTCCTTGATATGGGGGCTAGCATCAATATGATGCCATTAGAGATCTACGAACAGCTGACGATTCAGTCAATCAAGCCCACCTCCCAGACTCTCCTCATGGCTGACAATTCTCCCATCACCCCAGTAGGTATTGTGGAGGAAATTTATGTGAATGTGCACGGTTTGATGGTACCGGCAGAATTTGTTGTGTTGGATTGCAAAAGAGAAGAATCCAGCGGTAGAGACTGGAAACTACTGTTGGGGAGGCCATTCATGGCCACAGCAAGTATGGTGATCGATATTTGTTCTAGGGACATTTCCTTCAGCTGTGGAGGGCAAAGTGTGAACTTCAAGGTAACATCCCCCATAACAAGCCAAGTTAGAGATTGTTTAGTCTTGGAGGCATAAAATTCTAGAAAGAAAATGAGCCTGGTGCTCACCCTTGTGCAAGCCTTTGAAGGTGTCAAGGAGATGGAATTGGGAAACCAAGACTGCATCAAGGAGAGGCAAGAATCAGAATTCGAAGAGGAAGAAGCAAATACTGAACTCTTCGAACAATTGGGTGAGCTTGAACAAGACAACACAAAGCTCAAACCTGAGGTTTATTTGCTGAAGACATAGAATGTACAGTTGAAGACTAAATTGCATGATCTCTCATCAGTCAATAATGGGTTAACTGAACAAGTAGTGGAGCTTGCCACCAAAAAGGAGTTGGTCTCCAAGAACTTGGATGCATTGGCAAGACTCTCCGAAGAGTTTGAGGAAGACTATGGGAGAAGGACAAGGAAACTTCAACTAGGTGTGGAGGAGTCCGCAAAAGCGGTAAGGGAATTGCATGAACAGTTGAGCTCAAAAGATGATGAGTTGAAACGGGCTAAGGTCAAGGAGGGGGATTTGATTGAACAACTCGCCGTGATGGAAAACAATGTCAAATCCCTCAGATTCGGACAACAAAAAGTGGCCCACACCAACGATCGAATAGGGAGTTTCCCTAACCGTCCTATTACTTGCTACTTTTGTGCTAAAAAAGGGCACACTAAAGCTTATTGCTTTAGTTTCCAAAGAATAAAAGCAAGTGGAGTTAGTTCTAGGATAAACCCACCAAAGGTTAAACAAATATGGGTTCGAAAGGACTTAGTGGGACAAATGAGGAGAGTGGGGAGAGATGCAGTGCAAAGGCATTTGGCACCGGTTTGGGTGGCCAAGTTGAATATGCTCCCCATTCCGGTCAAACCTCCTTTGGTTGACCGGGGCCCACTTTGAGTGCATTGCACTCATTTTTGAATTTATTTTATTGTTTTTATTTTTATTTTATTTTTTATTTTACTTTTCGGATGGTTAGTTTTGTTGTTGTAAACTTTTAAGACTGTTTGAGTTGTTTTGGTACAGGTACAATTGCAGGGCAGAATTCAGGAGTCTGTCTAGGGGAACAGTGCGGTTAGAGTGCGGGTCAGTCACCCACACTCATCCCGCACTATGAGGGCATCAGGTAATAGAGAGCGGGTAAAGTGTGGGTCAGTCACCCGCACTCCACCCGCACTTTTGTCGCGCAGTATATATATGCCTGTCGTTTTCTAGGGCTCCACTTGCCACAAAAGAGAAAAACCAACTGCAAACTTCAAATTTTTCCCTCTTCCCAGCTAAAGGTATTCCGTGTGTGCCACGTTTTCGATTTTTCGGCAACTAAGGTATGAATTCTTACTCTAATTTCATTTCACATATCTCTAATCCAAAACCCTAACCCTCTTTATCACGATTTTTTTGCCTCTTATGCATGAACTTCATTAGTTAGGGTTTTGACCCTTGTTTTTGCTTTTGCTAATGTCTAAGAGAGTGGAATGTTGTGTGTTATCTATTTTGCATGTAATGTATTCATTGTTAATTGATTTTCTATTTTGCAATTAGATTTTCAAACTATGAATTGGGTTTATATGGTTGAATGGAAGCCGATACATGAGTTAGAGTCATTTTGTTGTTGATTCGTTCGATGATGAACCGGAATTTTGAGATGTATACATGAATTGAACTCTGCATTTGCTGGTGTCTGGTGACGAGTTAGAGTGCGGGTCACTCACCCGCACTCCACCCGCACTTTATCCTCTTGGCAGAATTTTTGTACTTTCATATTCCTGCATCATAACCTCGTGTTTCTTTGATCCGAATATTGCCTTACAACTACTTTTAATGTACAGATGTCAGGGAGACCCAGGAGAACGCCTAGGCAAAGCAGTCAGGGTTCAGAACGAAGACCGAGGCGAGGCCCCCAAGTTCCCTCACCGTGCATCAGGCACCCGGATTTCGAGGAACGCTTAGACTATTTCAGGGAGCGAGACATAGTGGTAGAGAGGGGAATAGCGGTAGAAGAACTGGAAGGCACCCCAATTCCACCAATGATTGAGGCAAGGGGATGGGAAACCTTTGTTAGCCCCCCCCCCCCCGATGTATTGTCGACGTGTGGTCGAAGAGTTCTTTGCTGGGTTAGTACCTGAAGCTTTTCAACGCTCTTCCTCGGTTCTGGTCCGTGGGATAGAAGTCCGGATGACTATAGCCGACATAAACAGGTATTATAGGACTGAGCTTCCAGTTGATCCCGAAGCAGTCGGACGTCTAAGGCAAGGGGTGACTTGGAGCGAATTCTTTGTGACCCAAAATGTGGACTTTGCAAATCAGTTAGTGATCCGTCCGATGGATTTTTGGGTGGCCCCTGATCACCGTATGAAGCACACCAACTTAAGGAGTGAGTTGGGGTTCTGGCATGTCTTCATCTCCCATTCCTTGATTCCCAGAAAGCACAGAACCTCAGTGAACTTCAATGTAGCCATGATTCTGTACTGTATACTGCAGAATCAGTTGGTCGACATCGGCTTTTTGATCAAGAGAGAGATCCTTGAGATGGGAGGGGTTAGGGTGGACAAGCAGCCACTCATTTTCCCTAGCCTCATCACCGTATTCTGCAGAACCGCCGGAGTAGATTTCGGATCCGATCCTTTCGAATGCGGTTTGGGGCCGGTTGGGCGATTCACATGGAACGACCAGATCAGAGAGCGAGACCCCTCTGGTGTCAGGGTCCGAATAGGGAGGAGAAAACCTGCTCGAGGGGGCAGCACGAGCAGACTACCGGAAGATATCCTGGAACCACCGGATGTGGAGCCGGTTTACATCGATTATGGTGATTATAGGCCCGCAACTTCCTCACCCTTGCAGGAGACATATGGAGAGGTTCCTTGGCAGTCTTTACTTACTGGATTGAAGAACCTCAGGACCGAGGTCACCGAAAACAGGAGGCAGATCACTGAGAGCAGGGCGGAAGCAAATGAGTACTTCATGGACATTTGGGGCAACCTCACAGACATGAGGGAGGCACTCAGTCTTCCGAGTTATCCATAGAAAAAGAAGAGGTCAGCTGCTTTCTCACCTCCTTCAGGGGGCCCAGCCATTGACCCATATGGGGAAGAGCTCAGAGCTACTATGGAGAGATCCAGGAGGGAGCAGGAAGAGCGGATCAGATCAGAGATCGACCCCAAAGGCAAAGGGATCGCCAGTGAACCGGAGAGGGAGTTTTCCGACGATGATTGACCATCCTTTCTTTTTCTTCATTATTGATCAGAACTTTTACTGCTTGTATTTATATTTGTATTATCTTTTAAACGACTTAGACTTATTTTTTCTTTTCTTTTTGCATTTAATTTTCGTTGGTAGAGTTGTTGTGTGGTTTTAAGCTAGGTTGTGCATCTTTTGGGAAGCACACAACAACACGAATGGACATCGACCGATCTTCCTTCTAAGGGAGTTTTCTACCTTCGGTTTTGTACTTAATTTTTTTTTATGAATGCGATTTAGTTTTTGTTATGATGAATGAGCTTGGTCGAATGTATGTCTAGATTCGGTTTGGGGGTGTTAATCCCTCATTCCGCCTTTTATTGCGATTATGCTTATTCTTCCCAACAATGAGGGCATTATTGAGTTTTGGTTTGGGGGTGCATCACGCCTCCGCCGTGTACAGTTTAGTGTCCAATTTTTCAATTTTATCGCTTGTCCATTTTTTATAAACTGTAATCCAGTATGGGTATGATGCTTCTAGAATATGTTTTTGACGAGTCTCTTATATGTGCTCTGACCTTGTGATATTGTTTGGTGCCACTTAAGGCTTAGCTTGCACCATCATGGGTTAGTTCCATCCGTTGGTATGAAGTATTGGGGACTCATTGTTCCCATGTCTTGTTCTAATAGTGGAGATGCCTGTGAGATCACAAACACAAGCATGAAAATGCGTTTTCCGAGTGCATTATTGATTATTCTTAAACACGCCTCTCGTCATGTATGTCATGTGCCATATGACTTGCATTATTTTGTGAATGCGTGATGGATGTTTTCATTCCCTTTTTAGATGGTTTTGGAAGTGATAGTAGGGAATGCATGTTTATTGAAGTACCTCTATAGCCTAAACACCACTTACCATATTGTGTGTTCCAAAGCTGATTTGAGGCCAAACACTTACCTCTTCACTGGTACCACATTCAACCATATACCCAATAGCCTAAACACATGCCTACCCTTGTACTAATCATGTTAAGATGGGAAATGGTAGTGAGAAAAAGGGTTAAAATGGTCCCACAGTGGGTAAAATGAGATAGATGTTGAAAATATGAAAGAAAAGGGTAAGTTATGCACTCTAAATGCCTAAAAAGGGAAGATGGTAACAACTCAAATGGAGTACAACATTGTTAATTGGAAATTGTCAAAAGAAAAATTTTAAGAAAGATTGTACTTGAAGTGCCATAATGAGAGTGTTTTATGCTAAACACGCCCAAATGGAATGCAAATGTTGAGGGAAAAATGTGGGTTAAATGGTTTCCTAGAGGGTTGCATTTAAAGCAAGAAAAGAACATGGTGTGGGAGTAGGGATTTTATTCTAGCGTGATTGGTGAGTTGAACTCCTAAAAATTCTATATTATGTTTTGTGTAAACTCATTCACCCCCACAGCCACACTATAACTGGTTGAAAAGCCCTATTTGATCCATGTAAGTCTAGTTTGGGAATGTAGGTTGAAGCACGATCTTTCGCATCCATGGCATGGTGACTCGTTCCTAGGATAGTTCATTGCTTAAATCTTATGCAGAATCTTCTTTGCATACTTGTTGTGTGGAACTTAGGACTCTTGAGGAAAGAAAAGAGGGAATCCATGTGAGCTTTAGAATTGAAGCGAATTATGTTCAAGGTATGGGAGTAAGTGGTCCTAAATTCATGAATGCCTTTAGGTGTGGGATTCGTGTTCGTACGAGCCTCCCTTGGGTGTCTCCAAACTGCTCTTGATCTTGTGCATATGTTTTTCTCCTCTCGATCACATCTATTTGTATCATATCACACATGGGACTTGCGTCATTGTTGATGTATTGTGTAGGTATTTAGAAATTACTTTCAGCTGGCGTCTTACTGTTTTGAATAGATTTGCTCGAGGACGAGCAAAGGTTTGGTTTGGAGGTGTTTGACCGGGCCAAATATGTACTATATTTAGGCCCTCAGATCCTTACCTTATGTTCTGTTTTTGTGTGTTTTTGTGTCTCTAATGGGTTGTTTTGTGCTTATTTGAAGGAAATGATGCAGAGACAGGCTTGGAAGCACATTGTGATTATTCCAGCAGAAAAGGAGCACAAACAGGTCTATAGTGTGGGTCCAGTGCAGGTCCAGTGCGGGTCGCAACCGCACTCCAGCCGCACTTTAGCCGCACTTATGTGCATAGCCGGGGCAGAATGCAAGTACAGAGATAAAGTGCGGGTACAGTACGGGTCAGCTAACCGCACTCCACCAGCACTATTGCCAAACCAGAGAAGCTGTGCAGTCACCTGACATCAGAGTGCGGGTTCCGTGAGGGTCAGCAAACCGCACTTCACCCGCACTTGCACCAAGAACAGAAGAACAGAATCGCACCTGACACTAGAGTGTGGGTACTATGCGGGTCATCGAACCGCACTCTACCCGCACTTGCACCAAGAACAGAAGAGCAGAATTGCACCTGACATTAGAGTGCGGGTACTGTGCGGGTCATCCAACCGCACTCTACCCGCACTGTTGCTCAAGACAGTAGGTAGATTTTGCACCTGAGAAGGAAGTGCGGCCACAGTGCGATGCCAAGTGCGGGCTAAGTGCGGGTCAAGTGCGGGTCAAGTGCGGGTAATTCAACCGCACTCCACCCGTACTAATGTCCTGATCCGTGAACTAAAGTTGCAGGCAACCCATACAGTGCGGGTACAGTGCGGGTAAACCACCCGCACTCCACCCGCACTCCGAGCGCGCCAGTCTAATTTTCAAAGCTTAAGTGACCTATTTTTGTATTTAGTATAAATATAAAAGTATAGAAACGTTTTAAGGAGCTTTTAACTCCGTTTTAGGCAGATTAGACATTCTTAGATCTAGTTTCTCTCTCTACCTCTCATCCACATATTCTCTACTCAACTTCAAGGAAGTTAGGAGATTGGAACCACTTCAAGGAAGGAGATGTTCTCCAAGGGTTATTTCTTTCTCCTCTCTACTGATTTCCTAGTTGTAATGAGTAGCTAAATCCCCTCTAAAGGGTTGATGGAGTAGTTAGTTTAATATTGGGCTTGTACATAAACTTGATATTATATTGATATTCATGTCTATCTTCCATTGATCTATTCTTGTTGTGAGTGTTTATCATTGATTTCTTGTGTAGATACATGATCTTTGCAAGATGTCTTTATTTTATGAATGGGTATTGCATCTAGATATACATCTTATTTAGTTGTTTAATGCTCTAAAGAATAGACGGAAAGTCATGAATTCCGACTCTTGAACCGCGGTTTTAATCTAACCTCCATCGTATTTCCGGCACTATACATCCTAGGTCGGAATCCGTGAAAGAGTTAGAAGTCATCACTATACATCCTAGGGTGACTATTTGTAATCGGTTGAGTCAATGTTAGGTAGACGAGCTTCATTTCTAGAATCCGGTAAACAATCAACTCTATACATCCTAGGTTGGAAGTTTACAAGGATTAATCCCTAATAGGTGGTCAGCACTATACATCCTAGGTTGGCCACCTTCTGGGGATAAATAACCGACTCTATACATCCTAGGTCGGTTACCTTAAAGAGCCGTGCTATTGACAAGTTTGTTACATTGCCCAGTATTTGCTTTCGAATCCATTAACTCCTTAGTTTCCATCATCTATATATCCTTCACTCCATTTTCCCCTTTCATTTTATTTACTTATTTAATTTGGTGTTATTTAGAATTGGTTCACAATCTACATTTTCACCAATTCATGTTTTACTATTTATATATACATACCATTGCTTTAGCTTTAACTAATTTGGCTATGGGTTGGCCAGCAGTCCGTGTATTGGTTGTCTGGATCGGAGCTTGACTACTATATCCAGACTTCCTCCCTCTTCCTAGAGCCTTTCGGGTTGGCCTCGCCGGAGATTGCTCTAGGACTCTGTGTTGGCCTTGGGAGGAGCGGAGCCTCATAGTTCCTATAAAACAATGAAAATATAAATACAAACGATTGGTTAGTTAGGTGTAGGATTTTTTTCCCACAGACGGCGCCAGAAAGTGTTAACGGAAATTTTGCTCGGGATGAGAAATCTTTGTTAACGCCCTCGAGACCACTACCACGTAGGTGGTGGCCAAAATTCTTTATATATGTGACAGTGGTTTATATAGTGACAAATAAACAAGAACGTTTTTATTTAGCATGCATGGTACACGAATACAAAGATTCTTCTCTCTTTTCTCTCAACTCTCTTTGGTGAATGGTCGATTGCTAGTCGTATGCCTGTCGATTAGTAGTGTCCTCTTTTCATTTCTTTTCTTTTCTATTTATACATGGTTTGTAGGTCAACAGACTGGTTCTCCCTTGATTGTCTCAGTGATTGTCTCAGTCTCTTCCTTATCGGGCGGGATTTCTTGCGTTAATATCATTGACTTTTGGATTGACGCCCGAATTGAGAGTATTGTGGTGGAGATCAGTCTGTTTCCTTTTTTGGATTTTATTACTTGTTCTGCATGTAGGTAACATTTTCAGGTATGATCCTTATAGAGGTCGTGGGATACGACGATATGGTGTGATATGTCAATCAGAGAGGTTGAGTAGTATATCGACCCTGATGTCCGAGAAGTTTCATTCAGCTTGGAGCCAGATCTGGCTTCCCTTGACTTTTTCGGAGCCAGGTATGGCCTCGACTGACCTCGCGGCCTTCTAGGGACTTTCTTCTATGTCAATCGAGGCACAGACGAGTTTCTTGAGCATTTGCGAGATGACCTTGACTTCGGGGAGCTTCTAGTTTTGGTGATGCAGGCTAAATCTGATCATTCCAGGCTCTATCCCGAATGTTTCCAGAGCCTGCCCTTGTTCTTGGGGTGGTATCACAGTTCGGCCCTGGATAGAGAGGTCCCTTGGTGGAAGCTCTCGGGTCCGGGCTTTATCCCAGATGTTTCTGGAGCCTGCCCTTGTGCTTGGGGTGGTATCACAGTTCGGCCCTGGATAGAGAGGTCTCCTAGTGGAAGCTCTCGGGTCCGGGCTTTATCCCAGATGTTTCTGGAGCCCGCCCTTGTGCCTGGGGTGGTATCGTAGCTTGGCTCTGGATATAAAGGTCTCCAGGTGAAACTTTCGGGTATGGAGCCAGGTCTAGGAGGTGGAAAATTTCCCTTTGGTCCTTAGCCAATTTTGGCTATTAACAGAAATTTCTGGCTCTAGCCTTTCGGTTGAAATATCTAGTGATCTTGCTTTGGTAGATTGCCACTTTCTCCACTACCCGGTCTTGTTTCTCTTCTAGGAGGTCCAGATTAGCTCGGAGCTTGACCTTGTTACTTTCAGGCTCAAATTGTTGTACCCTGAACGAGGTTAATTTATGCTCGATGGGGAGGACCGCTTCAACTCCGAAATCTAGGGAGTAAGGTGTCTCCCCGGTAGCTGTTCTCTTTGTAGTCCGGTATGCCTAGAGGACTTCTGGCAGTTCTTTGGCCCATTTGCCTTTTTTCTGCTGCAGCTTCTTCTTTAGAAGTTTCTTGATAGTCTTGTTGGTGGATTCCACCAGCCCGTTAGTCTGGGGATGGGCTACTGAAGTGAGCTTGAGGTCGATCCCCAATCCTTTGCAGAAATCTTTGAATCGGACGTTGTCGAACTGCTTCCCTAGCTCAGCTATAATGATGAGAGGGGTCTCGAATCTACATACCACGTTGATTTTAATGAACTTGGTCGTATTCTTTTTTGATATCCGAGAAAGAGGCCCTGCCTCGACCCATCTTGTGAAGTAGTCGATAGCCACGATAGCATGTTTCATTTGTCTGGGAGCGGTAGGGAGTGGTCCAATTAGGTCGATTCCCCACATGGCAAAGGGGTAAGGTGAACTAAGGGACGATAGTCGCTCAAGTGGCTGGTGGTTCAAGTTTGAAGTTCTTTGACATGGCTCGCAAGATTGAACAAAACTCATTGTGTCTTGATGGATGGTCGGCCAATAGTACCCCATACGAAGCACCTGATATGCTAGAGCTTTCCCACCTATGTGGTTCCCACAGTCCCCAGAGTGGACCTCTCTTAGTGCCAATTTAGCATCATCAGGATGCAAGCATCTAAGTAAGGGGAAGGATCTGCCCCTTCTGTAGAGGTACCCGTCTACCAAACAATATCAGACCGAGAGTCTTTTAATTCTTCGGGCTTGGTCGGGCTCTTCAGGGAGCTCTCCCTCACGGAGGTAGGCAGCGATCGGGTCCAACCAGCAAGGCTGGCGATCTAGGGAGCAGATTTCTTTATTTGTGGCTATGCTTGGTTGGGAGATCACTTGGAGGGGAATTCTCCGTGGTAAGGATTGGCCTCCATTTGCAGCTATCTTAGCCAGAACATCTGTGCGGTGGTTTTGGTGTCGAGGCACTTGATCAATCTTAAACCCTTTAAACTTATTTTTTAGCAACCGAGCTAGCTTTAGGTAAGCAGCCATATTATCTCCCTTTGCCTGGTACACCCCAGTCACCTGATTGACAACAAGCAATGAGTCGCTTTTGATTTGCAGGTAATCGGCCTCTAGTTTGATGGCTACCGTTATCCCGGCTAGGAGGGCTTCGTACTCTGCTTCATTATTGGTGGCTTTAAACTCAAATCTGAAACAGTGGCAGAATTCAGTCCCCTCTGAGTCTATTAAAACTATGTCAGCCCCTCCCCCAGCTTGCCCGAATGCTCTATCTGTAAAGAGGGTCCATGGCTTGCAGCCTTCCGACCAATTGTCGATCTCGGATGTATTTTCAGGAGTCTCATTTAGTGCTGAAGGATTCTCTTGATCTGGGAGCGCTGAAAATTTCGCCATGAAGTCAGCCAAAGCATGTGCCTTAATCATGGTCCGGGGCTTATACTTTAAATCGAACTAAGTGAGCTCTATGGCCCATAAGACTAGCCTTCCGGACACGTCTAGTCTTTGTAAGAATTGGCAGAGAGATTGGTTCGTCACCACTGCTATTGTGTGAGCTTGAAAATAGGGACGAAGCTTCCTCGCTGAGATCACCAGAGCATAAGCGAGCTTTTCCAGGAGAATGTAATTCCTCTCTGACTTGGTTAAAGCATGACTCACATAGTTTATGGGTCTTTGAAAACCATCGCCACACTCCTTGGCCAAAGCTCCACTTACCGCAGTTTCTGGGACGACCAGGTAGATCTGCAGCTCTTCTCCGAGAACTGGCTTGACTAATAACGGTGGGCTTGTTAGGTATTCTTTCAAGGCTTGGAAGGCTTACTCGCTCTCCTGGCTTCACTTCATGTTTTTCCCTTGTTTGATGTCTTTAAAGAAAGGGAGACATTTATCGGTGGAGCGAGAGATAAACCTATTGAGCGCCGCTACACGTCCAATCAGAATTTGTACCTGTTTGAGTGATGTTGGGGATTCCAGGTCCAAGATAGCTTTGATTTTTTCTGGGTTGGCCTCTATGCCTCTCTCATGAACCATGAAGCCTAGAAACTTCCCCGCTGTTACCCTGAAGGCACACTTGGAGGGGTTCAACCGCATCTGGTTTTCTCTCAGTATGAGAAAGGTCTTGCGAAGGTCTTCCCGATGTCCTTCTGTGGTTGGTGATTTTGTAATCATGTCGTCGATGTATACTTCCATCGTCCTTCCTATCTCGGGCTTGAACAGCTTGTTAACCAGCCACTGGTATGTAGCCCCTGTGTTCTTCAAACCAAACGGCATCACCTTGTAACAATACAAGCCCTGCCCAGTAATGAAACTGGTTTTATCTTGGTTAGCCTGGTGCATTTTAATTTGGTTGTATCCTGAGAACGCGTCCATAAAACTCAAGAGTTTATTTCCGGACGTGGAGTCAACCAGCTGGTCGACTTTTTGTAAAGGAAAACTGTCTTTTGGACAGGTCCGGTTGAGGTCGGTGTAATCGACACACATACGCCACTTTTCATTCGCCTTCGTAACCATGACCACGTTGGCGATCCATTCGGGATAGCGTACTTCTCTGATAAACCCTGCCTTGATCAATTTATCTACCTATTCCTATACCGCAGCGTTCCTCTCAGCGTTGAAGTGACACATCATCTGTTTGACGGGCTTGACTGTTTGATCTACCGCTAGTCGATAGGCGGCCAATGATGCCTGGATTCCAGGCATTATATCATGGCTCTAAGCGAAGATGTCGCTGAATTCTCTGAGAAGATTAATTAAACCTTCTTTCACTTCTGGTTCAAGGGTGGCCCGACCTTGACAACCTTGGAGGGATCGTCATATCTGATGGGTATCTCTTCTAGTCTATCTACAGGCTGTCCGCTGGCCCACTCCTTGCTCCGTTCCTCCTCATAAGTCATAATAGGTTCGCTTTCTGGATGCTCAGGATGCTTTGCTAGGTCCATCTCTTCCTGGATTATTTGAGATGTTTCCATGTCTTCCTGGACTAATGCCACCAGCACGCATTGTTTTGCTAGAGCTATAGGATTGGCAGACAGTGCGTAGCATCTCCTAGCTGCTCGCTGGTCTCTGCGTACTTCTCCTACCTTGGTTCCAACCGGTAACTTCAGGACATTGTGGTATATGGACAAGACTCCCTTCAAGGAGGACAGAAATGGTCTCCCTAGGATGGCGTTGTAGGCCGATGGGGTGTCAACCACAAGAAAGTCGGTCATAACATTCTGTTTGAGAGGGGTGATTTCGATAAT
Source organism: Dipteronia sinensis (assembly GCA_033220585.1). Taxonomy (NCBI): domain Eukaryota; kingdom Viridiplantae; phylum Streptophyta; class Magnoliopsida; order Sapindales; family Sapindaceae; genus Dipteronia; species Dipteronia sinensis. The sequence goes on along the minus strand of CM065636.1, from coordinate 49,294,584 downwards.
CACTGGGAGGATCATCGACCCCACTGGTATGATGGAATCTCCAGTGAACCCATAAAGTGGAGTTGTACAGCTATTGTAACAACATTGCTTCAGGTTTAATTTTTCCAAAGTATCCATGAAGAGGATATCTACACTGCTACCTGTATCTATGAGCACGCGATGGACCAGACAGTTGGCAATCTGTATTGTGATTACCATGGGATCATCATGAGGTTACACAGTGTTAAAGACATCTGCTTCAGTGAAATGATCTGTACTGACTGGGAGGACTCTATCTGCCTTTGGCTGACCTTGAAGACCCCCTGGCTTTCTTCTATGCGAGGAATCTTCCTTGTATGGTTTTTTCGGGAATTATTTGAAGTGCCAGCCAGTGTGGGCCCTCCACTGATGGTGTGCATCACTTGGATTTGTTGCATTAAGTCAGTCTGTTCCTTCTTTTCTCTTCTATGCATTCTCATGGATCTCGGCTTGTACCTCCCTTCCAGTCCGAATATTATCTCTGATCTGCTGTAGAAACTCAATCAAGCATCCCCCCTTATCAAGGTTTCAATCTGGTTGCGTAAATTATAACACTCTGAAGTGTTATGGCCCACGTCTTCATTGAAGTTGTAGTACTTGTACCGGTTCCTCCTGTCAGCTGGGGCTTTCATGGGAGCAGGCTTTTGGAGTAGCCCCTTGTCTCGTATAGCAAGGTAGACCGTTTCCCTGGAAGCGTTCAAAGGAGTGTAGTAGTCATACCCTTTCTCCCCTCGCATTACGGTGGCCACGGTCCTGGGAGGTGGCAAAGCCCGAGGAGGGGTTCGTCTTCCTGGATATTTTTCTTGCCTGTGCTGAGGAGCGGGAATGCGATAGGTCTACCTATTGGGAGGTTTATTCTGAGCTTTCTGAGCTGGCTCAAATTTGAGGGCTTCCTTTTTCAGACGCTTCGCTGTTCTCATGTCGTCGTGTTCCATCTTGACTTTGAGTTGCTCATCGATCTCGACCTGCTCAAGAGCCTGATCGTAGGCCTTCTGGTAAGTTTTGGGAGGTCTCTTGGCGAAGGAGTGGAAAAGCTTTCCCGCCCATAGGTTTCACCTAAAGTTGGCGAGAGTTTCTTTCTCGGTGAAAACTCCCATTTGTATGTCCTCTTTGTGAAAACGTTCCACGTACGATCGAAGTGTCTCACTTCATTCCTTAATCACATATTGGAGGTGTATGGGATCTTTCGGACGAGGTTTGACCCCTTGGAACTGCGAGCAAAAATCTGTTGATAACTTCGTGAAAGAGTCCACGCTACCAGCGGGCAGCTTCCTGAACCAAGTTTTAGCGTAGTCGGTTAAGGTCGTTGGAAACATCCTACACATAGCCGCTCTCGTAGTGTTCTGAACCTCCATCTGTTGAACGAAGCTCTCCAGGTGGCTTAGAGGATCTTCCATTCCGGAGAACTTATCTCCTGGCATTTTAAATTTTGGTGGGAGCTCCGCTTCTTGGATCCTCCTAGTGAAAGGAGCGTTCATCTCACTCAAGGGATCCTTTTTATCCTCCTTATTCTTTCCTTTTCTTAACTACTGGACCTCCTTTTATAGCTTTACCAGCTGATCCCTCAGTCGCTTGTTCCCAGGTTTCTTTGAATTGACCTCGGATTCTTCACTATCGAGTCTCTCTGATGAACTGGCAACCTCTATCCGGTCCCTTTCATGGACATGATCCATTTGGGAAGTTTGTCTACTCTCCTCCTCTTGGGCCTGGGCGTTCCTCCTTGATGCAGTTGGGTGGGATAGCTCTCGTTGCTCTTGGGTAAAAGCATATGTGGCGGACTTAACTCACCTGGGTTGATATTGTGAAGGTCTTTTCAGAACTGGGGGCATGGGTCCCAGCCTATCCCGGATCGAAAGTTGGGGCCCAGACCTGTCTCTAGCTGGTTCTGGAAGAGGAGGTCCCAGGCGATCGAAGGCAGGCTGCCTAGCTCCGAACCTGCTAGGCTCTCCCTGATCATTCAGGTTGGTTGGCTGGGCCGTGATGCCTTTAGCAAGCAGGCGGATGCAGACCGTTTCCACGAAGGATGACGCTTGTTGGTCGAGCGCGGCAAGGCTCACTATAGGGTGGCCAGAAGCCTGGGCATTAGTTGTTTGGACCGGAGCTTGACTGCCATATCCTGATTTTCTACCCTTTCTTAGGGCCTTTCGTGTAGGCCTCGCCTAGGATTACTCCGAAACTCCATGTTGGCCTTGGGAAGAGCGGAGCCTCATAGTTCCTGTAAAACAACGAAAATGTAAATGCAAATAGTTAATTTGATTAACTGGGTGTAGGTTTTCTTTTCCCACAGACGGCGCCAGAAAGTGTTAACGGAAATTTAGGTCGGGGCAATAAATCTCAGTTAGCACCCTCGAGATCATTACCACGTAGGTGATAACCAAGGTAGAACGTATATATATAACAATGCCTAATGAAATGACAAGGAAACAATGATATTATTAGCTACTCAAAAGAATCAAAAAAGGCTTCCTCTATTGATAATAGTGATATACATCTCTCTCTCTCTCTCTCTCTCTCTCTCTAATTGATCTCACTTTTCTCTAGGGTGTAGTTGGGTACTTGTCGTTTGCCTGTCGAATAGTAGTCTCCTCTTTATTCAGAATGGGGAAGTCCCTCCTTTATACAATGTCCTCATAGGTTAAACTAATTGATTCTCCCCTTGAGTTTCTCCATCTCTCCCCTCCTTATCGGACGAGATTTTCATTTTAAATGTTATTGACTTTTAGTTAATTGGTGAATCGTGGATATCTTGGTAGAGATCAATTTGTTTCCTATTTGGACTCTATTATTTGTTCTGTACTCATGTAATGTCTTAAGATATGATCATGTGTGTCTTCAGGTCTAGCATGTTCTCCCGTAGGGATCGTCGAATATGGCATGTAATGTGGCGGGGTACAACAGGTAGTGAGGTCGATCACTGTTCTAGCCCTGATATAAAGGAATTTCGTCTAATCAGAAGCTAGGTCTATCCTCCCTTAACCTTTTGAAGCTAGGTGCGGCCTCTTACGGACACCTTACTATATCAGCGAGGTACTGGCGAGCTTCTGGAGAAGTTACGAGGTAATCCCGACTTCGGGGGGGGATATCCTGTTTTCTGGTTCGGTGACGTGGGCTTGATCTGATCATTCCTGGCTCTATTCCGGATGTTTCTGGAGCCCGTCCTTGTTCCTACGGGGCAGTACCGTAGTTCGGCTTTGGGTAACATTGTCTCCTGGTGGATGATCTCGAGCATGGAGCCAGGCCTGGAGGGTGGAAAATTTCCCTTTGGTCATTAGCCAATTTTGGCTATTAACAGTCATGAAATGAGCCAATCATAAAATATAGGTCCTTACAATCTCCCTTTTTTGATATTGCATGACAAAACAACCACTCATAAATAATTCCTCACAAAAACAAAAGAAATCTAGCTATTGTCCATGAGAGTCCATTCTACATTACAAAAAGAGATACCTAACATTCTAAGTCTTCAAGGTCTTCAATCTCTTCGTACATCATCATACCTACACACAGTAGCAAAAAAGCACTTTCCAAGAATAAGTTCAAGTGAGTGGAACAAATATAAAATGAAATTGCACTTAATAAAGCAATACAAAGAATGCATATGCAATGCTCCCACTAAATGGTTACTCTCTCTCATGATTTCTCCCCCAAAGCATAAACAATGCTCCCCCTATATCTCTCAAGACTTCTCCCCCTTTTTGTCATGAGATAGGCAAATGAGCTCCCCCTATCGGATTGCTTTAGCAAAGAGAGCTATTAGTACAAATACGATGCATAATCATATACACAAATCTTATGCAACTTCAGTAACTGAGAGAGATTCCAGGAATTTTATTTAAAGAAAATGTGTGAATTTGTTGCTTTGCATGCAAGACATATAGCATTCAAGTTCAAGCAATGGTATTTGGCAAAGCAAACATCAAAAGGGTTTCCATAAGAATTCAAACCAATTTGTACCCTTTTGTCATAAGCAAATAAGATATAGTTTTTCAAAAGATATTTTCAAGTACGAGCAACTATATCAATCCTTAAAGGTAAACCAAGTCATTGGATCAAGAGATCCTATTAGATTTTTTCAGATTAATATCCCTATGATAGTATTCTTGTTTAACCATTAAGAAGAGAGAGAAGACTAATATGGATATGAAATCCTTATTGATTGAATGGATACTAGATCCTTATTGATTTTAGTCTTCTCATATGCTTTCACACATATTTTGCATAATGAGCAATCAAAAACATTTCATGCATATCATTTTAAGCATGTCATAAAAATTTCTCATGTCATTGATATAAATTATAGGTCATTCAAATTTACTTTCCAATCAAATCTCCTAGTCCAAAAATGCATTGTTGAACTAAAATATGACATGGATTACAAGCAAAGCAATGATGCACACTTATTAAAAAAATTACCATATAAACATATATCTTCAACCAAGAATCTCATGCAGTTATTAAAAGAGCATAAAATTAATCAACTTTTTGCACATAGAAAATCATGCAAGTTCGCTCTGTAGTCACTTAAAAATGGCAATTCATTACTTGTAGTCAACCAGGTGTCTGGAGTATACCAGGCAAAGGGAGATAACATGGCCGCTTACCTAAAGCTAGCTCAGTCACTTAAAAATAAATTCTGGGATTCAATCGATCAGGTGTCTCGACACAAAAACCACCGCGCGGATGTTCTAGCCAAGATAGCCGTAAATGGAGGTCAATCCTTACCGTGAGGAGTTCCCCTCCAAGTGATCTCCCAACCAAGCGTAGCCGTAAGTAAGGAAATCTATTCCCTAGATCGTCAGCCTTGCTGGATGGACTTGATCGTTGCCTACCTCCAAGAGGGAAAGCTTCCCGAGGAGCCCGATCAAGCCCGAAGAATTAAAAGGCTCTATGTCCGATATTGCCTTGTAGATGAGTATCTCTACAGGAGGTGTAGATCCCTCCCCCTACTTCGGTGTTTACATCCTGATCACGCTAAATGGCCGCTAAGAGAGGTTCATTCTAGGGATTGTGGGAACCACATCGGTGGAGAAGCTTTAGCGTATCAAGTGCTCCGTATGGGGTACTACTGGCCGACCATCCACCAAGACGCAAGAAGCTTTGTACGATCTTACGAGCCATGTCAAAGGACTTCGAACTTGAACCACTTGCCACTAGAGTGACTGTCCTCTCTCAGTTCACCCTACCTCTTTGCCATGTGGGGGATCGACCTAATTGGACCACTTCGCACCGCTCTTGGACAGGTTAAATATGCTATCATGGCTATCGATTATTTCACAAGAAGGGTCGAGGCCGGGCCTCTTTCTCGAATATCAGAAAAGAATACGACCAAGTTCATCAAAACTAACATGGTCTGTAGATTCGGGACCCCTCTCACCATTGTGGCCAACCTGGGCAAGCAGTTTGACAATGCCCGATTCAAAGACTTCTGCAAAGGATTGAGAATCAACCTCAGGCTAGCTTAAGTAGCCCATCCTTAGACCAACAGGCTGGTGGAATCCACCAACAAGACTATCAAGAAACTTATGAAAGAAGAAACTACAACAGAAAAAAGGCAAATGGGCCGAAGAACTACCAGAGGTCCTCTGGGCATATCGAACTACAAAGAAGACAACTACCAAGGAGACACCTTACTCCTTGGCTTTCGGAGTTGAAGCGGTCCTCCCCATTGAGTATAAATTGACCTCATTCAGGGTGCAACATTTTGAACCCGAAAGCAACAAAGTCAAGCTCCGAACTAACCTAGACCTCCTAGAAGAGAAACAAGACCGGGTAGCTGAGAAAGTAGCGATCTACCAGAGCAAAATCGCTAGGTATTTCAACCGAAAGGTCAGAGCCCGAAATTTCAAAGAAGGGGATCTGGTGCTAAGGAAAGTGACCTTGAATACTCAGAAAAGGTCGAATGGAGACCTAGGCCCCTATTGGGAAAGGCCATACTTGATAAAGGTAATTGCTCGCGATGGAGCCTACAAGCTCGAAGACATGGATGGATGACCCATCAACCACACCTGGAACGCAGATCATTAGAGGAAATTCTACCCCTGAACAGAGAGCTGTCAAGCATATTACCTCCATTTAGGTTTCAATAAATCCCTAATAATGATGTACTACACATTGATCATTAATAAAGTCTGCAATTTTTCTTTATCTCCGAATTCTGTTCAATCATAGTATCTACATATTGGACTGGAAAATTTGACATCATCACCTCAAAACCAGAGGTGAGCCAGGGAAACCCCATCGTTGCCACTGATGCCTTGGCCGGGCACCACCCCCCGCCAAGAAGGGTCCAAGGGTAAGAGCATAGTTGCCAGCAGGACCTCGAGACCAGAGAGTAGTCGGGGAAGCCCCCTCGTTACCCCTGATGCCTTGGTTGGGCTACCACCCCCAAAGAGGGTCTGAGTGTAAGAGCATAGTTGTCATCCAGACCTCGAGACTGGGAAATAGCTAAACAGCCCTCCTGATGCCTTGGTCAGGCTACCACCCCTAAGAATGGTCTGAGTGTAAAAGCATAGTTGCCATCCAGACCTCGAGACCAGGAAATAGCTAGACAACCCTCATGATGCCCTGGTCGGGCTACCACCCCAAGAAGGGTCTGAGTGTAAGAGCATAGTTGTCATCCAGACTTCGAGATCAGGAAATAGCTAGACAGCCCCCATGATGCCTAGATTGGGCTACCTCTCCTGAAACGGATTTAAATATAAATACTTGTTTCATTTGCAAGATTAATATCATCTCGATAAGAGTTCCCTATGAAGCCAGATTAAAGTATGAATGAATCATCATCAAAGATGCAGGTTTAACTCGTGGTCAGGATCAGAAATAAAACAAGGAGTTCTACATCACGATGGAAGCTCGTTATCGGGAATAGTCAAAAGAAATGCGAAGGAAATCATAACTAAACTTTTAATAACCATAAGGGAGCCTATCCCCTGATAAAAGCTATATGTCAACAAACAGGGAGCCCAAACCCTAGTTCCGGGCTACATGAAAAAGAAAAAGGGTGGACTAAACTAATCACGAGTAAAGCGGGGTGCCCACCCCCCTTTCCGGGCAATCAAGGAAAATCATGAACCAGTAGCTTCGGTGCCCTCTTGAATTCCCCTTGCTACTCCTCCTCCCTCATGCTGATCCCCGCCATCGACTCCTCCTTTAGGTGGTTGCCTGTCTTGGTTACCCTCGCCAATTTTCACTCCCTCTAGAGGTTCCTCCCGCTGGTCAGCTGGATCCTCCTCCAAGACTTCGTTAATAACTGCCATGACCTCAGGAGGGATAGCTGCATCAAGAAGAGTAGCCATGGACCCCGTCTGGCTCCTGTCAACCTCCAATTCGGTTCTAGAGGATCCCTCAGGCAGGCTCCTTATCCCTTCCTCAGCTTTTGGATGATCTCCTTCAGACTGCGCGGACAGAACCTTACTTGAAGACTCCCCAGGACCTGAAGTAATAAAGACTGGAGAAGAAAGAGGAGGGTTTGCTTGGACGGGCTGCTTTCCAGTACCTGCCTGGCTAGGAGGAACCGCTCCGCCATCTTCAAGGCGAGATAGTTCAGCAGCTTTGGTCATTATCTCTTCTTTATCCTAACCGGCGATGGAAGATAGATCAAAAGGAAGAGGGAGAGCCTTTGCAACCTGAAAGGAAGCATAGAAATATTCATCACTTAAGGAGGTCTCCGCATCAGCCTACAGCTTGGCCACTAGAGCAATCAAATCCTGATTCTCGAGGTCCAAACTCTTAGCTTCGGTTTTCCAAGAGTCCCTCAGCTTGGCCCTCCAGGTAGAATGGAGAATTTCTTCATCAAAAGACAGCTTCGTCTTCTCATAATCACAGTGAAGCTCTGTGAAAATACACAAAGTGTGTCTAATACAACCTAGAGGGGGGGGTGAATAGGTTTTAGTTGATTTATTACCAACTTTTTGACTTAATCAATTTTAATAATCCTACTCCATATTAGCAATCAATCAATCCAACATAAATATGCGGAAAACAATAAAAACACAAGGATTGATTTACGTGAGAAACCCTCCAACTGGGCAAAACTCACGGGCTATCCTTCTAGCCACATACGGTCCTCAAATCCACTATTTGAACGAAAGTTTACAACCTAGGTTGATCTCAAGTCACACCTACTTGGTCACTAACCCTTTCACTCTACCCTACGGGTCTTTAATAGTGATTCTTGACCACAAGCTTGTGCACTAACTCACTTAGTCACAAAGCTTAACAATCAATGAAGAGGTTAAACAACCTATGTGAATATGTAAAAGATATTCAAACATGCAATTAATGCTAGGCAACAATAAATGCTTATCTAAGGATTTAAAGATGTCAATAAATGCAAATCCTAGATATCAATATCTAAATGCAAATGCATGAAGATTTAGCTAGAAGGGTAAAATCGTCCTAAATGCTAGCTATTAATGAACAAGGCTCTCAACCAACAAACAACAACTCAATCATGTTATAAATGCCAATAAACATAAAGATATGCAATAAAATCACATAAAAGAGCTAACCCTAGGCAAACAAGAACATAAATAAATACAAAGAGATTTAGGGCATGTTCAAGTTACCTAGTCAATGAAAGCAAGAAGAATCCATGATGAGATAATGCTTGAAGATGTTAGATGCCCATGGATTTGTGTTTGGTTGAGTAAAGATGAGTTCTTGGGAGTTTCTCTCTCTAAGGGAAGCTTGGCCTATCAAAAATGGCTTCTTGAACTCATGAAAATGAGCAAGGAAGAAGATAGAGTATATATAAGGGAGCCCTAGTTAAAATTGCATCGTTTTGAACTTAGGGCACAAAGTCCCGTCAATACCGCTAGATGGACCGCGTCTCAGGCAAGTGTCCAGACCGCGGTACACACAGCAGTGCACCGTCTGGATAACAACGCGGTGCAGGGCACTGTGCATACAGGTGCACAGGCCGCGGTATGGGCAACAGAGGCCTACTTGACAACACCGCGACTTGGGTCGCCTTGCGTGCAAGTGTACAGGAAGCAGTACAGGGAGCATGACCCTGCTGAGGTATACCGCTCTGTATGCCGCGGTGCAAGCATGTCTTGCCAGGCGATCTAGGCCGCGCTAAGAGAAGAAATTCTCTTTTCTAGGCAAACTCAACACACTAAGTGATGTGCAAAATGTGCAAGTGTGGAATGTGAAAAGAGGCATACAATACTTCATTCAATAACATGAAGATAAGAGCAATAATGCATGCAAGTGAGTGTGTGCAACTAGATCTCTTCAAAGAAAGTTAAACTAGTGAGATACCTTTGAAGTGCCCTTTGAGAGAGATGATGTCCTTAAAGCTTGATCACACTCACGAGGCCTAAATTACCCTTACAAGGAATAATCCCCAATGTGGTTTGTCAACAAAATAAGCCAATCAAAATATGAGGAACTTACAATCTCCCCCTTTGGCTATTTCGTGACAAAACCACCACTCACAAATCATCCTCACAAAAAAGTAAAGACTAAAGGTCAACTAAAGATATTCTACATTACAAAAAGATACCTAGATACTAGGTCTTCAAAACTTCAAGCTCTTGTAGAATAGCCACCTTCCCTACAAAGCAATGAGACTACACTTTCCAAGACAAGTGCATGTGAGGTGATCAAGAGAGATAAATAAATAAGAGCAATTTGCATAATAAAAGAAAACTTCAACATGCAACATGCAAATGCTCCCCCTATAAAGATTACTCCCCCTCAACGAAACAATCTCTCCAAATATGCAATCCCCTTAAATAAAACCACATTACTCCCCCTTTTTGTCATGAGATAGGCAAAGGAGTATTCCCCAACCGGGTCACTGTAGCAAAGAGAGCTATTTGCAAGATAAGTGCATAATCATATACAACAACGTTATGCAACTCAATTAATTGAGAGAGAATCATTGAGGGTTTATTGTTTAGAGGAAAATGTGTGACTTAGTTGCTTTGGATGTAAGACATGTAACATCATAGCTCAAGCAAATGGTATTTGGCAAGGAGAACATCAAAAGGTTTCCAAACGAATTCAAACCAATTTGTATCCTTTTGTCATAAGCAAACAAGATATAGTGTTTCAAAAATGAATTTCAATTTAAAGAGCAACTATACCAAACTTTATAAGCGAAACAAGACATGAGCGACTTTTGCACCCTTTTTGATTTTTCCGGGTAAGATACCCGTATGATAGTAGCCTTGTTTAACTAATAAAGAGAGAGAGAAGACTAAATTTGGATGAGACATCCTTGTTTATTGCATGGATACTAGATCCTTATTGGGTTTAGTCTTCTCATTTGCTTTCACACATATTTTGCACTAGAGCAATCAAAAACATTTCATGCATATTATTTTAAGCATGTCATTAAAAGTTCTCATGTCATGGAGTTAAATTATGGGTCATTCAAGTGTACTTTCCCAATCAAAATCTCTTAGTCCAAAAATGCATTTTTGAACATAGAGGTGACATGGATTACAAATCAAGCAAGGCACACTTATTAAATAAAAAGCCATATAAGAATATATATATAAGCACAACCAAGAGTACTCAAGCAATTAATAAGGAAGCATAAAGTTGATCAAGTTTTTGCTTATTCCAACATGCAAGGTTGCTCTCTTTGCTTGAGTTCCCCATAAGGAGTCAATCACCAAAACACATCAAGGCATATGACAAATCCCAATAGACCTACTAAGTGACTTGAACCTAGTTGAGTCTAAGGGCTTTGTAAATAAATCCGCTAGTTGATCATTAGTGCCCACATGCTCAAGTGCAATGCATTTGTTTTTAACTAGTTATCTAATGAAATGATGCCTAATGTCTATATGCTTTGTCCTAGAGTGCTGAACAGGATTCTTTGAAATGTTAATAGCACTCATGTTATCACAATAAAGGGTAAGAATACCTTGATCAAAGCCGTAATCCACAAGCATTTGTTTCATCCAAAGGAGTTGTGTGCAAGCACTCCCGGCGGCTATGTATTCCGCTTCAGCTGTGGATAGAGAGATGGAATTTTGCTTCTTGCAAAACCATGAGACCAAGTTGTTGCCTAGGAAGAAGCAACCGCTCGATGTACTCTTCCTATCATCACAGTTTCCTGCCCAATATGCATCACTAAAGCCAACTAAGCTAGCATTAGTGTCAAAAGAGTACCATATCCCATAGTTGGATGTCCCATTCACATATCGAATGATTCTCTTCACAGAGGAGAGATGGGATTCCTTGGGATCCGCTTGGTACCTAGCACATACACCCACACTAAAGACTATATCGGGCCTACTTGTAGTCAAGTAAAGCAAGCTACCAATCATGCCACGATAAAGACTTTGTTCCACACTCTTGCCACTAGCATCCTTGCTTAGTTTCAAGGTGGTACTCATGGGTGTGTCACAATGCTTGGCATTCTCAAGGCCAAACTTCTTCACTAGGTTCTTAGCATACTTAGCTTGGGATATGAAAATCCCATCATGCAATTGCTTGATTTGCAAACCTAGGAAGGAATTGAGCTCCCCAACAAGACTCATCTCAAACTCATGAGACATGACATCAACAAATTTTTGGACTTTGGATTTGTTGGTGGAGCCAAAAACAATATCATCAACATAAATTTGAGCTATGAAAAGCTCATCTTTGTTCCTCTTGATGAATAAGGTTTTGTCAACACTACCCCTAGTGTAGTCATTTTCAACAAGAAATTGAGTGAGACGCTCATACCAAGCCCTATATGCTTGTTTCAACCCATATAAAGCCTTCTTGAGGCTATAGACATGATTGGGGTGGTGTGGATCCACAAACCCCTTGGGTTGCTCAACAAACACTTCCACATGCAAGAAACCATTGAGGAAGGCACTCTTAACATCCATTTGATGCAATTTGAACTTGTGCACACATGATACGGACAAAAGAAGCCTTATGAACTCAAGACGGGCAACCGGAGCAAAAGTCTCCTCAAAGTCAATACCCTCAATTTGAGAGTATCCTTGTGCTACAAGTCTAGCCTTGTTGCGCACAATGTTGCCATTTTCATCCGACTTGTTCCTATATACCCATTTGGTGCCTATGACATTAGTATCCTTGGGTCTAGGAACAAGAGTCCAAACCTCATTTCTTTCAAATTGGTTTAGCTCTTCTTGCATGGCAAAAACCCAAAACTCATCATTCAAGGCTTCATCAACCTTTTTGGGTTCAATTTGAGAGGTGTAGCAAGTATAGCTAATTTGATTAGCTATTTGACGCCTAGTCCTAACACCCTCATTCATATCTCCAAGAATGTCATTCTTATTGTGGAGATGTCTAACCCATGGAGCGGGTTCTTTAGAGTCCAAAGATGGATCTCTATCAAGAGGTTGGATGACCTCTTCATCAAGACTTGACTTCACATCAATTGAAGTCTCACCATTCTTCTCCAAGAAGGGATCATCAAGCACAATGACCTCCTCATCATGGTCTCTAGTCTTAGGCTTACAATCATCTATGACGACATTAGATGATTCCATGACACTTCGAGTTTTTAAATTGAAAACTTTATAGGCCTTACTATTAAGGGCATAGCCAATAAAAATCCCCTCATCACTCTTGGCATCAAACTTGCCAAGTTGATCTCGGTCATTTAGAATGTAACATTTGCTCCCAAATGAGTGGAAATAGCTAATATTTGGCTTCCTACCCTTCCATAATTCATAGGAGGTTTGCCTAGTACCGGGCCTTAGGAAGACTCTATTTCCTATGTAGCAAGCCGTATTGACGGCCTCGGCCCAAAGGTTCCTAGGGACATTGTTGCTAAGCAACATCACATGGCCCATCTCTTGAAGGACCTATTCTTCCTCTCAATAACCCCATTTTGTTGAGGAGTTCTAGGAGCCGAAAACTCATGGGAAATGCCTAAGCTATTGCAATAGCTTTCAAAACAAGCATTTTCAAATTCCCTCCCATGGTCACTCCTAATTCTTTTAATGCTTTTAATGTGTGAGTTCTTTTCATTTTGAATTTTAGTGCAAAGCATTTTAAATTTTTCAAAAGTTTCAGATTTTTCTCTAAGAAAATATGTCCATGTAAATCTAGAGAAATCATCAACACAAACAAAAATGTATCTCTTGCCGCCGAGACTCTCGGTTTGCATGGGACCCATAAGGTCCATATGTAGAAGCTCTAATGGCTCCTTGGTGGCGAGATACTTGCCTTTCTTGTGCATACTTTTGGTTTGTTTCCCTTGTTGACAAGGTCCACAAAAGCCATCGACTTTCTTCCCAAGCTTAGGGAGGCCACGCACAACCTTGAACTTATCTAAGATCCTCAAATCTCGATAGTTCATGTGGCCAAGTCTTTGATGCCATAACTCAATTTCCTCACATTTGGACATATTGCAAGAGATAGCACTAGCTTCAAGACAATAGCAATTGTCACTAGATCTCTTTCCTTTTAGCAAGGTTTGTCCATTTGGCATTAAAATAGAGCAATCATTTTTGTTAAACAATACAGAGAGTCCATCATCATTAAGATGAGAAATGCTTATAAGATTGGCTTGCAAGCCATCAACAAGTAGAGCATTGGACAAGGAGGGTAAATCGGGAATGGAAATAGTTCCTTTCCCTATGACTTTCTTTCTAGATCCATCACCAAAGGTGACAAATCCTCCATCCTCCAAGACAAGGGATTTAAAAATGCTCTTGTTCCCCGTCATATGCCTAGAACACCCACTATCCAAATACCAAGTGTTAGAGGCATTTGCCTTCAAGGCAATTTGAGCCACATAGCAAGAATAGTTATTCCTTCTAATCCACCTAGGTGTAATGTTCTCATTCCTAGTGGTATTAGTCACATTGGCTCTAGATTTCCTAGGATCATGCAAATTTGATCTAGATTTCTTAGGAACATGCATTTTAGCTCTAGCTCTATTTCTTTCAATCATGCTCTTGATTCTACACATTTCAATGTATTTGAAGCAATTAGGTCTAATGTGACCATCAACACCACAAAAGTGACAAGTGGGAATAAAATAAGAAGACATACCATGCCCTTGTGAGTACAAAGAGGCTTTCCCACACATTTGAGCTTGTCTTTGGTGTTGGATTGGTTCTCTTCTTCTTTGATGTTGAGTTGGAATGAATTGCTTCCTTGGTTGACCTTGCATGAATTGCTTTTTGGCTTGATGGTATTTAGGTTGAGGGAAACTTGCTTGATGCACCCTTGTTAATTGAGCTTGAGCTTGTTTCCCTTGTGCTGCCTTGACTTGAGGATCTTTAAAGCACTCTCCTAGTTCGATCTTCTTCATAGGATATTGTGGGGGTGGAGGCTCTTTGTTATCCAAACTCTTAACAAACACAATCTTGCTTGAGGATGAGTTCTCCTTGTCATCTTCATAGCCAAGACCTTTCTTATCACTTGGCCTCTTGCCAACTCCCAACATGTGGTCAAGTTTATTCGTGCTTGAAGTCATCTTAGCAATGATCTCTCTAGCTTCTTCAAGCTCCTTTTCCATCAATTCTTCATTCATTTTGGCTATCTTCACTTCTTTATTTAAGTGAGTAGCTTCGGTGGATAGCTTGAGATTCTCTCCTTTTAGCCTTTGAATCTCTTTCTTCATCTTCAATCTTGAGCTTTGAAAATGGTCAATGAAGCCTTCAAGATCCATTCCTCCTACATCCATATTTGTTGAATGGGATGAAGAGTCACCATCGCTAGAGTCATCTTCACTTTGTTTCTCTACCTCTTCATCATCTATTGCTTCCTTACTCTTGAGAGAAGATGCGAAGGCAATAAAGTTTGCCACATGATCCTCATCATCTGAGGATTCTCCTTCTTCTTCCAAGTCATCACCATCGCTCCACGTGGCGGCCATGGCCTTTCCTTTCTTCTTAATTTTCAAATTTCCACAATCCATGGAGATGTGTCCTAAACCTCCACATTCGAAGCATTGAATCCCTTTTCTTGTGGGCTTGTCTTCACTTGACTCAAACTTCTTGAAAGGAGTCTTCTTCTTTATTTCCTTTCCTTTGGATCCAAATCCCCTTTTCTCAAAATTGATGAACTTCTTGAATCTTTTCACCATGTGGGCCATTTCTTCATCTGAGTCTTCTTCCTCCTTCTCAACCTTAGAAGTCTTCAGAGCAATGCTCTTTTGCTTCTTTTGAGGTGTAGGTGTGGGAGTCCATCTAGACTCATATGCTAGAAGCCTTCTAATAACTTCACTTGGCTTCATATTCTTGTAATCACTATTCTCCTCAAGAGCCGTCACTTTTGACTCAAATCTTGCTGGAAGCGACCTCATAATTTTTTGCTTGATCCTCCTATCCGAATAGGGATCACCAAGTTGATGGCTCTGATTGACTATGTCCATCATCTTCACTTGAAATGCGTTGAAGCACTCATCCTCCTCCATCCAAATTTGCTCGAATTGTGTTTGGAGGACTTGAAGCTTGGAGTCCTTGACCACCTCGGTTCCCTCATGGGCCGTCTCTAGAATCTCCCATGCCTCTTTTGCAATTCTTGTTGTTTGGATCAATTTGTACTGATTGTCATCCATTGCACAAAGAATAGCATGCATAGCCTTGTTGTTCCACTTGGATGCTTCAAACTCTTGAGTTGACCATTCCGACTTTAGCTTGGGAACTACACTTTCATCTTCAAGAGTCTTTTCCGGAAGAGTGTAGCCATCTTCAATTGCCATCCATGCTCGTTCATTTATTTGGCAAATGTAAGACTCCATCTTGCCTTTCCAAGAGGCATAGTTTATTCCGGTGAGCAAAGGGGGTCTTGTGCTAGAGGCTCCCTCATTACCACTTCCGTTCCCACTCATAGTGTTTGGGTATGAATGAGATGAATGTTTATGATGCAACAAACACAAAAAAAATGCAAGACACACAATGAGCAAGGATCTCCTAAGTGTATCTAGGAACCCGCTCTGATACCAATTGAAAATACACAAAGTGTGTCTAATACAACCTAGAGGGGGGGTGAATAGGTTTTAGTTGATTTATTACCAACTTTTCGACTTAATCAATTTTAATAATCCTACTCCATATTAGCAATCAATCAATCCAACATAAATATGCGGAAAACAATAAAAACACAAGGATTGATTTACGTGAGAAACCCTCCAACTGGGCAAAACTCACGGGCTATCCTTCTAGCCACATACGGTCCTCAAATCCACTATTTGAACGAAAGTTTACAACCTAGGTTGACCTCAAGTCACACCTACTTGGTCACTAACCCTTTCACTCTACCCAACAGGCCTTTAATAGTGATTCTTGACCACAAGCTTGTGCACTAACTCACTTAGTCATAAAGCTTAACAATCAATGAAGAGGTTAAACAACCTATGTGAATATGTAAAAGATATTCAAACATGCAATTAATGCTAGGCAACAATAAATGCTTATCTAAGGATTTAAAGATGTCAATAAATGCAAATCCTAGATATCAATATCTAAATGCAAATGCATGAAGATTTAGCTAGAAGGGTAAAATCGTCCTAAATGCTAGCTATTAATGAACAAGGCTCTCAACCAACAAACAACAACTCAATCATGTGATGGAACACGATGATATGAGAACGGCAAAGCGTCTGAAAAAATAAGCCCCCAAATTTGAGCCAGTTCAGAAAACTCAGAATAAACCTCCCAACAGGTCGACCTATCACATCCATGTTCCTCAACATAGGCAAGAAAGAAATCCTGTAAGACGAACCCCTCCCCGGGCTTCGCCACCTCCTAGGACCGTGGCCCCCGTAATGCAAGGGGAAAAAGGGTATGACTACTATACCTTTTTGAACGCTTCCAGGGAAACGGTCTACCTTGCAATACGAGATAAAGGGCAGCTTCAAAAGCCCGCTCCCATGAAAGCCCCGGCTGACAGGAGAAACCGGTACAAGTACTGCGACTTCCACGAAGACGTGGGCCACAACACCTCAGAGTGCTATAATTTGAGCAACCAGATTGAAGCCCTGATAAGGGGGGGATGCTTGATTGAATTCTTACAACAAGTCAGAGATAACATTCGGTCTGGAAGGGAGGTACAAGCTGAAATCCTTGAAGACGCAGAAAAGAGGAAGGGGGAACAGGCTGACTGAATGCAACAGATCCAGGTGATACACACCATCAGCGGAGGTCCTACACTGGCAGGCATTTCCAATAACTCCTGAAAAAACCACGCAAGGAAAATTCCCCGCATCGAAGAAAGCAGGGGGATCTTCAAAGTCTGCCAGAGCCCGATAGAGCCCTCCGAGTCAACGTAGATCGTTTTCACTGAAGCAGATGTCTTCAACACCGTGCAACCTCATGATGATCCCATTGTAATCATGATATAGATCGCCAACTGTCTGGTCCATCGCATGCTCGTGGATACACGTAGCAGCGTAGATATCCTCTTCAAGGATACCTTGGAAAAATTAAACCTAAAGCAACATTGTTACAACAGCTGTACCACTCCGCTTTATGGGTTCACTGGAGATTCGATCATACCAGTGGGGTCGATGATCCTCCCAGTAATCATCAGAATCACCCATCTCCAACAGAATGTTATGACATACTTTATTATGGTTGACACCCTATCGGCCTACAACGCCATCCTAGGGAGACCATTCCTGTCCTTCTTGAAGGGAGTCTTGTCCATATACCACAACGTCATGAAATTCCCTGTTGGAACCAAGGTGGGAGAGGTACGCGGGGACCACCAGGCAGCCAGGAAATGCTACGGAGTGTCTGCCAATCCTACAGCCCTAGCAAAATAGTGTGTACATGTGGCATTAGTCCAGGAAGACATGGATACATCCCTGATAATCCAGGAGGAGAAGGAGCCCGCGGAACATCCTAGGCATCCGAAGAACGAACCTATTATGCCTTACGAGGAGGAACGGAGTAAGGAGTGGGCCAGCGGGCAGCCCGTAGATAAACTAGAAGAGATACCCATCAGAAATGACGATCCCTCCAAGGTCGTCAAGGTCGGGGCCACCCTTGATCTAGAAGTGAAAAGAAGATTAATTGATCTTCTTAGGGAGTTCAGCGACATCTTCGCTTGGAACCATGATGAAATGCCTGGAATCCCGGTGTCATTGGCCACCCATCCACTAGCGGTAGATCCAACAGTCAAGCCCGTCAAACAGAAGAGGCGTCACTTCAACGCTGATAGGAACGCTGCGGTACATGAAGAGGTAGATAAATTGATCAAGGTAGGGTTTATCAGAGAAGTACGCTATCCTGAATGGATAGCCAATGTGGTCATGGTTACGAAGGCAAATGGGAAATGGCGTATATGTGTTGATTACACCGACCTCAACCAGGCTTGTCAAAAAGCAGTTTTCCTTTACCAAAGATCGACCAGCTGGTTGACTCCACATCTGGAAATAAACTTTTGAGTTTTATGGACGCATTCTCAGGATACAACCGAATTAAAATGCACCCGGCAGACCAAGATAAAACCAGTTTCATTACTGGACAGGGCTTGTACTGCTACAAGGTGATGCCGTTTGGTTTGAAGAATGCGGGGGCTATATACCAGCGGCTGGTTAACAAACTGTTTAAGCCCGAGATAGGAAGGACGATGGAGGTGTATATCGACGACATGATAACAAAATCCCCAACCGTAAAAGGACATCAGGAAGACCTTCATAAAACCTTCCTCATACTGAGAGAAAACTAGATGCGGTTGAACCCCTCCAAATGTGCCTTTGGGGTAACAGCGGGGAAGTTTCTGGGCTTCATGGTTCATGAGAGAGGCATATAAGCCAACCCAGAAAAAATCAAAGCTATCTTGGACCTGGAATCCCCAACCTCACTCAAACAAGTACAGATTCTGACTGGACGTGTGGCGGCACTCAACAGGTTTATTTCTCGCTCCACCGATAAATGTCTCCCTTTCTTCAAAGCCATCAAACAAGGGAAAACATGAAGTGGAGCCAGGAGAGCGAACGGGCTTTCCAAGCTTTGAAAGAATACCTGACAAGCCCCCCATTGTTAGTCAAGCCAGTTCTAGGAGATGAGTTGTAGATCTACCTGGCCATATCAGAAACTGCAGTAAGCGGGGCTTTGGCCAAGGAGTGTAGCGATGGTTTTCAAAGACCCATATACTGTGTGAGTCATGGATTGACCAAATCAGAAAAGAATTACATTCTCCTGGAAAATCTCGCGTATGCTCTGGTGATCTCAGCGAGGAAGCTTTGTCCCTATTTTCAAGCTCACACAATAGCCCCGGACCAACCTCTCCGCCAATTCTTGCAAAGACTAGACCTGTCTAGAAGGCTAGTCTTATGGGCCCTAGAGCTCACTCAGTTCAATTTTAAGTATAAGCCCCGGACCACAATTAAGGCATAGGCTTTGGCCAACTTCGTGGCAGAATTTTCAGCGATCCCAGATCAAGAGGATCCCTCAGTACCAAATAAGATCCCTGAAAAGACATCCGAGGTCGATAATTTGCCGGAAGACTGCAAGCTATGGACCCTCTTTACAGATGGAGCATTCGGGCAAGCTGGGGGAGGAGCTGGCATAGTTTTAATAGATCCGGAAGGGACAGAATTCTGTCACTGTTTAAGATTCGAGTTTAAAGCTACCAATAATGAAGCAGAGTATGAAGCCCTCCTAGCCGGGATGAAGGTAGCCATCGAACTAAAGACCTATTACATAAAAGTAAAGAGCGATTCATTGCTTGTTGTCAATCAGGTGACTGGGATGTACCTGGCAAATGGAGATAATATGGTTGCTTATCTAAAGCTAGCCCAGTTGCTAAAAAATAAGTTTAAGGGGTTCAAGATCGATCAGGTACCTCGACACCAAAACCATCTCGCAGATGTTCTGGCTAAAGTATCGGTGAACAGAGGCCAATCCCTACCACGGGGAATTCCCCTCCAAGTGATCACCCAACCAAGCATAGCCACAATGGAGAAATCTGCTCCCTAGATCGCCTGCCTTGCTGGATGGACCCAATTGTTGCATACCTCCTTGAAGGAGAGCTTCCCGAAGAGCCCGACCAAGCCAGAAGAATTAAAAGACTCTCAGTTCGATATTGTATGGTAGATGAGTACCTCCACAGAAGGGGCAGATCCCTCCCCTTACTTAGGTGATTGCACCTTGATGATGCTAAATGGGCATTGAGAGAGGTCAACTCTGGGGACTGTGGGAACCACATAGGTGGGGAAGCTCTAGCCTATTAGCTGCTTCGTGTGGGGTACTATTGGCCGACCATCCACCAAGACGCAAAGAGTTTTATGCAATCTTGCGAGCCATGTCAAAGAACTTCAAACTTGACCCACCAGCCACAAGAGCGACTGTCGTCTCTTAGTTCGCCTTACCCCTTTGCCATGTGGGGAATTGATCTAATCGGACCACTTCCTACCGCTCCCGGATAGATGAAACATGCTATCGTGGCTATCGACTACTTCACAAGATGGGTCGAGGCAGGCCTCTTTCTTGGATATCAGAAAAGAATACAACCAAGTTCATCAAAACCAACGTGGTAAGCAGATTTGGGACCCATCTCATCATTATAGCTGACCTAGGGAAGCAGTTCGACAATGCCTGATTCAAAAACTTCTGCAAGGGATTGGGGATTAACCTCAGGCTCGCTTCAGTGGCTCATCCCCAGACTAATGGGCTAGTAGAATCCACCAACAAGACTATCAAGAAACTTTTAAAGAAGAAGCTACAGCAGAAGAAAGGCAAATGGGCCGAAGAGCTACCAGAAGTCCTCTGAGCGTACCAGACTACAAAGAGAATAGCTACCGGGGAGACACCTTACTCCCTGGCTTTCGGGGTTAAAGCAGTCCTCCCCATCAAGCATAAATTGACCTCATTCAGGGTACAGCACTTTGAGCCCGAAAGTAATGAAGTCAAGCTCTGGGCTAATCTAGACCTCTTAGAAGAAAAACAAGACCGGGTAGCGGAGAAAGTAGCGATCTACCAGAGCAAGATCGCTAGATACTTCAACCAAATGGTCAGAGCCCGGAATTTCAAAGAAGGGGATCTGGTACTTAGGAAAGTGACCCTGAATACACAGAAAAGGTCAGATGGAGTCTTAAGTCCCAATTGGGAAGGGTCATATTTGATAAAGCTAGTTGTTCGCAATGGAGCTTATAAACTAGAAAACATGGACGGACGATCCATTGACCACACTTGGAATACAGATCATTTAAGGAAATTCTACCCTTGAGAAGGGAGTTCTCAAGCAGATTATCCTCATTTAGTTTTCATTACAAACCCTAATAAAGATGTACTACATTTCGATCATCAATAAAGTCATTTTTTTTCTCTTCTGTTTTTATCTCCAACTATGTTCAACATTAGTGACTACACCCTTGTATGGGAAACTCAACATGAACACTTCGAGACCAGGAAATAGCTGAATAGCCCTCCTGATGCCTTGGTCAGGCTACCACCCCCAAGAAGGGTCTGAGTGTAAGAGCATAGTTGTCATCCAGATCTCGAGACCAGGAAATAGCTGAATAGCTCTCCTGATGCCTTGGTCGGGCTACCACCCCCAAGAAGGGTCTGAGTGTAAGAGCATAGTTGCCATCCAGATCTCGAGACCTAGAAATAGCTAAATAGCCCTTCTGATGCCTTTGTCGGGCTACCACCCTCAAGAAGGGTCTAAGTGTAAGAGCATAGTTGTCATCCAGATCTCGCTCGAGACTAGGAAATAGCTAAATAGCCCTCCTGATGCCTTGGTCGGGCTACCACCCCCAAGAAGGGTCTGAGTGTAAAAGCATCATTGCCATCTAGATCTCGAAACCAGGAAATAGCTAAGTAGCCCTCCTGATGCCTTGGCCAGGCTACCACCCCCAAGATGAAAAAAATAATAAAAATAATAAAATAAAATAAAATGTTTGTTTTCGTGTGCAGGATCAAGATCATCATAATCCCCTACCAAAGTTTTAATGAAGTATGAACAAATTGTTGATACGGATGCAACTCTGGACAAGAAATGAAACAAGAGTTCTCAAAAACTATTCGATTTCTCATTAAAGATAAGGGAGCCTACCCCCCGGTAAGGCTACATCCATCCAACGGGGAGCCCAACCCCCGAGCTCGGACAATAAAAAAAAAGGAAAGCTGAGCTAAATAAGAGTAAAACAAGGTGCCCACCCCCTTTTCCGGGCAGTCAAAACGATCCATGAACAAACTGCTTCAAGCTTTAGGACTCTCTTGGTTCTCCTCTGCCGGTCCTCCTCCTTCATGCTGATCTTCGCCATCGACCCCCTTTCAGGTAGTTATCCACCTCGGTCATCCTCACCAATCACCCCTCCATTTAGAGGCTCTACCTATTGGTCAGCAAGATTTTCCTCCAAGACCTCATTAATCACTTCCATAACCTCAGGCGTGATAGCCGCATCAAGAAGGGCAGCCATGGACCCCGTTTGGCTCATGTCGACCTCCATCTCCATTATGGGGGGCTCCTCAGACATGCTCCTAAGCTCTTCCCCAGCTCCCAACTGATCCTCTTCGGATCGAGAAGACAAAACTTTACTGGAAGATTCCCCGGGACCTGAGGTAGTAAAGGTAGGAGGAGGAAATAGAGGATCTGTCTGGGCGGGCTATTTTCCAGCTCCTGCTTGGCTCGAAGGAACCACCTCGTCGCCTTCAGGGTGAGATAGCTCAGCAGCCTTAAGCATTATTTCCTATCTATCCCAGCCAACAATAGATGACAAGTCAAAGGGAACAGGGAGAGCTTCTACGGCCTGAAAGGAAGCTTAGAAATATCCATCGCTGAAGGAGGTCTCCGCGTCAGCTTGCAGCTTGGTCACTTGAGTAATCAGAGACTGATTCTCGAGATCCAAATTTTTAGCCCCAGATCTCCAAGAATCCCTTTGTCTAGCCCGCCGGATAGATTGAAGACGCTCTTGATCATAAGATTGCTTCATCCTCTCATGGTCACAGCGAAGCTCAGCCATCTCGACCTCAACCTTTCCCTGGTTAGGAGTCATCTCTTCCACTAAAGATTGAGCCTGCTAGAGCAATTCTCTGGCTTTCTCGGCTTCGGCTTCAGATTTTGCAGCCCAATCGCAAATGAGGGCTACCTACTAACCCATTGCCACATTAAACTTGAAGGCCTACAAAATACAGAACCCGAGTTAGAAACTGAACAAATTAGCAAGAGTAGTACGAAGGAAATGCAATTACCTCAGCTAAAATAGCAGACCCCTTGGTAATCAGGACGTCCACAGGCATGGAAGCCATCTTGGAGATCCCCCCTCCCAGACAAGACACGATAAATTGTTCCAGGACTTCGTCCTGCCTTGTCGAGCTCGACTGAGGCCAAGAACGGCTAGAAGGAACCCTTGCGACACCCTTCCCAAAGACCTCAGAAGCTTGGAGAGTTGGAAGCGCAGCGAAATCATGAGGTCGAATCGAGGGGGTAGCAACCTTAGCGACCACAGCTGAAGGGACAGAAGCAGCCGGACCAACAACCTGGGGAGCTTTACCCAAAGCCCGGAAAGCCCGCGAAGTGAGAGTGGCCATCTTGGACCTAGCTGGAGATGAAGAAATAGCAGGTTCGACCTCAGCGGAGGGAATAGAAACTCTACCTTAAGGAGATCGTGAGACGTGGCGGGTAGCCGGTTCAACGACAAAAACTGTGAATAAGCAAATTAAAAAGGAAAATGTTAGAACCAAGCTGAGTAACAAGGCAAGGCAAGGCAACTCAATGACACTTACGAGGAGTAGCGTCTGAGATCCACACGTATTGGTTCACCCTACGAGGATCGAAGGCTTCAGCAGTAGGGAACTTCAGGTTCAAATAATTCCGGGCTAAAATAGCCTTCAAGATGGCTTCGGACTCAGAAGGCACGGAGTCCCAATCCCATGAGGTTTTGTCACTGAAAGCCATGGGAACCTTGAATTCATACCCTCCAATGAAAATCGAGCTCCCCCAGTCATCCCCCTCAAGGATCCATTCTTCTTTCCAAGCGGGGTCCTTCTTCGAAGCACTAGGAATAACGAAGTTGAGCTTGTTCTTGGCCTTAGCATAGAACTGGCCTCGATGAGCGCCAGATAGGCTCCCAATCTGGAAAAGATAGGCCAGCTCCTCTGCTCCCGACTCTCTCGTCACCTTACTCAACTGACATTGTTCTCTCCATAGTACGAGGAAACCAATCAGATGCCTCCAAAAGCCAGGTGTCAACTAGAGGGGAGCGAGCTGGATGGCGTTAAGAGCCCACCGAAGAGTCAGATAAAGATGAAGCATGACCCCGTTCTCGAGAGCTGCCACATGAATCGGAAGCACGCCTTTAGGGGGGTTAAAGAACTCGAAACCTTTGCGAGGCACCGAGATGGATACGCTGTCGGGGATGCCAAACTTCGACCTCAAGTGGTCAATCGAGACTGGATCGACGATGGAATCTGGGACAAAACGAAAATCATAAGGAGGGAGCCTTCCCAAGAGGGGGCCAGAAACCGGGACCCGACGTTCTCCCGTGGTGTCATCGCCCACTTCTTTATCGGAATCTTCGTCTGCGATATCCAAAGGATGGTCAGGATGGTTGGAGAACCTAGTCCCAATGGACACGTTCCTATTTGATCACCGACGTTGCGGGTAGGGCAGGGAATCGTCGCCGTCTAAACTCCTCCTAGCCCGTTTCCCCATAGCGAGACTAAAGACCTCCTCACCGTCAACTATGGAGTCAACTGAATCACGACTGGTCTTCGACATAGTAAAGTCAATAAGGATGAAGAATGAAGAAAAAGGCAAGCTTTGAAGAAAGGCTATGAGAGAAAATATTTCTTAGCAAAAATTTTAGTTCGAAAGATGTGAGGAAAACGTGGAGATAAATAGATATATATATAGGCAAGAGGGCAACAGCACGAGCTGTCGAGATCCTCAGTTGGTAACGGTAAAGAATCTTGGGGACTGCCATAACGTAACCGGATTAACTCAAAAACAGGCTAGTCAGCTAACGCCACGTCACTTACGCAGTTAAGAAGGAGATCTCCCCAAGATTCTGGTAACAGTAAAAAATCTCGGGGACTGCCGTAACACAATCAGATTAATTCCGAGATAAATTAGTCAGTTCGTGCCACATCGCTTATGCAGTTAATGAGGAGATTTCCCCAATATTTTGGTAACGGTAAAAAAGGTCCCAAATAAAGTAAAAATCTGACCCCAACCCTAAGCTCGACGTCTGGTGTTCAAGTCAGAGGGGACTTCTGTTAATAGCCAAAATTGGCTAAGGACCAAAGGGAAATTTTCCACCTTCCAGACCTGGCTCCATGCCCGAGAGTTTCCACCAGGAGACCATTCTACCTAAAGCCGAGCTACAATACCACTCCGCAGGAACAAGGACGGGCTCCAGAAACATCCGGAATAGAGCCCGGGACGATCAAATCTAGCCCGTATCACCAAACCTGAAAACAAGAAATTCCTTGAAGTCGAGGTCACCTCGCAATTTCTCCAGAAACTCACCTATACCTCGCTGATACAGGGGGATGTCCATAGGAAGCCAGACCTAGCTCCTAGCTGAACGATACCTAGCTGATACAGGGGGATGTCCATAGGAAGCCGCACCTAGCTTCGAAAGATCAAGGGAAGCCAGACTGGCTCCTAGCTGGACGAAACTTCTCAGATATCGAGGTCCGAACACTGATCGACCTCACTAGTCGATGCACCACACAATGATACATTCAACGACCCCGATGGGAATCATTCCAGATCCGAAGATACACAGTATCATATCTACAGACGTTACACACGTGCAGAACAAGTAATAGAGTCTGAATGGGAAACAAATTGATTTCCAAGATATCCTCAACGGAGCAATTAACTCAAAGTCAACTACATTTAAAGGTAAAAATCACGTCCGATAAGAGGGGGATGAGAAAATTAAGGGGAAATCAATGAGTTTAAACCTATGAAGACATTGTATAAAGGAGGGATTTCCTCCTTCAGAAAGAGGAGACTACTATTCGACAGGCATACAAAAAACATCCAACTATTTCCTAGAAAAAAGTGAGAGCAATTCGAAAGAAAAATAGAGAGAGATGTATATCATATGTTATCAATAAAGAAAGATTTTTGTTTCTTTTGAATAAACTGAAGAAATCGCTATCTCCATGTCATTTCATTAGGCACTGTTTTATACACATATGTATTCTACCTTGTACCTTGGTCATAACCTACGTGGTAATGATCTTGAGGGTGCTAAATGAGATTTATTGCCCCTAGCAAGATTTCTATTAACAGTATAGAACTGACCCTGGGGAGTGCCGGAGAGGCTTCCTTTTTGAAAAAGGTAGGCCAGCTTCTCTGCTCCGGATGCTCTCGTCACATTGCTCAGTTGGCATTGTTCCCTCCACAGCACGAGGAAACCAATCAAATGCCTCCAGAAGCCAGGCCTCAACTGGAGAGGAGCAAGCTGGATGGTGTTGAGAGCTAGTCGAAGGGTAGGATGAAGGGGAAGCCTAACCCCATTCTCGAGAGCCACCACATGAATCCGAAACACACCATTGGAGGGATTGAAGAACTCATAACCTTGGGGAGGAACCGAGATAGAGACACTGTCAGGAATGCCGTACTTAGACCTCAAACGGTCAATCGAGCTCGGATCAATAATAGAATCATGGAAAACCCTAAAGTCGTAAGAGGGGCAAGCCTCTCCAAAGAGGGACCACTAGCCGGGACTTAACGCTCCCCTGCGGTGTCACCACCAACCTCTCTATCAGAATCTTCGTCGACTAAATCTAGAGGATGGTCGGGATGATTAGAAAACCCGATCCTAATGGACACGTTCCTGTTCAATCGCTGACGTTGAGGATTTGGCGGAGAGTCATCGCTGTCTAGGCTCATTCGTGCCCGTTTTCCGTGGGTGACGCTGATGACCTCCTCACAGTCGACAATGGAGTCAACAGAGTCGTGACTGGCTTTCGACATGGTGGGATGAAGTATGTGAGGATGAAGAACGAGAAAAGAGATGAGCTTGAGAGAAGGTTTTTTCTTGAGAAAATTTGAAATTTGAAAGGTATGAGGAAGGCGTTGGAGTAACCCAGTATAAATAGGCAATAGAGCAGCAGCATGGGCCGTCGAAATCTTCGGTTAAGATCACCTCAAATTGTGGGAACTGCCGTAACGCAGCCGAATTAATTTAGGAATAAATTGGTCATCTCTAGCCACGTCACTTGTGCAATTAATGGGAAGAATTTCCCCAAGGTTCTTGTAATGGTAAAGAAGGAAAAATTCCCCAAATAAAACAGGAAATCTGACTCCAACCCAAACTCAATCACCGGTGTTCAAGTCAGAGGAGACTTCTGTTAATAGCCAAATTTAGCTAGGGACCAAAGGGAAATTTTTCACCCTCCTAGAATTACTCCAGGCCCGAGGTCATCCACCAGGAGACCATGCTTCCCAAAATCGAGCTACGGTGCCACCTCACAGAAATAAAGGCGAGCTCTAGAAACACCCGGAATAGAGCCCGACGCGACCAGATCTAGCCCGCGACACCAAACCTGAAATCAGGAAGCTCCCCCGAGTTTGAGATTACCTCGCAACCTCTCCAAAAGCTCGCCAAAATCCCGCTTTCATAGAGGAGTATCATCATGGGGGACGCATCAAGCTCCGAGAAATCAAGGGAGGTCAGATCGAGCTCCTGGCTAGATTAAGCACCTGAATATCGGAACAAAGACACTAATCTACCTCGCTATCTAATCTACCTCGCCATACATACCATATTCAACGACCTCTACGAAGGATCATGCTCTGAAGATACAAAGATACACTGGATCAGATCGGGAGACATTACGTACGTCCAGAACAAGTATTAGAGTCCAAAGAGGAAACAAACTGATATCCCCCAAGATATCCTCCATTTAGCTATTAACTCAAAGTCAATGACATTTAAACGAGGAATCCCGCCCGATAAGGAGGGGAGAGACGGAGAAAATCAAGGGGAGAATCAGTTGATTTAACCTACAAAACTACGTATAAATGGAGACTACTTTTCGACAGACAAAGAGGACCCTACTACACCCTAGAGAGATTGAGAGCGATTGAGAGATATTTATAAACGATACACCATTGATAAGAATAAAGAAAATATTTTCGTTCTCTTTTGTTCATTCTCTTTTGATGGTACTGATAATAGTATTTTTTGTCATTTTTAACTAGCACTGACTAGAATACATTCTACCTTGACCACTACCTCTGTGGTAGTGGTTTTGAAGGTGTTAATTGAGATTTCTCACCCTGAGTAAAATTTCAGTTAACAAGTATTTCCGAGGGATAAGTACACGCGGTTGGAAATAGTATTGGAGCCTAAACTTGGCACCATTTTCATAATATTTCCAACGAATTTCGATATTATTTGTGATGGCATTTTTGTATTCGTAAATAATATACAATATTTTTATCTTTTTTGACGACATGAATTTTATGGTCAGAAAAACAACCATTTTTGACAAAATTTTGGCTCCGTTGGAAAAGACCATATTTCTTGTAGTGCTTTTAGCTCGGGTTGTGGCCACAATTATTTGTCCACAGCGGTTTGGATTCATTCGAGACCGGCATATCGAGGATTGTATTGCTTTGGCTTCTGACTATGTGAATGTGTTGCAGAAGAAGTGCTATGTGGGTAACTTGGCCATGAAGATTGATATCCGCAAAGCTTTTGACACCCTGGATTGGTCTTTCCTGTGTAGAGTGCTTTAGGCTTTTGGGTTTTCTTCTGTTTTTATGGATTGGATAGACGGCATTCTTCGTTCGTCTAGGCTTTCGATTCTATTGAATGGGGTCCATTAAGGTTATTTATGTTTCTCTAGAGGAGTTCATCAGGGAGATCCGCTTTCTCTGCCTTTGTTTGGTATTGTAAAGGACTTCCGTAGAAGATTATTGACGAAGATGGTGTGTTCTTCTCAGATTCTGTCAATTTCTTCCCCAATGGGGTTTTTGGCTCCAACTTATTTGCTTTATGCATATGATGTTTTGATCTTTTGCAGAGGCACTCAAAATAATATGAACAATATCATTGGTGCTTTTAGGGATTATATTGATATTCCAGGCCAGTTGGTTAATTGGGGTAAGTCCTCCATATATCTCGGATCTTCTGTCTCCCCTTCTCGGATTGGTAGTTTGCAGTCTCTGGTTGGTATGTAGATTGGGCATCTTCTGTTTTCTTATTTGAGAGTCCATTTGTTTCGGGGTAAGCCTAGAAAGGCACTATTACGGCCTATTATGGATAAGATCTTGTCTAAATTCACTAAATGGAAGGGCAAGTCCTTCTCTCTGGCCGGTCGTGCTACTTTGATCAGGTCAGTCATCACTGGTTCATTTGTACACTCTTTCATGATTTACAATTGGCCTTTTTCTTTACTGTCGTTGATTACCTGAAAGTTGATGAACTTTTTGTGGGCTGGTTCTTGTGAGGAGACTAAGTTGGTTCGGGTCGCCTGGGATCGTTGTTGTAGGCCTTACTCTCAGGGTGGTCTTGGTCTGAAAGATCTTAGGTTGCTGAATGACTCGTTGTTGCGGAAATTCAATTGGAAATTTATGAACTCTGATGGTTTTGCTTTCTCATTTTTTCGGGAGAGGTATCTTAGGCAGTTGTAGAAACCTCAGGAAGGGTATGTCACCCCCAAGATTTGGTCTTATCTTCGGACCAATTATAGTTCTCTTCTTAAG
The DNA here is from genome assembly GCA_033220585.1 of Dipteronia sinensis. Taxonomy (NCBI): domain Eukaryota; kingdom Viridiplantae; phylum Streptophyta; class Magnoliopsida; order Sapindales; family Sapindaceae; genus Dipteronia; species Dipteronia sinensis. The sequence continues at coordinate 49,265,001 of CM065636.1, read as the reverse complement.
GAAGGTATTTGGCTGATTGGCGATAACTCTCAGCTGGACCTTTGTCGTGATAATTGTCTTGGGGTTCCCATTTTGAAGCTTTTAGGGATTCCAGATTATTTAATTAATTCATTTCAGCACGAAGGTCTCAGATTTTATTCATGAGGGTAGATGGGTGTTGAACGATTATTTCCGAGCACATTTCCCGGATTTGTGTGCTTCGGATTGATTGGATTGCAATTTCTCCTGTTTCGATTCCCTAGTTTGGGCTAATTCTTGGGATGGTCGTGTTTCTTGCAAGGTTGCTTATTCCTAGTTTTTTCTTGAAATTCCTCAAGTTGTTTGGTAAAGAGATGTTTGGTACCGTTTTATTGCTTCCTCTCGCTCAACTTTGACCCGGCGTCTTATGTTGAACATGCTTCCTAGTGAGGATCGCCTTTACAGGTCTAGGTTCCAATTGGCTTCTCGTTGCAATATTTATGGGTTTAGTAGTGAGTTGACACGCATTTTAACGTGGTATGCAATATCAAAACAAATTTGTAAAATCCCAAGATGCACTCAGACAAGTATAAAACTAGTATGCAGCAAGTATGGGTATCGTTCCACAGGGATCGAGCGATAGCTATGATTAAATCACACTTTAATGCTAACTACAAACAAGAATCAAACGAAAAGATTGATGATTGATGATTGGAGATTAACTAAAATGCAAGTTAAATGTAAACTAACTAAATGCACTAAGATAATAGGTGATAATAGATTATAAATGACTAAGGAATTGATGGATTTATTAAGGCAAACTATGGGCAAGATGAACTCTCATTAATTAACATTGGTCAAATATAACCAAACTAGAGTGTATAGCTTGATTGTATATCACTTATGGGTTTCCAATCTAGAGTGTATAGTATTGGCCACCCATAAATGATTGTTCATGAATGTGTATATACCAATATAAGGGATTAATCTCTTTATAAAATCACTAATTCTAGAGTGTATAGAATTAATGTTTAATCTCTCACAAGTAACTAATCCTATAGTGTATAGTGTTAATTGCTCATTCAAGATTAGAAAAGGATAGAGATTAGTCAATCTGGATTTCACTTGAGGAGTGTATTCTTGTTCAATCCTTCCATTCCATTAAACTTTAGAGAATCAAATAGAGTGTATATCTAAATCTCTACTCAAATAATTACTTAAACAGCTTGTTAAGAGAGGAGAGTACAATCAAAACAAATCATCTTTGAAATTAATTAGAACATTGAATTAAACATTTTTGGTAGATTGATATATGTGAAAATAGAGTTCATTACAATACCCACAATTTACATAAGAATCACATCAATCCCTTAGTGGGAATTTAGCTACTCATGACAAATGAAAATGAATGACAAAGAGGAGAGAAATAGAAGGGACCCATGTAGAACCTTCTTCCTTCAGGCTTGATTCCACCTCTAATGTCCTTTTGAGTAGCAATTTGATGACGATAATGATATAACATGGTTAGGATATGGTGGGGAAAGGTTCCTAGATCTAGGGTTAGTAATTAGACATAAAAATGGAAGAAAATTCATTCTTAGAAGAGGGTGGAAGTTTTGAAGTGTGGAAGAGAGAGTTTTCAATAAGAAAAATGGTGTATTTATAGGCTTGGGAGGTTAGGGCATGATCTGGGCATGAAAAGACATCATTGCCCCTCTAATAATTGCTTAAACCCGACATTTTGTGTGCTGGAAGGTGTGGTGCACGGGTAGTTCACGGGTAAAAAAACTGGTATTGCACGGGTAGTGCACGGGTAGGTTACCCGTGCAGTTCCCCGTGGACAGCCGCACAATAGTTACTAAAATTGCAACAACTTCCTCTAGACAACTCTGAATTGCAATCCGTAAAAACCGCTGGAAACTAGACTCCTGGAGCTTTCCGAATATATATAATTTGAAACATGGTCCAGTCCGAGGAGGGAGATATGACCCTTTGAAGTTGGATGAACTGTACACACCTGTTTCTACAATTTCAGCCCATTGTCACCAAATCTCATTTTTTGTGTCTTCTGGTCTGAGCAATGTGCACGGGTTGTGCATGGGTAATACCCATGCAGTTACCCGTGCACTTTGGTGTCCTTAGAAATCTTCTTACCGTGCACGAGTATGCTACCCGTGCACTATGGCCTTCTTTACCACATTTTTGCATCATTTGTCCTTTTTGTCCCTCTTCATGCCTTGTCACCTAATGCATGTAATATCAACCAAAAGAGTCATAAATATACATAAAAACACCCAAGAACAGGACAAAGAGAAAGGATATGAGGGCCAAAATATATGGCATTTTTGGCTCGATCAAATACCCCTGAACCAAACCTTTGCTCGTCCTCGAGCAAAATCAAAACAAAACAAAGACACAAGACTCAACAATCATGACTCGATTTAAAAATTCCTAGACTCAAATAAATACGCTGCAAGCCAACTAACTGAGAGATAAGCAAGAGATAATGGGAGTGAGGAATAGGCTAATGCAAAATGTTCTATATAACTCCATGGCACCTCAAGGGAAACCCGCACAACACGAATCCCACACTTAAAGCGCCCTTGCCTTGGAAACTACTCAATCTCACACCTCAAGCATAATTCCCTTCAAAACTACGTTCTCACATGGGATCTCTCTTATTTTTCCTCTCAAAACCTAGGTTCACACTCATGCAATATGTATGCAAAAGAGTTTATGTAATGGAATCAAAGTAATTGCATACATTTCATACAAAATAAATGTATTTTTAGTGAATAAGTCTCATGAAAGAATCAAGTGTCATGAACGTGGAAAGAGCATGCATCGACTAATATTCCCAAATTGGATTTCCCCTAAGATCAACTAGGACTTTTCCATTTGGTAATGTGGTGAAACAAAGAAAATAGGAAAAATTTAGGTTCAGCGATCACCAATCATGTTTACCTTTACTCACACACCCCATACAAAGCTCTATTTAACACAATTTATACATAAGCATCTAGGCATTTTATTAAACACACATTTGTACTACACAATTTTGTACTCCACATTGTGAGTACTTAACATTTATTACAAGGCTCTTTTCTTTTCTTTTCTTTTGATTTGATTTTTCTTTCTTTTTACTTTTGCCTTTTTCTTTCTTTTCTTCTTCTTTTTCTTTCTTTTGCACAATACATTTTGACAATTCAGCTCTAAGTGCACTTTGTAGCACTTTAACATTTTTGAGCCATTTCTTGCACAATTTACATAATTGTCTAATTACATACTATCTCTTATAAGAGCTTACACTTTCATACACCACACATACGCATATATACACACACACAACCCACATGATTGGCAATAAATGGTTGGTTTGTGTTTGGTTCATGACTATATGGTTTATTGTGATTCCAAAAGAAAGGTAAGTGTTTGGCCGCAAAATTGGCTTGGGAGCAGACACATTATGGGCTGGGAAGTATTTGGCATTTTAAAGTGGCTAACAACACACATTGCCTAATATCACCTCGAAGAATCCATCTACCAAGGGAATAAAAGTTTCAGTCAAGCAGTCTACTTTAATAATGCATGTTCTATGACACATGATGATTTTGGTGTAACGAGACTATGCATGGTGTTTGAAAAGTGTTTAAAGATTTGAAAAACATTTTCCCTCTAATTGAGCATTTTTGGCTTGTGTTTGTGAAACTCGCAAGGGATATCTCCACTATTAGAAAAAGGCGCTCATCGAGTCCCCTCAACTTAGACACCAAAAGATGGGACTAACTCATGAAGTGCAAGTAAGACCCCTAAAGTGACTAGGAGCTACGAACAAGCTCACAAAGCATATACAAATTGATCACAAACACTATACTCAAAGTATCTCACCAAGCTAATTAAAGCTCAAAAATTTTTGCTAAACAGCAAATTTGAAAAAATTGACACGAAAAATGACTCAAAAACAAAAAAAAAACGACTCGACAAGGCGTTTACACCCCCAAACCAAAACCCAACATTGTCCTCAATGTTGAAGACAAGAGTGTCCGGCCTAGCGGCGCGCACCTAACTAGACACCAAAACACAACAAACCTAGGCAATAATTATGCACAATCAATGCCCACAAAATAAAAGACTCAACAATGGCTCACCAAAAAAAAATAAGGCATTTAAGTAAACATGGCAATTAACCTCAAAATTCAACCACATCAAGCATCAATTCACTAAATTATCGGAATTTGGGTAATAACCCCCAAACCAATTCCTACTATATGCTCTTTCCTGTACAGGTATATGCATGAATTCAAAACCCCCAAACCGAGTTGGGCTATATAAAATGAAAACCTGTAAATCAAATGCAATATCCACAAAAGCCTTCGGCCCTTCCAATCAAGAATGAATAAATCAATAAATTCATCATTTGGAATTCAAAATTGTATCACCAAACATAAACCTATTCTCTCATTCAAAATTATCCCCACATTCAACCCAAAATTGATATTTACTAAGAATATTCACATTCATCGAATATCCACACTTGTCTATAAACAAAAATAGAAAAATAAGTGCAAGGGTTTGAGTTGAAAAGATTAAACCAATGTGGTAGCTTTGTTGTAGACTCAAAATGAGTAGGTTCTAGCCCATTTTATGAGCACTCTTAGCTTGCTCGTCCCTCCAAGACTTGCAAGTGGCCGATGTGTTGAATCCAAGAGATAAAGAACCTAACATTAAGCACCATTCCTAACACAAAAGTTAATAATGATATAATTTATCTCAAACCAAATATCTCTCAAACAAAATAATATCCATCGTCATCCAAAACTAAATTATCCTGAATATTAAACAAGCTAACAAATTAAAAATGCAATGAAAATAGTAAAGTTCACTCCTACATCACTAAAGGATTCCAAATAAAAGTTCATACTAGGGCAAGCAAAATATAGATCAATCCTCATCAGAATCAGACTCCTTCTCATATATCATAAGTCCCTTTTGTTTTGGATCCTCATGTGCTCTGAGCCTCTCCTTATGCACTCTCCTTGACATCTCCGTGGCTGCCTGGAAATCTGAATCAATTGTAGGCCCTCCTGAAGTGTTCTCGCAATGGGTGGTCTGCTTTTTTCTTCTCTGATATGGAATCATGTTCAAATCTTTTCTCATGTCTAACACATTTTCCCACAGGTCTTCAATGTTGTCCTTAACATCCCTGATTTCTGTGGTGAATGTGGATCTAAGAGAATCCGCTGAGGTCTGAAGGCTAGGCATTCCTTTGATTAACTGTTTCCAAGGTGCCTGATCATCCGCAACTGCTGGCTCTGGCACTCGATCCTCCTGGTTACCCTCTAGCTGTTCTGCATCCAAATCCATGTACTCATATTGTTGAGTGCTTGAACTCACTCCACTCTTGGTCTTCCTTCTCTCTGTTTTCCTTCTACTGCTTGTCATATCCTATTCTACCTCCAAAGTGCGCCATGTCCTAAGGTCCAAATTCGTTTGTGTCCCTTTAAACCTCTCATTGCTAAGATCCACACCTTGTTGCCTATAAAATTCAGTGTTTAGGCACGGGAAGATCAATGCCAGTTTGTCTAATCTCTTGTTCCCTACTGCCAAGATTTCTGACTTAATGATCCATGCCACATTGATTGGCTGGTTATGTTGTATGCAATGCAGTATGGTGGCCGTCTCAAAGGATACATTCGTCCTGTAAGTCTTCGGCCTTAGGGAGTGTGAGATGAACACATGCCAGAATCTCAATTCCATCTTTAGGTTGTTGTGTTTAATTGGGAATGTTGGTATCACCCCGAAATCCATTGGGTTGATGACCAAATCATTTGCTAGGTCCAGGTTCTTCTTGATAAAGCAGTCATTCCAAGTAACCCCATCTCTCATTCTACTCAGAACTTGTGGGTCATCCGGAAGCTCTGTTCTTAGGTACCTCTGAAAATTGTCTATGTTCATATGTACCTGTACTCCTCTCACCATCACATCAAATCCTCTTATAAAGTCGTCGTAAACCATACCGGCGTAAAATTCCTGCACTATCCTTTTTGCAAAAACGGGGTGGTGAGCTAACAAAAGCATGCCATCCTCTCTCATTCACTCTGGTAGGGATTGGAGTGTCTTCTAGTTCTTATAGAGCTATGCCATGCTCTTCCACAATATCCCTCTAACTAAAATACTCCAATCGTCTCTCGAAATCTTTGTTCAAGGTGCATGGAGGTAGAGGAGGTAGCCTTTCTTCTTGCTCTCTCTTGTTCCTTGCTTATTTGCAGTAGTCTTTGTTCTTCCTGACATCTGCAAAATAAAGCAATAATTTAGAAGTATATCATGCCAAGAAGCAACCAGGATAAATAAAAATTGTGGTGGCAAAAATCAGGCATATCTGCCTAAATGCACGGGTATAGCACGAGTAAGGTACCCATGCAGTCTTTAAAACGGTAAGCATCCTTTTAGTGCACGGGTATAGCACAGGTAAGGTACCCGTGCAGTTACCCATGCAATTACTAATATATGCACTTTTCTTTTGACATATTGCCACTTCCATGTATTCAAAACATTCCAATCAATCAATTAATTCACCAAATTACATTCAAACACTAATAGGACATATAATAGCACCCCTAACACACTTGCATGGCTTCAAATACTCAAAATAAAGCAAACCCTAAAGTGTCTAATTTCTATGCAAAAAGTGGTCATATTACATTACAACTCATTCACAACACTCCTACATGCAGTATTTACATAAACCCATTGTAAATCATGAAAGAATATGCATCTACACTTGAAATTTTTTTTGGATTAATCATAACTTGTATTTCATTCCTATTTAGAGTGTTAAGAGCAGAGGAGAATCATACAATCTATATTAAATCAATGAAAATCAAGTTAAATGAGAGAGAATCCGTACCTTATTTGTAGAAATTGAAAACGTGAGACACACGGATTACCTTAGGGTTTTAAGGAAAGAGGGAGAGATGTATTTTTGATTTTGAGTGGTGAGCCCTACCATGAAAAAGTTGTCTTATATATAGACTCATGATAGCACGGGTATTAGCACGAGTATGTTACCCGTCCAGTTACCCATGCAAATTCCTCCAATTAGCATGTATTCTCTCATTTGCACGGGTATAGCACGGGTATGTTACCTGTGCATTTACCCACGCATATGCACTTCCAAGTTTAGCCCTTTCCCGGTGCATGAGTTATTGCGCGGGTTGAGCACGAATAAGATACCCGAGCACTGACCCTTTTGCCACCCATTTGCACATTTTCTTGCACTTCTTGAATTTTCGTGCCCCGATTGGATTCCCTGCACATGAAAACCATTTCATAAACTACACTTGCCTTTTTCATCAAATAGCTACTATAATCACTGACACTCAAACAATCAAATTTTAATAACTAAAACACTCAAGGATTTCACAATAAATTGTTTCTAGACTCAGAACTACCTACACCTTAAAATGCTCATGAGATTAATTCACAATAAAGGTAGCTTAAAATGCATGAGAAAGTGAATTGTGAAGTCCAACCATGCCTAAAAATTAATCAATGCAATGCATGTGAAGTGGGGCTTGGGTCAACCGAAGGTGGTTTGACTGGATGGGGAAATCCATTTCTTTTGACCACCCATATGGGTGTCAAAGTCTTTCCTAAAAATCTCTCCCCCTTAGTCCTCACTTCATCCACTAAGTCTTTCATAACCCAAATTTTCTTGATCATTGATGGGTTCTTCCTAGACCTAACTTGGTTTTTCTTAAAATCTTGGAATTTAAAGCAATGGACCTTAATGTGCCCTTTCTTAGAGCAAAAGAAACAAGAAAAGGATTGATGAAAAAGACTCCCTCTTTGGTCATTGTCTTAAGGCCCTTAGTGTTGCCTCCGTTGAAGGGTATTCACTTCCATCCCCACTTTGTCAATTTGGACTAAGTAGTTGCATTCCTTGACCTTTGCGATTTTCAACTGTTCTTCCCTCTTATCCAGTTGTTCCTTTATATCTTTCAAAGCACTTGCTTTTTGCTCCACCTCTAGCATCAACTTCCTAGTCTTCCTAGCATATTCTTCTTCAAATTCTTTAGAGAGTTTTGCTAGCTCTACTAGGTCATGTGAAGTGGATTTCTTTTCTACCTTGATCCTCTCAAGTTGCTCTCCTAATACCTTGCTCAAGGTTGAAAATTCTTGCACCTTTTTCCTAAGAATCCCATTCTCCGCCTTGAGCAGTTTTACCTCAAGCTGTAGCTTCTTATTCTCTCTTTCAAGCTCATAGCTTTTGACTTCTTCTTTAAGAATCTGATTATCAAAAATTATTTCTTCCATCTTCTTTGCTTCCTCTTTTTCCTAGACTCTATCTTGGTGTCCTTTCTCTATTTCAGATGCTACTTCAAAGGCTCTCACAATGTCACAAACCATGTTTTTCTTCTCACGGCTCTTTGGCACCTCTAAAACGAAGTGTCCTTCAAGGAGTCTCTCATCGGTCTGGTCAACATAGAATTTGACCTTGCTTCCACCACAACTAAGGATAAATGCCTAGAAACTACATTCACCTCCATCCTAGCTGTGGCCATAAATGATCTTCTAAGAAGCAACTTCCACTCCCTCGTATGGGATTCATCATCTTTTACTTTCAATACCATAAATTCCACTAGGACCTTGAGTCCATGGAGGTCTAATTGTACATCCTCAACTACTCCACAAGGAGTCTTCGGAGAGTTATCTACCATCTTCAGTTCAATTTGAGTGAGCTTCATGGACTGCAACTTCAACTGCATGTATACCATCAAAGGCATCATGTTGATACTAGATCCGATATATATCACTGCTCCTAACTTTTCTGACTCTTCTATGGTGATTGGAATGATGAAGTCCCCTGGATCTTCCAGCTTCAATAGACTAGCTTCTTTTAACTCATCAGACTTCTTTTTTACAAAATCTTCAACAACAATTTTGGTGTCTTGTTTTGCCCAACCTAGTGCCAACTTCTCACTCTTCTCTTGTAGTACCTCCATCACCTTAATATGCTCATTATTACTCTGAGATTTTCCTTAGTCCTGCCTGTGCAGAGCCTCTGCAATTTGAGTAACCTGAGTCTCCAATCTTCTAATAGAGGCATCCATGCTATTAGCCCTTTGGTCGTTCGACTATATGTAGTTCTTCAACATTTGCTCATTTGCACTCTGGGAGTTTATAATGGATATCGACACCTCATCTGTGGCCTTGATAAAATCCCTCAGTTCTTCCCCAAGTAATCTAACCTTAGGTTGATAAGCATTTGCCTGAGTGTTGAAGTTGCCTTGTGGGTTGTTACTTGAGCTCCCCACTGGTTATTGCTCGATCATCCTTGATTGTTGAACCTATTGTACCCCTGGTTTTGATACCCTTGGTTGTTTGCATTGTTGTTGTTGTTGCTCTATGAGAAATTAGGGTGATTTCTCCACCCTGGATTGTATTGGTTGGAGTAGGGATCATTCCTCTGCCTTTGGAACCCTCCTAACATCTGGGCTTCTTCATGCTCCAATTGTCCCTCTACTCATTTCAATGTGTCCTCTGTGATTTGGTTCACTTGAGTTGTTGGCCTGAACATATTTTTTATCAGATCTTTCACTAACTATATTCCCTTAGCCATTTTGGACATTTCTATGGCCATTCCTATGTTCCCATAAATTTCTAGCTTTCCACCCCTCCTTATGTTTGAGGACCTTTGTTGTGAATTTTGGGCTAGCTTCTCCATGATCTTATATGCCTCTTGAGATCTCTTATCAGAAATTGTACCTCCACAAGCATTGTCCACCATCATCTGAGTGATAGTAGAGAGACCTTGGTAGAAGGAAGTGGCCTTGAATTCCTCAGGATAGGTGTGTGGTACAACCTGTGTGAGCGAAAGATGAAATCTCTCCCGTGCTACATGAAATGGTTCCCCGTCCTCTTTACTAAAGGTGGCGATCTTGATCTTTAATTCTCTTGCATTTGCAGTTGGGAAGAACTTGTTGTAAAACACCTTACAAACTTGTGGCCATGATGTGAGTGTCCCCGGCTTCAATGCCATGTACCAATGCTTGGCATGATCCTTCAAACAATACTTGAAACAACGCATCTGTAGCTGTGCCCTTGTCAACACTCGATCCCGGACCACTATAGGAAATGTCTCTAACACTGTGCTATACTGCTTCATGAATTAAAGGCAATCTTCAGTTGGAAGCCCATAAAATGATGGCAACAAGTTCACATCCATTCCTTTCAGCTCATACAGCCTAGCAGTGTCATCTAAGACAATGGTTGTTGGTTGCTCATCTCCCACTGACAGAAGAGTATATTCCCCAATTGTAAGTCCTAAATCTTCCTCATTCGTTCCTGGTTCCTCAACTGGTATATTAGGTGGATTTCCTTCAGCCATTTCTTCTTCAAAATTGTTGTTCTCAAACTGTCTAATTAATCTTCTAATCCGGTGGATATTGTCTTGAATAGGAAAAAGTGCTCCTCTGAGTGAACGCCTCCCGTGCATAAACCTAACCACCTAAAAATTCCACAAACAACCACCACAAGGTAAAAGAAACAAAAACAATACAAAAATAAATAACTAACTAACTAAAGCAAAAAAAAATCTAAACATAACTATGTACTCCAATCCCCTACAATGGCACCATTTTTGACATACATTTTTTGCCATGGTATGCAATATCAAAACAAATTTGTAAAATCCCAAGATGCGCTCAAACAAGTATAAAACTAGTATGCAGCAAGTATGGGTATCATTCCATAGGGATCGAGCGATAGCTATGATTAAATCCTACTTTAATACTAACTACAAACAAGAATTAAATGAAATGACTGATGATTGATGATTGGAAATTAACTAAAATTCAATCTAAATGTAAACTAACTAAATGCACTAAGATAGTAGGTGTTAATAGATGATAAATGACTAAGGAATTGATGGATTCATTAAAGCAAACTATGGGCTATGGGCAAGATGAACTCTCATTAGCTTCGTTGCCGGCCAGAGCTCCTAGCCGACGACCGGCTACCCCTTTCGAGCTTAGCTGACCCTTTCTTGATTCCGTTTTTTCCTTATTTGAGATAGATGAATCAATGGAACTTTGATCCCCTATTAATGTAATGATTGAACAATCAAAGTGCGTTTGCCGCGACTACGAGCTGCCAGTGCGCCTTTCTTTGGGTCGCTACGCTCGGGGTCTAGATTCAAAAGTAGAAGGTGGTCCAAAACAAAACGAGCTAACGCGAGTTTTCGAACATTAGTCAAATATAACCAAACTATAGTGTATAGCTTGACTGTATATCACTTATGGGTTTCCAATCTATAGTGTATAGTATTAGCCACCCATAAATGATTGTTCATGAATGTGTATCTACCAAAATAAGGGATTAATCTCTTTATAAAATCACTAATTCTAGAGTGTATAGAATTAATGCTTAATCTCTCATAAGTAACTAATCCTAGAGTATATAGTGTTAATTGCTCATTCAAGATTAGAAAAGGATAGAGATTAGTCAATCCGGATTTCACTTGAGGAGTGTATTCTAGTTCAATTCTTCCATTCAATTAAGCTTTAGAGAATCAAATAGAGTGCATATCTAATTCTCTACTCAAATAATTTCTTAAACAACTTGTTAAGAGAGGAGTGTACAATCAAAACAAATCATCTTTGAATCAATTAGAACAATGAATGAAACATATGTGGTAGATTGATATATAATAAAATAGAGTTCATTTCAATGCCCACAATTTACATAAGAATCACATCAATCCCTTAGTGGGAATTTAGCTACTCATGACAAATGAAAATAAATGACAAAGAGGAGAGAAATAGAAGGGAACCATGTAGAACCTTCTTCCTTTAAGCTTGATTCCACCTCCAATGTCCTCCTGAGTAGCAATTTGATGAAGATAATGATATAAGATGGTTAGGATATGGTGGGGAAAGGTTCCTAGATCTAGGGTTAGTAATTAGAGATAAAAATGGAAAAAAGTTCGTTTTTAGAAGAGGGTGGAAGTTTTGAAGTGTGGAAGAGAGAGTTTTCAATAAGAAAATAATGTATTTATAGGCTTGGGAGGTTAGGGCATGATCTGAGCATGAAAAGACATCATTGCCGCTCTAAAAATTCTTTAAAACCCATCATTTTTGGTGCTGGAAGGTACAGTGCACGGGTAGTTCACGGGTAGTGCACGGGTAAAAAATCTGGTATTGCACGGGTAGGTTACCCGTGCAGTTCCCGTGGACAGCCGCACAATAGTTACTAAAATTGCCATAAATTCCTCTAGACAACTCAGAATTACAATCCGTAATAACCAATGGAAACTAGACTCCCGGGGCTTTCCGAATATATGTAATTCGAAACGTAGTTCAGTCCAAGGAAGGAGATATGACCCTTTGAAGTTGGATGATCTGCACACACTATTTTTACAATTTCAGACCTTTGTCACCAAATCTCATTTTTTTTATGTCTTCTGGTCTAGGCATTGTGCATGGGTTATGCACGGGTAATACCCATGCAGTTACTCGTGAACTTTGGCACCCTTAGAAATCTTCTTACGGTGCACGGGTAGTGCACGAGTGTGTTACTCGTGCACTATGGCCTTCTTTACCACATTTTTGCACCATTTGTCCTTTTGTCCCTCTTCATGCCGTTTCACCTAATGCCTGCAATATCAACCAAAAGAGCCATAAATACACATAAAAACACCCAAGAACAGGACAAGGAGAAAGGATATGAGGGCCAAAATGTATGACATTTTTGGCTCGATCATGAATCTGCAGATCATCTTTTTCTTCATTGTCCCTTGGCAGTTGCTCTTTAGGAGGCTGTTTTCTCAACTTTCCAACAACGTGTCTCAACCAAAACTTGGCAATCCTTCTTCTTGTAGGCCATGTCGGTTTCCTTTAGTGAGCAGATTAGGATTTTATGGAAGGCGGCTATACATGCAGTGATTTGGGGGTGTGGACTGCCCGTAATTAGTGGATCTTTGAAGGGAAGTCAGTGGACTTTAGATTCATCCTTTCTCTGGTTTGGCATGCAATTTTAGAGGCTAATCACTTGGAGCTTGGTTGTATGCGGAATTGTATAGACCACATTTTGATTCATCATCGATTTGGTCTTCGAGGTTGCCCTTCTAAAGCCCCGGTGATCAAGAGTGTGCTTTGGTCGCCTCCGGCTCCTAGTTGGATCAAAGTGAATACAAATGGTGCTGTTATGGGTTCTCCGGGGGTGGGTGATTGTGGCGGTATCTTTCGGAACTGTAGAGCCTTTGTGAAAGGTTGCTTTGCTATTCCTTTTAGTCAAGTTTTCGCGTTTGAGTCCAAGCTTCTGATAGCCTCGTTGGCTATTAATTTTGCTTTAAACTATGGGTGGCAACGAATTTGGTTTGAGAGCGATTCTTTTTATGTGGTTCAGCTTCTTTCTTCTCGTTCTGAGATGGTTCCTTAGAGGGTTCATCAGGTGTGGCAGCGCTGCATCTTCTAGATCTCATAGATGGATTTTTAGATTTCTCATATGTTTCGGGAGGGAAATCAGCTTGCAGTTCTGCTTTCTAAGCATGCTTTGAAGCTTCAGGTTGATTCTTGGTGGTTCTCTGTCCCACCATTCTGTTCTTCCTTAGGTGGCAATGATTACATGGGCCGGGAGTCTTTTCGTTTTTCTTGATGTTTTCTTTATCTTTTTGGTGTGGCATGCGTGCCTCTTTTTGTTTGGGGTTGTTTTCCCTCTGGTTCTTTGTGCTTTGTTGCTTTTTGTCACTATTTACTTTTCTTTTATTTTTTTATATATATGGATACTGCATAGCAGTTTTTTAGCATATGATTGCTTGTGATGTTTTTTCCCTTAAGATCAGTCTAATTTTATTTTTAAAAAATATATTAAAATATATTGTAAATAGATATTATTGATTGTCAATAATATTACTCTAATAAATGGACTTAACTTTACGTCAATTACAATAAAATCAGTCCACTAACATGAAAATTAGAACTCGTCATACCCTAATTATTTACTGAATTACCATTAAGTCATCTATCTTCTGGTTGGAACTTTCAACTGCAGTTGGACCTTTCAACTCCATTGCAACTGCAGTTTAAAAATATTTGTTAACAAACTAAATTTATACAAAAATTAAAAAGAAAATAGAAGTAAGAAATCTCAAATTTTATTAAAATAACTAATATTCAGAGGAAAAAAAAATCATATTACATGAATTCTCACTAATAATTGATAACAAAATAAGGATGATCAAATGATTAAATTACAGGTATCCAAGCATGAACTTGATATATATATATATATATATATATATATATATATATAATTTTTCTATAGTCAGTTTGAATAAATCAGTTCCTTGAATGTGGGTCATTGGATTTAAATGCTTTGACATGGCTGCATGCACTTGTGAAACATCTTTTAAATCTAATGTCCCACATGCAAGGAACTGATATATCTTATATCAGTTCGAATTGACAATAGAAAGACTATATATATATATATATATATATATATATATTTGAACAAATTTATTATTTTAGTAGTTAATATCAAAAACTTCCCTAATTTTAGGTGAAATTTCATGCATATTCAAATTTTTATTGTACAAACTTCCCTTAGAAAACGTGGATTATTAATTTGACTGATGGCCAATCTAATGGTCCAGGGGTGGTCCAAGGGTCAAGTCAATTTTTTACAAACATAAAAAGAACCTCATATGTTTCAATATAGATCTACCGAATAATAACTATAAAATAACACCTAAAGTTTAAGAAATTACAAATTTACCTCAAACCTAACTTCTCTCTGTTGCCACCCTCGATACCACAGTGGCAGCGAAACCTATTGGAGTAGGCAAGTTACGCCTCCTTCTTTTGGTAGGAGGCGACGAACCTCTTCCTAAAGAGAGGATATGGAGATACCTCTACATGGATGAGGCATCGCACCTCCTCCTCTTCAAATGAAGACAGGACAAATCACTCCTCCCTTTTTCATAGAGGAAGAACCTTATCCAAGATTAGAGAGGAGGCTGCAAGCCTTTTCCCATAGGTTTTGATACCGTCGCGGTACCAGTTATTTGTTTTTAATTAATTAAAAAAATAGGGTTGATGTGGCAAGATGTGATTGAAAAATATATTTCTGTTTTCATTTATTAATAGCACTGAATAAAAATATAGTTTTGCCCCTATGTTGTTACTGACTAACGGGGGTAAATTGTTAGTAACATATCAGAGGGTACGTTTGTGTAATTATGACATTCTTACCAATTTTTGTACGATTTCACATAGAATTAGGGCAAGTTATTGCAATTTCTCCTTACTTTGTAAAAATGTGTCATACTCCTTTGTCTTAACCCAGGAAATTTTGCCTTATCCACAAATGAATTGTCAATAAGAAGATGACCTGTCAGTCTCACCTTCCAACATGTAATGAATTATGAACCTACTCATGTAATAATACACTGGTTCACTATATTTATAAAAAAAGGGTTCTGAAAAATTAATATTTGAAGAAAAAAAAAAGAATGTTTTTGTACTTCTTCTTAACTACCATATACAGTAGCAAAATTCTTTTATGAACGGTAAAATTTATTGAAAACCTTGTTTAAAATTTCCTTAAAAAAAAAGTCAAAATATTTCTTAAAGAGGCTGTATTATATAAATCTCTTTGTAATTTTTCCAAACCTTAGGGATGTCAATGACCAATATTTGTGTTGTTGAGTGGTTGGATTTCAAGTTTCAAGTTGGCCAGATACGTGCAGCTAAAGAACCTGGAGACTTTATATGATATGTGACCGCTTTAATCTTAAAAGTTTTCACCATGGCAAACATTATGATAAATATTCTCAGGCAAGAAAAATAAATCATGCAATGCATGGACCACCCATAATGATAATATTTCACTGATATATACCACCAAGAAATCTAACAACAAATAGTTTGGATCCCTAGCTAATATGGATATGTTTGCATTATATAAGATTATACATTTAAATAGCTAATTGATAACTCCAAGGTCAAATATAAAGTCACCATCAATGTCTTATATAATAAAACAAATAAATAAATGTTTAAAAATCATATAAATAAAAAATTGAAGTTCAGGCCAGAGAAGTAACATGTTCCAGTTCGATCATGGTGTTTTTAACTAACAATAACAACTGGCCTGCTATCCATTCAAGCAAATTCAAAATTTTGAAATCTCTCTCTTCTTGTACAAAAACATTATTAAAAAAGAAGACGAAGAAACTTGAGTCTTGATTAGTAGAGAGAGAGAGAGAGAGAGAGAGAGAGAGAGAGAGAGAGAGATAGTTGCAAGAATTGAAGAGAAGAGAAAAACAAAAAGAATGAAGAGGAGAAGAGAAATGGAGAAGGGGTCAGAGATCAGGTGTGCCATTGAAGAGCTGTCCATGTTGATTAAACTTATTAAGCCTAAAGATAATCTTGATCATGATTCTGCTTATGTACCAACGACGCCTTTCTTACATGTCTGCAACTTGCTTCTTCAAGTTCTTGGTTAGTTTCTTCTCTCTCTCTCTCTCTCTCTCTCTCTCTCTCTCTCTCTCTCTCTCTCTCTCTCTCTTATGTATATAAATATAAACTTGGTTTGATCATGTGTTTGTTGTTTTGCAGATAAGATAGGCCCAACTATGCTTGTACTTAGACAGGACATTCATCAGAACATTCAGGTAAAAACAAGACCACAACACCAAAGCTAATTATGTGTTTTTCTTTCTGGGTATTTCTGTCATTGCAGTTGAAAATTATTTAGTGTTTTAATCTGTCTTATTGTTCATTGATAGAGATTAGAGAAGCTTTGTGAATGTGATCCTTGTGTGTATTCAAATTTGGTTGAGATGTTGAAGAAAGAGGGCAGTGAAGGCAATGCAAGAAAGGGTCCAAGCTGTAGCAAAGCCTTTGTTTGGCTCACCAGGTAAATAAACCAATGTACTATTCATGAAAACAAGAGAGTGGTGGGATGCTTATTGCTAGACTATGACTTGTTTTTGAGGTTGCAAATTAACTACAAAGTGGAGAAAAATGAATGTGTTGTATATATGTACATTCAGGTCCATGGATTTTACAGTGGCATTGTTGGAAAGATTATCAAAGGATCCTGGGCAGAAAATGGAGGAAGCTGTGGAAGATTCTTATAATGTTACTTTGAAGCCCTGGCATGGATGGATTTCCTCAGCTGCTTTCAGAGTAATTAACTCTCTTTTCTTCTACCAATACATATGCATGTTGTTGAATCATGACTCTTCCAAGCAGATTTCTTTATAACAGCTGTGGTTGCA
Source organism: Dipteronia sinensis (assembly GCA_033220585.1). Classification (NCBI taxonomy): domain Eukaryota; kingdom Viridiplantae; phylum Streptophyta; class Magnoliopsida; order Sapindales; family Sapindaceae; genus Dipteronia; species Dipteronia sinensis. The sequence goes on along the minus strand of CM065636.1, from coordinate 49,247,756 downwards.
GGTAGCTCTGAAACTGGTGCCTGATAATGTAACCTTCATGAATTTCCTGCTGGCAAAAGATGAAACTTATGATACCCTTAAAGAGGAAATACAGACATTGATTTCATTACTTGAGCCTTTTCTGGAAGACATCCACTCTATTCTTGTGAGCGCTTATTACCTTTTGTTTTCCTGATTGTACATACCTGATTATGCTCCGTGTTAATAACTCAGGATTTCATTGCAGAGATCATATGGCTTGGATACGTTGAAGTCTATGTAAGGAGAAAATTTCTAAAAGGAAGCAACACAAAACCAAATGTACAGATTTTGGTTTTATGTAGCTTCGCTTCCTCTTAAAACCACTTGTTCTTTTCATATGTATATATCAAAGCTGTAATTTTGCATAACACGGACTATAGACTTCTGGAATTACAAGTGAAAATTTATGCTTTTTATAGGACTTTATCTCACTGAAAATGCAATGTCAGATACATGAACAGATAAGTTGAAGAAAATTCACCTTTCATTAGTTTACATTATGTAATACTTTTGAGGATTCTATAATAATTACTTATTGAAATTTCTCATGCATACTTTCAAGCTAGATGGTTAAGTAAATTTTCAAAATTTTAACTTGACAAGGAAACAAAGTTCTTCAAGACCACTTTTTTACATCAGCAATCAGAGTTCCTCTCTTTTCTTATGTCCTTTTGAAGTTAGTAATAGATGGTAAAAAGTTCGGATGAGTTCAAGTGATCAAATGAATGTTATCAAAGATACCCATCTGGTCCATTCCCAAATTAAAGGCAGTCGAATTTGAAGACTTGCGAGGAGGTTCATGGAGTGCCACGAGTGCTGCAACTAAACCTGCATTGCTAGCTATGCTTGGTTCAGTGAACGATGGTTTTCCTCTTTCATCCGAAAACTTGTCAAATTCATCTGGTCCAGCTACCAAAGCACCCAGAAGAACATTTGGATTTGGTTCTTTAGAGTATAGCCATCTATCTCCTTCAGCACATGAGTAATGATGATCATCCCAAGGAATTGATGCACTCCTATGGTGCACTTGGGTCGGATACTTGTCTCCGAAGCCAACCATGTAGCTCATTTTCATAGGGTTATCTCCTAGTATGTAATTAACCTATAAAATAAAACCCTTATCAGTATACAAGTGGAGGATTTGTTTTACTGGTGCATAATTTCAACCTGCTAATAGGTACTTCACCTGAGACATGGAGAAGCTCCTTAACGTCTTAAGCGAAAAGCCATCACCGCCACAACTGACTCCTGATCTCCTCAGAAGATCAAGGTAGTCACTGTATAGCTTACTGAGAAAAGATGCTGTTGCAGCATACTCAAGCGGTTCGCCAGGATAACGACTTTGGAGGATCAATCCACCTACATTAAGAAAGCCTATCTTCATGCATACATATATTGAAACTTAAGCATATAATTGACACTAATTGATGAAAAAATTACCTTCTGTCTTATTGAAGATTTCATCAGAAAGATAAGAACACATAAGCTGATCAGTCCTGTTTGATGAAGATCCCATAGCACTTTCATAGGGATAACCAAGATCACGGAAGAATCTAAGCCTTGTTAACAAAACCTACAATCCGTAATTGGATATTAATTCAGCAATACAATTTACACACTATAAATCCTTAGAAACCCCATAAGTGTTTTTATTAAAATTACCACGGTAGCAGTGAGCTTGTTGTTCCAATAGAAAATCCGTGTGTCAGATATTGCTTCTTCATCCTCAGCTGCTTCGAGCTTCTCGGTGGCATATTCAAGATAAAAATTGTTCCCAGTAGCAAAAAACAACCATGTGCCGCCCCAAACTAATTCATCAATGTAGCCAGATGAGTTATAAAATTTTCTTGCTTCTCCTCCACAGGCACTAACCTCGGTAAAAGTTCCTTGCTCATGACCGGTGTCATTCTTAATCGTAAAATCATACAACTTTTCTGCTGCTTTGATTAATTCTCCTGAGTATACATTCTCTTGTTTGAATACTATGGATGCTGCCGATAATGCGGCAATAATCTCCCCTAAAATATCTGTAGCTTTGCTATTACACATATAAATAGGTCTCTCATAGCTCATGTCTTCAGGTCTTTGCCAGCAGTTTGTTTCATTATCAGTATTTCCAACCTAAACTTGCAGTGCAGACGAAATTGTTGGTAAATTTGCATTTCAAGATCATAAGAACAGTAAAGGACTACATATATAGCACAAAACATTAGAAAACTTGCCTGAGAATAAAGAATCAGGGAATTTGCAGAAGTGGAATTTGGAGAAACAAAGAGCTTAAGCAAGTAGTCAGTACCCCATTTGATAATATCTTTGACATGTTCAAGCTCACCTATATCTGCATACTTTTCATGGTATTCAATCACACTCCAACTTAGGAGGGTAATAGTGTAAGCTGTTGGGAAACTGAACTTTATGTTGTTGCCGGAATCATAAAAACCACCCACGAGATCAGTATGCATGTTGTTGAAAATCCCATCTTGCATTCCTGAGTTTCCTCGGAATTTCACTGGACTGCTACTTGGATAACTGCCGGCTGCAAGAAAAAGCAAAAGCAATCTGACGGAATTGAATCAAGAATAAAGAAGTAAGGTAACCAAATGAAAAAGAATAAAGAAGTTTACACTTTTGAGCATCGAAAAATGTTAGAGCTTGATTGAGTGCAAGTGTGAGATTCTTTGAAGGGCCATGGCGGTGATATTTGTGAGGCAAGAAGTGCACCAAGAGAACAAGTAGAAGCATGAGAAAAAGTATCGATGCAGAAGTATAAACGAAACTTTTGAAGTATTTTCTGTTGGTGATAACAAGTTGATAATCAAAAGATTTAGAGTATCTAGAAGGGAGAGAATCGTATGGTGTGGAAGACTCGGGAGCCATGTTGAAACCAACTTGTATTGAATTCCATTTGGTCGCTGAAGGGAGAAGCCGCCCTGCCTCAGAAATTGTATGAACATACATCACAGAGTACATTTCTACATCAGAGACAGAGGTATGTGTTGAAGAACCTGGAGGGTTACTTTGTCCAGGCATAGTTGTGTGGCCTAGGAAAAGCAGTTCCAAGCTAGTGATATTGGTTCGGTTGTATTGATCTTCTAGGACTAGTAAGTATTCAAACATAACACACTGTTTTAATGCTACCTAGGGGTACCATCTTTTTCTTGTGATCAACTTTCCCCTACAAAGCATACAAACCAGCTGTGCCTGTCTAAAAGAAAGAAAGAAAAGAAATTAATTCAATATTTACAGAGAAAAACATGACCAAAAATTGTTGACTGTAGAACAGATTGTAAACAGAAAATGAAATTAATGAATAATGAGCATGGTAGGGAATAGGAATGCAGATGGAAGAAATTTAATTGGAAAACACCAAATGGCAAACCGTCCTAACGGTTAATCCAATGCATGGTTAATTTGTCTCTCATGTTATTTTATTTATGTACATTTGTGGAAGCCTCAGCCGTCTAAGCAGCACAAAATACCATAGTTTTGATAGCAATAACAGTTGGCATCTTTCATTTGTTGCCATAACATATTTGCATACAATGTAACGGCATGAATGGAGAAACAAATATCAAAACAAATTTGTAAAATTGGCAGGTAAGCAGTGCTGAGTTGAACCTCTCTCAAAAACTGTACGTGCATTCCTATAATGAGTATGGTAAAGGAACACAAAATGAAATTACATGTGGGATTCCGCACTAAGAATCCTCCTTGTTGGGTATACATATGCTTCGGAATGAAGCTAATTTAATGATTCCATACGTGCACACAAGCAGGCAGCTTAGTAGACAAAAGAAGCTGCCACTGTTATAGTTGATCATGCCAAAAGGAATCAATTACAGGAATATAGAGATTCTTTCTCATTAATGCTGTCAAATTCTTCAAAACGTTATGAATATTATCTGCACTAGGATGAGATGTGTCCCCTGCAACAAATAAGTTAGTTTTCTGTCCTATGACGATCCAGCTACATCCAGGCAACTTCTTTACTCCTTTTTCTCTCATTTCCCTTCTCAAACTGTTAACCTCATTCCACTTTCCCAATGCAGCATATATATTGGAAAGCAACACATAGGGTGAAGAATTCTGGGGTTCCAACTCAATCAGTTTTTCGGCTGCCCGCCTTCCCCTAATATCATCTCTATGTATTCCACAAGCCCCTAGCAGTGTAGCCCAAATCTTAGCATCCGGTTCAAAATTTAGTTTGTCAATGAATTCTTCTGCCTCTTTAAGAAAACCCCCTCGACCTAGAAGATCAATCATGCACGCGCAATGACCTACTCTAAGATGGATCCCATCGTAATTTACCATACTCTCAAAGATCTGACGACCTTCAGATACCTTCCCAGCATGACTACATGCGGTCAGGACACCAAGGAATGTAACATCATCAGGTAAAACATGTGTTTCCTTCATTTCATCAAAGATTCTTAGTGCATCTTCTGCATAACCATGTTTTGCAAATCCAACTATCATTGAGTTCCAAGAGAAAACAAAATTTTTATTACCCATTTCATCGAAAACCTGAACAGAACTTTTCACATCCCCGCATTTAGCATACATGTCTACAAGGGCGCTACCTGTTAACTCATCTAAATCATAACCAGTGTGAAAAATGAGAGAATGGATCCCTCTACCATCTCTTAAAGAAGATAAGAGAGCACATGCTCGAAGGACACTAACAAATGTAGCTTGATCTGGTAGGGCATTGTTGCTACGCATTGCTCGATAGAAATGCAAGGCGTCCTCATTTAGATCATTTTGAGTGTGTCCTGAAATAATAGCAGTCCATAAAACTGTGCTTTTTGGATTCAGGAACTCCGTGAAGAGAATTCTTGCATCTGTATGTCTCCTGGAGTTCATATACATGCCCAGAAGAGAGACGCCCAAGAACTCATCATCGTTTAAAAGACCCATCTTTACTATAACACAGTGGAATTGTGTTCCCATATTGAACTTATGAGGTCCATCACATGCATCTAAAAGGCTTGCAAAAGTAATTTCAGATGGGTTTAATCCTTCAGCCTGCATCTCTTGATAAAGAATAATTGCTTTCTCTAGATTGTTTTGAGAATATCCAGCAATCAGAGCATTCATGGAAACCACACTTCGCCCAGGCATGCCAGAGAGGACTTTATGTGCAGCCCCAGTATCTCCAGTCTTGGCGTACATGTCAATAAGTGAGCTACCTGCATAAATACTTGTTTCCAGACCAACTTTGACTGAGAGACAGTGTACCTGTTTCCCTTGCTTGAGACCTTGAACATTTGCACAGGCACTGAGTATACTGGCCAAGGACACTTCATCAGGCACAATTCCACATAAAATCATTCTCATAAAAATGTTAAAAGCCTCAAACTTATCCCCTTCCTGTGCATATCCAACAATAATTGCATTCCATGAAACATTGTCTCGATTCCCCATACGCTCAAATAGTTGCCTTGCTTCAGTCAGAACCCCAGACTTAGAATACATATCAACCAATGCGTTTCCCACAAATAAGTTTGAGGCTAAGTTGTTCTTGATAATGACTGCATGCAACTGACAACCCATTTCCAGATATTCCAAGCAAGCACATGAACTCAGAATGCTAGTATAGGTAAAGTCATCAGCATGAAAACCAAAGCTCTTCATTTCAGAGAACAATTCCATCACTTCATGAGCATACCCATTTTGTGAATAACCTCCAAGCATGGCATTCCATAAGACGATATTCCTCTCATCCACAGAATCAAACACTTTCTTTGCAGATTCCATTTTCTTGCACTTGGCATACATACTAATCAAAGAACTTCCCACATAAATATTAGAGTTTAAACCCTGTTTAATAGCCTCAGCATGAACCATCAAGCCAAAGTCAATAGCAGCTAAACAAGAAATCGCACTCAACACACTTCCTAATGTGGATCTTGAGGATTTAACACCAGCTTTCCTCATTCTTTCGAAAAACTTTAAAGCTTCTGCCTCGTAGCCTCTCTTGGCGTGCCCTGAAATCATCACATTCCATGCAACAACATTCGGATTTTGCATCTGAGAAAACAATTCACATGCATCATCAAGCCTTCCTAGATGAACACATGCATTTATCACAGTCACAAAGGCCACTTGGTCCGGAATTTGGCCAAGTTTCTTCATCTTTTCAAACACCTCCAATGCTGCCTCAGGTAAACCAGCTTGAACATATCCAGAAATCATTGATGTCCAAGAAACTGTATCCAAATCCACTGCCCCATCAAAAACCGTCCTTGCATCACTCACATTATTACACTTAGAATACATCTCAATGAGAGCACCCTGACAAAACGAATTCGACTGAAGTCCAACCTTAATAACTTTGCAATGAATCCGCCAACCATAACTAACATCCACTGATCTTGCACAAGCAGATAAAACCATGGCAAATGTGAACTCATTCGGCAACACACCAGAATTCCACAGCAGAGCAAAAGACTTAACAACATGATCAAACAACCCGCCTTTGGAATACATGGATAAAATAGAATTCCAAGCGAAAACATCTCTGTTGTCAAGCCTATAAAACACCTTGTTGGCCAAGTCTACATTGCCACACTTGCCATAAAGATCAACAATTGCATTCCCCAGCAACCCTTTTGAGGCGAATCCAAATTTGGTGCTGTGGGCATGGATAATTCTGCATGTTTTTAGTATGTGAGACCTTTCGTCGAACAGGCGGTGGGTATTTATTCGTCTGCATTCTTGGCAACATATTTTGAAGAGATGGGTGTATATAGGATTTGAGGTCGGGTGAGTTGACTCGGAGGATATCTTTGACAAGGTTGAGTAGTGAAGAATGGACTGTGGATTTGAGCTGGGTAAAGATATCCAGAGAAATCTGCGTCTGCACCGCATCGAACTCAGGTAGTCAGGGACGTGTAGACCGAAGCTTGTTTACTTTACATTTTGTTTGTTTGTTTGCTGTTGCTAACAACAGTTGATTATCTGGAATACTGTATTAAAGAAAAGTCTGATCTAAATTTTGGGTGTCTTTAAGACCGAATAGGGATTTTTCTTTTACTCAAAATTGAATATAAATAATAAGTCGTTTGTTTTTTTTTAAATTATAAATATCTAAAAATAAATATTTTTACATCTACGTCCTTACTACTATTATTTGTTAATAATATATTTACATTTTAATATAATAAAAACAACTATAACAAGTAATTTAATAATTCTAAAATAAAATTATTTAGTTATTAATAATATTTCAAATTTATATAAATAACTAAAAAATCATTAATTAAAAAAAAATCCTTATATGATTGTTATTTTGATTACGTTTGTTATAGGGATTTTTTAATAGCATGACAAGTGAGCATAATCACCTGAAAACACGGTGATTAGATACGCCACGTCACCAGGGTTAGCTAGGAAAGATCAACCCAAGATGACCAATAGATAATCTCAAGGCTTGATCAAGTTTGTCCAAGATGGTCGGGGAAACTAACTGATCGAGTACGAGCAACCTGGTCGGGGAAACTAGCCGTTCGGGTAGAGATGACTTGGTCGGGAAAAGACAATCCGATCGGGGTAAAAGAGATCTAGTCGAGTTGGTCAGTTAGATAACACGTGGGAGATATTAAAGGCAACTACGACTCAAATACGAAGAAGAAAGAATTACACTTAAACAAAGTACCTTGCAGTACACTCTGATAAGGAAATAAACTTCCTTATAGATATCAGAGTCTCAATCAGGCAACAAGTCTAATTCATTCAATTTATGGAAGACGCGAAACAGGAAAGGAGATAAAAACGACTTCAACAAATAACAAGTCTTAATTAAACACCACCATCTTTCATTACTTGTACAACCAAAATTAAGTATCTATGCATATATAAATAGACCTATAATCTCATTGTAAAAAAATGATAGATATATACACATACATACATAGGAATAGACACAAAATAGAGAAACAGAGTGTGTAATCATATTATTCATAGTGAATTCGTTTCCTCGCCGTCACCAGCAACCGTGGATGTTTCCCCACCTTGGGGTTTTACCACGTAAAATCTTGTTTGCATGATCTTTTTTATTCTTCTTGATTCATTATACAATTGTTAGTCCAACATACCTTGTGTGACGCGTGATCGACTTTACGTAATCCAAAAATCACCGTCAACAACGTTGATGTCTATTTTGTGCAACAAAAAAAATATATTAATACGATTAGGGTTTTGACAGAAGAAAAATTGGAAATAAGTTAGATTAATAAGGAAAAAAATGAGTCCTTACCAGAATATGTTAGGAAAATCAATGTACAGTTATTTGAGTTTTGAAGCACCTAGGTTTTTTGATGCTGTTGTTATTTATGGTGAGAAGAAAAAATATAGTATTAATATGATTAGAGTTTTGATAGAGGACAAATTTGATATAAATTAGATTAGTGAGGATAGTTTTAGAAGTAATAAATTGTATTAAATTCTAGTGGACTTTTATTGAGTGAATAGTGAAATTGTATTAAATTCCATTGGATTTTTTTTCTAAACAAGTGGTTTTAGGGGTTCTTTTAGTGATTCAATCAATTAAAAAATCAAACAAAATAACTTAATAGAGCACATTAAGTGCCATTAAGTATTGAGTAATGCTAGACGTCTTAAATTGTTTTCCTAAATTTAGTCCCAAATGATGTGGCATGCGAAGTGTCAGCATCTTATAAATCATGAGATTATATGGTGACTGATTTGATGTTGACACCTCACGTGCCACATCATTTGGGACAGAATTTGGGAAAAACAATTGGGTCATCTAGCATTACTCTTAAGTATTAGGGTGGAAAATCAAACAATGCATAAGGGGTCGTTTGTTTTTTCCACTTAACATTTAATGCGTCTAAAGTGAATCTATTAAGTTATGTTATTTGTTTTTTAAAGGGTCAAACAGCTCATGATCCCATTACTTGTGATCCAGGGTAAGATATCTGCGTCACTGCACTTATTCATTGGTCTAGGCAGGGCTAGAACTATGAGATGCTAAACCAGCTCCTGATCCCGGTGGATAAGGCGGCAATCCTTTCTATCCCCGTGAGTTGGGGTGGTGGCCAAGACAGTCTCAGGTGGCACTACGACAAGAAGGGTGAGTATACTGTGAAAAGTGGGTATCGGTTAGGCCTTTCGGAGAAAATCCCAAACTCTGCTTCCAATCCTTCTACTCTATTCTGTTGGTGGAATTCGTTGTGGAACATGTGTCTCCCACCCAAGGTTAAGATTTTTACCTGGTAGGCCTGCCTTAATGCGCTTCATTCCTTGGAAAACCTCCGGATGAGGATGTAAGCCCATAGTCGCCCAGCAGAAGGGATTCTAAGACTTTTTTTTAAATTAATTTAATGACTCTATGAACTGTGTAGGATATATAAGAATAAACAAAAAGTAGGATTCGAAATCATATCTACAAGCTAACTCCTTCGTTATTTAATTCTTGAATTTGCTTTTCGATTTGTACCACCGGATCTTCCTCGCTATCTCTCAGGTTCTGGCAACTGCGTGTGGGCGCGTCACAGGCTTCAGGAGGTTGTATGGAGGTTGAACAAACAACACAAAACAACTCTTGTTTTTGTGTATATGGAATTTGGCCATTTTAATAATAAAGAACAAACAAATAAAAACCTTTTTTTTTTAATCTTGTTGGCAGCACCCCCTTTTTTTTTATTGCGTGTCAACTTTTTCACACTGATTGCTTTCTTTTGTTTTTAAATATATATATATATATATATATATATATATATATATATATATATATTTGTAAATATATATATATATATATATATATATCTTTATATATTTTAAAAACAAGATACTAATCCTATTCCAAATAAGATAATTAGTATTTTAGTGACCAAGCTAGTATATGATTCTAAATCCCACATAACCCTAGTTCAATAAGACTTGAACACTTGACATAGTTAGGAAATAAAAAATCTTATTATTTTATCCTTTGTCTCAGTCATGGTTCGAACTTGTAACCTCCAATTAATAATTAATTAATAGTTCTCAATTATTAATTTATTAATTGAATAATCTAATTATTTAATTAATTTATTATTAATTTATTAATTAAATAATCTTATCATTTAATTAATTTCCTGAATAAATATGTGTCACTTTCGCAACACGATTAATTTGACAATCCAATTAATTAACCGTGACCCTTGTTACTTTTAACGTTCCGTGCTAGTAAGGGGACCTAAATGACCCACAATCTTGAGCTCCAATAATCCTTAGAAAAACTAATTAAACTTTTTAGTTAATATTTCATTATTATTAATCTTGGAATTACTCAAATAAAAACCCGAGGCCGCACTCTCATAACTGCAGATGTTTTTACACAAACCAAAAAATCAGTGTCCATCGATATAGCTGTTACATACGGTATGATCCTCAACAAGTAGTTCATAATTAGAGTTAGGTCATAAAGTCCGTTATACCCCTCAATTATATCTTTTCCATTAAGTACCATTGATTCTCTAATGAACAATAAATATTAACTTCTTTTACGGAAGAAGGAGAGCGCTCATATTGTTCAAGCCGTGAATCAACCCTTAAGATAACTACTATCTACTTCTCGCAAGAATGAGTGGATTCCACTATTGTGTACAAACCTTCCTAGCCACAAGCCAAACCGTGATTCCAACATACGAAGTTATTGACCGGGAATGCAACTCTGATCTTGCCCATAGTATATCAAAAACCACGATCTGACCTGAAGGAGTCGATAAGACACTCAGGATTAAGATCACTCATAAATAGCCATCATTAGTCGATATATATGAATATCATCATGTAACGGATCTTGGTGAGAGATTCATAAAGATTGTGGCCCAGTCCTATATGATCACATCATATAAAGTGTCTCCATTCTTATATCACCATACGAATAGTCTAGGATAAGACCACCATCGTACATTACGGAATGTACCGCAACTGTAGATTAATAACAAATAAAATACCCATCTTTATTTGCTATTTACGGATTGCTCATCTCAAACTGAATTCCTATGTATACGACACTCATATACTCAGTTAGAGATTACATTTGGCAATCTTGGATGTTAAGTACACATGATATAAATGTATGAGACAGATTTATAGAATAAATAAACTACTTATTTTATTAATATTTCATTCACATTCACAAATTACAAGCTTTGGGGCATAAGTTCCAACAATCTCCAACTTGCACAAAAGGGGGTGAGACATAGCTCGTAACCCTAGACCCTCTAGGTGACCTTCAAACTCTTTAGCCGTTAAGGTCTTCGTAAATGGATCAGCATGATTGTGCTGTTACTCTATCTTGGTCACGGTTACATCCCCTCTCTACACTATCCCTCTGATGAGATGATATTTCCTCTCTATATGCTTCCATCTCTTGTGGCTTCTTGGTTGTTAGGAATTAGCCACAGCACCAATGTTATCATAATAAAGTGTGATGGGCTTATCTAGATCTAGAACAACTTCCAGATCATCCAAGAACTCACGGAGCTAGATAACCTCTTTAGCTGCTTTACAAGCTGCTACATATTCGGCTTTCATGGTGGAGCCAGCAATACATGATTGCTTAACACTCCTCCATATTATGGCTCCACCACTAATGGTGAAAACTGATCCAGACGTGGATTTCCTAAAATCCCTGTCTGACAGAAAATTAGAGTTTGTATATCCTAACGGGATCAAATCCTGCCAGGAATATACTAGCATATAGTTTCTCGTTCTCCGAAGATACTTGAGAATGACCTTTACAGTAATCCAATGATCCAATCCTAGGTTGGATTGAAACCTATTGGCTACTCCCACTGCGAAGTAGATGTCAGGTTTCGTGCATAACATAGCATACATAAGACTACCTACTGCAGACGTATAGGGAACATGTCTCATATCTTAAAACTCTTAAGGTGTCTTAGTAGAATATTCCTTAGACAAGTGAGATTCATGCCTAGAAGGTAGATAACTATTTTTGAAGTTTTGCATCGAGAATCGTACAAGAATCTTATCAATGTACAATGCTTGAGTTGGTTCTTACGATCCCTTATTAATTGGATCCCTAGAACATAACTCACCTCTCCCAAATCTTTCATTTGGAATTGGCTAGCCAACCAACCCTTTACTTCCAAAAATACCCCTACATCATTCCCAATGAGTAGGTTATCATCACCTTATAGGACTAAGAAAACTACTTTCTTGTCAATGATGTACTTGTAGACACAAGGCTCATCAACGTTTTGCTCGAAGCCATAAGTTTTGATAGCATTATCAAACCTGATGTTCCAAGATCTAGATGCTTGCTTTAGTCCATAAATGGACCTTTGCAACTTGCAAACCTTTTGCTCTTGATCTGGAGACACGAATCCCTCTGGTTGCATCATGTAGATACCCTCATCAGGATTTCCATTTAAAAATACAGTCTTGACATCCATTTACCAAATTTCATAATCAAAATAGGCAGCAATGGATAAGAGAATCCTAATAGACATAAACATGGCTTATGGGGAGAAGGTCTTTTCGTAATCGACCCCCTCTTTTTGGGTATAACCCTTTGCCACTAGCCTTGCCTTGAAGGTCTCTACCTTCCCGTATACTCCTCTCTTTCTTTTGTAGATCCACTTACACCCTATGGGTATTATCCCATTCTGTAAGTCTACAAGTTTCCAAACTGAGTTGGAGTTCATGGACTCCATCTCGAGATTCATAGCTTTAAGCTATTCCTCTTTGTCAAGATCTTCCATTGCATTCTTAAATATCAATAGATCATCGACACTATCATAAGAGATGACATCTCGTCCCTCTCCAATACCCATATAGCATTCAGGTTGTCGTACAACCCTTGCATTATGTCTCAGTGGTAGTGTATCATGACTAGGAATCATATAACTATCAAATGTTAATGGATAAACAACTCTTGTTGACTGACCACTGATCGCACCAGCCTCCATCTCATTTAATACAATTTATCTTCGAGGTTTACGATTATTAATATAGTTATCCTCAAGAAATGTTGCATTTGTCGATACAAATACTTTGTTCTCCTCAAGACTATAGAAGTATCCATCTCTAGTCTCATTGGAATAACCTACAAATAAGCAGACCATAGACTTAGGGTCTAGCTTTCCAGTTTTGTTCTTAAGTACATGTACTGGACACCCCCATATCCGGAAATGTCACAAATTATGTTTACGACCATTCCACAACTCTAAGGGAGTCTTAGGAACAGATTTGGATGGAACTACATTCAAAATGTTAGCCGCTGATTGTAGTGCATATCCCTAAAAAGAATGTGGTAATTATGAGAAATTAATCATAGATCTTACCATTTCCATCAGGGTTCTGTTTCTCCTCTCTGCAACACCATTCTATTGTGGTGTTCCAGAAGCTGTGAGTTGGGACACAATCTCATGCTCAACCAAGTAGTCTTCAAACTCTTGATCATGATACTCACCTTCACGATCCAATCGTAGAGACTTGATAGTCTTGCTTAATTGATTCTCAACTTCAGCTCGAAATTCTTTTAACTTTTCAAAAGTTTTCAACTTTCTTTGCATTAAGTAAACATATCCGTATCTAGAGTAGTCATCTATAAAGTTGACATAATACTCATAACCACCCCTTGCTTTAACATTCATCGGTCCACAAACGTCTGAATGTATAAGCTCTAGTGGTTCTGTAGCTCTAAGCCTTTTTCCAGTAAAAGGTCTCTTGGTCATTTTACCTTCTAAACAAGATTCACAGACAGGTAAGGTGCCAACCTTTAATTGGCTTAAAGGCCCGCTTTTAACTAGTCTGTCTATCCTGTCAAGTTTAATATGGCCAAGTCTTAGATGCCATAGATAAGTTTCATTATCTAGAGGAATTTTCTGTCGTTTTATTTTAGGTTTTTCAATTTTAAACAATTCAGCATTGAGTAGTGATGTATGGATTAATGGTCTTAAAACATACAAGTTATTTTCATTTAAACCTGAACAAATATTTAAACCATTTCGAGAAATAATAACAGACTTATTATTAAAAGAAATAGAATATAATTGTTCCAACATTTTGGACACATAAATCAAATTCCTTATGAATCTAGGAATAAAATAACATAGTTTAAAATAATAAAACTATTTTCAAACTATAGTCTAACTACCCCCTACTGCTCTTGCTGACACGATATCCCCTGACCCAATGCCCATCGAGAAAGGATCCCTCATCTAGCTCCGCCCGCCATTGATCTCGGCTGTGTTGAAGTAGTACATCATGCCCAGGACATGTTCCCAGACCGATGAACCCTTCTTTATTTGTGTAATCATTACGGAACGAACAGCTTCGTGCCATTTTTGCTCGGATGGCTGCCCGAACATAGCTTGCAATGACTCCATGATTTCGAATGTTGTAGTCATTGCCTCGTGCTTCGTGATAAGCTTGTCTGTCATGCTGGCTAACAGATATATTCAGGTCTTCTCATCAACTGAGACCTATTTCTGGTATGCCTCACGAACATTTCGTGTGGCAATGGCAGCAGGCTCTGGAGGACATTTCTCCGTTAACATGAATTTTAGTTCTTTTGTTACCAAAATTGCATTAAGGTGGTGTTTCCATTTCATGTGATTTTCTCCAGTTAGTTTGTCATTAGTATGGATTTGTAATAGTGCAGAAGACATTGCTGATAAAACATAAATAAAGAATTCATTCAATCATACATTTAATTCACATGTCAATATTTGACATAAAATTAAACATGATGCATGAACATATTTAATGGACAAGAAAATCCCTAAAAACTGTTTCTACTCCACGACAATCCAACATACCACAAGCAAGTGCAGCTTTAGGGTCGGTCAAATTCTTGTATGTTGGATCGAGACATTCTCAATCAAATGATATACCAGAATAACTTTTATTCCTCTATCATTCAACCATCGTTTATTTCAGTCAAGTTTATAATTAACAAATTTAATTAAAATCTTGTGAGTGTATCCCAATATTTCAGATCTCTTAAGCTTAACTTGAGAATTGCCGCCTTAGGGTCGGTCAATCCCAAAATACACTCAGAAATCCTATCCATTAGGAAGTCAACCTTGGTATTGATTCTCATGGAGACCCTCCTTAGGGTGGACGAAAACAAAGCCGTCTCGATGCCCCACTTGAATTTCACGGTGTTGAACTAATGATGGACACTACGGTATATAATGTCATATATCCCTCTCTCACTCACTATTTTAGAATTAGGGTTTTCAATTATTAATGCAACTAGATATTGCTTATATTAAACAACTAATTTCAATCTAAATGTCTAGGGCATATTTAACAAATTAATAGAATCTTATTCTAACAACAAATAAACTAATCCGATTTTTAAATAACTGAAAATCTAGTTCATTATTCAAATTCTAATCTATGTAAATAAATTTACTAAGACTAGAATTATTTAATGTGATTTACCAAGTTTTAACTATTAAAACTAATCATATTATTAGGTCCAATTATATTAGGACTTTAATCTAATTAAACCCAATATTAAGTGAAAGACCTGACTAATCTAACTAATTAAACTATTTAATTAATAGACTAGTTATTAATGAGAATTACCAAGTTTTTACTCAAAAAACTAATCTCATTATTAATAGCCAATTATGTGATTTGCCAGTTTTTAATCATATTTAAAAAAATATAAAATACATAATGTGAATGGCTATTATGCATGTATAACATTTAATAAAATGCATGTGTAGGCACTACTAATCTCTATGGCATGTGAATGCATGACAATGCTTTAATTATCACATAATATAAGTATACATGAATTGACTGAGTACAATGGGTTTATCTAACTTAAAAAAAAATTCAATTACAAAAATTACCTAAGGCATTCCTTGGTCTTCTTGTAATTCCAAATCTTTAAGTCTTTGGATTCTTCTTATTTTCGGCTTTTAACCAAGTCCAACTTGAATTTTTTTTTTATGTTGTGATCCATCTCATGAATCAAACCTAAACAAGTGTTATTCTAACACTTATCCGAGGCCCATGGCAAATAAAATAAAATAAAATCTAGCCCAAAATCTTTTTCGAATTCAGAAAGCCTAGCATTATAAATTCAAAACCCTAACGATTTCGCGCATGCGGCCGCATTTGCACGCATGACTTGCGTCGTAGCGCTTGTGTGTTCAGCACGTGCGGCACAAACACAGAAACAATATAACAATTTTATTGTAGCAGTGCAATGCGCAATGATATTATGTGTTTTCGCGCAAACACATCCAATATCAAATAAAGAAATTACATATCATGATGTTTGCACAAACGCACAATCAATATCAAGTGCATATGCTGTGCGCATGTGTTGCAACAATTGCATGTTGCATTACGTGCAACACTTGCACATAATCATACATGTGCCTAGTGCATTGTGCACATGCGCTGCCTTTTGTGTGTCCAACACGAGAAAATCTTGCATGCACCCGTCCAATGGGTGCATACCATGTGGCAAAGAAAACCAATCAAATGAATTCTCTATACCACATGGCATGCACCCATTGGTTAGTGTGCATTGCACCGGGTGCATACAAGTTTTTCTCGTCCAACACAGACTTGATTTCTTCGTCTTCTCGAATTGATCTCTTCAATCAACATTACAAAATATGATTTATAAAGAACGATTACAACAAAAATATATATAATAATAATACATCCTGGCATTTAATTTACATTGAAAAATATTACAATTAATATCTAAGACCCACCGTACCATACAATTAACGATCAATCATGCTTTAAAAAAAAATTAAAACATCATACATATAATAGATAGTGCCTACACATACATGCAATTAATCAAGAACAAAGAATGATTTATTCGAATATATCGTACTAGGGATATGATACCAATTGTAAGCAGCAGAGTCGCGCATCGAAAGGGATTTAAAAACTTTTTTTAAAAATAATGTAACGGCTCTATGAACCATGTACGATATATAAGAATAAACAAAAAGTAGGATTCAAAATCATACATACAGGCTAACTTCTTCGTTCTTTAATTCTTGAATTTGCTTTTCGATTTGTACCACCGGATCTTTCTCACTATCTCCCAGGTTCCGGCAACTGCGTGTGGGCGTGTCACAGGCTTCAGGAGGTTGTATGGAGGTGGAACAAATAACACAAAACAACTCTTGTTTTTGTGTATATGGAATTTGGCCACTTGAATAATAAAGAACAAAAAAATAAAAACCATTTTTTTTAATCTTGTTGGCCGCACCTCTTTATTGTTTTTTTTTTAATTGTGTGTCAACGTTTTTTTCACACTCATTGCTTTCTCTTGTTGTTTTTTTTATAAATAATATATCTTTATATATTTTAAAAACAAGATACTAATTCTATTCCAAATGAGATAATTAGTATTTCAGTGACCAAGCTAGTATAGGATTCTAAATCCCACATAACCCTAGTTCACTAAGACTTGAACACTTGACTTTGTTAAGAAATAAAATAATCTCATTATTTTATCCTTTGTCTCACTCATGGTTCGAACCTGTAACCTCCAATTAATAATTAATTAATAATTCTCAATTATTAATTTATTAATTAAATAATCTAATTATTTAGTTAATTTAATTATTAATATATTAATTAAATAATATCATCATTTAATTAATTCCCTGAATAAATATGTGTCACTTTCTTAACACAATTAATTGGACAATCCAATTAATTAATCGTGACCCTTGTTACTTTTAACGTTCCGGGCTAGCAAGGGGACCTAAATGACCCACAATCTTGAGCTCCAATAATCCTTAGAAAAACTAATTAAACTCTTTAATTAATATTTCATGAGTTAAATTAGTTTTTCTTGATAATTAATCTTGGAATTACTCCACTAAAAACCGAGACTGCACTCTCATAACTGTAGATGTTTTTTACACAAACCAAAAAAATCAGTGTCCATCGATATAGCTATTACATATGGTATGATCCTCCGCATGTAGTTCATAATTAGAGTTAGGTCATACAGTCTGTTATACCCCTCTAATTATAACTTTTCCATGAAGTACCATTGATTCTCTAATGAACAATAAATATTAACTTCCTTTACGGAAGAAGGAGAGCGCTCATATTGTTCAAGCCCTGAATCAACCCTTAAGGGAACTACTATCTACTTCTCGCAAGAAGAAGTGGATTTCACTATTGCGTACAGACCTTCCCAGCCACAAACCAAACCGTGATTCCAACATACGAAGTTATTGACCGGGAATTCAACTCCGATCTCACACATAGTATATCAAAAACCACGATCTGACCTGAAGGAGTCAATAAGACACTCATGATTAAGATCACCCATAAATAGCCATCATTGGTCGATATATATGAATCTCATCATGTAACGGATCTTGGTGAGAGATTCATAAAGATCGTGGCCCATTCCTATATGATCACATCATATAAGGTGCCTCCATTCTCATATCACCATATGAATAGTCTAAGATAAGACCACCTTATATTTTGGAATTGACTGCAGCTGTAGATTAACAGCAAATAAAATACACAGATCTATTTGCTATCTACGGACTCTTTAGATTGCTCATCTCATACTGAATTCCTCTATATATGACACACATATACACAGTTAGAGATTACATCAGAAAATCTTGGATGTTAAGTACACATGATATAAATGTAGACATATTTATAGAATGAATAAACTACTTTTTTTATTAATGGTTCATTCACACTCACAAATTACAAGCTTTAGGCCATAAATCCCAACAGAGGAATATTATGGAGTCCCCTCTTTGCTTTAGGTGCAAGGCCTTTGTTGAGTATACTAGCCATACCCTGTTTGGCTGTTAGGTTGCTAGGAATGTTTGGAAAGGCACTAGGTTTGGTCACCTGCTAATTCAGTTTAGGAACCTTCCAGCTCATGACCTGCTTCAAGGTCTGGCCTCCCTAGTTTGCTTTCTGATGATTTTGGTATATTCTGTATGGTGTCTTGGGCAATCTGGGAAGACCACAATGCTCTGTTAAACAGTGGTAAGGCAAAAGAGCCTAAGATGGTCGTTGATTGGGTGTAAGATTTGCTGGATGAATTTCGAAACATCAGACTTGCCTTTTCTCCTTATGTTGGTCCACTTATTCTTATTGTTCCCTTGGACTGGTTTGCCCCCCCCCCCCCCCCCCCCCCCCCCCTCCAGGCCAGCTGAAGCTTAATTCTGGTGTCTCATTGCGCGTTAACTCGAGTTGGATCAGGATTGGGGTGACTATCAGAGATGATAAAGGGAAAGTCTTGGTTGCTCGTTCTAACCTTTTATGTGGTTCTTTTTCTGCTGAGATAGGCCAATTCTTAGCTCTTCGGGAGGGCCTCACAGTCACTAAGTTTTACAATCTTCGTATTCAGGTTGCTGAGGTTGTTTCCTCCAAGGTTATTTCGTCTTTGTATTCTTCGTTTTCAATTTTGGGGGATGCTAGCTTCATCATTAATGATGTTAAGGATTTACTGTCCAAGGTAGGTTCCTATAAGTGTCAATCTGTTTCCAAGTTTGGGAATGTTTTGGCACAAAACTTGGCCTCTTTAGCCTTCTCTGCGAGGGAGCGTTTTCGGTTGGATCCCAGCCTTTCTTGTTGTTCCTTTTCTTTGTAATGGTTCACTTAGTTTAAAAAAAAAAAGGTCAAATAACTTAAAAATACCTCAAAACAACTTAAAATAACAAGTAAAAAAATTCAAACTTTTCATTTAATTCCAAATCACAATATTGCATTTAATACATTTCCTTTCAAGATTATCCTTCCAAAAATAATTATTTCCAATATTACCATGATTTTATAGTATACAAATTTCTTACTTTTGACATATTATTAATGATAAATAACTAAAAATAAGAAGAAAAAAAAAACCTTAATCACACTGTCACTTTCAACTCCATTATTGAACCTTATTTTTTTTTTTGTAAAAATCAAAACCATTTCAATATCATATCTTAACATTAAAT
This sequence comes from Dipteronia sinensis, assembly GCA_033220585.1. Classification (NCBI taxonomy): domain Eukaryota; kingdom Viridiplantae; phylum Streptophyta; class Magnoliopsida; order Sapindales; family Sapindaceae; genus Dipteronia; species Dipteronia sinensis. Next base: position 49,227,768 of record CM065636.1, on the reverse strand, counting down.
AATATCTTATCAATATTTAAGTAAAAATGGTTTAATATTTGTTAAATTGTTTTTATTCAGTTGTTTATATCATATCAAATTAAAATACATAACAATTAATAGTAATAAGGGTATAAACGTTAAATCATTTGTTTTCAAACAATTTTGTCTTCAGAAACAAACAAGCTGACATTATATTCAGATGTGAGAAAAATAAAAAACAAACATATCATTTAGTTTCAGTTTTCAGTCTTTATTCAGAAAAATGCAGGACTGTTCAGTCTGCAGATAAAAAAACAAACGACCCCTAAGTCTTACTGGGAAAAAGCTTCATAAATAAAAACAAACCCTCTCAAGTCATGCCATCAATATATTTGTTTGATAAATCCTAACCATGTCTTTTTTCCTGAAACCTATCAATTATATATATATATATATATATATATATATACATATATTTGACAACAATCAATTATAATTTTGATTTCGAGTTTATATTCACATATACCATAAAACCTCTATAAATTAATAATGTTGGATCGTTCTAAAATTATTAATTAATCGATACATTAATAATTTATTGAATGCGTTTATGATTATGTATATATAAACAACCAAATAAAGATTCAACTAATATCATTAATTAACTAAAAATACATTAACTCAATAAAAAAATTAAATCAATTATACTGAAGATGGGGATGATACAATAGCTTTGGAGCCTGTTACGTGCAAAGAAGCACTCAAAGTATCAATAACACTTCATAATTTTTTGTTGCGTTTTGAGAATTCAACTCCAAAACTTCTAGGTGCATTAAGAAAAATTAGAGATGAGACTCAACTAGATTTAAATTTCAAGAAACAAATAAGCAACAATAGAGTTATATTTCAAGAAAATATGATAGTAAATTATATTTGTAGTTTTAGTATATTATTAATTTATGATACGAATTGGACCACACAAATATATAGGGCTTTTCTGAAAAGTATTATCTTATCAATTTATTAAAATTATTAATTTATCTCATTGGCCCAAGTCGGGACCGGAAAAATTAGGGCAATTACCAAGTTAGTTCTGAACTTTTTAAAAAATTCTAAGTTGTTTGTGATCTTTATATAAGTGACAAAAATTGTCCTTATGTTTTCTCTAAGTGCCAATTTGGTCATCGACTTTTTAAAAATACCAAATTGGTCCTTACTGACCGTTAAGTTAGATGTTTGACAGTGACTGAAGTTATGAAAGTACTTTAATACCCTTTTAAAAATTGATAAATAAAATATTAAAAAAAGTGATAAATAAATTAACTATTTAAAAATTATTAAATTTTAAAAAAGCCACCGGGATATAGCCTCTGGTGGGTGTCCTCTCATAGTTCGTGGAAGTATTACATGATCTGGAAGATCCTGCCTAGATCGCGGAGGACCTCTGTGTCCTCCACAATCTTGGAGATTGTGCCTAGATCACGGAGGACCTTCACGTCCTCCCCGATGCTCTTCGCTGATCTCCACCATATTCAGCATGGAGAAGATGCTCTCATCCACACTTGCCTGTTGCCACCTCTACTGACAATCGACCTTCACTGCATTTGTTTTCTTCAATTTCCTTAATCCAATCCAATTTCAATCTAAACTAGCCACATCACAACTTTAAAGTAATCAAAGCTACTTTAACAATAAAAACCAAAACCAAATCTAAATCCAACAAATCTATTGAAAATTTGGAGAGAGATGATTAGGTTTCAGAGAGAGAAATTTGTCAAGGTAAAGAAGATAACTGATGGAGAAGGGAACAACGTAGAATGGTACAGTTTTGTTATTTATTTTAAATATATTTTTCGGTTAATTCCATAGAATAGCCACTTTGTTTTTACACTATTTACATATAGCCATATGTTTTTTAAAAACCTTTTATAACCAATATACTGATTGGGTATTGGAAGCTAGTGGGTTCAGTGACAAGTATACCCCTACAACATTCAGAACATATTTAATGGAGTTGTCAGTGGTTGTTGATAAAAAAAGGTCGAAAATGACCCTAACAGGTTGTCAAAACGATGACGTTCTCACTATTCATCATACCCTTACACTTTGAAATTGCACTCGGGGAGCTACCTAATAGACCCGTAATTTGGTATCTCCGCCATTATCTTTTGGTCTAGCGAGATTCGTTGCCGTGATTGAAGCTATCCTAATCTGTTTCAGTCATAAAAAGGTATGTATCCTTAGGAACTCAAACTGTAATTGTAAATACATATGATTGATTTCTTTCATATTCATATAACACATGTTGAAAATGATTGAGAAGGGCCTTCTCGTTGTTCTTTGCAGCATGTGTGTCTTTATGTTTTGATTTGAGAGTATAGTTTTAGGGCATTCCTTATATCATTGTACCCCTAATAAGGGATGTTTTATGAGCTTAGAGCCTTTGTATCATTGCACCCCTAATAAGGGATATTTTACGAGCTTTGAGCCTTTGAGTTTATATGATCTTGCCATGACATGAAAGTTCATTCCATGATCCTGCCATGACATGAAATTCCATTCCATGTTCCTGCCATGGATGGAATGAAATTTCATTCTATGATCCTACCACGACATGAAATTTCATTCTATGATCCTGCCATGACATGAAATTTCATTCCATGATCCTGCCATGACATGTAATGATCCTGCCATGAAATGTAAATTGATTCCATGATCCTGCCATGCCATGAAATGTAATTTGATTCCATGATCCTGTCTTGACATGAAATTTCATTCCATGATCCTCCAATTACATTCGTTGACACGATCTTTCCATTCATGGATGAAATTTAATTCGACGATCCTTCCATTCATGGACACAAAATTTAATTCCATGCTCCTTCCATGCATAGACATTTCCATGATCTTTTTGTTTTGAGTGATGACATTCATGACATGTATTTTCATTCCATGATAATGAAACTGATTACAACTATTGCATATAGCAAGAATATGGTTCTCTTGATAGTGAACTATAATAGATAGTGGGAAGATGGATAATTCAACCCTAAATTTGTTTTATTTTTGTCAATGACACCGAAGGATACTTTGAAAACATCGGCAGAGAAGATATGCAGTCGATTTGGCTTAAATTACGATGAAGTTGACTTCAAGATCAGTACTAGAATTGATGGCTCCATCGTTGAAATGATTTATGACTTTGATTTACAGATCTTCAGTTCGCATAACAAAGAGAATCCTAAATGTTATGTGTCGATGTTTCACAAACAGTTACGAAGCCAGGTCGAATAGTTAACGTGCTCGTATCTAGTATATCAAACTCCATCAACAGGTACACATATTCACATGAGTATGACAATTTCACCGCTATATTAGTCGGTTACCCCGCCGGAACTGAACTCCAAATATATATTCACCACCTTTGGTTCCACTTCCCATCAGGCATGTACGCTGCCACCCACGAAGAAGTGTAAATTAACACTCAGCCCTATTGTGAGTTCACCCGGATATAGATCCGTAACTGATAGCAATAAATATGTTCCAAATGGTTCCCCCATTGATAAGTCTTTTACTCCACCATCAATCAAGAAGTCTATATTTCCCCAAAGCCAACTCGCTACAGCTGGTAAGAAATCTGCTAGCGGCATCAATCATAGCAGTGTGAATCTTCTCATACATCCTCTATATTCGACTAGGGTTCTATCAAACTTGAACGATAAGGTGGTTCAATCAGATTTTGATTATGCTAATGATGAGAAAGTTAATTGTCCAACTGTTCTAACAACTGAAGAAGACATCATGGTTTGCTTATCCAATATCAGGTCGTCATTGTGTCCTGGCAAGAATGATATCCCTCCATAAGATTTACCGCTATACCATAGCAATGATGTAGACAAAGATGACAATCCACTGCACCGTCTTGAAAAAATAAACATTTATGCAGCATAAATAAACAATAATTTATCAGCTACCGAATACGATATAAATTGCGTCGACGATATGGAAGACCAAGAAAGTCCATTCAGAATTCCCCAATTGAGAAGTACAACTAGAAGACTTGTTCAAATTGTGGTCAAAAGGGACACAACAAAGCAAGGTGCCGAAAACTAGCGACTGATGCAGCTAAGCCAACCAAGCATCGACGCACTTGCAGCATATGTCACATACCTGGACACAATAGACAAACTTGTCCAGATAGTCCATCCTCTGCCTAAAAAGCCTAATCCATCGGGTGATTTGATCATTGAGTTTTGAATTCTACACCAACAAGGTTTTATCGGGCACTCACCTTAATTCCTAGACAATGTTTCATTCTCATCTATATATTAATTCTTTGGTTGTAAGGAAAATGCGTGTAATATGAGATCTCTGTAAATTATTTTTTCATTCAGTTTTTTGAGTAGTTCCTGCTTGTAATATAACCTTATTATATCGGTTTTGAATTGTTTGACGTTAGGTGAAATTGCACGTTTATTTACCAACCTCAATTACATAGTTTGCTCAGTAGTCAAAGTTTCCCATCGACTCTTCTAGTCTGGTCGCTTACAAAAGAATTTGGAGGTTTCTTATCCCCTTATAAACATTTGCGAAAAAATTATTGATCTACTTTCAAAGATTTTGCAATCCACGATGGCAAATCTATGCTTTTATTCACAAGGGATGTTGATGGGTCTCTTCTTGCATAGCAATGCAAGGTAGACATCTATGTGTGTCCAGCAAGGGTCTATTGTCATCCTCCAACCATGTGAAAAAATCCTTTTCCTGCAAGGTTTCAAGTGAGGTAGGAGAGGGTGTAAATGAAACATCCACTTGCATGTGAGAAAGAACCAATAAATCTTGACCATGTATTTTCATTTATGATTAGGTGCCAACATCTAGTGCAAATCTAAGGGAAGAAAAAGCATCGGACAGAATCCTGATCTGTTTTCAAGTACAAAATGACAACTTCATGTACAAACTCTTGTAAGGTTAGTGTGTATGATGCATATATCGTGTAATTTGTTAGTGAAAACTTGTACAAGGTTACTGTGGATGCTGCATGTTGGTCTTGTCCTCGCGTAAGGTATAAGATCGTGTAATGTATTGTTGCAGATTTTTATAGTGTAAGGTATTTGTTTTGCTATCGTGTTTCGTATATTGTCTTCGTGTTTCGTATAAGTTGTTGTCTTGTCCTCGTGTAAAGTATTGGGGTAGTATTAAGGAGTATTTACTTTCCATATACAACCTTTGAATCCTTTACGAACTATGCAACTTGGCTGTAGATAGACTTGTCCATATACGCAAGCGATGATTTACTTGTCCCAACAATGCTTAAACATTGTCTCCAAATACAGATGGTGATATCTTCTATTGGTTAATCACATAAAAGCATTCTTTCTGAAACTAAGAATAAAAAACATGAACAAGAAACATGTTACCCACCTGTAATTCCAACTACTTTTAACAATTTCCATTCAAGGAATAACCTAACCACTTCCTTCCTTATAATCATAGATTTCATTTCATTTGTCTTAGTTCTACGAGAAATTAGAAACTGAAATCCATGAACAAAAAAAACATTGGGTATTTTATTCAATAACATCGGTTAACAATGAATACAAACCCAGATGTAATAATGAAAATGACATAGTAAAAACTCAAATTAGGATCAGGGCAACAACATACATTCGGTGTGCCATCGATTATAACAGTGTATCCACGTACCTGAGTCCGCACAGTTCCTCTTTTTTTGTTTACAAGGCTTTGCTTACGTGTGGATGTTTGTTCGTAAATAAACTTCTCTCTGTAATATGGATTCTTGATGCGCCGCATTGGGCCTGTTTTGGTTTGACCAGAATTTTTCCTTTTCCACGTACACGTGTAATTTTTTCCGTTGTTATTGTCTAGTAATTCCAGTCAAAAACCCTATTTGATGGTTTGTGGTATATTGATTACTCTATTGGGCTTCATTTGGTAAAAGTTGTTTTCCTTGAGTAAGATGGTCTTTATTCACCTTTCAGAACAACAATCGTATCAAATCCATCTGATTTCCGATATTGAGTTTTCAATATTAAGTGTTATTTTTGGTATCCTATTTTAGAGTGGAGCTCTTGGAGTATATATTTTTACTGAGTAACTTTCAAGTGAGGGATCCCCGTACTTTAATTTTGGTCCACACCTTGATTAAATCATATCGATTTCTATGAATTTTTATATGAATTTTTTTTTTGAGGATATAAATTGTTATGATGCAAATGGAGAGAGCGGTGGAGGATCTGACAGATTATTTAAACATCCTGATGGGTGAATGCCAAGCTTTTGATGTCAAACGAAACAAATAACCAAAAAACAAACAAACAAAAAGAGACGCAAAAGAACATAGATTAGATAATAACAACCATAATCTAAAAGATAGAACTGGATTTACAATAAATTCCTGGAAGATGATGACAGGTCTATCAATGACAAAGGTTGGCGTCGCCAGTTGAGATGATCGCGGAGAGAAACAACCTTCCAGGGTTTATCAATTATCTTCAAGGCCTCCACATTTGTCTCCAGTTGAGCAACCCAGGCCTATAAAGAAAGCCTTCCTGCTCGGTTCCGATAACTATTTTTTTTCATTACTTCATTGAATGCTATTAACTCATCCAACATCAGTTTGATAGCGTCGGAGCTTCTGCTTACTTGGGAAACCACTCAATCCCACTAGCCTACTTCATTCTCATCGTCTAACTCCATATCTCTTGTATGCATTATGCAAGTGAACTAGCGAAAGATAGATGTGTATGACACACACAGACGTTTTATAGGAAACCTAGTAGTAAACCTATTGCGAGTGAATTTAAATGGAGTTAGATGACAAAGAATTGTAATCATTCTTGCATAAGAAAAATGGACTCAAATCAGCTGTCAAAAAATGGTGTCCCAATTTGTGTATAACCAATAAAATTGGGACATGTGTCTACATTCATGGAAGAAATTGAAAAAATTTATTAAATGTAGACACATGTCCCAATTTGGTTGGTTAGAAACAAATTGAAACACCATTTTTGTATAGCTGATTTGAGTCAGAAAAAAAACGTGCATGCACTCGATGCAATGCATCCTAATCAATGGGTGCATACCATGTGGCATGGAAAACTCATTTGATTGATTTTCCTTCCCACATTGCATACACCTATTGGGTTGATGGACTGCATCAAGTGCATACAAGATTTTATCCTCCAGCACATACCCTAACCTTGCCCTGTCAAACAAATTTCATAAAAGGGCAGTGTTGGAACTTGGAAATAATTAACCTTACCATGAGTGCATTTAATGGAAATACAACGGTTGTTATCATGTGCCATTGGGCACATGTTTACACTATCCTTCATAAAATATGCCTTGTTTGTTTAGTTGTTTTGTATTGTATTAGACAATTAAAATGTACTAAAAAATATATAACTATGTTTGGTGGAAATACTATATTGTATTAAGTTCGTACATTATAATTGTCTAATACAGCAAACACCGTAGTAGTTAATACATTATATTTGGTGGTATTGTTATAGGAAAAACATTTTTTTTCTCTTGTTTGTTTTCAACGTATTGAATATCGATGAAATATGTGTTATGTGTTAAATTTGTTTTTCTAATTACAAAATTATATCGAAAATATGATGTGTGGATTTTTATCCAAAGGTTGACGTATTCTCAGTATAAGTCTTTATAACTCGTATTATGATGGAAGATAGTTAAAAAGTTGTAATACAGTTACACGGTGTTTAAGTAAATTGATATGTTTATTCCAACTGTTGTTTAAATCGTATAGCATTTTTTAAAATATTTTATCATGTCAGTGTAGGTGTATTGTATGATTCATCAAAGTTGTACACGTGTATAAGCTATATCATCAATTTAGGTATGAAGATTGGGTGTTTGGTTGCCTAGAAAGTGCCAAGAAAAACTAATGGAGGTTGAAGAACACCCCCTCTAATTAAAGCTATCTCTCTAAACTAAGTGTATGATGATGTATAGTGTGTGTCTTCCTTCAATAAAGGTGGTTAAAGGTATTTAATAGCTAGGAAAGTTATGAGATGTAATGTGTATGGGGGAGGCTTTTTAAAGGGCAAGTAAGGCCTAGTGGGTCGACTTGATGGCTGGATCAGGCAAGTAGGTGAAAAAGGGGATGATGGGATTGGCTGGGAAGGTTCAAATCTCACTTGTAGATCTCGAGGCGATTCCGCAGTTTCAGTCTGCGGGTTCATTCCCATGGATGCAACCCTTGGTACTACCTTTCCCTTTCTCTTTCCCTTTCTGTGCGGACTCTTTCCGCCACTTTATTCACGCAGAACAGTTGGTATGAAATTGCCAAGTTTCCCATGGCTTTACTTATGCGGTTATATTCCTGCGAGACAGAAGGTCTGGATCTTGCATGAACCTCTGAAGATGGCCCGAGGGTTTGTTCTCGTTACATGAAGACGCCAGATCTCATGGAGTTTTGGGTGACTTCTTTCCCGCGGCTTCCTTTCCGTGGACAAGAACGACTAAACTCATGCACTTCTCTACGGCTTTATTCTCGTGGGTAGGGAGTATGAACTTGCCTATGTTGTTTTCAGTTCCCCGCGGCTTTGCTCAACGGGTTTGTTCCCGCAAGCCAGAGTGTTAAAACTAGCGGATCTCAATTTTGCTCTCTTTTGACTCATTTTTGCTACTTTTGGACCAAAATGCTCTTGAAAGCCTGAGAATACCTGAAAAACACTTATTTACAATGTTAAACACCTAATATGCTCGGAAACGGTTACAAAAGTCAAGTAAAGGGAGCGCTAAATGTGAACATTTGGAGCGCGATTAAACCCTCAAACCTGAATTTTTCTCATTTTCGATCAAACTGTAAACGATAATAACTAAACAACACAATTCTAATATGTACTAACAAAAATACAAAACACACACTAAAAATGTTTCTGTGAGCCGATCTAAAATGATGCCAAAAGATATGTGTTGATTTAGGAATGAAACATGCCGAAACCTTTGGTTAGAAGCAAGCTCAATGAAAACCTTAAAAACAAGTCACAAAGTGAATCCCATACTATAAATACTAACCTTCAAAAACAAAGCACTTAAAGGCATGGACTCAATTCGCCTTGACTCTAATCCTTATTGGATTTTAATCGAATTTTCTCTCAGAATCCTAAGTTAACTCTCAATCAAACATATGCAAGTGGAAATATATGTATAAGAATCAAATGTAACTCATATGTATACTAAAATAAAGCACAACCTTTGGAATCTATTCCATGAATGAATTGATAAGCCCCGAACGTGGAAAGAACATGTTTTGTCTCGCATTCCCAAGATAGACTTTCTAAAAGATCAATTAAGGGCTTTCCTTTGGTTGTAATGTGGCCAATGGTAATTTGGGGTGAATGGAAGAAATTTGATGGAATTCTAAAGTCATTGATTAACTTAACAATTTTAATTTATTTGCTTATCACATAATATGTCTACAAGCGTATAGGCTAAGATTTACTTTTCAAATTGTACTAATTGGTACACATATTCGAGCACTTTATCAATTAGGTATTGTTGCTTAAACGTTTTTCATTCAACACTATTACATTTTGCCAATAAATTTACACAATTATCCATTATTGCATGAGTACACACTATTTACAATTTTAAGCTTATCATTTGCATTTATAACTTATGCATAATCTGTGATCAATAAACTAAAGAATTCCAATTGTTAATAAATGGATATTTAAGTGGTGATGAAATGAATGGTTTGTGTTCGGCCTCAAATTGGCAATTGGAGCACACATAAGCAACATGGACAGTGTTTTGATAGGAAATTTATAGTAGCTACACACACATGCCTATAATCATGTCCGAAAGTCTGTCTAACATGGAAATACAAGTCGTATCAAGCATTCCACAATTTTCATGTTCTATGGCAATTAATTATGCAAAATGAGATCATACATGAGACAATTATTTCGAAGAGTGTTTAACCTCAATTGATGAACGTTTAGGCTCTATTTCTTGCATGGGTAGTCTCCACTATTGGTTCAAGCAATCTTGTGATAAGTCCTATTAACTATGCATAAGAGAAAGGGACTATTGCACAATGTGCAATGTTATCTCAGAATGCCATTACGATAACCTCAATTTAGCAATTAACGCATGTAGGCCATTCCTTAACAACACATACACCTAAGCATCATATTACACCACATGTGTTCATTTGGCTCAAATCGAAAAATTTGAAATTTTTTGTGACAAACACATATTTACTACACTTATAATATACAAACATAGTATGAAAAACAAATATGTACAATTGGCAAAGTGTTAACTTGCCCACACCCCTAAACCTAAACTCGACATTGTCCTCAATGTTTGCACACTAAAAACAACGTCATATAGTTCAATGGTTTGGTAGTTACTTTGCAATCCACAACAACCTTCAACAAACACATATACACAATCACATGGCATTTCATTTGAAAATGGTATCATCCTAGGCAATAACACTCACATCACAAAAAACCACACTTAGATCTAAAACAAAATAAACACTTAATAAATTATTTGTGAAAATGTAAACTAAATGTTTATAAAACTAGTATCCAAAACATGTGAAATGTAAATAAAATAACAACCTAAAATGTACAAAGATGTGAAAATCATGTGAAAATGTCATAAACAAGGGGGACACAAAAATTACGGATTACTAATCTGACTAAAGTGAGCTATCACTACTGCTGATGCTGCTGCTACTGCTCTCACTGCTGCTCTCATATGAGAGCATCTGGATACAGACTCCTGGAATGGATGCGTGAGGTCCTACTGATCTGAACGGAGCTGGTTCCCTCAAGAATGGCATTATGCATGTAGGTGACTCTGGAAACTCAACGATAGGCTCAATAGTTTACTCCTTGCTCAGCTCGATAGGCATCCTAGGCTCCTCCACCATAAGCTCAATCCTCAGCTTAGTAGGTGTCTCAGGCTTCTCCAATGTCGGCTCGATCGTCTACCCGAGACTCAGCTCTGTGGTCTACTATCCCTAGGAGAGAACCCCTGGTCGTCAGAATGTAACTGGGCCTCTGGACTCAAACGTGGATGACAAGGGATCAGTCGTGTGCTTCTTCCAGCACTTATGATCACTGCCATACTCTTTGGGCCCTCATGTCTAGTAGTATATCATCCGTGCCATTACCTCCTTGAGGCCTTTGACCTCTACTGTCATCTGTCTGCCCACTCTAGTCATATCCCTGTAGGACTAGGTCATATCTATCTCTATGGGACTGGATCATCTCATGTGCCTAAGATTGCATATGATCGTCCGCCTCCTCATCTGCATGCTCCTCCTCAGCTTCCATGGCCTCACCCTCTGCATGAGCCTCTGCCTCTAGGCTATTCTAGATTAACCTCGAAGTTGCCATATGTTGCTCCCTTCTCTGCCTCTTCCTCTCAGTCACTGTAAGCAGCTTCTCTACTCTCTTACCTTCAGCGGCCTCATTGTAGGCTCTTTTTCCGATATCTCTATTCGGAGTTAGAAGGCCATCCGATACTCTATCCACTCAGAATCTAGCCTTTCTAAGGAAATACGTGATCAAGAACGGGAAGATAAGGCACAAGTTGGGCTTTCTCACTGCCTCTGCAATCCTCTTCACTATGGTCTTCCTAACATCGAATTCCAATATGTTCTTCATGAGGTATAGGATAATTGCGGTGTCATGCCTGAGGTCTACCCGGTGGACAACCGAAAAGAAGGAATAGCTGAAGTAAACATTCCAGAAGTGCTCATTGAACCCCAGCTCTCTCTGGTGGATCTTTTGGTCTTTATTGATCCATGGCAAATCCTCTGTGGTTATGAGAGCTATGCCGAACCTCTGATTGTACTGCTTGAAGACCTGCTTCATCCGAGCATGAACTTCCTTCCATGGTTGTTGATGTAAAAGATATGCATGTGATAGGTGCCGTTTTTGGTATAAAAATTGTCCGTAAAAAGAATTTATAAAATCTCAAAATGCCTAAACAATGCTTAACAAAACAAGTATGGTGGCAAGTCCTGTATCGTCCACAGATACCGGTAGATAGTACTGACCAAATCAAAGGCTCTATGACTTGAACATTTTTGTAGTTAGAAAATATCCGTCAAAGAAATTTATAAAAGACCTTAACTATGTGCTTGAAATTGCTCAAAATAGGTGTAGCGATAAGCTAGGGTATCATCCACAGGGATCAGAGGTAGCAATGACTAGATTAGGATTAATACTACTAATATGCATAAAAGTAAGGTTTCAATGTGAAAATACAGCTCTAGCGTGTGTCTACAACCTAGAGGGGGGGTGAATGGGTTGTTAATCGATTATTACCAACTTTTTTGATTAGTCAATATTAAACATATAACCCAACTAAAACAAACATACAAAATCAAGTAAAAGTGCGGAAATATAAAGAACACTTGCTTTTGACATGGAAACCCTTCGACAAGGGAAAAACCACGGGCTATCCTTCTAGCCACAGACGATCACAGAAATCCACTATATGAGTAAAAAGTTACACCCTCAAGTGATACTCGGACTCTCACTCTCGACAACCTCAGGCTATGGACACTACCACTCACCACTATCGGTTCAGTCCCTAGTGATATCCCCTGATACACTACTCTTGGTGTGAGCACCTCCTACTCTACCCGCAGGCCTTTTACAGTGGCTCTTGACCGATGCTTGTCAACCACAACTTGGTTGCAAGACTTCAATGCTTGTGCAACTTCACCCCGAAGCCACAAGACTTTGACTCAATGAAGAGAATTATGTGTCTATGTGATCATGTAAATGATGCTCAATGCAAATTATGCTAGACAACACAAATTGCTCAACTAGGAGTTTGTAGAAACAAATCCAAGTTGTCAAATGTCTAAATGCAAGGCATAAAGACTTAGCTAGATGTTATCAATAACAACCAATCCTAGCTATCACAAACAATCACAATCAAATATTCATGAACATTAACTAGTTGATTAAAACACAATTTCTCAACCTAGTTATCAATTAATCACACATGAATATTTATAACCTAGCTTTTAGGCAAAAATGACCTAATCAATTAAGCTATCAAAACAAACTCAATCATGTTATAAAGACTCATAAATATGCAATAAGGTAGAGTCTAGGTATTTAATCATGCAATAAATACCTAATCTAGAGTAACTAGAACAATAAATGATATTCAAAGAAGTTCTTGCTTACCTAGTCATGTAACAATGAAGACCCATGCTCAAATGATGTTGAATGATGCAAGATGAAGATGGGTTTTGGGTTTGGAGAGTCAAAGATGCTTTCTTAAAGCTTTCTCTCTCTAGGAGCTCTAATCTCTTCTCTAAAAATGATTTTGTGAGCTCTTAGTCGGCCAAGAAGAGAAGAGGAAGAATATATATGAAGCCCTAGTTAAAACTACATCGTTTTGAACTTGGGAAACAGAATCCCGTCAAAACCGCTTGCTAGACCGCGGCACAGGTAAGTGTCCAGACCGCGGTACATACAGCAGTGCACCGTCTGGACAACACCGCGGTTGGGACCGCTGTGCATGCAAGTGCACAGGTCGCGGTCCACGTCGCGCATGAGGCACTGGAGAATACCGTTCCGTGCACCGCGGTGCAAGCAGAGCCTGCCGAGCGGTCTAGGCCGCACTAAAGGGAAAAATCCCTTTTTAACACTCAAGACAAAAGTCTATCTTACATGAATGTTGTGCAAGTGTGAAGTGAGTGAGATGCACACAATGAAGCACAATTAACATGTCAAACATGTTATCAAATAAGATACAATGCAAGATATGATATCTAACGTAAGCTAGTGAGTGTTTTTGAAAAGGATGCACACTTATATAAACAATAAAGAACACAAATGCAAGATAAACAAAACATGCATGAAGTGTGTGTGTGCACCTAAACTCTTCAAGAGACAAAGTCAAGTGAGTATACCTTTTGCTCTTGAAGTCATGGAGATGCTTGGAAGCTTGCCAATACGGACCTAAGCTACCCATTACACAATCATCCCCAATGTGGTGTGGTTTGTCATGAAATAAGCCAATCATAAAATCGAGGTCCTTACAATCTCCCCCTTTGGCTATTTCATGACAAAACAACCACTCACAAACAATCCTCACAAAATAAAAATAAAGCTATTGGTCAACAAAGTATATTCTACGATACAATAAGAGAAACCTAAGATCTAAGTCTTCAAGGTCATCAATCTCTTCGTAGATCATCATACCTACACACAATAGCAAGAAAGCACTTTCCAAGAACAAGTGCATGTGAGGTGAACCAATATAAAAAACAATTGCTCTCAATAAAGCAATATAAGAAATGCATGTGCAATGCTCCCCCTAAAAGGTTACTCTCTCTCTAAGACTCTCTCCCCAAAGCATAAAAGTGCACCCTCATGCTCTCCCTATATTTCTCAAGACTTCTCCCCCTTTTTGTCATGAGATAGGCAAAGGAGCTCCCCTTATCGGGTTGCTTTAGCAAAGAGAGATATTTGCACAAAAGATGGTTGCATAATCAAATACATAAACTTTATGCAACTTAAATGATTGAGAGAGATTAAAGGAGTTTTATTTAATGAGAAATGTGTGAAATGTTGCTTTGCATGCAAGACATATAACATCAAAGTTCAAAAACAATGGTGTTTGGCAAAGCAAACATCAAAAGGGTTTCCATAAGAAGTCAAACCAATTTGCACCCTTTTGTCATAAGCAAACATGATATAGTATTTTGAAAAGAAATTTTCAACGCACACAAAACTATATCAATCCTTAAAAGCAAATCAAGACATTGGATCAAAAGATCCTTTTAGATTTTTCCGGATAATTATCCGTATGATAGTAGTCTTGATTAACAATTAAGAAGATAGAGAAGACTAATTTGGATATAAAATCCTTATTGATTGCATGGATACAAGATCCTTATTGATTAGTCTTCTCAGTTGCTTTCACACATATTTTACACTAAAGCAATCAAAAACATTTCATGCATATCATTTTAAGCATGTCATTAAAAGTTCTCATGTCATGGAGATACATTATGGGTCATTCAAATGTACTTTCCCAATCAAAATCTCCTAGTCCAAAAATGCATTGTTGAACTAAAATATGACATGGATTGCAAGTAAAGCAATGTTGCACACTTATTAAGAAAATAACATATAAGCATATATATGTGCAACCAAGAATCTCAAGCAATTATCAAAAGAGTATAAAATAAATCAACTTTTTGCACATTGCATGAAGTGTTTAGGTTGTATAAGTAGTTAATTGCACACACATTTGCCTAATATCACTTCCATAATATGTCTATCGAGGGAATGTAAGCATCCATCAAGCAGTCCATTGTATGTATATATGAGATGCAAGTCCTATGGTGAAAATACACAAATGTGTGTCTAATATAACCTATAGAGGGGGGGGGGGGGGGTGGGGAATGAGTTGTTAATCAATTATTATTAACTTTTTGATTACTCAATATTAATCATAATTAACCCAACACAAACATACAACAAAAATCAAGTAAAGTGCGGAAAGTAAAGAACACTTGATTTTTACATGGAAACCCTCAAACTGGGAAAAACCACAGGACTAGCTACGCTAGACACTTAAGCCACATAAATCCACTATATGAAAAGAAGAATACACCCTCAAGTGATACTCAGACTCTCACTCTCGATAACCTTAGGCTATGGACACTACCATTCATCACTCTTGGTTTAATCCATAGTGATATCCCTCAATCCACTACTCTTGGTGTGGGCACCTCCTAATCTACTCTGCGGGTCTTTTACAGTGGCTCTTGGGAACTAATGCTTGCTAACCAACGTTTGGTTGCAAGACTTTACTTGCTTGTGCAACTTCACCTAGAAGCAACAAGACTTTGACTCATTGAAGGGAATTAAAGGTCTAAGTGAATATGTGACAATATTCAAAATGCAATGATGTGTAAGACCACACATAAAATGCCTAACTAGATGTTATAATGCAATTTAACAACTTAGTTATCAAACAATACCTACATGCCCATACATGCGGTATCAATTAGATTTGTAGAGAGTTCTTACAACCTAATTGTCAATTAAATCCACATGAACATTCAAAAAAGCTTGACTAGATAAATAAACATTAATCTACCAACCAACTCATCAACCAATCACACAAGAATGTTCAAGGGTTAGCTATTTAGGGAATAATTGATCGCTCACAAATGGTACATATTTTGCGCGTTTAATTCATCTCTTTTGTGTCCGTTTATCAGACATTTGTGTGTTTTTAACTATCTTTTTGAGTCCTTTGTAGGTAATGTTGCTATTCAGGTGAAATATTAGGACTTCATGAAGATTAGGGGAAAAAACAAAGTAAAATTGAATTTTTGGAACATTCTGCGAGTTCAACCTCGCAGAACCAAGTCGCAGAGCATGTCCAAAAGACACTGTAATGAAAAGCTACGAGATGGGCCTAGCAGGACAGAACTGCAAGTTACAACTCACAGACACAGGAGGCAGATCAAGAGCAGAGGTCACTGCGAGCAATAACTGTGAGTCCGAACTAGCAGAAGGAGATAGCAGTCGAACCAGATATTTTTCCTGTGACGACCTACTGTGAGTTCTATCTAGTAGTTCAGTTCTAGAAAATTGGCTGCGAGTAACGAATGTGGGTTCATCCTGGTAGAAGCATCACACAGAACAGCACCAGAAGGATCTGCAAGCATAGATTGTGAGAGTAACGTCGCAGATTAACGTCGCAGAGGAAAAAAGATCCGCGAATTACAACCCGTAGAATAGCCTAGCAAATGCTGAGCTGACTTAACTGCGAGATAAAATTGCGAGTTCCAAGTCGCAGTGCCAGGTCGCAGAAGACTTTACATGTCGCTCTGCAAATGGATTTCATTCAAAAGTTTTCCCCATTATATAAGCACCTTTTTCATTCCAGAAAAGTGTGTTAGAGTGTGTGTGAAAAGTGTGAAAATAGATGTTAGTGTAAGAACTTTGGTAACAAGAGTTAAAAAACACCCTTTTCAAGAATCACTCACTTGTACTTTTAGATAAAACACTTTAGTTTACTTATTTTAGTGATAAGAAAATCTACTTTTTATCATACAAGCAAGGTTTTGTTGAACAAGCTAGAGGAGAACATCAAGAACACCATGAGCTTTCCTTATCTCTCTCTTTTCTTTACTTGTATTTATTTGATAATGAGTGGCTAAATCCTTTTGTTAAGGATTTGGTGATTATATATATGTGAACACCTTTAGTAATGACCTAAGTCTATCTTTTATCTATTTTGAGTTTGCACTTATGCTTAATTTATTCACATGTTAATTGTTGAGTATGAACTTTACTTAACATCCAAGCATGAATTGTAGTGCATGAATAGTTGATCTACCTCTTGGTTGACCAATCTTGAGTAGTTACACTTGAAACTCTTATATATAAATGGTTTGAGATTAGAACTTAAGTTGTGAAATGTGTTATTAACATATTGCATCATTACTTCCCCAACATATCTTTAGGATCTTCAAACTTAGCGTTTAAACTTAGCATTTAGTAATCTTTTACTAGTTTAATATTAGGTGAATTGTACTAGAAGAATCACAAGAGAATACGTTTCAAGTTCCTTGCGGGAACGAAACCCTTACTTATGTCCGCTGTACTCGACAGCGATTGGTACACTTGCGAAGGGTTAATTAGACAGCGATTGGTACACTTAGCGTTTAAAAAGAACAAACAAACAATTAAACTAAATAAACTAAGCTAAAATGAAACTAAGTTAGTATGCAAGTGTGTGAATGAATGATGATAGGACTAAGGAATTGATGAATTCAATCCACAGAAAATGGGCAAGCAAGAACTCACATGAATGTACATCAATCTCTTTTAACCAATCTAGAGGGTATAGTATTGGTTGTATATCCCTTATAGGTGTCCAATCTAGAGGGTGTAGTATTGACCACCCATAATTGATTATTCATGAATGCACATCTATCAAATTAAGGGACTAATCTCTTTATAATGTCACCAACCTAGAGGGTATAGTATTGGTGCTTAAGTCTGGATTTCACTTGAGGTGGTTACTCTTGTTTGATCCTTCCATTTAATTGAGCTTTAGAAAACCAAGTAGAGGGTATGCCTAGTAATCTACTCAATTAAATTCTCAATAAACTAGAAAAGAGAGTAGGATTCAATCAAATACCAATTCATTTTTGAAAAAAATTGCAACAATGAATGAAAAATAATTAACAGATTAGATGAATGAATAGAGTTCATTACAAGGCCAAAAGTTCACAAATGAATCATATCAACCCTTTAGTGGGTATTTAGCTACTCATGATCATTACAAAGCACATACTAAGAGAAAGGAGAGAGGATAAACCCATGAAGAGATTCTCCTTTCTTGAAGCTTCAAATTCCATATCTTAGTGCTCTTGTTGAGTAGAAATCCAAGGTTTGGTGTATGGGTTTTTAGATGTAAAGGGAGAGAATAATTCCTAGATCTAGAGAGAGGAAATGATGTAAAAAATGTGTGTGGGCATGTGGGAATAATCATAAGAGAATCTATTTATATTTTTTTTCCCAAAATAGGTCTAAAAAGCTGATGTGGCAAGTCCTGACTCACGCAGTGTGTAGGTAGGGACCAGGGAACTGACAATCTTCAGCGCACTCTATCTTCAGTTTACTAGTAACTGTGCGGGTAGGGACCCGTACAGTACCCGCGATCTAGGCACTTTGGTTATTTCTGGAGAATTTCTGGTCCTTTGTTCGCGGATTGTTGCGCTGGTATGGACTAGCGAAGTTCTGGGGCTGGAAGTGCGCAGGTAGGGACCCGAGAACTAGGCTCTTCTTTCTTTGTTTTTTCACTGGTTTCACACCCGAAATTCCTGCTTTCCATCTCCAAGACTAGAATTACACCGAATTTTGCAATCACAACAAAAGAGCCAATGATACACGAAAATACACTCGAAAACAAGACAAAGGACAAAGAATGAGGGCTAAAATATAGCACAATTTCGGCATGATCAGTGTGTGATTGTGTAATAGGAAACATATAGGGAATTAATGTTCAATGTAGGATTGCAAAGAATTACAGAATTGAAGATGTCTAGGAACATGCACATCCAAATTACAAACAGTAGGTTGAAATTGCCGTAAATATAGTCGTTGGAGCCTCAACGGTTGTATTCAGGGGATGAAATTGTATATGCAGCAATTCTAACTCGTGTTGAAGTGTCTTTAAATATCAAAAACATTTATCATTCATCCCTAAAGATGTTACTTTTATTTATTTACTGAAACCATTAGATTGAAATTAATAATATATTCTTCATAATTTAATACAATTGAGTGTACTCCTCCGAAAACTGGAATCACCTTTCATTGACTTTTTAATTGCCTCCAATACACGATCTGTGTAGACCAGAGTAAATAGTACATGAAGAAAAGCTGGATCTCACTTGAAAACGTCTCCAACAGTCACCATTCATAGATACATAGATAGTCATATCTATCAAAATAATTTGATTGTGTGAGTATGTAAGGACCTATATTTTATGATTGGCTTATTTCATGACAAACCACATTTGGGATGATTGTGTAATGGGTAACTTAGGTCTTCTTGTTGATTATTAAGGCAAGCTTTCAAGCATCTCTATGACTTCAAGATCAAGAGCTTCAACAGGTATAACACTTGACTTTGATTCCTAAAGAGTTTAGGCGCACACACACACTTGCATGCATATTTACTTATCTTGCATTTACTATCTTACATTTGTGTATCATTTCTATGTGTG
The DNA here is from genome assembly GCA_033220585.1 of Dipteronia sinensis. NCBI lineage: Eukaryota > Viridiplantae > Streptophyta > Magnoliopsida > Sapindales > Sapindaceae > Dipteronia > Dipteronia sinensis. The sequence continues at coordinate 49,208,000 of CM065636.1, read as the reverse complement.
CATCTTTGTCTTTCATCACACTTCACACTTGCACAACATTCATATAGGTTATGTGTTCTTGGACGTGTGTTTGAATGCTTGGAAAAGAGAATTTTTCTCTTAACCGTGGTTCAGGTCGCTCTCCATGCACCTGTCTAAATCGCGGTCCCAACATCGGTGGGTTCCAGTTTGTGTTACATTGTGTTTACCACGGTGGCTGCACCTACCCAGCCAGCGGTCTCAACCGCGGTCCATTCCAGAAGACAGTTTCTTCGGCTACACGGTATGTACAGCGGTCTGGACACTTGCTTGTACCGCTGTACGCGTAACAATTTTGACCGGATTTTGTTATCCAAGTTTAACATAACATCATTTCTTCTAGGGCTTCATATATATTCTTCCTCTTCTTCTCTTGGCCGACCAAGAACTCATAAAATTATGTTTGAGAGAAAGGTTAGAACTCCTAGAGAGAGAAAGCTTCAAGAAAGCATCTTTGACTCTCCAAACCCAAAACCTATTATCTTCATGCATCATTGAGCATCTTTAGGCATGGATCTTCATCTTTGAGTGGACTTGGTAAGTTGAACCAAAACCCATCTTTGTTAATTGTTCATACTTTCCAAGATTGTGTTGTTATTGTATTTATTAGGTTATTAAATGCTAGGGCTCTACTTTATTGCATATATTCATGAGTCTTAATAACATGATTGTGTTTGTTTGTGATAGCTAGTATTTAGGACATTATTGCCCTTAGTCTTTATGCTTTGCATTTAGGTTTATGTCTCAGTAATTACATTTCTTGATTGCATATTGAAAATACACTAAGAGTGATAAAACTAACCTAGGGGGGATGGGGGTGAATAGGTTCTAGTTAAATTAAATGCCATCTTTTTAATTTATCAAAATTAAACAACACAACCTCTAATCTCTAACACAATCATTCATTGCCATAATAAAAATGCGGAATAAACAAAATGACACAATGATATGATTTACGTGAGAAATCCTCCAACTGGGTAAAAACTCACGGGCCTAATCACCAATCGAACCCTCAAATCCACTATTTGTAAAAACGATTACAACCTAGGTTGACCACATCACACCTAATCGGTTACTAATCCGTCCTTGCTACCCGCTGGCCTTTAATAGTGATTTTAGGCTCTTGCTTGTATACTACCAAAGGCAAATACAAGACTTAACTCTTAAATGAAGAGATATGAAACCTAAAGTGAATATGATGATATTCTAAATGCACAAAATGCAAGGTCAACACATTTAATGCTTATCTAGTCATGTATGAATGCTTCAAACAATCCTAGATATCATGTTGCTATATGATACACATATAACCTAGCTATTTGGCATTCCTAGATGCAATAGCTATCACAATACAATAACCCAAACATCAATAAAAATCTCTATTTATAATGAATAATTATAATCTAGATGCAAAAGAAACATAAAAGAGATTTCTTGTTAAGCAAGAACACAAAGATGGATGAGAGTGGTGTTCTACTTACCAAGTAAGCTATGTTGATGAAGACCCATGCTTAGAAACATCTTAGATGAAACTAGATGATGATAGAACCATGAATGAATGATGGGTGATTGGGTTTTTGAACAATAAAAATGGTTTCTTGCTACCTTTTCTTATAAGACACTCTTGAGCTCTAAAAGGAATGAAAGAGAATGGATTCTGAAGCTCTAAAGAGGCAAGGAAGAGGAAAGGGCATATATATATGAAGCCCTAGATGAAATGACACCGTTTTGAAAAACAGTAACAAAATCCCGTCATTACCAATGTGCGTACCACAGCTCAGGCAAGTTGTCCAGACCGCGGTACATGCAGCAGTGTGCCTACTGGACAACATCGCGGCTGGGATCGCTGTGCGTGCAGAGCACATGCTGCGGTCAAGACAGCAGGGGCCTACTGATGTTTACCGCGTCAGGGACCGCTGGGCGTACATGTGTACAGGACTCGGTCAAGGCAGCATGGGCCAACTGATGTTTACAGCTCTGTATGCCACGGTACAAGCAGAGCTTGCCAAGCCGTCTAGGCTGCTGAAAGAGAAGAAACTCTCTTTTCCAGGCAGACTCAACACACTAAGTAATATGCAAAATGTGCAAGTGTGGAGTGTGATAAATGGCATACAATGCATCATCCAATTTCACGTAAACAGGAATATAATGCATGCAAGTGAGTGTGTGCAACTATATCCCTGTAAGTAAAAGTAGAGTCAAGTAATCTACCTTCCTTGAAGCACTTAGAGTCCAATGGAAGATCTTCAATTCCTAATCTACCCTTTTATAATGATTAACCCCAATTGTGATTTTGTCAACGAAATAAGCCAATCATAAAGTGAGGCACTTACAATTTATTGCCGTTGTTATATGTTTGTGACAACTTGTGTTGGTTGGACTTTATTTGACAATTAAGTTGTTATATTTTATCTCTATATCTAATTGAGTCCTTATGGGCATGTAGGCATTGTTTGACAACTAGGTTGTAAAATTGCATTATAACATCTAGTTAGGCATTTTGTGTGTGGTCTTACATATTATTGCTTTTAAGCATATTGTCTCACATTCACTTAGACCTTATACTCTTTATGAGTCAAAGTCTTGTGGCTCCTAGGTGAAGTTGCATAAGCAAGTAAAGTCTTGCAACCAAAGGTTGGTTGGCAAGCATTGGTTGCCAAGAGCCACTGTAAAAGGCCTACGGGTAGAGTAAGAGGTACTCATGCCAAGAGTAGTAGATCAGAGGATATCAATAGGGACTGAACCTAAAGTGGTAAGTGATAGTGTCCATAGCCTAAGGTTGTCGAGAGTGAGGGTCCGAGTATCACGGGAGGGTGTAACCTTTTATTCACATAATGAATTTATGTGGTTCAAGTGGCTAGCGTGGTTAGTCCCGTGATTTTTCCTGTTTTGAGGGTTTCCAAGTAAAAATCAAGTGTTCTTTAATTTCTGCACTCTACTTGATTTTTATTATTGTTTGAATTAGGTTTTTGCATATTAATATTGACTAATCGAAAAAGTTGGTAATAATCAATTAGCAACCCATTGACCCCCCTCTATGTTGTTTAGACACACACTTGAGTTGTATTTTCAATTGGTATCAGAGCGGGTTCCTAGACATACTTAGGTGATCCTGGCTCTTGTTTCTGTGTCTTGCATTTGTGTGAATTTTTATTCTTTGCATTCATTCATTCACTAAACACTATGTATGAGAGAGTGAAACACTTAGAGAGGGAAGTTTTGGAGAGAGGAATGTTTGCCTCTCCGTTGATATTGATGATGCTCCAACCCTTAGAGGTTCTATGAGCGCTCGCTCCAACATCCTTGCTTCTACATCATATAGTGACTCCGATGAGGAGATGGCCCTCACAGTAATGAAGTTAAGAAGACTTTTAAAGCTTGAGAAGAAAAAGAATAACTCAAGAAAAAATGACTTCAAGAAGAGTGAAGATGACTCTTCCAAAGGTAAAGAGCATGTGCTTAACTTTACGGCTTATAGGGCTTCCTATGTGGAAGATTTTGGTGAAGGCAACATGACCTTGAATCTTGACTCTAAAATAAAGGAAAGTGTTGGTGTGGCAACAAGTGACCAAGTCAAATGCCTTGATGAGGAAATTGACTCAATCGATAAGTGTCAAGTGATCCTTCACAAAGTTTTGAAGCAAAATGAAGAGCTCTCCAATGAGAATAAGACTTTGACAATATGGACGATTTTCTCGGAGGAAAGTATTCGTACTCTTGAAAAAAAACAAGCAAAATTGTCAAAATCAACTTCATCGATACAAAGAGATCATGGATGAGCAAATGGAAGACATCTCCATTCTTATCTCCAAATTGAAGACCATGGAGATGGAGACCTCCATTGATGAATCCTTGAAGATGAACAAGATTGATGTGTCCAATTATAAGAAAGAGATTGAAGATTGCCACCAACGAATGAAGGCCATGAAAAAAGAGCTTGCCAATAAAGAAAACTCCTTGAAGATTGTCAAGGAAAGAGAGATGAGGTGACTTGAAGAATTATTGAAGGCCAAGGTCAAACAACCTCAAGCTCAAGGCAAGAGCAAAGCTTTATCCAACCAATGTTTAACTCAAGGAAAGTCTACACAAGCCTTGGAAACTTAACCAAAGCCTAGGCAATTCACGAAGAAAGGACAATAGCCAACCACTTCCTCCAAGAAGTAAACTATCAAGAAAGGAGGTGACCATAAGTGGCATGCTCAACTAAGAAGGCAAGATCAACCAGCTCAACCACCTCAATAGGCTGGACCACAAAGGTGCCACCAATCGGCACAAGATCCAAGGAGAAGCAAACTGAAGCACCATCAAAGACAACCTCATCAACATGGCGATGCCTCGATGAGATCTCAATGTAATGGCATAAATTCCTTCTTTGTACCTACTTGTCATTTTTGTGGTGTGATTGGCCACTTAAGACCAAATTGCTTGAATTACATTAAGAGGTGTAGATTAGAGAGTATGAGAGAGAAACGGTTGAAAATATGGCAAGTTTTCATGAACCTAGGGAATTTAGAAACATGTCTGTGACCACTAGAAATGATAAAGTGGAACCTAGGTGGGTTAGATAGAATGAACCCGTTTGCCTTAGTACCCATATGATACCTATAGATGCAACTATTTCCATTAGACTTGGTAGGTCTATAGGGGCTTATGCCTCCCATTGACTTGGTTGGAATTGATGTTGGGGTTTTTGCCCTAAAGCTTGTAATATGTAAATATAATTTGAACATAAATAAAAGAAGTAGTATATTCATTCATTTTGTGTCATACTTTATATAACATGTGCACTAAACATCCAAAATTGTAGGATGTAATTTCGAACTGAGTATATGAGTGTCATATATAGATGGATTCAGTTTGAAACGAGCAATTTAAAGAGTCCGTAGATATCAAATAAAGCTGGGTACTTTATTTGTGGTTAATCTACAGCTGCGGTCCATTTCGCAGTGTACGGTGATCCTATCCTAGATCATTCATATGTAGATATGAGAATGGAGGCACCTTGTATGATGTGATCATATAGGACTGGGCCATGATCTATATGAATCTCTCACTAAGATCCGTTTAACGATGAGATTCATATATATCAACTTATGATGGCTATATATGGGTGATCTTAATCCTGAGTGTCTTATCGACTCCTTCAGGTTAGATCGTGGTCTTTGATATACCATGGGTGAGGTCGGAGTTGCATTCCCGATCAATATACTCCGTATGTTAGGATCACGGTTTGGCTTGTGGCTGGGAAGGTTTGTACACAATAGTGGAATCCACTCCTTCTTATGAGAAGTAGATGGTAGTTCCCTTAAGGGTTGATTCGGGGCTTGAACAATATGAGCGCTCTCCTAATTCCATAAGGAATGTAGGATTTATTGTTCATTAGAGAATCAATGGTACTTAATGGAAAGATATGATTAGAGAGGTATAACAGACATTATGACCCAGCTCTAATTATGAACTACTTGTGGAGGATTATACCATATGTAATAGCTATATCGATGGACACCGAGAGTTATTGGTTTGTGTAAAAACGTCTACAGTTGAGAGAGTGCAGCTTCGGGTTTTTAGTGGAATAACACCGAAGTTAATAATCATGAAATATTAATTAAAGAGTTTAATTAATAATTTCTAAGGATTATTGGAGCTCAAAATATTGTGGGTCCATTAGGTCCCCTTGCTAGCCCGATCGATTTAGGTAACAAGGGTCACGGTTAATTAATTGGATTGTCCAATTAATTGTGTTACGAAAGTGACACGTATTAATTCGGGAATTAATTGAATAATGGGATTATTTAATTAATGAATAATGGTGATTAAATAAATTAAATAATAAGATTATTTAATTATGTTGTTAATCACTAAATGGAGGGTGTTAGTTGATATTTGATTTTGAATAAAATAAGATAATATGATTATTTTATTTTATGAAATTAAATATTTGAAATTGAATTTGAAATGTTTGAATTCAAAAATAAATATTTAATTTTTAAAAAGATATGAGATATCTTTGTTTTAAAAATCAAATTGACATTCGGTTGTTTTTTTGAATATATATATTAGATATATATTTTTAATAAAACGGCAGCAAAAACCGAATGAGACAATATACACATAAATCACACAGCAAAGAAGAGAAACAAAAAGTAGTCGTGATAGCAAAAGCGAAAAGCAAACAAAAAGAAAAAAAATATTAGGGTGTGGTGAGACCACAAGAGCTGCACTTCTAGTTTTGTTTTTATGTGTGTTCTTCTCTTCTTCCTCCATATACAGGTCCTGAATATCGTGACGCGCCCACACGCTGTTATCAGTTCAGGAGATAGCGAGGAAGATCACGTGGTTCAAATCAGGAGCAGTTCGTATTAAAGTGAAGGAGCCTCCTACGTAGGTATGAAAAGTTTCTTCACTTTTTATTGCATTTGATTATTACTGTACAAATGTGTTAATTTAATGATTGCATAAAAAATTTTAAAACCTTCCGCTGCTCAATCTGTAACCCTAGGTTCCAACAATTGACCCTATGAGGGGAGCTCAAGCAAATAGAGCAAAGTTGAATGATGTGCTATGTGCAAAAGTTGATTAATTTTGTGCTCTTTTGTAATTGCTTGAGATTCTTGGTTGCACATATATGCTTACATAGTAATCCATGTCATATTTTGGTTCAACAATGCATTTTTTGATTAGGAGAATTATTTAGGAAATTACATTTGAATGACCTATAATTTATCTCCATGACATGAGAACTTGATTTTTATGACATGCTTAAAATGATATGCATGAAATGTTTTTGATTGCTTATATGCAAAATATGTGTGAAAGCAAATGAGAAGACTAAAATCAATAAGGATCTTGTATCCATTCAACCAATAAGGAGTTTATATCCAAATTAGTCTTCTCTCTCTCTCTTCTTAATGGTTAAACAAGACTACTATCATACAGATATTTATCCGAAAAAATCTAATAGGATCTCTTGATCCAATGTCTTGGTTTGCCTTTAAGGATTGATATATTTGCTCTTAACTCGTAAATTTCTTTTAAAAAACTATATCTTGTTTGCTTATGACAAAAGGGTACAAATTGGTTTGAATTCTTTTGCAAACCCTTTTGATAATTGCTTTGCAAAATACCAATGCTTGAAATTCAATGCTATATGTCTTACATGCAAAGAAACAATCTCACACTTTTTTTAAAATAAAACTCCTTAAATCTCTCACAATTATTTAAGTTGCATAAAGTTCTTGTATATGATTATGTTAACGGAAATTTTGCTCGAGGTGAGAAATCTCAGTTAACACCCTCATGACCACTACTACGTAGGTGGTGGCCAAGATTGATCGTAAATGTTAACAATGTTTTTCGAAATGATAAAGAACAATGATACAATTTAACATCCAAATGAGAATAAAAATATTTTCTTTATTGAACGTGTACGATATGCAAATTTCTCTCTAGGGTAAAGTTGAGTATTTGTCGTATGCCTGTCGAATAGTAGTCTCCTCTTTTTCATTTCCTTTCTTTTCTATTTATACATAGCTTGTAGGTCAAACAGACTGATTCTCCCCTTGATTTTCTCAGTCTCTCCCCTCCTTATCGGGCGGGATTTCTCGTTTTAATGTCATTGACTTTGCTGAATTGAGAGTATCGTGGTGGAGATCAGTTTGTTTCCTTTTTGGATTCTATTACTTGTTCTGCATATAGGTAACGTTCCAGATATGATTCCGTTTATCCCTCGTATCCTTTCAGCATGATCCTTTATAGAGGTCGTTGGATATGGCATGGTGTGGTGCACCAATAGTGAGGTTGATTAGTGTTCTGACCTTGATATCTGAGAAGTTTCATCCAGCTTGGAGCCAGATCTGGCTTCCCTTGACCTTTTCGAAGCTAGGTGTGACTTTTCTGACCTTTCAAAGCTAGGTGTGGCATTCCCTGACCTTTCGAAGCTAGGTGCGGCCTTCTAGGGACATTCTTCAGTGTCAATCGAGGTATAGGTGAGTCTCTGGAGGATTTGCGAGGTGACCTCGACTTCGGGGAGCTTCTAGTTTTGGTGATGCGGGCTAGATCTGATCGTTCCGGGCTCTATCCCGGATATTTCCGGAGCCCGTCCTTGTTCCTAGGGTGGTATCGTAGTTCGACTCTGGATAGAGAGGTCTCTTGGTGGAAACTCTCGGGTATGGAACCAGGTCTGGGAGGTGGAAAATTTTCCTTTGGTCCTTAGCCAATTTTTGCTATTAACAGAAGTCCCCTCTGACTTGAACACCAGACGTCGAGCTCGGGGTTGGGGGTCAGATTTTTACTTTATTTGGGAAATCTTCCTCTTTTTACCGTTACCGAAATATTGGGGAAATTTCTTCATTTGAGTGACGTGATGCAAACCGACTAATTTATCTTCGAATTAATTTGATTGTGTTACGGCAGTCCCCGAGATTTTTTACCGTTACCAGAATCTTGGGGAGATCTTCTTCTTAACTGCATAAGTGATGTGGCGTGAGATGATTAGCCCGCTTTTGAGTTTAATCTGGTTACGTTACTGTAGTCCCCGAGATTTTTTATCGTTACCAAATGAGTATCTCAGTAGCTCATGCTGTTGCCCTCCTGCCTATATATATGTCTATTTTCCTCCTCCTCTTCCTCACATCTCTTCGAGCTAAAATTTTTTGCTGAGAAATATTTCCATAGCTTTTCCTCCAAGCTTGCTTTTTTCTTCATTCTTCGTCATTTTTGGCTTTTACAATGTCGAAAAACAGTCGTGACTCAGCTGATTCCATAATCGACCGCGAGGAGGTCGTCACTTTTACTCTGGGGAAGAGGGCTAGGAGGAGTTATGACGGCGACGATTCCTCGCCCACCTCGCAACATCGGCGGTCAAGTAGGAATGTATCCATCGGGACTGGGTTCTCCGACCATCCTAACCATCCTCTGGATATCGTCGATGAAGATTCCGACAAAGAAGCGAATGGTGGCGCTGCGGGGGAGCATCGGGTCTCGGCTCCTGGTCCCTTTGTGGAGAGGCTCCCTCCTTACGATTTCCGGGTTGTCCCAGATTCCATTGTTGACCCGGTGTCGATTGACCACTTGAGGTCAAAGTTTGGCATCCCCGACAGGGTATCCATCTCGGTGCCCCCCAAAAATTACGAGTTCTTCAACCCCCCTAAAGGCGTGCTTCCGATTCATGTGGCCGCTCTTGAGAACGGGGTCAGGCTTCCCCTCCATCCGACTCTTCGACGGGCTCTCAACGCCATCCAGCTCGCTCCCCTTCAGTTGACGCCTGGCTTCTGGAGGCATCTAGTTGGTTTCCTTGTATTATAGAGGGAACAATGCTAGATGAGTAAGGTGATAAGGGAGCCGGGTGCAGAGGAGTTGGCCTATCTCTTCCAGATTGGGAGCCTGTCTGGGGCTCCTCGAGGCCAGTTCTATGCCAAGGCCAAGAACAAGCTCAACTTCATCGTTCCTGGTGCCTCGAAGAAGGACCCCGCTTGGAAAGAAGAATGGATCCTTGCAGGGGATGACTGGGGGAGTTCGATATTCATTGGAGGGCATGAATTCGAGGTTCCCACAGCTTTCAGTGACAAGCCCTCATGAGACCGGGACTCCCTGCCTTCTGAGTCTGAAGCCGTTTTAAAGGCTATTCTAGCCCGGAATTATTTGAATCTGAAGTCCCCTACTGCTGAAGCTTTTGATCCTCGTAGGGTGAACAAATATTTGTGGATTTCAGATGCTATTCCTCATAAGTGTCATTGAGTTGCTTTCACCTTATTACTCAGCTTGGTTCTAACATTTTTTTTTAATCTGCTTATTCATAGTTTTTGTCGTGGAACCGGCCACCCATCACGTCTCACGCTCTCCTCAAGGTGGAGTTTCTCTTCCCTCTTCTGGGGTCGAACCTGCTCTGGCTTCATCTATCTCTCCGGCTGGGTCTAAGATGGCCACTCTTGCCTCGCGGGCTTTCCGGGCTTTGGGTAAAGCTCCCTAGGTGGTTGCCCGGCTACTTCTGTCCCTCCGGTAGTGGCCACTAAAGTTGCTACCCCTTCGACTCAAACACCTGATTCCGCTGCGCTTCCAACAACCAAAGCTTCGGAGGTTTCTGGGAAAGGTGTCGCTTCTGGGAAACGTGTCGTGAGGGTTCCTTCCAGCCGCTCTCGGACTCAGTCGAGCTCGACAGGGCGGGATGAGGTCCTGGAGCAATTCATAGCGTCCTGTCCTGGTGGCGGGATCTCCAAGATGGCTTCCATGCCTGTGGATGTCCTTATAACCAAGGGGTCTGCTATTTTAGCTGAGGTAATGGTATTTCGTTCGTGTTACTCTTGTTAATTCGTTCAGTTTCTAACTCGGGTTCTGTATTTTGTAGGCCTTCAAGTTTAATGTTACGATGGGCCAGCAGGTAGCCCTCCTTCGCGACCGGGCTGCAAAAGCCGAAGCTGAAGCCGAGAAAGCCGGGGAACTGCTCAAGCAGGGTCGATCTTTAGTGGAAGAGGTGACTTCCAGCCAGGGAAAAATCGAGGTCAAGATGGCCGAGCTTCGCTGCGATCATGAGAGGATGAAGCAATCTTATGATCAGGAGCGTCTTCAATCTCTCCGGCGGGCTAGGCAGCGGGATTCCTGGAGATCTGAGGCTAAGAAGTTGGACCTCGAGAACCAGTCTCTGATTACTCAGGTGACCAAGCTGGAAGCTGATGCAGAGACCTCTTTCACCGACGGGTATTTCTATGCTTCCTTTCAGGCCGCATAAGCTCTTCCTCCTCCCTTTGATTTGTCATCTATTGCTGGCTGGGATAGACAGGGGACAATACTCAAGGCTGCCGAGCTATCCCGCCCTGAAGGTGACAAGGTGGTCCTTTCGAGCCAAGCAGGACCTGGGAAACAGCCCGCTCAGACAGATCTTTCATTCCCTCTTCCTACCTTTACCACCTCAGGTCTTGGGAGTCTTCCAGCAAAGTGATGTCCTCTCGATCCGAAGAGGACCAGTCGGGAGCTGGTGAAGAGGTTAGGAGCCTGTCTGAGGATCCCTCTTTAACAGAGATGGAGGTCGACATGAGCCAGACGGGGTCCATAGCTGCCCTTCTTGACGCGGCTATCCCGCCTGATGTTATGGACGTAATTAATGAGGTGTTGGAGGAAGATCCAGCTGATCAACCGATGGAGCCTCTAAATGGAGGAGCGGTCGGCGAGGATAACCAAGATGGATAGCTATCTGTAGAGGGGGTTGATGGCAAGGATCAGCAAGAAGAATGAGGGCCAGCGGAGGGGAGCCATAAGAGTCCCTAAGCTTGAAGCGGTTCATCATGACTTGTTTTTGATTGCCCGGAAAAAGGCGGGTGGGCGCCCTGTTTTGCCCTTATTAGTTTTCTCTCTTTTTTTGTATAGCCCGGGCTCGGGGGTTGGGCTCCCCGTTTGGTAGATGTAGCCTTATCGGGGGATAGGCTCCCCTTATTCTTAATGAGAAATCGAATCGCTTTTGAGAACTCTTGTTTTATTTCTGGCTTTGAATAGGAACCAGAGTGGCACCTATAGTAACTCGTGTAGGGAATTATGATGATTTTGATCCTGCACACGAAAGCAAACATTTTATTCAATCTTTTTTTTAACCCGACCAAAGCATCAGGAGGGCTACTTAGCTATTTCCTGGCCTTCGGGATCTGGTGGGCAACTATGCTCTTACACTTAGATCCTTCTTGGGGGAGGTAGCCCGGCCAAGGTATCAGGAGGGCTATTGGGCTATTTCCTGGTCTCAAGATCTTGAGGGCAACTATGCTCTTACACTCAGACCCTTCTTGGGGGTGGTAGCCCGACCAAGGCATCAGGAGGGCTATTTAGCTATTTCCTGGTCTCGAGATCTGGAGGGCAACTATGCTCTTACACTCAGACCCTTCTTGGGGGTGGTAGCCTGACCAAGGCATCAGGAGGGCTGTTTAGCTATTTCCTGGTCTTGAGATCTGGTGGGCAACTATGCTCTTACACTCAGACTCTTCTTGGGGGTGGTAGCCCGACCAAGGCATCAGGAGGGCTGTTTAGCTATTTCCTGGTCTCGAGATCTGGAGGGCAACTATGCTCTTACACTCAGACCCTTCTTGGGGGTGGTAGCCTGACCAAGGCATCAGGAGGGCTGTTTAGCTATTTCCTGGTCTTGAGATCTGGAGGGTAACTATGCTCTTACACTCAGACCCTTCTTGGGAGTGGTAGCCCGACCAAGGCATCAGGAGGGCTGTTTGGCTATTTCCTGGTCTCGAAGTGTTTATGTTGAGTTTCCCACACAAGTGTATGATCTCCAATGTTGAACACAGTTGGAGACAAAGATGGGAAAGAAAAGGAAAATGACTTTATTGATGATCGAGATGCAGTACATCTTTATTAGGGCCTGTAATGAAAACTTTAAATGGGGGTAGTCTACTTGAGAATTCCCTTCAAAGGTAGAATTTCCTCAAATCTGCATTCCAAGTGTGGTAGATGGATCGTCCGTCCATGTCTTCGAGTTTATAAGCTCCATTGCGAACAACTAGCTTTATCAAATATGGCCCTTCCCAATTGGGACTTAAGACTCCATCCGACCTTTTCCGAGTGTTCAGGGTCACCTTCCTAAGTACCAGATCCCCTTCTTTGAATTTCTGGGCTCTGACCTTTTGGTTGAAGTATCTAGCGATCTTGCTCTGGTAGATCGCTACTTTCTCTGCTACCCGGTCTTGTTTTTCTTCTAAGAGGTCTAGATTAGCCCGGAGCTTGACTTCGTTGCTTTCGGGCTCAAAGTGCTGTACCTGATGGGAAGGTTTTTGCCGTCAGAAAATCGTCTGTCAAAACAATTTATAAAACCTATGCGATGTGTTCACAAGTATAAGTACAAGCAAAGCGGCAAGCAAGAGTGTCGTCCACTGAGATCGGGGTAGCGGTGATAAGATTAGGATTAATATAACTAGCAAGCATAAAAGTAAAGTGATAGTGAATGAAGATACAATATAAAATAAACTATGAAAGCAAATAAATGGATAACAATGGAGGGATGAATGAATGATGATGGAACTATGGAGTTGATGGACTCGTAAGTGAATATTGGGGCAATTGCAACAAACTCTCAAGTAAGTACGTTTTGACAAATGTAACCAACCTAGGGTGTATAGTGTTGGCATATATCTCTAGCAAGAGGTCAACCTAGGATGTATAGTGAAGACCTCCTACTAGCGATTAATCCCTCTTAAGCAACCAACAGTGCCTAGTTACTCAATTGGGACTTGTTCCATGAATGCTCATCTATCTAGCTATGGCTCAACCTATTACTAATGTAGCCATCCTAGGATGTATAGTGATGGCTTCCAATTCCCTCACAAGTGGCCGACCTAGGATGTATAGTGAAGGCCACCCGTTTGGGATTGGATAAGGCTCGAGGTTATCAACCGAATTCTACTCGAAGGTTAGTTCTCGTAAAATCACTAAAGTAGCCAACCTAGGGTGTATAGTGGAGGCTTCTAATTCTCTCACAAGTGGCTAACCTAGGATGTATAGTGAAAGCCACTAATTCGAGATTAGATTAAGGGCATGGTTATAGAACCGGATTTCCGGAAATCCTTCCATTCAATGGAGCATTAGACAACCTAATTGCCTACTCAAGTAATCCAAATCAATCATGCTAAGAGAGTGTATCCAAGCAAGTCAATAATGGAAATTAATACAAGCAATGGACTGAAATATAGATATAGAATAAATATAACACATAGAGTTTATTTACAAAGCCCAAAATATGCATCAAACAAATAACATCAACTCCATAGTGAAGTATTTTAGCTACTCATGTTCTATTACAAACCAATAAACTAAGAGAGAGAGAGTAGAGATAACCCTTGAAGATTAATCTCCTTCCTTGAAGCTTGAATCCAAGTCTCCTAGTTGCCTTTGATTGAGTAGAGATGGTTTGGATGAGAGGGAGATGTGTTTCTAGCTTAGACTACAAGTGTTGGGAGGTATGGTGATCTCTTTGGTTCATTCCCATCCTTTTCTATTTATAGAGGATGGAAAAATAGGTCACTTAAGCTTGAAACCAGAAACTGTCGCGCGCAGAGTGCGGGTGGAGTGCGGGTGAATTACCTGCACTGTACCCGCACTGCAAAGGTTTTCTTCATCTTCAGTTCTCTGATCTGGGCAACAGTGCGGGTGGAGTGCGGTTGGATTACCCGCACTTTACCCGCACTATACTCACACTGTACTCGCACTCTGGTGTCAGGTGTAAATCCATTCCTCTGTCTTGAGCAACAGTGCGGGTGGAGTGCGTTTGGATTACCCGCACTTTACCCACACTTTATCTGTCAGGTACGAATCAGCTCCTGTCTTGAGCAACAGTGCGGGTGGAGTGCGGTTGGATGACCCGCACTTTACCCGCACTTTATATTTCCTTCATGCTTCAGGTCCCGGCTGTGGAAAGGAGTGCGGTTGGAGTGCGGTTGCGACCCGCACTTGACCCGCACTGTAGTGCTGCTTATGATCCCTTGTCCTTCCTTTTGCCCCTTTTCTGCCGGAACCACCGTAAAATGCTTCTAACACCCGAATTACAGCTATTGCCTGCAATTAGCACAAACGAGCCTATTAGACATAAAAGACATAATATATATAGAAAATACACACGAGAACGAGACAAAAGAATAGGAATGAGGGCCGAAATATACTACAATTTAGGCACGATCAAACACCCTCAAACCAAACCTTTGCTCATCCTCGAGCAAACATAATCTAAAACAAAATAAGACAAACTAAGAATGACTCAAACTAAGGACTCCCTAGACACAAAGAAAAACTTGCTGCAGAACCAAATAGCAGAGAGATATGCAAAAACAATATGGGAGTGAGGAATGAGCATATGCAAAATGTTCTAAACAACTCGAAGGCACCTCAAGGGAAACTGGCACAACACGAATCCCACACTTAAAATGCCCGTGCCTCAGAAACTACTCACTCTCACACCTCGAGCATAATTCGCTTCGACACTAAGTTCTCACATGGATTTTCTCTTATCTTTCCTCTCAGAACCTAGGTTCACACTCATGCAACATGTATGCCAATGAATTTATGTAACTGATTCAACTTAGTTGCATACATTTAGTGTAGAATAAACGATGTTTTTAGTGAGTGAGTCTCATGAAAGAATCACTTGTCATGAACGTGGAAAGAGCATTCATTAACTAATATTCCCAATCTAGACATCCCCTAAGATCAACTAGGTCTTTCCATTTGGTTGTAACGTGGCCACGGTGAATGGTGATTAGAAGAATGAGAAATTTAGGCACAAGCACTAATCAACCAAGTTAAGGCAATACATTCTACACTTAAACATTTAATTTCTCATGCAACTCCACTTCCAAATACAATATGGCGTCCAGGCATACAATTAGACTCTACGTGCAATCTTTAACTACTCATGTTACATTTGAGTAGCATTTACAATTTACACAAGGCATTTGAAGCATATTTTTCTTTTGTTGTTTGCTTCTTTTCTTTTCTTTTCTTTTCTTTTCATGCCTTTTTACTATGCACATTTTCACAACTCATTACTCTTGCCTAGGTACACGCCAGTTATCAAATTAAAGCACAACTTTACATTCCTAAGCCTCAACAAGATCAATTAAGAGAGGGTTGGCTAAGTGTTTAGGTTGCTTGGGTTATGGATAACGTGGGTGTAGAATAGAAAAGTCTATATGTGTTTGGCTTCAAAATTGGCTTGGGAGCACACATATTACGGGAATGGGAAGTATTTAGGCTTTCTTTTTGAGTGGCTAAAACACACATTGCCTAATATCACTTCAAAGGATCAATCTACCAAGGGAATAAAAGTTTCTGTCAAGCAGTCCACATATATGATACATGTTCAATGACAAATGATGATTTTTTGATGTAGTGAGACTATGCATGGTGTTTGAATAGTGTTTACAGATTTGAAAAACATTTTCCCTCAAATATACATGCTTTTGGCTTGTGTTTGTGATCTTACAAGGGAAATCTCCACTATTAGAATAAGGTGCTTGAGCACCGAGTTCCCTAAACTTGGACACTAGAAGATGAGACTAGCCCATGAAATGCAAGTGAGACCCCTAAAGTGACTAAGAGTTATTGAATAAGCACACAAAGCATACACACATTCGCCACAAACATTATGCTCCAGGTATCTCACCAAGCTAAATAAGCTTAAAATTCTGGCTAAGCAGCAACTTTTCGAAAATAAGACACAAAAATGACTCAAGACACAGAAGACGACTCAAAAAGGCGTCTACACCCCCAAACCAAAACCCAACATTGTCCTCAATGTTGAAGACAAGAGAATCTGGCCTAGCGGCATGCACCTAACATGACTCAAACAAACCTAGGCACTAATTAAACACAATCAATGCCCCAACAAAATAAAAATGACTCAAACAAGGCTCACAAATAAAGGCAATTCATGCAATATATCATTGAAGCACAAGTCAAGCTTAACATCATACATTTTATCAAAATGGACGGAATGGGGCATGAACAACCCCCAAACCGAATTAAACAATATAAAGCACATGCATTCATCCTTGCACAAGAGCCTCCGGCTCTTTCATCCACAAATATAATCAATAAATTCAATGTGCAAATATCCACAAAATATAGCATACGAACAAAACTATCCCAACAACACAATTTATTGAATTTAAACAACATAAAACATAAACTAACTACATGCATCAAAATTACTCAATGTGATGCATTCATGGAGAGGCTAGGGTCCTCTAAGGGTGGTTTGACCAAGTTAGGAAATTCCCTATTTTTCACTACCCAAATAAATTTAGGTGACTTCATTATCTTTTCCCTTTTCATGTTTCTATATAGGTGCACTTAGTCTTTCCTTACCCATATTTGCTTGACCCTAGGTGGACTCCATCTATTCCTAGGACCTCTAGTTTTCCTATGTTGATTTGGCTTGTAATTTTTAGCCTTAAAATGCTCTATCCTAGAACATGCATAGCAAAAGATATTAGAGTTAGAGGAACTCCCCTTTGATGTGTGGTCTTGAGGGCGTTTGATTTGTTTCACATGTAACGCCTTGACCTCCTCCTCTTTTTTGCTTAGTGCTACCTTTGCATCCTCTAAGGCATTGGCTTTTTGATCAACTTCCATTTGCATCTTCATTGACTTGTGAGCTATCTCATCTTCAAAATCTTTTGATAGCCTCACTAAGTACTCCAAATCCTTCGATGCGGTACTCTTTTCGGCTTCAAATCTCTCAATTCGTTCTTCCAATTCTTTGTTCTTGTCGGAGACTTCACCATTTGTCTTCTTGAGAGTATCATTCTCAACCCTGAGCATCTTCACTTCAGATAATAGTTTCTTGTTCAACTCTTGGAGATTACTCACCTTTTCCATTCCCAAGGCTTCTCTCTCTTGAAGTGCTTCATTCTCTTCCTTCAACACACCCCTTTCCAACACTAGCTCTGTGCTCACGCTCATAAGCTATTGGTTCATCTTGATCATCCTCTCCATCTCGTCCATTCTCTTGCTTCGCTCCACTTCAAATTCTATTTGGAGCTTATACATGTCTTCTTTTGAGAAATTGGAGGGATCCACCGGTTTGGTTGCTTTAACTTGGAAACAACTCTGATTTACCGGGGTGAACTGCTGGGCGGATTCGAGCATTTGGGTGGTTTTCTCTTCTATGAAGGCTTGAGTTTCTTGTTGAGAAGCTATCATCTGCTCAGTCTCCCGCACATGATTCTTCATGAAATTTATTAGTTGATCTTCAACGGAATTTGACTGGGATGACGAGATGTAGGCATTCTCATTAGGTTCGTAGCTTGACCCTTAATTTTTCCAAAAGGAATCCATAGAGTCCTGAAACAAACAAAAACAAAAACTACCAAAGCAATAAAAAGAAACTAACAAAACTAAAAACAACTAACAAACTAATAGTATTAAAACTAATCTTATCACTACTACGCACACCGATCCTCGGCAGCGGCGCCATTTGATGGGAAGGTTTTTGCCATCAGAAAACCGTCCGTCAAAACAATTTATAAAACCTATACGATGCGTTCACAAGTATAAATACAAGCAAAGCGGCAAGCCCGGGTGTCGTCCACTGAGATCGGGGTAGCGGTGATAAGATTAGGATTAATATAACTAGCAAGCATAAAAGTAAAGTGATAGTGAATGAAGATACAATATAAAATAAACTATGAAAGCAAATAAATGGATGACAATGGAGGGATGAATGAATGATGATGGAACTATGGAGTTGATGGACTCGTAAGTGAATATTGGGGCAATTGCAACAAACTCTCAAGTAAGTACGTTTTGACAAATGTAACCAACCTAGGGTGTATAGTGTCGGCATATATCTCTAGCAAGAGGTCAAACTAGGATGTATAGTGAAGACCTCCTACTAGCGATTAATCCCTCTTAAGCAACCAACAGTGCCTAGTTACTCAATTGGGACTTGTTCCATGAATGCTCATCTATCTAGCTATGGCTCAACCTATTACTAATGTAGCCATCCTAGGATGTATAGTGATGGCTTCCAATTCCCTCACAAGTGGCCGACCTAGGATGTATAGTGAAGGCCACCCGTTTGGGATTGGATGAGGCTCGAGGTTATCAACCGAATTCTACTCGAAGGTTAGTTCTCGTAAAATCACTAAAGTAGCCAACCTAGAGTGTATAGTGGAGGCTTCTAATTCTCTCACAAGTGGCTAACCTAGGATGTATAGTGAAAGCCACTAATTCGAGATTAGATTAAGGGCATGGTTATAGAGCCGGATTTTCGGAAATCCTTCCATTCAATGGAGCATTAGACAACCTAATTGCCTACTCAAGTAATCCAAATCAATCATGCTAAGAGAGTGTATCCAAGCAAGTCAATAATGGAAATCAATACAAGCAATGGACTGAAATACAGAGATAGAATAAATATAACACATAGAGTTTATTTACAAAGCCCAAAATATGCATCAAACAAATAACATCAACCCCATAGTGGGGTATTTTAGCTACTCATGTTCTATTACAAACCAATAAACTAAGAGAGAGAGTAGAGATAACCCTTGAAGATTAATCCCCTTCCTTGAAGCTTGAATCCAAGTCTCCTAGTTGCCTTTGATTGAGTAGAGATGGTTTGGATGAGAGGGAGATGTGTTTCTAGCTTAGACTACAAGTGTTGGGAGGTATGGTGATCTCTTTGGTTTTGTACCCATCCTTTTCTATTTATAAGGATGGAAAAATAGATCACTTAAGCTTGAAACCAGAAACTGTCGCGCGCAGAGTGCCGGTGAAGTGCGGGTGAATTACCCGCACTGTACCCGCACTGCAAAGGTTTTCTTCATCTTCAATTCTCTGATCTGGGCAACAGTGCGGGTGGAGTGTGGTTGGATTACCCGCACTTTACCCGCACTATACTCGCACTGTACTCGCACTCTAGTGTCAGGTGTAAATCCACTCCTATGTCTTGAGCAACAGTGCGGGTGGAGTGCGGTTGGATTACCCGCACTTTACCCGCACTTTATCTGTCAGGTACGAATCAGCTCCTCTGTCTTGAGCAACAGTGCGGGTGGAGTGCGGTTGGATTACCAGCACTTTACCCGCACTTTATCTATCAGGTACGAATCAGCTCCTGTCTTGAGCAACAGTGCGGGTGGAGTGCAGTTGGATGACCCGCACTTTATATTTCCTTCATGCTTCAGGTCCCGGCTGTGGGAAGAAGTGCTGTTGGAGTGCGGTTGCAACCCGCACTTGACCCGCACTGTAGTGCTGCTTATGATCCTTTGTCCTTCCTTTTGCCCCTTTTCTGCCGGAACCACCGCAAAATGCTTGTAACAACCGAATTACATCTATTGCCTGCAATTAGCACAAACGAGCCTATTAGACATAAAAGACATAAAAGACATAATATATATAGAAAATACACACGAGAACGAGACAAAAGAATAGGAATGAGGGCCGAAATATACAACAATTTAGGCACGATCAGTACCCTGAATGAGGTCAACTGATGCTCGATGGGGAGGACTACTTCAACTCTGAAAGCCAGGGAATAAGGTGTCTCCCCGGTAGCTGTTCTTTTTGTAGTCTGGTATGCCAGAGGACCTCCGGTAGCTCTTCGACCCACTTGCCTTTCTTCTGCTGTAGCTTCTTCTTCAGAAGTTTCTTGATAGTCTTGTTGGTGGATTCTACCAGCCCGTTAGTCTGGGGATGAGCAACGGAAACGAGTCTGAGGTCGATCCCCAATCCCTTGCAGAAGTCTTTGAACCGGGAGTTGTCGAATTGCTTCCCTAGGTCGGCTATAATGATGAGAGGGGTCCCAAATCTGAATACCACGTTAGTCTTGATGAACTTAGTTGTATTCCTTTCTGTTATTCGAGAAAGAGGCCCTACCTCAACCCATCTTGTCAAGTAGTCGATAGCCACGATAGCATGTTTCATCTATCCGGAAGCGGTAGGGAGTGGCCCAATTAGATCGATTCCCCACATGGCAAAGGGGTAAGGTGAACTGAGGGACGACAGTAGCTTGGGTGGCTGGTGGTTCAAATCTGAAGTTCTTTGACAAGGCTTGCAAGATTGCACAAAACTCTTTGCGTCTTGGTGGATGGTCGGCCAATAGTACCCCATACGAAGCACCTGGTAGGCTAGAGCTTCCCCACTTATATGGTTCCCACAGTCCCAGAGTGGACCTCTCTCAATGCCCACTTAGCATCATCGGGATGCAAACACCTAAGCAAGGGGAGGGATCTGCCTCTCCTGTAGAGGTATCCGTCCACCATGCAGTATCTGACTAAGAGTCTCTTAATTCTTCGGGCTTGGTTGGGTCCTTCAGGAAGCTCTCCTTCAAGAAGGTAGGCGACAATTGGGTCCATCCAGTAGGGCAGGCGATCCAGGGAGCAAATTTCTCCATTTGTGGCTATGCTTGGATGGGTGATCACTTGGAAGGGAACTCCTTGTGGTAGGGATTGGCCTCCGTTTGCAGCTATTTTAGCCAGAACATCTGCGCGATGGTTTTGGTGTCGAGGCACCTGATCGATCTTAAGCCCCTTAAATTTACTTTTTAGCAGCTGAGCTAGCTTTAGGTAGGCAGCCATATTATCTCCCTTTGCCTGGTAGACCCCAGTCACTTAGTTCACAACAAGTAATGAATCACTCTTGATTTGTAGGTAATCGGCCTTTAGTTCAATGGCTACCTTCATCCCGGCTAGGAGGGCTTCATACTCCGCTTCATTATTGGTAGCTTTAAACTCGAATGTGAAACAGTGACAGAATTTGGTTCCTTCCGGATCTATTAAAACTATGCCAGCTCCTCCCCCGGCTTGCCCGGATGCTCCATCTGTAAAGAGGGTCCATGGCTTGCAGCCTTCCGGCCAATGGTCGACCTCAGATATCTTTTCAGGGATCTCATTTGATACTGAGGGATCATCTTGATCTGGGATCGCTGAAAATTCTGCCACGAAGTCGGCCAAAGTCTGCGCCTTAATCGTAGTTCGGGGCTTATACTTTAGGTCGAACTGAGTGAGCTCTAGGGCCTATAAGACTAACCTTCCAGACACGTCTGGTCTTTGTAAGAATTGGCGGAGGGGTTGGTCCGTCACCACTGCTATTGTGTGAGCTTGAAAATAGGGACGGAGCTTCCTCGCTGAAATCACCAGAGCATAAGTGAGCTTTTCCAGGAGAATGTAATTCTTCTCTGATTTGGTTAAAGCATGACTCACATAGTATATGGGTCTTTGAAAACCATCGCTACACTCCTTGGCCAAAGCCCCACTTACCGCCGTTTCTGATACGGCCAGGTAGATCTGTAACTTATCTCCGAGGACTGGCTTGACTAATAATGGGGGGCTTGTTAGGTATTCTTTCAAAGCTTGAAAAGCCTGTTCGCTCTCCTGGCCCCACTTCACGTTTTTCCCTTGTTTAATGGCTTTGAAGAAAGGGAGACATTTATCGGTGGAGCGAGAAATAAACCTGTTGAGTGCCTCCACCCGTCCAGTCAGAATCAGTACATGCTTGAGTGAGGTTGGGGATTCCAGGTCCAAGATAGCTTTAAGTTTTTCTAGGTTGGCTTCTATGCCTCTCTCATGAACCATGAAACCTAGAAACTTCCCCACTGTTACCCCAAAGGAACATTTGGAGGGGTTCAAACGCATCTGGTTTTCTCTCAGTACGAGGAAGGTTTTACGAAGGTCTTCTTGATGTCCTTTTACGGTCAGGGATTTCATGATCATGTCGTCGATATATACTTCCATCGTCCTTCCTATCTCGGGCTTGAACAGTTTGTTAACCAGCCGCTGGTATGTGGCTCCCGCATTCTTCAAACAAAACGACATCACCTTGTAGCAGTATAAGCCCTGCCCAGTAATGAAACAGGTTTTATCTTGGTCAGCCGGGTGCATTTTAATTTGGTTGTATCCTGAGAACGCGTCCATAAGACTCAAAAATTTATTTCCGGTCGTGGAGTCAACCAGCTGGTCGATCTTTGGTAAAGGAAAACTGTCTTTCGGACATGCCCGTTTGAGGTCGGTGTAATCGACACAAATACGCCACTTCCCATTCACCTTCGTAACCATGACCACGTTGGCGATCCATTCGGGGTAACGCACTTCTCTGATGAACCCTGCTTTGATCAACTTATCCACCTCTTCCTGCACCGCAGCGTTCCTCTCAGCGTTGAAGTGACGCCTCTTCTGCTTGACGGGCTTGACGGTTGGATCTACCGCTAGTCGGTGGGCGGCCAATGATGCCGGGATTCCTGGAATTTCATCATGGTTCCAAGCGAAGATGTCGCTGAACTCCCTGAGGAGGTCAATTAGTCCTCTTTTCACTTCTGGATCAAGGGTGGCCCAGACCTTGACGACCTTGGATGGATTATCATTTTTGATGGGTATCTCTTCTGGTTTATCTACGGGCTACCCGCTGGTCCATTCCTTTCTCCGTTCTTCCTCGTAAGGCATAATAGGTTCGCTCTCCGGGTGCCCGAGATGTTCCGCGGGCTCCTTCTCCTCCTGGATTATCCTGGATGTATCCATGTCTTCAGGATTAATGTCACCTGCACACACTGTTTTGCTAGGGCTGCAGGACTGGTAGATACTGCGTAGCATTTCTTGGCTGCCTGCTGGTCCTCGCTCACTTCTCCTACTTTGGTTCCAACAGGGAATTTCAGGACGTTATGGTATATGGACAAGACTCTCTTCAAGGAGGACAGGAAAGGTCTGCCTAGGATGGCGTTGTAGGCCGATGGGGTGTCCACCATAACAAAGTTGGTCATAACATTCTGTTGGAGAGGGGTGATTCCGATGATCACTGGGAGGATCATCGATCCCACTGGTATGATTGAATCTCCAGTGAATCCGTAAAGCGAGTGGTACAGCTGTTGTAACAATGTTGCTTCAGGTTCAATTTTTCCAGGGTACCTTTGAAGAGGATATCTACACTGCTACCTGTATCCATGAGCACGCGATGGACCAGACAGTTGGCGACCTGTATTGTGATTACCATGGGATCATCATGAGGTTGCACAGTGTTGAAGACATCTGCTTCGGTGAAAACGATCTGCGGTTATCGGGAGGGCTCTATCGGGCTCTGGCTGACTTCGAAGATCCCTCTGCTTTCTCCGATACGGGGAATCTTTCTTAGGTGGTTTTTCCGGGAGTTATTGGAAACGCCAGCCAATGTGGGACCTCCACTGATAGTGTGTATCACCAAAATCTGTTGCATCAAGTCAGCCTGTTCCCCTTTTCTCTTTTCTACGTCTTCACGGATCTCAGTTTGTACCTCCCTTCCAGTCCTAATGTTATCTCTGACCTATTGTAAGAACTCAATCAAGCATCCTCCCCTTATCAGGGCTTCAATCTGGTTGCGTAAATTATAGCACTCTGAGGTGTTGTGGCCTACGTCTTCGTGGAAGTCGCAGTACTTATACCGGTTTCTCCTGTCAGCTGGGGCCTTCATGGGAGCGGGCTTTTGGAGCAACCCTTTATCTCGTATAGCAAGGTAGACTGTTTCCCTGGAAGCATTCAAAGGAGTGTAGTAGTCATACCCTTTTTCCCCTTGCATTACTTAAGCCACGGTCTTGGGAGGCGGCGAAGCCCGGGGAGGGGTTCGTTTTGCTGGATATCGCTCATGCCTATGTAAAGGAGCAGGGATGTGATAGGTCAACATGTTGGGAGGTTTACTCTGAGTTTTTTGTACTGGCTCAAATTTGGGGGCTTCTTTCTTCAGACTCTTCGCCGTTCTCATGTCGTCGTGTTCCATCTTGACCTTAAGTTTTTCATCGATCTCGACCTGTTCAAGAGCCTGGTAGTAGGCCTCCTGGTAAGTCTCGGGAGGTCTCTTGGTGAAGGAACGGAAAAGCTTTCCTACCCATAGGTTCCGCCTGAAGTTGGCGAGGGTTTCTTTTTCGGTGAAAACTCCCATTTGTATGACCTCCTTGTGAAATCGTTCCACGTATGACCGAAGAGTCTCACTCCATTCCTAAATCACATATTGGAGGTGTATGGGATCTTTCGGACAAGGTTTAACCCCCTGGAATTGCGAGCAAAAA
Organism: Dipteronia sinensis; assembly: GCA_033220585.1. Classification (NCBI taxonomy): domain Eukaryota; kingdom Viridiplantae; phylum Streptophyta; class Magnoliopsida; order Sapindales; family Sapindaceae; genus Dipteronia; species Dipteronia sinensis. The sequence goes on along the minus strand of CM065636.1, from coordinate 49,183,477 downwards.
TCTGTTGATAATCTTGTGAAAGAATCCACGCTTCCAGCGGGCAGCTTCCTGAACCAGGTTTTCGCGTAGTCAGTTAGGGTCATTGGAAACATTCTGCACATAGCTGCTCTGGTAGTGTTCTTGACCTCCATCTGTTGAACGAAACTTTCTAGGTGGCTTAGAGGATCTTCCGTTCCGGAGAACTTATCTAATGGCATTTTGAATTTTGGAGGGAGCTCCGCTTCCCGGATCTTCTTAGTAAAGGGAGCGTTCATCTCGCTCAGGGGATCCTTTTTATCCTCCTTATTCTTTCCCTTTCTTATCTGCTGGACTTCTTTTTATAGCTTTGCCAGCTGATCCCTCAGTCGCTTGTTCCCAGGTCCCTTCGAGTTAACCTCAGATTCTTCACTGTCGAGCCTTTCCGATGAACTGGCAGTTTCTATCCGGTCCTCCTCCTGGATAGGATCCACTCGGGGAGTTTGTCTACTCTCCTCCTCTAGGGCCCAGACGGTCCTCCTAGGTGTAGTTGGATGAGATGGCTCTCGTGGATTCCGAGTAAAGGCATCCACGGCAGATTTAACTCGCTTGGGTTGATATTGTGGAGGTCTTTCGGAACTGGGGGCATGGGTCCCAGTCTATCCCGGATCGAACGTTGGGGCCTTGACCTATCTCGAACCGGCTCTGGAAGAAGAGGTCCCAGGCGATCGAAAGCAGGTGGCCTAGCTCCGAGTCTGCTCGGTTCTCCCTGATCATTCAGGTTGGTTGGCTGGATTGTGATGCCTTCAGTGAGCAAGTGGACACGGACGGATTCTACGAAGGCCGCCGCTTGTTGGTCGAGCGCGGCCTGACTCACTATAGGATGGGCAGAAGCCCGCGCATTGGTTGTTTGGATCGGAGCTTGACTACCATATCCAGACTTTCTCCCTTTTCTTAGGGCCTTAGGTGTTCGCCTCGCCGGAGGTTGCTCCGAAACTCCATGTTGGCCTTGGGAGGAGCGGAGCCTCATAATCCCTGTGAAACAACAAAAGTGTAAATGCAAATAATTGGTTAACTGGGTGTAAGGTCCTTTCCCACAGACGGCGCCAGAAAGTGTTAACAGAAATTTTGCTCGAGGTGAGAAATCTCAGTTAACACCCTCAGGACCACTACCACGTAGGTGGTGGCCAAGATTGATCGTAAATGCTAACAATATTTTTTGAAATGATAAAGAACAATGATACAATTTAACATCCAAAAGAGAATAAAAATATTTTCTTTATTGAACGTGTACGATATGCAAATTTCTCTCTAGGGTAAAGTTGAGTGTTTGTCGTATGCCTGTCGAATAGTAGTCTCCTCTTTTTCATTTCCTTTCTTTTCTATTTATACATAGTTTGTAGGTCAAACATAATGATTCTCCCCTTGATTTTCTTAGTCTCTCCCCTCCTTATCGGGCGGGATTTCTCGTTTTAATGTCATTGACTTTGCCGAATTGAGAGTATCGTGGTGGAGATCAGTTTGTTTCCTTTTTGGATTCTATTACTTGTTCTGCATATAGGTAACGTTCCAGATATGATTCAGTGTATCCCTCGTATCCTTTCAGCATGATCCTTTATAGAGGTCGTTGGATATGGCATGGTGTGGTGCACTAACCAGTGAGGTTGATTAGTGTTCTGACCTTGATATCTGAGAAGTTTCATCCAGCTTGGAGCCAGATCTGACTTCCCTTGACCTTTTGAAGCTAGGTGTGACTTCCCCTGACCTTTCGAAGCTAGGTGTGGCTTTTCCTGACCTTTCGAAGCTAGGTGCGGCCTTCTAGGGACATTCTTCTGTGTCAATCGAGGTACATGCGAGTTTCTGGAGCATTTGCGAGGTGACCTCGACTTCAGGGAGCTTCTAGTTTTGGTGATGCGGGCTAGATCTGATCGTTCCGGGCTCTATCCCGGATATTTCCGGAGCCAATCCTTGTTCCTGGGGTGGTATCGTAGTTCGGCTCTGGATAGAGAGGTCTCTTGGTGGAAACTCTCGGGTATGGAACCAGGTCTGGGAGGTGGAAAATTTTCCTTTGGTCCTTAGCCAATTTTGGCTATTAACAGATTATGCAATGTATTTGTTGTAAGGAAAACCACGTGGCGGAAGCGAAAAACTTGATTGGTATATTTCAAAAGAAATTTCCTTTTAAAAGAAAGAACCTTAACCCTTGATTAATTAACATATAATTAAAAGTATTATACCTTTTTCACTTGACGATTGATATTGCGTCAATTTGAATCTGTAAGATCTTCCAATTCAATCACGAACATGAATCACCTAGGAGTGTGGGCTCCCTTTCTTTGACTTGTATACCTAAGGATGGAAAACAAAAATCTTTTTCTTTTGTTAGTCACAATAACCCTCCTAGAGAAAACAAAGAAAGTTTAGTCAGTTGTGAATTCTCAATCATTTAATCGAAAACTCGCGTGAACCCTAATTCGATGTTGTGCACAAAGCCTTTTGATATAAAAGCTTCTAGTTCACTATCGAAAATAAAAAACGCTATTTCTCTCTTAAAAAAATTCCCTTTGGCCGAATTCTTCTTCTTAAAAAAAAACATATTGCCGAACTCCCCTTGATAGATATATATATATATATGTGGTGGCCGAAAATTCTCCTTTCATGTGGAGGATTTTTGTTTCACCAAAACTCTTATCAACTTAGTAGTTTAAAATCTATTCCAACTCATGAGTGTATTATCCAATAATAAATTATTGAATATCCATTAAAAAATTGTGACTTTATCAATAACTTCCTAATTGACTAATTATCAATTAGTGTTTTGATAGATATCAAATAATTCCTAATTTGACTAGATAAATAAAATGATTTTATTTATCTAGTTATCAAATAAGGTTTTTGACACTTATCATACTACTAACAATAGTATGACAGTAATTAATCAAATAAGATTTTGACTTTTAATCGAATAATTAATTAATACATTATTTAATAAATTAATTAATTTCTATTTAATTAAATAATAAAATAAAACAATAGACATGGTTAATAAATTAGCCCTTGCCGCCCAAGCTTATACATAGGCAATATATTATTTTTCCATTTAATTAAATCCATTGGACTTTAATAAAAAATCCACATGTGAACTAGGCCAATTCTTAATTAGTAAAAAATAGTCCACATGCCTTAAATTAAAACATTAATATATTTTAACAGCCCATTTAATTGAAATGTACAAATTTTATTCTTAATGTATTAATGGAATGCTAATTGAACCCCATTAGGGCCGCCCGAGGATTCCCAAACCCTTGGCCGCCCATCCTAGGCATTTAAAGAGTTACCGCATGTCTTGATCATACATGACCGCACCTCTCCAAAACGTTTTGATTTCGAAATCCAAAAACAATTCTAGATGGACCCAGAAATCGGTCCGGTAGAATATATCAAGTGATCAATTCAAGTTCATGCGGATTGGGGATCTTGGCAGGCTATCTAAATTTAAGCATCAATAGACATAACCTAATTATAATCAACAAATGATTCACTTAGGTTCGATCTATTAATTTTAGCTCATTCCACTAAAGAGCTAAAATTGAACTCTTAAATAAAGATAGAATAAGTCAATGTTTCTCATCCGTACCATAGACAACCTTATTGGAGATAATGTATCCTTATGAAAAATACCAGTAATCACCAAGAGCTCATAGACCACCTATAGCTCTCCTAGTTACCATATTTACTCATATGACCATGTTTTGAACTTGGATATTTTGACTTGTCCAGAAGCCATGTTTCAATAGACACTATCGAACACTTAAGATTAAGATTTAATATCCAATACCTCAAAATATCCATATGATGATATTCTATTCACATTTAATAAATGGAGCCACGATGTCCATATCTATAAATGAAGTCCTCTATCTATTAACAAATGAATACCACCAAACCATCGAGGATAGGCTATGCTGTATAATCGTACTCATTGACAGCTCAAATGATAACAATTGTAACCGTAAGTCAATCATTTATCTCAGGATTGAGATAGACTATCCGATTGTCCTTAAGTGAAAACTTTTATCCATTGATGGTTCTGGATAAAGTATTTCACTGTGATCCTATTCAATGCACCTAGCGCAGTAGATTCTTTTGCCTAAAGACACTCCACTTTGATGATTTTAGACTCATTATAACACATTTAATCCCACTCAAATGCTAGCAAAAGAATCTACAACTTTAACAAGGTAAAGGAGCCCAACATTTATCTTAAGTTGTGAATATTGTTCAAGACTAACTAAAGAATTGTGTCTACCTCATACATATCCAAATGTGCGAACAATTCTTCATCTCTCATAGTCTTTTGACCTTATGATTATTTACTTTTGTATACACAGGGTTCATCAAGGTTTTCAATAAATCCAAAACTTTTCACAGCTTGATCAAACCTTATGTTCCATGATCTGGATGCTTGCTTAAGTCCATATATGTATCTTTGCAACTTCCATACCCTTTCCTTTGGGACTTTTTCAATGAATCCCTCTGGTTGTATGATATAATAGTGCAGCCCATTAAATAAATAATAGACATATTATATTCTTAATATATTAAATGTAATTCTAGATGGACCCATAAATTGGTACGGTAGAATATATCAAGTGATCCATGCAAGTACGTGTGGATTATGGATCTTGGCGGGCTATCTAAATTTAAGCTTCAATAGACATAACCTAATCACAATCAACAAATAATTCACTTAGGTCCGATCTATTAATTTTAACTCATTCCACTAAAGAGTTAAAATTGAACTCTTAAATAAAGATAGAATAAGGAGATGTTTCTCATTCATACCCTAGACAATCTTATAGGAGATGGTGTATCCTCGTGAATAATATCAGTAATCGTCAAGAGCTCATAGACCGCCTATAGCTCTCCAAGTTACCATATTTTCTCATATGACCACATTTTGAACTTGGATATTTTGACTTGTCCAGAAGCCATGTCTTCAATAATCATTATTGAAAACTCAACGTTGAGATTTAGTATCCAATACCTCAAAACATCCATATGATGATATTATACTCTCATTTAATAAATGGAGCCACGATGTCCATATCTATAAATGAAGTCCTCTATCGATTAACAAATGAATACCACCAAACTATCGAGGATAGACTATGCTTTATAATCATACTCATTGATAGCTCAAATGATAACACTTGCAACCATAAGTCCATCATTTATCTCAGGATTTACATAGACTCTCCGATTGTCCTGATAATGAAAAGACTTATATCTAGTGACGGTTCTAGATAAAGTATATCATTGTGATCCAGTTCAATGCACCCAGTGAACTAGATTCTTTTACTCGAAAACCTTTCGATGATTTTAGACTCATCATAACTCATTTGATCCCACTCAAATGCTAGTAAAAGAATTCTACAACTTTATCAAGATAGAGGTGCCCAACCTTTAACTTAAGTTGTGAACGTTATTCAAGACTAACTAAAGAATTGTGTCTAACTCATACATATCCGGATGTACAAACAATTCTTCATATCTCATAGTCTTTTGACCTTATGATTATTTACCTTGATAATTATAATTATAAATGCTATAAGATTTTGCAGAATCAGAAATCACTTTATTTATATGAAAAGATTGTCAATTATAATATTACACTCTTGCTATTGAGCATAATCCTAACAATCTCCCACTTGCGCTATAGCAAATGTGTGATATCTCTCATTCCCATGTTCTCTAGGTGCCCATCAAAACTCTTCTGAGGTAGAGCCTTTGTGAAGGGATCTGCTAGATTTTCTGCCAACGCGATTTTGGTAATCGTCACGTCTCCCCTATGAACAATCTCCCTTAAAAGATGATACTTTCTTTCAATGTGTTTTCCTCTCTTATGACTTCTTGGTTCTTTCGAATTAGCCACTGCTCCACTGTTGTCACATTAGATATTGATCTGCTTATTCGCACTAGGAACTACTTCTAAGTCAATCAAGAATTGGCGAAGCAAAACAGCCTCCTTGGCAGCTTCGCATGTAGCTACATACTCTGCTTCCATGGTGGAGTCAGCAATACAAGATTGCTTGATACTCCTCCAAATGACTGCTCCTCCTCCAAGAGTAAACACAGATCCTGATGTGGATTTTCTAGAGTCAGAATCCGATTGGAAATCAGAATCTGTATACTCAACGGGGATTAAATCCCCTCCACAGTATACAAGCATATTATCTTTCGTTCTCCTAAGATACTTGAAAATATGCTTGACTGCCGTCCAGTGATCAGGACCAGGTTTCGATTGAAACCTGCTAACTAGGCCAACAGCAAAACAAATATCTGGTCTAGTACAGAGCATTGCATACATGAGACTTCCAACTGCCGAGGCATATGGAATTCTACTCATGAATTGCTCTTCATGCTCATTCTTAGGAACTTGTTCCTTAGAAAGTTTGATTCCATGCCTAAAAGGTAACATACCTTTCTTGGAATCTTGCATGGAAAACCTAGACAAGATTTTGTCTATGTATGAAGCTTGGGATAGTGCAATCGTTTTATTCTTTCTATCCCTTATTACTTGGATACCTAGAATAAAACTTGCTTCTCCTAAGTCCTTCATATCAAATTGTTTTGCTAACCATTCTTTTACTGATGTCAATACTCCCACATTGTTTCCAATGAGTAATATATCATCTACGTAAAGAATAAGGAAAACCAACTTGTCACCTTTGATCTCTTTGTATACACAAGGTTCTTCAAGGTTCTGTAAAAATCCAAAACCTTTTACAGCTTGGTCTAACCTTATGTTCCAGGATCTGGATGCTTGCTTTAATCCATAAATTGATTTCTGCAACTTGCATACCTTTTCAATTTGACCCTTTTCAATGAATCCTTCAGGTTGCATCATATAGATGCTTTCGTCAAGACTTCCATTAAGGACAGCTGTCTTGACGTCCATTTGCCAATCTCTAAATCTAAAGATGCTGCAATGGATAAGAGTATCCTAATGGATTTAAGCATGGCCACAGGAGAGAAGGTTTCCTCGTAATCGATACCTTCTTTCTGTGTGTAACCTTTAGCTACCAATCTAGCTTTAAAAGTTTCCACATTTCCATCCATACCTCTTTTCCTCTTGTATACCCACTTGCACCCAATGGGTTTTATCCCTTTAGGCAAGTCTACAAGGGACCAGACTTTGTTATCGAACATGGATTCAATCTCAGATTGTATTGCCTTTTGCCAATGGTGACAATCAACATCCTCCATTGCTTCCTTGTACGCGTAGGGATCATCGTCGTCAAGGAGATTCTCAACAGATTCTCCTAGACCGATGTATCTTTCAGGTTGGGTTCTAACCCTCCCACTACGACGAGGAATGGTAGGTTGTTGGTTTTATGTTGGAGTGGAAATTACAATTGGGTTAGGTTGTGAAACCTCTTGTGGAATTGTATCTCCTGACATAGCATTCAGGACAATTCTACTTTTGGGAACAAAATCTTTCATATAGTCCTTTTTCCAGAAATGTAGCATTTGTTGAAACAAACACTTTTAGATCTGAAGGACTACAGAAATAATATCCTTTTGGATACCCCACAAATATGCATGTTTCCGAACAAGACTCCATCTTTTCTGTCTTTCCTTTTAACACATGTGCAGGACAACCAAATATCCTTATGTGTTGTAAACTAGGATTTCGCCCAGTCCACAACTCATATGGTGTTCTAGGAACCGACTTCGATGGTACCACGTAAATATATATTGCAGTTTGTAGAGCATATCCCCAAAAAGAAATAGGAAGTGTTGAATAACTCAACATAGACCTAACCATGTTCAAAAAAGTTCTATTTCTCCTTTCTGCTACCCCATTTTGTTGAGGTGTACCTGGTGCAAAAAACTGAGAAACTATCCCATTATCAATAAGATGTTGCTGAAACTCACCAGATAGATATTCTCCACCACGATCAGATCTCAAGATTTTTATGCGTTTCTCAAGCTGATTTTCTAGTTCAGCTTTGAATGCTTTGAACATGTCAAAAGCATCCGACTTATGTCTCATGAGATACACATAACCAAATCTTGAGTAATCATTTGTGAAGGTGATGAAGTACTGATATCCACCTTTAGCTTGAATGCTCATAGGACCACATACGTCAGTGTGTATTAGTCCTAAACATTCAGTGGCTCTTGCACCTTTGGTATTGAATGGCCTTTTGGTCATTTTACCTTTCAAACAAGATTCACAAGTTGGTAGATCATCAACCTTTAAGTCACTTAAAGGTCCGTCACATACCAATCTTTTAATCCTATTAAGGTTAATGTGACCTAGGCGTAAATGCCAAAGGTAGGTTTCATCTTTTGATAATTTTACTCTTTTATGATTAAGTTCCGTTATTTCTGTGTCTAACGAGTGAGAGATATTTCTATGCAAAAAGAATAGACCATTTTCCAATGTACCTTTGCAAACAATTTTGTCATTCTTACTAATAATAAAAGCTTTATTAAAAGTAACTGAATATCCAAATTTATCTAAACAAGAAACTGAAATTAAATTCCTCTTGAATTGAGGTACATAATAAACGTCTATTAAATCTAAATGCCTACTAGAATCTATAATAACTCTAATATCTCCTACTGCACTTGCAGACACTAACGATCCGTTGCCCAAGTGCAAATTGATTTCGTTCTTATTCAGCCTTCTCCTTTCTTGGAACCCCTGTAAGGAATAACAAACATGATTAGTGGCTCCAGAGTCTATGATCCAAGAATCTGTAGAATCTGCCAGAAAACATGTTTCAAGATAATTAATATTACCTTCTTCCTTCTTGTTCTAGGACTTTGGGAAATTTCTTTTCCAATGTCCCTTTTCACCACAAAGGAAGCATTTCCCTTTGATCTTGGTTACTTTCTTGGTCTCCTTCTTGGTAGGCCCAAGTTGCTTTTTATTCTGTTGTTTCTTGACCTTCTGATGGGTCTTAACAGTAGCAACTTTACCAACCATATGAATCTCTTGACCTTTGCTTTTCACAAGGATCTTTTCAATGCTTTGAACATCTTGCATCAGGTCCTGCAAAGTGTATTCCTTTTTGTTCAAGGTGTAGTCCAACTTGAACTGATCAAAGGAATCTGATAGTGAGTTGACAACCATGTCAATTTTGGTCTCACCATCTATCTCAGCGCCATTTAATTCTGCAATATTTAGATGTGCTATGACTTTCATCATGTGATCTTTCACAGCCTGTCCAGGTTTCATCCTAAGATTCATAAAAGCAGTCACTGCCTCTCTCTTAGTCATCCTAGACCTCATAGCAAACATTTCTTCTAGAGACATCATAATATCAGCAGCAGACCCCATTCCTTCATGCTGATGTTGCAACACGTCGGAGATAGTAGCCATAATGTAACATTTGGCCATATCATCTGAGGTCTTCCACTGCTCATACTCATCTCTTTGCAAAATACTTGATTCATTATTAGGAGTAGGTGGTTTAGGAGTAGTTAGAACAAACTTATGTTTTTCACTTTGCAGCAACAACCCTATTTTCCTTTTCCATGTGACATAATTATCTCCAGTTAAAGTGTTATCTTTCAGGATGTTCATAAGTGATGGGGTCATGATTTCTAAATAAAACAAAAAGCATATATAAGTAAATAATCATGCTAAAGCACTTTCGAATATTTATCTTGAATTAATTAAATAACTCAATCGTGAAAAATTCAACGGTGATCCAACACCCATAAATGTTACGCCTCCTTCGGGAGTTCGCACCATTTACTAGTTGGACTAGGTCCCACCTAATTGTTAACATAACAACCAGCGTTTTCAATTTTAGCCTTGCAATTTTATTAACAAGAACTCTCGGGAGGATATTAATAAAATTACATTGAGTGTGTTACCAAGATATCGACCCTCAATTTTCTCTCACGAAAATCCCTCCTCTGGGAGTAGATCTCGTTTTAGTCAATTGTCTAGTCTATACTTGTAAGGAAGTATTTTGCTAAATTCCATTTATGGAGGACCCTCGGGGGGATTACCAATAAATAATAAAGCTCAACTAACCTTGGAGGCCATAGGTGTTCTAACACACCTTCTCCCACTCAATTATTAAGGCGTGTGATTAAATTCCAAAGAATGATTTTACCAAGTTATCTAGATGCCAATTAGATACCTAAATCATTCAATGCATGTTCATACCAAAAGAGATATATGAGTGGCACTCCTATTCTATATGACATGTTATCATACAATAACAAATATTGTAATATTTATACATAAAAATAAATAGCCACAATTTTGGTTCATCCTAGAAAAGCATGTAAATTACAATTGTACGGAATACAAAAAACTCCTTTCTTGGCGAACAAGACTTCAAGCGACCATCTCGCGCACGTAACTCTCGCGCCCGAAGATCACCAAGCAGCCCATGTGCACGCCTAGCCCATGCAAGGGTATGAGCTGCCGCATGGCCAGCCCATGCATGGGTCGCGCGCGCTGCTGCACCGCAACAAGCGCAGCTGCACGCTTGGTTGCGTGCGCGCTTGTTGTCTCGGTGCGCGCTGGTGCCAAGCTCGGTTCCAGATGCTCCAATTTCTTCAAATCTTCGAGTCTTCGAATCTTGAATATATTACAACTTATTTTATACAATAAAATACTGCAGAAATATTTTTTTTTATTTAAACTACTGCAGTATATATATATTTTTTTTACAAATAAAAACTGCACCTATTTTAATACAATAAAAAACTGCACTAAATTTTAATACAATAAATAACTGCAGTATTTTTACAATAAAATTAATAAAAACTTAGCAACTACCAAGAAGGAATTATGGCGATAATAGACCACCCTTCTTGTTACAATTCCGAAACAAAAAATACATTGAAATTCTAGGACCAAAATCGAGCAATAACAATTCACTTTATAACAACATATATAAATCCATACATTCCACATGTAATTATATATGCGAATACCTAGAGTGCCATCTCTTTCTAAAACATGCATAATCACAATAAAAAGAAATAGATTCACGTATATATACGTTAATTAATTAAAGGGTACAACCAAGGCTCTGATACCAATTGTAGGGAAAAATTGCTTAAAACCGCAGCGGAAGGCGAAAAAATAATTTTCGTATAGTTTAAAATTTTTCTAAAGATTTAAACCTTAACCCTTTAATTAATTAAACTCAAATATACGGTTAAAGTTAATGAAAAAGAGTCATAGGGAAAGGTAACATATCCATTCCCGGTTTGCCCTCCTTGCCAAATGCTCTTTATGTAGATGGCTTGCAAGCCGACCTTATTAGCATATCACATTTAAGTGATGAAGAGCTTTCAGCCATGTTTGGCAAAGTTGATTGCTCAATCCTAAAACAGAATGGGCAAGTTTTGTTGAAAGGCAAAATATCAAGTGACAATTGTTATTATCTTGAATCTAATGTTATCTTTTGCAAATTATCAAACCATAAGCAAGCTAAATTGTGGCATCAAAGGCTTAGCCACATGAACTATAGAGACTTGAAAGTTCTTGATAGGTTGAATGTTGTAAGAGGCCTTCCCAAACTTGGGAAGTAGATTGAGGGAGTTCTTGGACCTTGTCAACAAGAAAAGCAAACTAAAAGTGTGCACATAAATGGAAAATACCTCTCCACCAAAGAGCCATTGGAACTCCTTCATATGGACCTCATGGGTCCCATGCAAATCAAGAGTTTAGGTAGTAAAAGGTATATTTTTGTGGTGGTTGATGACTTCTCTAGATTTACATGGACCTACTTTCTTAGAGAAAAATCTAAAGCCTTTGAAAAATTTAAAATGCTTTGCACTAAAATTCAAAATGAAAGACTCTAACATTAACGATATTAAAAGGATTATGAGTCATCATGGGAGGGAATTTGAAAATGCTTGCTTTGAAAGCTATTGCAATAGCTTAGGCATTTTTAATGAGTTCTCGGCCGCAAGAACTCCTCAACAAAATGGGGTTGTTGAGAGGAAGAATAAGGTCCTTCAAGAGATGACCCTTGTGATGTTGCTTAACAACAATGTCCCTAGGAACCTTTGGGTCGAAGCTGTCTATACGGATTGCATCATAGGAAATAGAGTCTTCCTAAGGCCCAGTACTAGGCAAACCTCCTATGAATTGTGGAAGGGTAGAAAGCAAAATGTTAACTACTTCGACTCTTTTGGAAGCAAATGCTACATTCTAAATGACCGAGATCAACTTGGGAAGTTTAATGCCAAGAGTGATGAGAGAATTTTTATTGGCTATGCCCTTAAGTAAGGCCTATAGAGTGTTTAATTTGAAAATTGGTAGTGTCATGGAATCATCTAATGTTATCGTAGATGATTGTAGGCCTAAGCTTAGTAACCATGATGAGGAGGTCGATGTTGTGCATGATTCTCTTTTGGAGAAGAATGGTGATACTTAAAGTGATGTAAAGTCAAACCTTGATGAAGAGGTCATTCAACCTCTTGATAGAGATCCATCTTTGGACTCTAAAGAACCCAATCCTTGGGTTATACATTTCCATAAAAAGGATGATATTATTGGAGATGTCAATGAGGGTGTTAGGACTAGGCATCAAATAGCTAATCAAATTAGCTATACTTGATACACCTCTCAAATTGAGCCCAAGAAGATCGATGAGGCCTTGAATGATGAGTTTTGGGTTCTTGCCATGCAAGAAGAGCTAAACAAATTTGAAAGAAATGAGGTTTGGACTCTAGTTCCTAGACCTAAGAGTACCAATGTCATAGGCACCAAATGGGTGTTTATGAACAAGTCGGATGAATAGGGCAACATTATGCGAAACAAGGCTAGACTTGTAACACAAGGATACTCTCAAATTAAGAGTATTGACTTTAAGGAGACCTTGTCTCTCGTTGCTCGTCTTGAGTCCATAAGACTTCTCTTGTCCATATCTTGTGTGCACAAGTTCAAATTGTACCAAATGGACGTCAAGAGTGCCTTCCTTAATGGCTTCTTGCAAGAGGAAGTGTTTGTTAAGCAACCTAAGAGGTTTGTGGGTCCACACTACCCCAAACATGTGTATCACCTCAAGAAGGCTATATATGGGTTGAAACAAGCACCGCTGGCTTGGTATGAGCGCCTCACTCAATTTCTTGTTGGCAATGACTACTTTAGAGGTAGTGTTGACGAAACTTTATTCATCAAGAGAAACAATGATGATTTATTCATAGCTCAAATCTATGTTGATGATATTGTATTTGGCTCCACCAACAAATCCAAAGTCCAACAATTTGTTGATGTCATGTCTCATGAATTTGAGATGAGTTTGGTTGGTGAGCTTAATTACTTCCTAGGTTTGCAAATTAAGCAATTAAATGATGGGATTTTCATATCCCAAGCTAAGTATGCAAAAAAAAAACCTAGTGAAGAAGTTTGGCCTTGAAAATGCCAAACATGGTGACATACCTATGAGCACTATTTTGAAGCAAAGCAAGGATGCTAGTGGAAAAAGCGTTGAACGATAGGTAGCTTGCTTTATTTGACCACAAGTAGGCTGGATATAGCTTTCAGTGTGGGTATGTGTGCTAGGTACCAAGCGGATCCCAAGGAGTCCCATCTCTCCTCTGTGAAAAGAATCATTAGATATGTGAATGGGACATCCAACTATAGGATATGGTACTCTTTTGACACTGATTCTATTTTGGTTGGCTTTAGTGATGCAGACTGGGCAGGGAATTACGATGATAGAAAGAGTACATCGGGCGTTTGCTTCTTCCTAGGAAACAACTTGGTGTCATGGTTTTGCAAGAACCAAAACTCCATTTCCTTGTCCATGGATAAAGCTGAATATATAGCTGCCGGGAGTGCTTACACACAACTCCTCTGGATGAAGCAAATGCTTATGGATTACTGCTTTGATCAAGGTACTCTAACCCTTTATTGTGATAATTTGAGTACCATTGACATTTCTAAGAATCCTATTCAGCACTCTAAGACTGAACATATAGACATTAGACATCACTTTATTAGGGAACTAGATGAGAACAAATGCATTGCACTTGAGCATGTTGGCACAAATGATAAACTAACGAACCTATTCACAAAACCCTTAGATTCAACTAGGTTCAAGGCACTTAGTAGGTCTATAGGGATTTGTCGCATGCCTTGATTTGGTTTCAGTAATTTACTCCATATGGGGAGCTCGAGCAAAGAGAGCGAATTTGCATTCTTGTCACGCAAAAATTTGATCAACTTTATGTTTCTTTATTAATTGCTTGAGAATTTTGGTTGCACATATATGCTTATATGGTATTTTATTTAATAAGTGTATAACTTTGCTTTGTTTGTAATCCATGTCACGTTTATGATCAACCATGCATTTTTTGACTAGGAGAATTGATTGGGAAGTACACTTGAATGACCTATGATTTATCTCTATGACATGTGAACTTGATATTTATGACATGTTTAAATGATATGCATGAAATGCTCTTGATTGCAATTGTGTGTGAAAGCAATTGACAGGACTACACTCAATAAGGATCTTGTATCCATTAAATCAATACGGATGATTCATCCAAGTTGGTCTTGTCTCTTTTCTTAATGGTTTGGACAAGACAACAACCAATAATATATACATATTCATTCAATCAATAAGGATTCTATATCCATGTCTTGTTTGGCCATTAAGGATTGATATAGTTGTTTGTGTGTGTTGAGAATTTTGAAAACCATATCATGTTTGCTTATGACAAAAAGGTACATACTTGTTTGAATTCTTTTGGAAACTCTTTTGATGTTTTCTTTACCAAATACCATTGCTTGAACTTTGACGTTATATGGCTAGCATCCAAAGCTACAATCTCACACATTTCTCTTAAAATAAATCTCCTTAATTCTCTCTTAATTAATTAAGTTACATAACATTCTTTTATATGATTATGCAAATGTCTATTGTGCTAATAACTCTCTTTGCTAAAGTGACCCGGCTAGGGATACTCATTTGGCAATATCATGACAAAAAGGGGGAGTAGTGTGTTGAAAGATTAGGGTGCATGAACATGCAATTTTTTATATATGTCGTGACATGCACTATTCAAACAAATTTATAAGATCCCAAGTTGCACTCAAACAAGTATAAAACTAGTATGTGGCAAGTATAGGTATCATTCCTCAGAGATCGAGCGATAGTTATGATTAAAATAATGTTTTAGTTAAAAATGCAAGAAAAGTAAAGTGATATGGTTTTCGAGAACAAGTAAAACTAAAATGTAAACTAAGCTAAAATGCACTAAAATAAAAGGTATGGATATGTGATATGTGGATTAAGGAATTGATGAATTCGACTAGCAAAAAATGGGTAAATAATGAACTCACATCAATTTCCATTAACTAATGTAACCACCCTAAGATGTATATGAGTGATTAATTACCTCTTGTGAGTGCCCAAACCATCATGTATAGCATTGGCCACCCACAATTGGTTATACAATGAAAGAGCATATATCATATAAGGGACAAGTGTCTTAGTTAAAAATCATCAACCCATCATGTATAGGTTGATGCATAATCTATTACATGCAAACAATCCTAGGATGTATAGTCTTGATTACCCATGAAAGATTAGAATTAGGTGAGATTAATAAGTCTGGATATTACTTTGGTCATGCACCCTTGTTCAATCCTCCTATTCAATTGAGCTTAGAGGACCAAGCATCATGTATACTTGATTCTCTACACATATAATTTCTCAAACAACTCATGAAGAGAGTCATGTACAATCAAACACAAATTGCTTTTGAAATCAAATAAAACATTGAATAGAACAAATGAGATAGATTTTAATAGAAGATATTGAGTTCATTACAAATACCAATATTTACAAGTGAATCATATCAATCCCTTAATGGGATTTAGCTACTCATAACAAATGGAATACAAGAATAAAAAGGAGGGAAGTAGAGAGGACCCATGTAGAACCTTCTTTCTTCAAGCTTCAATCCACCTCCTATGTCCTTATGAGTAGCAATTGATGAAGATGATGATGGGTTTTTGGTGAGAAAGGTTTGTGGGATTTAAAGAGAGAAAGAATGAATGGAATGGTGTATGGTTGTAGGTCTCTTCTTCAAAAATCAGATTTGAAAACTATTTATACTTCCTTCAAAAACTGGGCCAAAATGCTGATGTGGCAAGTTGGGTATCCTGTATAGCACAGGTATAGCACGGGTAGGTTACCCATGCAGTTACCTGTGCAGTCTTCATTTCCCTTCAGATTTGCACAATGTGCACGGGTATGTGCACGGGTGGATGACCCGTGCACCACTCGTGCAGTTGCCTTCGCCTATGGCCTTGCTCCCTGGTCTGGTGAACTGCACAGGTGTGTGCATGGGTGTTACTCGTGTAGATAATCGTGCAGTTTGATCTTCTCAAAATCCACCTTCAAGTGCACGGGTGAGTGCACGGGTATACTACCCGTGCACTATTTCTTCCTTCACTTCATTTGTGCACTAATTGGTCCATTTTGCCCCCCTTCATGCCTTTTTACATAATGCCTGCAATAAAAACGAAAAGAGCCATAAATACACATAAAAATGCGTAAGAACAAAACATAGAGAAAGGATATAAGGGCCAAAATGTATGACATTTTTGGCTCGATCAAATACCTCCAAACAAAACCTTTGCTCGTCCTCGAGCAAACTCCAAACAAAACCATATATAACTCTAAATACGCAAACATGACTCGATCTAAAAACACCTAAACTCAAACAAATAAGATGCAAGCCAACTAACTGAGAGATAGTCATAGATAATGGGAGTGAGGAAGATGCTAATGCAAAATGTTTTAAATAACTCCAAGGCACCACAAGAGGAAACTCGCATGACACGAATCCCCACTTTAAATGCCATTGGCTTGGAAACTACTCACTCTCACGCCCTGAGCATAATTCGTTTTGACCTAAATTCTCACATGAGTTCTCTCTTATTTTTCCTCTCATAACCTAGGTTCACACTCATGCAATATGTATGCAAAATAATTTATGTAATGGAATCAAAGTTGTTGCATACATTTCATACAAAAAACAAGCTCTTTTTAGTGAAACAGTCTTTTGAAAGAATCAAGTGCCATGAACATGGAAAGAGCATGCATCGACAAATATTCCCAAGTTAGACTTCCCCTAAGATCAACTAGGTCTTTTCCATTTGGTTGTAATGGGGTTAAGGTGATTGGTGATTAGAAAGAATAGGAATTTAGGCACAATACACTAATCAACCAAATTAAGGCAATACATTCTACGTTTAAACATTTAATTTCTCATGTAACACCACTTATAAATACAAGTATACATTACGGCGTCCAGGCTTACATAAATTTCAAGTGCAATCATTAACTACTCTTGTTACCCTTTTGAGTAGTGTATACAATTTAAACAAGGCAATTGAAGCATCTTCCTTTCCTAAGTTTTTTTATTTTTATTTTCATTTGCTTCTCTTTCTTTTCTTTTCTCTTCTTTTGATTGTTTCTTTGCTCTATTTTCTTGCCTTTGACTTTTGTACATATTTTACACTCAACACTTATTAGCCTCAGTACACGCCATTTGACAATTAGAGCACATTTACATTTATTCCTAAGCCTTAATAAGATCAATCAAGTGAGGGTTGGCTTAATGTTTGGGTTGCTTGGGTCATGGGTAGTATAGGTGTAGAATGAACAAGTCTAAATGTGTTTTGCTTCAAAATTGGCTTGGGAGCACACATATTATTGGATGGGAAGTATTTGGCATTTTAAAGTGGCTAAACACACATTGCCTAACATCACCTCAAAGAATCCATCTACCAAGGGAATAAAAGTTTCAGTCAAGCGGTCCACTTTAATGATTCATGTTATATGACACATGATGATTTTGGTGCAATGAGACTATGCATGGTGTTTGAAAAGTGTTTAAAGATTTGAAAAACATTTTCCCTCGAATTGCGCACTTTTGGCTTGTGTTTGTGAAACTCACAAGGGTTGTCTCCACTATTAGAACAAGGCACTTGAGCACCGAGTCCCCTCAACTTAGACACCAAAAGATGGGACTAACCCATGTAGTGCAAGTGAGACCCCTAAAGTGACTAAGAGCTATGAACAAGCACACAAAGTATACACAAATTTGCCACAAACACTTTGCTCAGGATTATCTCACCAAGCTAATTAAAGCTCAAAAATTTTGGATAGGCAGCAAATTTGAAAAAATTGACACGAAAAATTACTCAAGATACAAAAAATAATGACTCACAAAGGAGTCTACACCCCCAAACCAAAACCCAACATTGTCCTCAATGTTGAAGACAAGAGAGTCCAGCCTAGCAGCGCACACCAACTGACGCAACACAAAAACCTAGGCACTAATCAAACATAATCAATGCCCATAAAATAAAAGACACAACACTGGCTCATCACAAAATACGGCATCTTATGTAAATATGGAAATTAAAATTTAAAATTCACCCACATCAAGCATTTATTACCAAATTTTCGGAAAGTGGGAATTAACCCCCAAATTGATTCCTATCATATGCTCATTCATGTACAGGTATATGTATGCAATCAAACCCCCAAACCGTGTTTGGCTATATAAAATGAAAACCTATATATCCACAAGAGCCTTTTGCTCATCTAATCAAGAAAGAATAAATCAATAAACTCATAATCTGGACTTCAAAATTGTATCAACAATCCTAGATATCTTCTCTCATTCACAAATATATCCATGCATGCAACCCAAAATTGATATTTACCAAAGAATATTCACATTCATTCAAATATCCACATATGCTCAGAAAGAAGAATAGAAAATTAAGTGCAAGGGTTAATGTTGGAAAGAATAAACCAATGTGGAAGCTAGTTGTAGACTCAAAATGAGTAGGTTCTCGCCCGTTTTATAAGCACTCTTGGCTTGCTTGTCCCTCCAAGACTTGCAAGCGGCCGGTGTGTTGAATCCAAGAGATAAAGAACCTAGCCTTAAGCACCATTTCTGACAACAAAGGTTAACATTTCAAATCATCACAAGCTAAATATCCCAAAAACAAAATATTATCCACCATTATCCAAACTAAAACATCCTAAAATAAAACAAAACAAGAAAATCATACTGAAATCAAAGTGAAGTGCCCTCCTAGATATCTAAGGCAACTCTAATTAAAGTTCCCAACTATGGCAAGCTAAAACAATCAATCATCATCAGAATCTAACTCCTCCTCCTCTATCATAGGTCCCTTCTGTTTTGGATCCGCTTGTGCTATGAGCCTACCCTCATGCTCTCTCATCGATATCTCCATGGCCGCTTGAAAGTCAAGATCAATTGTAGGACCTCTTGAAGTGAACTCTGGTCGCGTGACCTGGTTTTTTCTTCTAGAGTACGGGGTCAAGTTCAAGTCCTTCCTCATTTCTATGACATTTGTCCACAGGTCTTCCATACTTTCTTTAACAATTCTGATCTCTATGGTGAAAGTGGATTTAAGTGAATCCACTGAGGTCTGAAGACTAGACATCCCTCTGATCAACTGTTCCTAAGGTGCCTATTCACTCCCAACTAATGGTTCTGGCACTGGACCCTCCTGATAGTACTCATCATGCTCTTCATTCATATGCATATTTTCACCTTGTTGAGCGATCGTCTTTCTCCCGGTCTTTCTCTTGCCACTTGTCAAATCCCGTTCTATCTACAAGGTGTGCCATGTCTCGATGTCCAAATCTGCCTATGGCCACTCAAGCCTCTCATTGCTGAGGTCGACCCCTTGCTGCTTACAAAATTAAGTGATTAGACATGGGAAGATCAATGATTGCTTGTCTAATTTCTTGCTTCCGACCGTAAAGATCTCTGCCAGAATGATCCATGCCACACTAATCGGCTGGTTATGTTGTATACAGTGCAATATGGTGGACGTCTCAAAAGACACATTCGTTCTGTAAGTCCTTGGCCTGAGAGAATGGGAAATGAACACATGCCAGAAACCGAGTTCCATCTTCAAGTTGTTATGTTTGATCGGGAATGTTGGATTCACCCAGAAGTCCATTGGATTTATGACCAAGTCATTAGCGAGGTTCAGGTTCTTCTTCACAAAGCAGTCAACCCAAGTCACTTCATTCCTCAATCTGTTCCAGATTTGATCATCATCAAGAAGTTGTGTTCGAAAGTACCTTTGGATGTTGTCAATGTTCATTTGTACCTCTGTTAACTCAAATTTTACCCAGGGTGAGAAATCTCAATTAACACCATCAAAACCACTACCACGGAGGTGGTGGTCAAGGTAGAATGTATTCTAGTCAGTGATAGTTAAAAATGACAAAAAACACTATTATCAGTACCATCAAAAGAGAATGAACAAAAGAGAACGAAAATGTTTTCTTTATTCTTATCATTGGTGTATCATTTACAAATATCTCTCAATCGCTCTCAATCTCTCTAGGGTGTAGTAGGGTTGTTTTTGTATGCCTGTCGAAAAGTAGTCTCTCTATTCTCCCTCTCTTTCTCTCCATTTATACTTAGTTTTGTAGGTTAAATCAACTAATTCTCCCCTTGATTTTCTCCGTCTCTCCCCTCCTTATCGAGAGGGATTCCTCGTTTAAATGTCATTAACTTTGAGTTAATAGCTGAATGGAGGATATCTTGGGGGAGATCAGTTTGTTTCCTCTTTGGACTCTAATACTTGTTCAGCATGTTCATAATGTTTCCAGATATGATCCAATGTATATTTGTATCTTCATAACATTATCCTTCATAGAGGTTATTGAATATGGTATGTATGGCGAGGTAGATCAGATACCGAGGTAGATTAATGTCTTGGTTATGATATTCAGGTGCTTAATCTAGCCAGGAGCTCGATCTAACCTCCATTGATTTCTTGGTGCTTGATACTTCCCCCTTGCGGATACTCCTCTATGACAGCTGGGTTTTGGCGAGCTTCTGGAGAGGTTGTGAGGTAATCTCGACCTCAGGGGAGCTTCCTGATTTCAGGTTTGGTGACGCGGGCTCGATCTGGTCACGTCGAGCTCTACTCCGGGTGTTTCTAGAGCTCGCATTTATTTCTGTGGGGTGGTACCGTATCTCGATTTTGGGAAGCGTGGTCTCCTGATGGATGACCTCAGGCTTGGAATCAAACTAGGATGGTGAAAAATTACCCTTTGGTCCCTAGCTAAATTTGGGTATTAACAGAAGTCTCCTCTGACTTGAACGCCGGTGATTGAGTTTGGGGTTGGAGTCAGATTTCCTGTTTTATTTGGAGAATTTTTCCTTCTTTACCGTTACAAGAACCATGGGGGAAATCTTCCCATTAATTGCACAAGTGATGTGGCCAGAGCTGACCGGTTTATTCCCAAATTAATCCAGCTGTGTTACTGCAGTTCCCACGATTCGAGGCGATCTTAATCAAAGATTTCGACGGCCCATGCAGCTGCTCTATTGCCTATTTATACTGGGTTACTCCAACGCCTTCCTCATACCTTTCAAATTTCAAATTTTCTCAAAAAAAGCCTTCTTTTGAGCATATTTCTTTTCTTGTTCTTCATCCTCCCAGACTTCATTCCATTATGTCTAAAGCCAGTCACGACTCCATAGACTCCATTGTCGACGATGAAGAGGTCATCAGCCTTACCCATGGAAAGCGGGCATGAAGTAGCCTAGATAGCTATGATTCTCTGCCAAATCCGCAACGTCGGCGTTCGAACAGGAACGTGTCCAGTGGGACCGGGTTTTCTAATCATCCAGACCATCCTCTGGAGTTAGTCGATAAAGATTTTGATACAGAAGTCGGTGGCGACGCCACGGGGGAACGTCGAGTCCCGGCTGTTGATCCCCTTTGGAGAGGCTTCCTCCCTATGACTTCAGGGTTATCCCTAACTCTACTATTGATCTGAACTCGATTGATCGTTTGAGGTCTAAGTACGGCATTCCTGATTATGTTTTTATCTCGGTTCCTCCCAAAGACTATGAGTTTTTCAATCCATCCAACAGCGAGCTTCTGATTCATGTGGCGGCTCTCGAGAACAGGGTCAGGCTTCCTCTTCACCCTACCCTTCAACGAGCTCTCAACGCCATCCAGCTCGCCCCTCTCTAGTTGACGCCTGGCTTCTGGAGGTATTTGATTGGCTTCCTCGTGCTGTGGAGGGAACAATGGCAGCTGAGCAATGTGACAAGGGAGCCCGGAGCAGAGGAGCTGGCCTACCTTTTTCAAATCGGGAGCCTCTCCGGGGATCCCCGAGGTCAATTCTATGTGAAAGCCAAGAACAAGCTCAACTTTATCATTCCCGGGGCTTCGAAGAAAGATCCTTCCTGGAAAGAAGAGTGGATCTTAGTAGGGGGCAACTGGGGGAGCTTGATTTTTATTGGGGGTCATGAGTTTGAGGTGCCCACAGTTTTCAGCGAAAAACCATCGTGGGACCGGGATTCCTTGCCATCTGAGTCTTAAGCTGTTTTGAAGGCTATTCTGGCCAGGAACTACTTAAACCCGAAGTACCCAACCGCAGAAGCCTTCGATCCCTGCAGGGTGAATCAATACCTGTGGATCTCCGATGCTATTCCTCGTAAGTAACACTGAATCGTCTTACGTTGTCTTATTGAACAGCTCAATTCTGACGTTCCCATTTTGTTTTGTTTACTTATAGTTTTTGTTGTTAAGCTAGCTTCTCGCGAAGCTCAGCAGCTTTGGCAAGCTCGCACTCCTCCCTAATCCATCACACTAACGCGAGGGGCTTCTCCTGCCACCTCGAAGAAGGAAAGGCTGATTGTTTAGATCGGGATTACGCCTGCTCCTACTCCATCTCCTTCCCAGGTGAAATCCAAAATGGCTACCTTTGCATTCTGGGCTTCCAAAGCGATAAACAAAGGGGCTTCCATTTCTCAGGCAGCTGGTGTTACTACTCATGCTTCTTCCGCTCCCTCTACATCTACTATTGCCCCATCTACTCATCTAGCCGATGCCGCTGCAATCCCAACCCCTTGAGCTTCGGAGGACTTTGAAGCGGGTGTCGCAAGGATTCCCCTTAGTCGCTCTCAATCGAGCTCGACGAGGCAGGACGAGGTCTTGGAACAATTCATCGCATCCTGCCTGGGTGGCGGGCTCTCTGGGATGGCCGTTACTGTCTTACTCACCTAGGGGTCTGCTGTCTTAGCCGAGGTAATTGTTCTTTCTCTGTACTACTTTTGAGACTGCCAACTTAATCGATTTCTAACCTTGGATTTGTATCTTATAGGCCTTCAAGTTTAACGTGGTTATGGGCCACTAGGTAGCCCTCCTTCGTGATCGGGTTGCCAAAGCTGAAGTCGAAGCCGAGAGAGTCGTGGGTTTACTCAAGCGGGCTCAAACATTAGTGGAAGAGATAACCTCCAGCCAAGGAAAGACAGAGACTAAGCTGGCAGAGCTTCGTTGTGATTATGAGAGGACGAAGTTATTCTTTGATCAAGAAATTCTCCAGTCTACCCGGAGGACCAAGCAGAGGGACTCTTGGAAAACCGAAGCTAAGAGGTTGGACCTCGAGCATCAGGATTTGATTGCTCAGGTGGCCAAGCTGCAGGCTGATGCGAAGACCTCCTTTAGTGATGGATATTTCTATGCTTCCTTTCAGGTTACAGAGGCTCTCCCTCCTCCCTTTGATCTATCCTCCATTACCGGTTGGGATAGAAAGGAGATAATGACCAAAGCTGCTGAACTATCTCACCCTGAAGATGGTGAAGCAGTTCCTCCAAGCCAGACAGGTACTGGAAAGCAACCCATCTAGGTAGACCCTCATTTTCCTTCTCCAGTCTTTATTACTTCAGGTCCTGGGGAGTCTTCAAGTAAGGTTCTGCCCGTGCAGTCCGAAGGAGATCACCCAAAAGTCAAGGAAGGAACAAGGAGCCTGCCCGAGGGATCCTCTAGAACATAATTAGAGGTTGACAGGAGCCAGACGGGGTCCATGGCTGCTCTTCTTGATGCGGCTATCCCTCCTGAGGTCATGGCAGTGATTAACGAAGTCTTGAAGGAGGATCCAGCTGATCAACGAGAGGAACCTCTAGAGGGAGTAACAAATGGCGAGGGTAACCAAGATGGGAAACCACTTGAAGGAGGAGTCGATGGTGGGGATCGGCATTATGGAGAAGGAGTAGCAAGGGGAAATCAAGAGGGCTCTGAAGCTACCGGATCATGATTTGCCTTGATTGCCCGGAAAGGGGGGTGGGTACCCCGCTTTACTCATGATTAGTATAGTCGATCTTTTTTCTTTTTCATGTAGCTCGGAACTGGGGTTTGGGCTCCCTGTTTGATGACATGTAGCCTTTACCAGGGGATAGGCTCCCTTACGGTTAATAAAAGTTTAGTTATGATTTCCTTCACATTTGTTTTGACTATTACCGAGTCCATCTTGATGTAGAACTCCTTGTTTTATTTCTGATCTTGACCACGAGTTAAACCTGCATCTTTGATGATGATTCATTCATACTTCAATCTGGCTTCGTAGGGAACTCTTATCGAGATGATATTAATCCTGCAAATGAAACAAGTATTTATATTTAAATTCGTTTCAGGAGAGGTAGCTCGATCGAGGCATCAGGGGGGCTGTCTAGCTATTTCCTGATCTTGAAGTCTGGATGGCAACTACGCTCTTACACTTGCACCCTTCTTGGCAGGGGGTGGTGCCCGGCCAAGGCATCAGAGGCAACAAGGGGGTTTCCCTGGCTCACCTCTGGTCTTGAGGTGATGATGTCAAATTTTCTAGTCGAATATGTAGATACTAAGGTTGAAAATAATCTAAGATAAAGAAAAAATGCAGACTTTATTGATGATCGATGTGTAGTATATCGTTATTAGGGATTTTATTGAAACCTAAATAGGGGTAATCTACTTGACAGCTCTCTACTCAGGGGTAGAATTTCCTCAAATGATCTGCGTTCTAGGTGTGGTTGATGGGTCATCCATCCATGTTTTCGAGCTTGTAGGCTCCATTGCTAGTAACTACCTTTATCAAGTATGGCCCTTCCTAATTGGGGCTTAGGACTGCATCTGACCTTTTCCATGTATTCGAGGTCACTTTCCTTAGCACCAGATCTCTTTCTTTGAAATTTTGGGCTCTGACCTTTTGGTTGAAATACCTAGCGATCTTGCTCTGGTAGATCGCTACTTTCTCAGCCACCCAGTCTTGTTTCTCTTCTAGGAGGTCTAGGTTAGCTCGGAGCTTGATTTATTTGCTTTCGAGTTCAAAATGTTGCACCCTGAATGAGGTCAATTTATGCTCGATGGGGAGGACCGCTTCAACTCTGAAAGCCAGGGAGTAAGGTGTCTCCCCGGTAGCTGTCTTCTTTGTAGTTTGATATGTCCATAGGAGCTCAGGCAGTTCTTCAGTCCATTTGCATTTTTTCTGCTGTAGTTTCTTCTTCAGAAGTTTCTTGATAGTCTTATTGGTGGATTCCACCAGCCCGTTGGTCTGAGGATGGGCTACTGAAGCGAGCCTGAGGTCGATTCCCAATCCTTTGCGGAAGTCTTTGAATCGGGCGTTGTCAAACTGCTTGCCCAGGTCGGCCACAATGAAGAGAAGGGTCCTGATTCTACAGACCACGTTAGTTTTGATGAACTTGGTCATATTCTTTTCTGATATTCGAGAAATAGGCCCGGCCTCGACCCATCTTGTGAAATAATCGATAGCCACGATAGCATATTTAACTTGTCCATGAGCGGTGGGAAGTGGTCCAATTAGGTCAATCCCCCATATGGCAAAAGGGTAGGATGAACTGAGAGAGGACAGTCGCTCTGGTGGCAAGTGGTTAAAGTTTGAAGTCCTTTGACATGGCTCGCAAGATCGTACAAAGCTTCTTGCGTCTTGGTGGATGGTCGGCCAGTAGTACCCCATACGGAGCACTTGATACGCTAAAGCTTCTCCACCGATTTGGTTCCCGCAATCCCCAGAATGAACCTCTCTTAGCGCCCATTTAGCATCATCAGGATGTAAACACTGAAGTAGGGGGAGGGATTTACCCCTCCTGTAGAGGTACCTATCTACAAGGCAATATCAGACAGAGAGCCTTTAAATTCTTCGGGCTCCTCGGGAAGCTTTCCCTCTTAGAGGTAGGCAACGATCAGGTCCATCCAGCAAGGCTGACCATCCAGGGAATAGATTTCCTTACTTGCGGCTATGCTTGGTTGAGAGATCACTTGGAGGGGAACTTCTCGCTGTAAGGATTGACCTCCATTTACGGCTATCTTAGCTAGAACATCTGCACGGTGATTTTGGTGTCGAGGCACCTGATCGATCTTGAATCCCCAGAATTTATTTTTAAGTGACTGAGCTAGCTTAAGGTAAGCGGCCATGTTATCTCCCTTTGCCAGGTATACCCCAGACACCTGGTTGACTACAAGTAATGAATCGCTTTTGATTTGCAGGTAGTCGGCCTCCAGTTCGATGGTTGCTTTCCTTCCAGTTAGGAGGGCTTCGTATTCTGCTTCATTATTGGTGGCTTTGAATTTGAATCTGAAGCAGTGATAGAATTCAGTCCCCCTTGGGTCTATTAAGACCACACCAGCTCCTCCCCCAGCTTGCCCAGATGCTCCATCTGTATAGAGGGTCCAAGGCTTGTAATCTTCTGGCCAATTGTCGATCTCGAAAATTTTCTCAAGGACTATATTCGATGTTGAGGGGTTTACTTGGCCGGGGAGTGCTGAAAATTCAGTAACAAAGTCTGCCAAAACCTGTGCTTTAATCGTGGTCCTAGGCTTATACTTTAATTCGAACTGAGTGAGCTCTAGGGCCCATAAGACTAGCCTCCCAGATACGTCCGGTCTTTGTAGGAATTGGCGGAGAGGTTGTGATCGGGCCAAATATGTAGTATATTTAGGCCCTCAGATCCTTACCTTATGTTCTGTTTTCGTGCGTTTTTGTATCTCTTATGGGTGGTTTTGTGCTTATTGTAGGAAATGATGCAGAGACAGGCTTGGAGGCATATTGTGGTGATTCCAGCAGAAAAAGGGCGAAAGCGAAGGCAAATGAGCACAAACTGCTTTACAGTGCGGGTCCAGTGCGGGTCGCAATCGCACTCCAGCCGCACTCATGTGCATAGCTGGGGGAGAATGCAAGTACAGAGATAAAGTGCGGGTACAGTGCGGGTCAGCTAACCGCACTACACCCGCACTAATGCCAAACCAGAAAGCTGATGTTACACCTGAAGATAAAGTGCGGGTACTGTGCGGGTAATCCAACCGCACTCTACCCGCACTAATGCTAATCCAGAGAAGCTGATCATACAACTGACATCAGAGTGCGGGTACCATACAGGTCAGTAAACCGCACTCCACCCGCACTTGCACCAAGAACAGAAGAGCAGAACCGCATCTGACATTAGAGTGCGGGTACTGTACGGGTCATCAAACCGCACTCTACCCGTACTTGCATCAAGAACAGAAGAGCAGAATTGCACCTGACAATAGAGTGCGGGTACTGTGCGGGTCATCCAACCGCACTCTACCCGCACTGTTGCTCAAGACAGAAGGTAGATTTTGCACCTGACAGTGAAGTGCGATTCAAGTGCGATCACAGTGCGATGCCAAGTGCGGGTCAAGTACGGGTAATTCAACCGCACTCCACCCGCACTAATACCCTGATCCGAGAACTGAAGTTGCAGACAACCCATACAGTACGGGTACAGTGCGGGTAAATCACCCGCACTCAACCCGTACTCCGAGCGCGCCAGTTTGATTTTCAAAGCTTAAGTGACCTATTTTTGTATCTAGTATAAATAGAAAAGTATAGAAACGTTTTAAGGAGCTTTTGACTCCGTTTAGCACAGATTAAGCACTCTTAGATATAGTTTCTCTCTCTCTCTCATCCTTACATTCTCTACTCAACTTCAAGGAAGTTTGGAGATTGGAGCCACTACAAGGAAGGAGATGTTCTCCAAGGGTTATTTCTATCTCCTCTCTCTTGGTTTCCTAGTTGTAATGAGTAGCTAAATCCCCTCTAAGGGGTTGATGGAGTAGTTAGTGGAATATTGGGCTTGTACATAAACTTGATATTATATTGATATTCATGTCTATCTTCCATTGATCTATTCTTGTTGTGAATGTTTATCATTGATTTCTTGTGTAGATACATCCTCTTTGCAAGATATCTTTGTATTATGTATGAGTATTGCATCTAGATATACATCTTATTTAGTTGTATAATTCTCTAAAGAATAGACGGAAAGTCATGAATTCCGACTCTTGAACCGCGGTTTTAATCTAACCTCGATCGTGTTTTCCGGCACTATACATCCTAGGTCGGAATCAGTGAGAGAGTTAGAAGTCATCACTATACATCCTAGGGTGACTATTTGTAATCGGTTGAGTCATTGTTAGGTAGACGAGCTTCATTTCCAGAATCCGATAAACCACCAACTCTATACATCTTAGGTTGGTAGTTTACAAGGATTAATCCCTAATAGGTGGTCCGCACTATACATCCTAGGTTTGCCACCTTCTAGGGATAAATAACCGACTCTATACATCCTAGGTCGGTTACCTTGAATAGCCGTGCTATTGACAGGTTTGTTACATTGCCCAGTATTTACTTTCGTATCCATTAACTCCTTAGTTTCCATCATCTATATATCCTTCATTCCATTTCCCCCTTCATTTTATTTACATATTTAATTTAGTGTTATTTAGAGTTGGTTCACAATCTACATTTTCACCAATTCATGTTTGGCTATTATATATATATATATATATATACATAACATTGCTTTAGCATTAACTAATTGAGCTAACTCCGCTCCCTGTGGACGACACCCCACTTGCCACTATATTTATGTTTTCAAATTGATTTAGGCTTTGTGAGGTTTTATTAAATATTATTGACGGACTGATCTTTTAAAACGACTAGAGGAAAAATGTGTTCTATTAAATGGCGCCGCTGCCGGGGAGCGGCATGTTTAGTTTAATTAGTTTTGTATAAGTAAGGTTAGTCTAGTAATATTCCTGCACTACCCTATCTGTTTCTCGTTTACGTTGTCCATTTTTGTTGGAAATTTCAGGATTTTAGGTATATGCACGGACAAAGATCGTTAAGAGGAACAGTGTTGCCAGTTATTGGTAACATCAATCAGTTGGGTAGAAGAATCGGGCAGTTAGAAGGAAACATGGACGGTGATAATC
This sequence comes from Dipteronia sinensis, assembly GCA_033220585.1. Lineage (NCBI taxonomy): Eukaryota > Viridiplantae > Streptophyta > Magnoliopsida > Sapindales > Sapindaceae > Dipteronia > Dipteronia sinensis. The sequence continues at coordinate 49,154,415 of CM065636.1, read as the reverse complement.
AGAATGAGCAGTAGGCTCGAGAGAATGACGGAAGTGTACATGGGGATGAAGAGCTAGGCCTCACCATGGGCGAGTACACTCTCCCGTTTGTAGGTAATGTGCCCACTGCCATAGTACTGGATGATGTAACAAGGCAGTATGAGTTGAAAACTATGCGCCTTAGCCTCCTGCCATCGTTTAGTGGGTGAAGTATCGAGGATTGCCTCCAATTCATGAAACAGTATGGGGCCACATTAGAAACCTTCCCGGTCATGGCTCGCCAAGCAGTACTGACAAGGGAGCAGTTTCGTCTCAGGTGTTTCCAGTATTGTCTGAAAGATGCCGCAATGACGTGGTACATGAACTTGAGGCCAGGATCACTGGTGACATGGAGCCAAGTCTGCAAGGTTTTCTTTAACAAGTATTTTCCGTCGCGGAAGGCCAAAGACCTAAGGTTGAAGATAGCATCCTTTGTCGAAGAGGACTGTGAACCATTCCATGAGGCATGGGAGAGGTTCAACTTGTTGTTAGCTCAAATGCCACCGCATACATACCATCCAGAACTGAAGGTTAATTCCTTCTATAGTGGACTTTCACCGATAACCCAAATGATGGTGGATAATGCATGCAGAGGAACTATAGCAGACAAACGGGCAGTTGAAGCTTATGACATTCTGGAGAAGATTGCCCAGAACTCACAACAGAGAACATCACATGTGAGAAGGGGTGGAAGAATAGAAGTGGGTCAGGATACCTAAGTTCAAATCCAGATGTCTAGAATGAACAAGGAGCTTCAATCAATCAAGGAGCTTATAACCGGAAAACCAGGGTCCTCCCAAGGAGTTAGTCAAGTCATAGGGGAGATCGAAGGAGGAGAAGGGCATTTCAGTCAAGAAGAGCAAGCCCAAGCCCTAGGGGAATTTCCAAGGCCGCCAAGGAATGACCCATATTCGAATACATATAATCCAGGGTTGAGAAACCACCCAAACTTGTCTTGGTCGAACAACAACCACCTAGGAGCAACCACTTACCAAGGTGGCAACACCAATTTCTAAGGTGGAAACAACAACCAAGGGTACCAAAACCGGGGATACAATAGATACATCAAGGAGGGGTGAACAACAACAATCAATGGGGAAGTTCAAGTAGTAACCCACCATCCAACTTCAATTCCCACGCTTCTGCTAGCCAACCGAAGGACAAGTCTCTAGAGGAGATAGTGAGCACAGTGATCAAAACGGTTGGTATCGGGTCGAAAGCCCTCAAGAACACCTTGCATGCCTCTGAGCAACGAATGTCAGCTTACATGCAGTCCAATGATCAGAGAGCAAACAGTCATGGAGCGTCACTGAAGAAGATGGAAACTCAGTTGGCACAGATTTTTGATTCATTGGTCAAGAACAAGGAGAAGGCAAGGCATCAAGCTTCGATGAACATGTTAATGTGTTAGAGGTTGTCCAGTTGGGAGTTGATGAGACCGAGGAAAGTACAGTGGAGGTCGCGGATAAGGAAAATAGGGGAAGTGACATAGACTCCCCCATTAAACTTGAAGAGCCCGGGAGTTTCGTCATGGAGGTACAAATAGAGAATTCACCAAAGATGGGAGCGGTCCTTGATATGGGGGCTAGCATCAATATGATGCTTTATAGGTATATGAACAGCTGGTGATGCATTCAATCAAGCCCACCTCCTAGACTCTCCTCATGGCGGATAATTCTCCCATCACCCCAGTTGGTATCGCGGAGGAAGTATATATGAATGTACACGGTTTGATGGTGCCGGTAGAATTTGTTGTGTTGGATTGCAAACGAGGAGAATCCAGTGGTAGGGACTGGAAACTACTGTTGGAGAGGCCATTCATGGCCACAGCAAGTATGGTGGTTGATATTTGTTCTAGGGACATTTCCTTCAGCTGTGGAGGGAAGAGTGTGAACTTCAAGGTAACATCCCCCGGAACAAGCCAAGTCAAAGATTGTTTAGTCTTGGAGGCACCAAATTCTAGAAAGAAAAGAAGTCGGGTGCTCACCCTTGTGCAAGCCTTTGAGGGTGTGAAGGAGATGGAATTGGGAAACCAAGACTGCATTAAGGAAAGGCAAGAATCAGAATTCGAAGAGGAGGAAGCAAATACCAAACTTTTCGAACAATTGGGTGAGCTTGAGCAAGACAACACAAAGCTCAAACTGGAGGTTTATTTGCTTAAGGCTGAAAATGGACAGTTGAAGACGAAATTGCATGATCTCTCAACAGTCAACAATGGGTTAAAGGAGCAAGTGGTAGAGCTTGCCACCAAAAAGGAGTTAGTCTCCAAGAACTTAGATGCATTGGCAAAGCTCTCAGAAGAGTTTGAAGAAGACTATGGGAGAATACAAGGAAACTTCAACTAGGTGTGGAGGAGTCCGCAAAAGCGGTAAGGGAATTGCATGAACAGTCGAGCACAAAAGATAATGAGTTGAAGCGGGCCAAGGTCAAGGAGGGTGATTTGATTGAGCAACTTGTTGTGATGGTAAGCAATGTCAAGTCCCTCAAATGCGGACAACAAAAAGTGGCCCACGCCAACGATCGAACAGGGAGTTTCCCTAACCGTCCTATTACTTGTTACTTTTGTGCCAAAAGAGGGCACACTAAGGCTTATTGCTTTAGTTTCCAAAGGTTAAAAGCAAGTAGAGTTGGATCTAGGATGAACCCACCAAAAGTCAAACAAATATGGGTTTGAAAGGACCTAGTCGGGCAAATGAGGAAAGTGGGGAGAGATGCAGTGCATAGGCATTTGGTACCGGTTTGGGTGGCCAAGTTGAATGTGCTCCCCATTCCGGTCAAACCTCATTTGGTTGACCGGGTCCCACTTTGAGTGCATTGCACTCTCTTTTGAATTAATTGTAGTGTTATTTTTATTTTTATTTTTACTTTCGGATGGTTAGTTTTTGTCATTGTAAACTTTTGAGAATGCTTGAGATTGTTTTGGTGCAGATTCAGTTGCAGGGCAGAATTCTGGAGTCTGTCCAGGAGAACGGTGTGGTTATAGTGCGGGTCAGTCACCCGCACTCGTCCCGCACTCCGAAGGCATCAGGTAATAAAGTACGGGTAAAGTGCGGGTCAGTCACCCATACTCCACCCACACTTTGGTCGCGCAGTATATATACTGCCCTGTCGTTCTCTAGGGCTCCACTTGCCACAAAAACAAAACAAAACAGCAAAATTTCAAATTTTTCCCTCTTCTCAACTGAAAGGTATTCCGTGTGTGCCACGTTTTCGATTTTTCGGCAACCAAGGTATGGATTCTTACTCTAATTTCATTACATATCTCTCTAATCCAAACCCTAACCCTCTTTATCACAATTCTTTTTCCTCTTACGCATGGACATCGAACGATCTTCCTTCTAAAGGGAGTTTTCTACCTTCGGTTTTATACTTAAGCTTTCAATGAATGCGATTTAGTTTTTGTTATTATGAATGAGCATGGTTGAATGTATGTCTAGATTTGGTTTGGGGGTGTTGATCCCTCATTCCGCCATTTATTGCGATTATGCTTATTCTTTCCAACAATGGGGACATTATTGAGTTTTGGTTTGGGGGTGCATCACGCCTCTGCCTTGTATAGTTTAGTGTCCATTTTTTAAATTTTGTCGCTTGTCCATTTTTCAAACTGTAATCCAGTATGGGTATGATGCCTCTAGAGTGTGTTTTTGACGAGTTCCTTATATGTGCTCTAACCTTGTGATATAGTTTGGTGCCACTTGAGGGTTAGCTTGCACCATCATGGGTTCGTCCCACCCGTTGGTGCTAAGTATTGGGGACTCATTGTTCCCATGTCTTGTTCTAACAGTGGAGATTCCGGTGAGATCACAAACACAAGCATGAAAGTGCATTTTCTGAGTGCATTATTGATTATTCTTAAACACGCCTTTCGTCATGTATGTCATGTGCCATAGGACTTGCATCATTTTGTGAATTGCGTGATGGATGCTTTCATTCCCTTTTTAGATGGTTGTGGAAGTGATATTAGGGAATATATGTGTATTGAATTACCTCTATAGCCTAAACACCACTTACCATATTGTGTGCTCCAAAGCCAAGTTGAGGCCAAACACTTACCCTTTCATTTGGTACCACATTCAACCATATACCCAATAGCCTAAACACATGCCTACCCTTGTACTAATCATGTTAGGATGGGAAATGGTAGTGATGAAAAGGGTCAAAATGGTCCCACAGCGGGTAAAATGAAATAGTTATTGAAAATATGCAAGGAAAGAGGTAAGTTATGCACCCTAAATGCCTAAGAAAGGGAAATTGTAACAACTCAAATGGAGTACAACATTGTAATTGGGAAATTGTTAAAAGAAAAATTTAAAGAAAGATTGTACTTGAAGTGCTATAATGAGAGTGTTTTATGCTAAAAATGCCCAAACAAAATGCAACGTTAAAGGCACAAATGTGGGTTAAATGGTTTCCTAGAGGGTTGCATTTAAGCGAGAAAAGAACACGGTGTAGGAGTAGGGATATATTCTAGCATGATTGGTGAGTTTGAACTCCTTAATTTCCATATTTTTTATGTAAACTCATTCAACCCCACAGCCACACTATAACCGGTTGAAAAGCCCTATTTGATCCATGTAATTCTAGTTTGGGAATGTAGGTTGAAGCACGATCTTTCGCATCCATGGCATGGTGACTCGTTCCTAGGATAGTTCATTGCTTAAATCTTATGCAAAATCTTCTTTGCATACTTGTTGTGTGGAACTTAGGACTCTTGAGGAAAGAAAAGAGAGGATCCATGTGAGCTTTAGAATTGAAGCGAATTATGCTCAAGGTATGGGAGTAAGTGGTCCTAAATTCATGAATGCCTTTAGGTGTGGGATTCGTGTTCGTACGAGCCTCCCTTGGGTGTCTCCAAATTGCTCTTGATCTTGTGAATATGTTTTTCTCCTCTCTATCACACCTATTTGTATCATATCACACATGGAACTTGCGACATTATTGATGTTTTGTTTAGGTATCTAGAAATTACTTTCAGCTGGCGTCTTATTGTTTCGATTAGATTTGCTCGAGGACGAGCAAAGGTTTGGTTTGGGGGTGTTTGATCGGGCCAAATATGTAGTATATTTAGGCCCTTAGATCCTTACCTTATGTTCTTTTTTCGTGCGTTTTTGTATCTCTTATGGGTGGTTTTGTGCTTAATTGTAGGAAATGATGCAGAGACAGGCTTGGAGGCATATTGTGGTGATTCCAGCAGAAAATGGGCGAAAACGAAGGCAAAAGAGAATAAACTGCTCTACAGTGCGGGTCCAGTGCACTCCAGCCGCACTCATGTGCATAGCCGGGGCAGAATGCAAGTACAGAGATAAAGTGTGGGTACAGTGCGAGTCAGCTAACCGCACTCCACCCGCACTAATGCCAAACCAGAAAGCTGATGTTACACCTGAAGATAAAGTGCGGGTACTGTGCGGGTAATCCAACCGCACTCTACCCGCACTAATGCTAATCCAAAGAAGCTGATCATACACCTGACATCAGAGTGCGGGTACTATACGGGTCAGCAAACCGCACTCCACCCGCACTTGCACCAAGAACCGAAGAGCAGAACCGCATCTGACATTAGAGTGCGGGTACTGTACGGGTCATCAAACCGCACTCTACCCGTACTTGCATCAAGAACAGAAGAGCAGAATTGCACCTGACATTAGAGTGCGGGTACTGTGCGGGTCATCCAACCGCACTCTACCCGCACTGTTGCTCAAGACAGAAGGTAGATTTTGCACCTGACAAGGAAATTCGATTCAAGTGCGATCACAGTGCAATGCCAAGTGCGGGTCAAATGCGGGTAATTCAACCGCACTCCACCTGCACTAATGCCCTGATCCGAGAACTGAAGTTGCAGACAACCCATACAGTGCGGGTATAGTGCGGGTAAATCACCGGCACTCCACCCGTACTCCGAGCGTGCCAGTTTTATTTTCAAAGCTTAAGTGACCTATTTTTGTATCTAGTATAAATAGAAAGGTATAGAAATATTTTAAGGAGCTTTTGACTCCGTTTAGCACAGATTAAGCACTCTTAGATCTAGTTTCTCTCTCTCTCTCTCTCTCTCTCTCATCCTTACATTCTCTACTCAACTTCAAGGAAGTTTGGAGATTGGAGCCACTACAAGGAAGGAGATGTTCTCCAAGGGTTATTTCTATCTCCTCTCTCTTGGTTTCCTAGTTGTAATGAGTAGCTAAATCCCCTCTAAGGGGTTGATGGAGTAGTAAGTGGAATAGTGGGCTTGTACATAAACTTGATATTATATTGATATTCATGTCTATCTTCCATTGATCTATTCTTGTTGTGAATGTTTATCTTTGATTTCTTGTGTAGATACATCCTCTTTGCAAGATATCTTTGTATTATGTATGAGTATTGCATCTAGATATGCATCCTATTTAGTTGTATAATGCTCTAAAGAATAGACGGAAAGTCATGAATTCCGACTCTTGACCCGCGGTTTTAATCTAACCTCGATCGTGTTTTCCGGCACTATACATCCTAGGTCGGAATCCATGAGAGAGTTAGAAGTCATCACTATACATCCTAGGGTGACTATTTGTAATCGGTTGAGTCATTGTTAGGTAGACGAGCTTCATTTCCAGAATCCGATAAACCACCAACTCTATACATCTTAGGTTGGTAGTTTACAAGGATTAATCCCTAATAGGTGGTCCGCACTATACATCCTAGGTTTGCCACCTTCTAGGGATAAATAACCGACTCTATACATCCTAGGTCGGTTACCTTGAATAGCCGTGCTATTGACAGGTTTGTTACATTGCCCAGTATTTACTTTCGTATCCATTAACTCCTTAGTTTCCATCATCTATATATCCTTCATTCCATTTCCCCCTTCATTTTATTTACATATTTAATTTAGTGTTATTTAGAGTTGGTTCACAATCTACATTTTCACCAATTCATGTTTGGCTATTATATATATATATATACATAACATTGCTTTAGCATTAACTAATTTAGCTAACTCCGCTCCCTGTGGACGACACCCCACTTGCCACTATATTTATGTTTTCAAACTGATTTAGGCTTTGTGAGGTTTTATTAAATATTATTGACTAACTGATCTTTTAAAACGACTAGAGGAAAAATGTGTTCTGTCAGGTTGGTCTGTCACCACTGCTATTGAATGAGCTTGAAAATAGGGACAGAGCTTCCTCGCCGAGGTCACCAGAACATAAGCGAGCTTTTCCAGGAGAATATAATTTTTTCTGAATTGGTTAAAGCATGACTCACATAGTATATGGGCCTTTGAATCCCGTCACCACACTCTTTGGCCAAAGCTCCACTTACTGCAGTTTCTAAGACGGCCAGGTAGATTTGCAGTTCCTCTCCGGGATCCGGCTTAACTAACAATGGTGGGCTTGTTAGGTATTTCTTTAAGGCTTGGAAAGCTTGCCCGCTTTACGGGCTCCATTTCATGTTTCTCCCTTGCTTGATGGCTTTGAAGAACGTGAGGCACTTATCGGAGGAGCGAAAGATAAACCCGTTGAGTGCTGCTACACGCCCAGTCATAATTTGCACCTGTTTGAGTGATGTGGGGGATTCTAAGTCCAAGATAGCTTTGATTTTTTCTAGGTTTGTCATTATGCCTCTTTCATGAACCATGAAACCTAGAAACTTCCCCGCTGTTACTCCGAAAGCGCACTTGAAGGGGTTCAACCACATCTAATTTTCTCTTAGGATTAGAAAGGTCTTCCCGATGTCCTTCTCCAGTTGGTGATTTTGTGATCATGTCGTCGATGTAGACCTCCATCGTCCTTCCGATCTCGGGCTTGAATAGCTTGTTAACCAGCCACTGGCATGTAGCCCCCGCATTCTTCAAGCCAAACAGCATTACCTTGTAGCAATACAAACCCTGCCCAGTAATGAAGCTGGTCTTATCTTGGTTAGCTGGGTGCATCTTAATCTGGTTATACCCCGAGAACGCGTCCATGAAACTAAGAATTTTATTTCCGGACGTGGAGTCGACTAGGTGATCGATCTTTGGTAAAGGAAAGCTGTCTTTTGGACATGCCCGGTTGAGGTCGGTGTAATCGACACACATACTCCATTTCCCATTCGCCTTCGTAACCATGACCACGTTAGCGATCCATTCAGGGTAGCGCACTTCTCTGATAAACCCTGCCTTGATCAATTTGTCTACTTCTTCCTATACCGCAGCGTTTCTCTCAACGTTAAAGTGCCGCCTCTTCTGTTTGACGAGCTTGACTGTTGGATCTACCGCTAATCGATGGGCGGCCAATGATACCGGGATCCTAGGCATTTCATCGTGGCTAGAAGCAAAGATGTCGCTGAATTCTCTAAGAAGCCCAAACAAGCCTTCTTTTACTTCTGGTTTGAGGGTAGCTCCGACCTTGACGACCTTGGAGGGATCGTCACTTCTAATGGGTATCCCCTGTTCGGATTATGCTCAATGGCAAGAGTGTAATATTGTAATTGACAATCTTCTCATATTAATAAAGTGAATTCTGATTCTTACAATTACTTATAGCATTTATTATTATAATTGTCAAGGTAAATAATCATAAGGTCAAAAGACTATGAGACATCAAGAATTGTTCATACATCCGGATATGTATGAGGTAGACACAATTCTTTAGTTAGTCTTGAATAACGTTCACAACTTAAGTTAAAGGTTGGCCACCTCTATCTTGTTAAAGTTGTAGAATTCTTTTACTAGCATTTGAGTGGGATCAAATGAATATGATGAGTCTAAAATCATCGAAAGGTTTTCGAGTAAAAGAATCTAGTGCACTAGGTGCATTGAACTGGATCACAATGAAATACTTTATCTAGAACCATCACTAGATATAAGTCTTTTCATTAAAGAGGACAATCGGAGAGTCTATCTTAATCCTGAGATAAATGATGGACTTATGGTTGCAAGTGTTATCATTAGAGCTATCAATGAGTACGATTATATAGCATAGTCTATCCTCGATAGTTTGGTGGTATACATTTGTTAATTGATAGAGGACTTCATTTATAGATATGGACATCGTGGCTCCATTTATTAAATGAGAGTATAATATCATCATATGGATGTTTTGAGGTATTGGATATTAAATCTCAACGTTGAGTTTTCAATAATGGTTATTGAAAACATGGCTTCTGGACAAGTCAAAGTATCCAAGTTCGAAATGTGGTCATATGAGGAAATATGGTAACTTGGAGAGCTATATGCGGTCTATGAGCTCTTGGCGATTACTGATATTATTCACGAGGATACACCATCTCCTATAAGATTGTCTAGGGTATGAATGAGAAACATCTCCTTATTCTATCTTTATTTAAGAGTTCAATTTTAGCTCTTTAGTGGAATGAGTTGAAATTAATAGATTGGACCTAAGTGAATCATTTGTTGATTGTGATTAGGTTGTGTCTATTGAAGCTAAATTTAGATAGCCCGCCAAGATTCCCAATCCACACGTATTTGCATGGATCACTTGATATATTCTACCGGGCCGATTTAAGGGTCCATCTAGAATTGTTTTTAATATATCAAGAATATAATATGTCTATTATTTAATTAATGGGCTGCACTATTATATGAATATATTAAAAGGAGACATGTGGGCTTGTTTCTTTTAGTAAGAATGGGTTTGGTTCACATGTGGGCTTGGTCCAATGGATTAAATGAAATAAGAAAATAATATATGGCCCATTTATATAAGTGGGGCGGCAAGGTGTATATATTAACCTAATATATTATTTTGTTTCATTGTTTTAATTAAATAAGAATTAGTTAATTTATTAATTAATTGTTTAATTAAGAAACAAATCTTTTTCTGATCAGGAAATATATTTCCTAAAGTTATACTATTGGTAGTAGTATATTAAAAGTAAAAGACTTGTTTGATAAGAAAATAAATAATTAATTTTATTTATTTAATCAAATAAGAAGTCTTTTTATTTAGTCAATAAAAGAATAAAAACATCTATGAGTTGGATTAGGTTTTGAAGTCTAAAGGTGGATGAAAATTAGGGTGCAACACAAACTCTTTTTGGTATGTGATTTGCGGCAACCCTAGTCCATTTAGAGGAAGATTTCGGCAATCCTAAATAGAAGAGGAAGCAAAATTTCGGCCACCTATATAATACCACATATAGAATTCGGCCACCATAGTTGATTGAATGATTCAATTTTTCTTCTTCTTCTCAATTCATAGAAAAGGATAATTTTCATTCTAGTAAACATAAAAGAGAGAATAGATTATTCTTTGATAGTACACTGATTGCTTGTTCATCAATAAGCTTATGTGTACAACATCGAATTAGGTTCACGCGAGTTTCGATCATTAGATTGAGAACTCAAAAGTGACCGGAATAATTTTTGTCTTCTTTTAATTGTTTTGTGACTAACAAAAGAAAAAGAAAACTTTGTTCATCCATTCTCAGGTTTGCAATTCAAAGAAAAAGGGAGACCACGCTCCTAGGTGATTCACGTACGTGTTCGGATTGGAAGATCTCGTGGGTATTGTTCACGATCACTGTTCACGGTGGGGGGGTACTGTTCACGATCACTGTTCACGCGGGTACTGTTCATAATCACTATTCACACAGGTACTGTTCACGGGCATCGGAAAAGATTTTGCGGATTACCAATCGACGTAAGTCAATCGGATCACGCGTCAAGAGGTATTTAACTCTAACTGTATATATTTGAGTTTAAATAATTAAAAGGTTAAGGTTCAACTTTGAGAAAAATTTTAAAACCATACGAAATCTATTTTTCCTTTCTTCCGCTGCGTTTTATATCGATTTTTCCCTACATCCCCTCTAGTCTATCTATGGGCTGCCCACTGGCGAATTCCTTGATTTGTTCTTCCTCATAAGGGATAATGGGTTCGCTATCTGGATGCTCCGCGGGCTCCATATCATCCTGGATTATCCGGGATGCCTCCATATCTTCCTGGATTATCCCGGAAGCCTCCATGTCCTGGATTATTGCAATCTGTACGAACCGTTTTGCTAAAGCTGTAGGATTGGCGGACACTGCGTAGCACTTCCTAGCTGCTTGTTGATCTCCACGTACCTCTCCCACCTTGGTTCCTACTGGGAACTTCAGGACATTGTGGTATATAGACAAGACTCCTTTCAAGGAAGAGAGGAATGGTCTTCCTAAGATGGCGTTGTAGGCCGATAGGGTGTCAACCACAACAAAGTCCGTCATAACATTTTGTTGGAGATCTGTGGTTCCAACGATCACCAGGAGGATCTTCGATCCCACCGGGATGACCGAATCCCCGATAAATCTATAAAACGGAGTTCTACAGCTATTGTAACACCATTGCTTCAAGTTTAGTTTTTCCAAGGTATCTTTGAAGAGGATATCTACACTGCTGCCTATATCTACGAGCACTCGATGGACCATGCAGTTGGAAATCTGTATGGTGATCACCAGGGGATCATCATGAGGCTGCACGGTGTTGAAGACATCTACTTCAGTGAAAACGATCTGTACTGACTGGGAGGGCTCCACCGGGCTTTGGCTGAGCTTGAAGATACCCCGACCTTCTTTTATACAGGGAATCTTCCTTGCGTGGTTTTTTCTGGAATTATTTGAGGTACCGGCCAATGTGGGACCTCCGCTGATGGTGTGTATCACCTGTATCTATTGCATTAAATCAGCTTGTTTCCCCTTTCTCTTCTCCTTGTGTTTGCGGATCTCGGCTTGTACCTCTCTTCCAGTCTGAATATTGTCCCTAACCTGCTGCAAAAACTCAATCAAACATCCTCCCTTTATCAGGGCTTCGATCTGATTACGTAAATTATAACATTCTGATGTGTTGTGGCCCACATCTTCATGGAAGTCGCAGTACTTGTACCGGTTCCTCCTGTCAACGGAGGCTTTCATGGGCGCAGGCTTTTGTAGTAGCCCATTGTCCCATATTGCAAGGTAAACTGTTTCACGAGAGGCGTTTAGAGGAGTGTAGTAATCATACCCTTTCTCGTCTCGCATTATAGGGGCTACGGTCCTAGGAGGAGGCGAAGCTCGCAGTCGTCTTGCTGGATATCTTTCTTGTCTGAGTTGAGCAGCGGGGAATCGGTACGTTGATCTATTGAGGGGTTTGTTCTGATTTTTCTGAGCTGGCTTAGATTTTGGAGCTTCTTTTTTTTTGGCGCTTTGTCGTTCTCATATCATCGTGTTCCATCTTGACTTTGAGCTGTTCGTCGACCTCGACCTGCTCAAGAGCCGGGTCATAGGCCTCCTGGTAAGTCTCTGGAGGTCTCTTGGGGAAGGAACAAAAAAGCTTTCCTGCCCACAAGTTCTGCTTGAAATTGACGAGAGTCTCTTTTTCGGCAAAGACTCTCATTTGTATGACTTCCTTGTGAAATCGCTCCACGTATGATCGAAGTGTTTCACCTTGCTCCTGAATCACATATAGGAGGTGTATGGGATCTTTTGGACGAGGTTTGACTCTTTGAAATTGCGAGCAAAAGTCTGTTGATAGCTTTGTGAAAGAATCCACGCTACCAGCAGACAGTTTCCTGAACCCAGTTTTCGCGTAGTCGGTTAGGGTCGTTGGGAACATCCTACACATAGCTGCTCTGGTGGTATTCTAGACCTCCATCTATTGGACGAAGCTCTCAAGGTGGCTTAAAGGGTCTTCCGTTCTAGAGAACTTATCTGTTGGCATTTTAAATTTTGGTGGGAGCTCTGCTTCCCGGATCCTCCTCGTGAAGGGAGCGTTCATCTCGCTTAATGGATCCTTCTTATCCTCTTTGTTCTTCCCTTTTCTTATCTGCTGGACCTCTTTCTGTAGCTTTGCCAGCTGATCCATCAGTCACTTGTTCTGGGGTTTCTTTGAATTGACCTCGGATCCTTCGCTGTCAGATCCCTCCACTGAACTGGCGACCTCTACCCAATCCTCTTTATGGGTGGGATCCACTCGGGAGGTTTGTTAGCTTCCTTCCTCTTGGGCCTGGGCATCTCTTCCTGAGGCCATCGGGCGAGGTGCCTCTCTTTGCTCTCAGGTCAGTGCATCTTCTGCAAACTTAACTAGCCTGGGCTGATATGATGAAGGTCTTCTTGGAACTAGGGGCATGTGTCCTAACCTATCCCGGATCGAAGGTTGAGGCCCAGTCCTATCGCGAGCTGGCTTTGGAGGAGGAGGTCCCAGGCGGTCAAAAGTATGCTATCTCTGATCATTTGGGTTTGTTGGTTAGACTGTGATGCCTTCGGCGAGCAGGCGGAGGTGAACGGTTTCCACGAAGGCTACCGCTTGTTGGTCGAGCGTGGCCTGGCTTATCATAGGGTGGACAGAAGCCCGCGCGTTGGTCGTCTGGACCGGAGCTTGACTGCGATATTCAGACTTCTTCCCCCTCTGTGTGGCCTTTCATGTTGGCATCATCGAAGGTTGTTCCAAAGCTCCGTGCTGTCCTTGGGATGAGCGGAGCCTCATGGTTCCTGTAAAACAATAAAAATGCACACGGTTGATTTGATTAATAGGGTGTGAGTATTCCCACAGACGACGCCAGAAAGTGTTAACTGAAATTTTACCTAGGGTGAGAAATATCAATTAACACCCTCAAAACCACCACCACGGAGGTGGTGGTCAAGGTAGAATGTATTCTAGTCAGGGCTAGTTAAAAATGACAAAAAACACTATTATCAGTACCATCAAAAGAGAATGAACAAAAGAGAACGAAAATGTTTTCTTTATTCTTATCAATGGTGTATCGTTTACAAATATCTCTCAATCGCTCTCAATCTCTCTAGGGTGTAGTAGGGTTGTTTTCGTATGCCTTTCGAAAAGTAGTCTCTCTATTCTCTCTCTCTTTCTCTCCATTTATACGTAGTTTTGTAGGTTAAATCAACTGATTCTCCCCTTGATTTTCTCCGTCTCTCCACTCCTTATCGGGTGGGATTCCTCGTTTAAATGTCATTGACTTTGAGTTAATAGCTGAATGGAGGATATCTTGGGGGAGATCAATTTGTTTCCTCTTTGAACTCTAATACTTGTTCAGCACGTACGTAATGTTTCCATATATGATCCAGTGTATCTTTGTATCTTCATAGCATGATCCTTCATAGAGGTCATTGAATATGGTATGTATGGCGAGGTAGATCAGATAGCGAGGTAGATTAATGTCTTGGTTCCAATATTCAGGTGCTTAATCTAGCCAGGAGCTCGATCTAACCTCCCTTGATTTCTCGGAGCTTGATGCGTCCCCCCTGCGGATACTCCTCTATGACAGCAGGGTTTTGGCGAGCTTCTGGAGAGGTTGCAAGGTAATCTCAACCTCGGGGGAGCTTCCTGATTTCAGGTTTAGTAATGCGGGCTCGATCTAATCGCGTCAGGCTCTACGCCGGGTGTTTTTAGAGCTCACCTTTATTTCTGTGGGGTGGTAACGTAGCTCGATTATGGGAAGCGTGGTCTCCTGGTGGATGACCTCGGGCCAAGAATCAGACTAGGAGGGTGAAAAATTTCCCTTTCGTCCCTAGCTAAATTTGGCTATTAACAACCTCTACACCTCTAACCATTACAGCCACTCCTCTCATGAAATCATCGGGAACTATTCCTGCATAAAATTCCTACACAATCCTTCTGCTGAAACGAGGCGGTGTTGATCGAGCCAAAATTGTCATACATTTTGGCCCTAAATTCCATATCCTTTAGTTTGTTTTCTATTATATTTTGGTGTCTAATGGCTCGTTTTGTAGTGATTACAGGCAAGGATTTCAAGGGCTGGAAGCAGAAACCGGATCTTTCTGGCGAAAAACAAGTCAAAAGTCAGAGAAACAGTGCCCAAAAGCATAGTGCACGGGTCATATACCCGTGCACTGGACGTGCATCAACTCGTGCACCAGGTGAAGATCAGGCAAAAGGGCCTATACGCAAGTGACTGTGCGGGTTTTACCAGTGCACTTATACCCGCACACTTACACTCGTGCATTGCCCGTGCAATTACCCGTGCACCGGGTGATTGAAGATTGTGAAGAGCCTGTGTGCGGGTATGTGCGCGGGTTTGATACCCGTGCACTACGTGATCCAGCTACGCTCAAGTTGCATTTCCAGCCATTTCAACAAAGGGCAAAGGTGTCCTTCCAAGCCTATTTCGTACCCTAGCCTTCCAAGCGTATAAATAGACCATTATTTCTCATTTAAGAGCTCTCTCTTCTCTTTTCATATATCAAAATCACCCTCTCTTCCCTTCTCTCACGCAATTCTATCCCTAATCACTTTAATTAAAAATCTAACCATTATCCTTCTCATCTACTCAAGGACACAAAAGAGATTGGATTCAAGCTTGATGGAAGGAGAATGTTTACATGAGTCTTCTCTATCTCTCTTCTCCTATTTATTTTATTATATTTGTCATGAGTAGCTAAATCCAATTAGGGGATTGATGTGATTCACTTGTAAATATGGGTATTTGTAATGAACTCAATATCTTCTATTAAAAATCTATCTCACTGGTTCTATTCAATGTTTTACTTGATTTCTAAGGCAATTTGTGTTTGATTGTACATGACTCTCTTCATGAGTTGTTTGAGAAGTTATATGTGTAGAGAATCAAGTATACATGATGCTTGCCTCTCTAAGCTCAATTGAATGGGAGGATTGAACAAGGGTACATGACCCAAGTAATATCCGAACTTATTAATCTCACCTAATTCTAATCTTTCATGGGTAATCAAGACTATACATCCTAGGATTGTTTGCATGTGATAGATTAAGCATTAACCTATACATGATGGGTTGGTGATTTTTAACAAAGAGATATGTCCCTTATGAGATAGATGTTCTTTCATTGTATAACCAAGTGTGGGTGGCCAATACTATACATGATGGTTTGGACACTCACAAGTGGTAAATAGTCACTCCTATACATCCTAGGGTGATTCCATTAGTTAATGACAATCATTGTGAGTTCATTCTTTACCCATTGTTTGCTGGTTGAATTCATCAATTCCTTAATCTACATATCACATATCCATACCTTTTTAGAATAGTACATTTTAGTGCATTTTAGCTTAGCTTACATTTTAGTTTTGTTTCTTCTCCAAAACCATATCAATTTACTTTTCTAGAATTTTTAACTAAACATTGATTTACTCATAACTATTGCTCGATCTCTGAGGAACGATACCCATACTTGCCACATACAAGTTTTATACTTGTTTGAGTGCATCTTGGGATCTTATAAATTTGTTTGAATAGTGCATATCACGACATATTAAATATTGTGCGTTTAAAATGGCCCCGCTGTCAGGGATCGGCGTACATAGTTGTGATTAGATTTAGTTCTAGTTTGATTTATTCATTATTTTAGTTTTCTTTGTTTCTTTTTACTTCGTTTGGTATTTTTGTTTCTATCCGTTTCAGGATTCTATGGAGCTTTATATGCTTAATTCAGGGCCAGGCTACCAGCCAATGAGCATATCAATCGAGGATTTATTGAGACAGCTCATGCCAGATTCTCTTTAGACAAATGAGCTAATTATAGCTTCTCAGCAGGCAACTGAGCAGAATTTCAACATCTATGAGTCAACTAGCTGGCCAGACCAAGTAGTAGAATCCACTTACAAAGATAATCTCATCAACTCCATCAGAGCTACAAATTGAAGCTTTAAAGAGCACTCTAAACCCCATAACTCAATCAATGAGTATTGCCTCCATCTTGGAGCACCCAAACAGGTGCAACCCTCAAAGCTTGAGGAAGAACAAAGTACTATGATGGAAGACATGTGTAGAGAAATGTTGGGTGCAGGGAAAGAGTTAATGGCGATAAACGAGTTGTTGAAAAAGAGAATGGAGCACTTCAAGAGAAAATAGAGGAAATTTCCTGAGAAAAATAAGAAATGAGGGAAGAATTTGAAAAGAAGTTACAGCTCACAAAGAAGGAATTAGAAGGCAATGAGGCTGTAGAAACAACAAAGAAGATAGAAAAGTTTCAAGAATTAAACAAAAAACTCCTACTTAAAGTAAAGATGCTCCGAGTGGAAAATAGTACACTCATGAAGAAAAATGATGAAGTCTTAGATAAGATAAAGAATTTGAAGCACAAATTGAGAGACTTGAAGCTAAAAAGAAGATGGCATTGAAAGACTTGGTGGACTTAGAGAAGATATCGAAGGAATTTGAAGATGACATAGCTCTCAAGTCTAAGAAGATGCCAATGGAAGTTGTAGAGAAAGACAATGCTCTCAAAGAGGTGAAAGAGACACTTAGAAACAAAGAGGAAGCTCTCACAATAGCGCATGTGAAAGAGAGTAACTTCATCGCTTAGTTAGACAAGGTCGAGAAGGAAGTCGAGTCACTACAACTTAAGCAAATCCAAAGACCTCAAAGTCACTCTGACAAAGGGAGTTCCTCTAACTCATTTCGTATTTGTAGTGTTTGTTCAAGGAGAGAGCATGCTAAGAGTAATACACATAGGAAAACAAGAAGTCCTAGGAATAGAAGAAGCCCACCAAGAATAAAGAAAATATCTTTCAGTAGTTGTTTATATTTGTGGATATGGAATAATTTTGTGTGAGGATGCATACATATGTTAATATGGGATAATACTTTATGAATGTTGAAAGAAATTGTTCAGCTTATTGATTTATTCATTTTTAAATACATATGTGAGTGTACAGGTTTAATTTTGATTATATATCCCGACTTGGTTTGAGGGTGGTTATTAATTACTCACATTTTGTATAGGTCTTGTGCATATAGTGATACTTGGTTTAGGGGTCATAATGCCCGCACTCTGTCAGTTTTGATTGAAAATTGCTTGATGTTGAATTGTGCGTTAATGTCAGAATTGCATGAATGCCTTATTTTAGTATGAGCCATTTTGAGTCTTCTACTTTGTTGGGCATTAATTGTGCATGATTAGTGCCTAGGTATTTATGTTTTGAGTCGTGTTAGGTACGCACCGTTAGGCCGGGCCCTCTTGTCTTCAACATTGAGGACAATGTTGGGTTTTGGTTTGGGGGTGTAGATGCCTTTGTGAATCGTCTTTTAGTGTCTTGAGTCATTTTTTTTTTTGTCAATTTTTCAAAAATTTGCTGCTTTGCCAAAAATTTTGAGCTTAATTTAGCTTGGTGAGATACCTTGAAAATAGTGTTTGTGGCGAATTTGTGTATGCTTGGTGTGCTTGTTCATAGCTCTTAGTCATTTTAGGGGTCTCACTTGCACGTCATGGGTTAGTTCCATCTTTTGGTTTCCAAGTTGAGGGGACTCGGTGCTTAAGCGCCTTGTTCTAATAGTGGAGATACCCTTGTGAGTTCACAAATACGAGGGAAAATGTTTTCAAATCTTTAAACACTATTCAAACACCATGCACAGTCCCATTACATCACAAAATCATCATGTGTCATAGAACATGCATCATATATGTAGACTGCTTACCAAAGCTTGTATTCCCTTTTTAGATGGAATGTTGGAAATGATCATAGGCGATGTGTGTGCATAACTACTAAAATAGCCCAAACACATTTCCATGTCCCTATATGTGTGCTCCACTGCAAATTTTGAGGCCAAACACTTACCTCTTCTTTTGGAACCACAATGAACCATATAGCCATAGCCAAACACAAACCAACCCGTTAATTGCCAATCATGTGGGTTTTGTGTGTGTGTAAAAGTGGCTGAAAGGTGTAAGCTCTTACATGTGAAGTTAGCGTGTACTTAGGCAATATGTTGTGTAATGTGCTAAGCAAAGGCTCAAAAATGTAAAAGTACCAAAAACGAGCACTTATGAGCGTAAAAATGTCAAAAGAAAAATGTGCATAAAGAAAAAGCAAAAAGATGAAAGAAAGAAAAGAAAGGAAAAATAAGGAAAAGATAAAAAAAAAAAAGCACAAAAGAGTCTTGAAGTGTAAATGCAAATGTACTCAAAGAAATTAGAGTACTTAAATGTGAAAGCACAAATGTGTAGGAAAAGGATGCCTAGTCGCTAGATTATAATTAATGTTTAATAAATCTTAGTATGAGGTGTGTGAGTATGTTAAGCATGATTGGTGATCTTTGAACTTAGAATTTTTCCCTATTTCTTTGTTCACAACATTAAACCCCATGACCCCATTACAACCTAAGGGAAAGACCTAGTTGATCCTTTAGGAAGTCTTGTTTGGGAATACGAGTCGAGGCATGCTCTTTCCATGTTCATGGCACTTGATTCTTTCATGAGAAGTATTCACTAAAAATAACGTTTATTTTCTATGAAATGTATGCAACCATTTGATTCCAATACATAACTTCATTTGCATACATATTGCATGAGTGTGAACCTAGGTTCTGAGAGGAAAAAGAAGAGAGATCCCATGTGAGAACCTAGAATCAAAGAGAATTACGCTCAAGGTGTGAGAGTGAGTAGTTTCCAAGGCAAATGGTGCTTAAAGTGTGGGATTCTTGTCGTGCGAGTTTCCCTTATGGTGTCTTGGAGTTATTTAGAACATTGTGCATGAACCTATTCCTCACTTCCACTCTCTTTTGCTTATCTCTCTAATAGTTGGCTTTGCAGCATGTTTTCTTTGTGTTAGGAAATTTCTAGATAGAGTCATGTTTGTTTTGTCTTGTGTCTTTTTGGTTTATCTTTGAGTTTGCTCGAGGACGAGCAAAGGTTTGGTTTGGGGGTGTTTGATCGAGCCAAAATTATCATACATTTTGGCCCTTAATTCCATATCCTTTAGCTTGTTTTCTAGTATATTTTTATGTCTAATGGCTCATTTTGTAGTGATTACAGGCATTCAATGGATTTTAAGGGCTGGAAGCGGAAACATGATCTTTCGGAAGAAAAAAAAGTCAAAAGTCAGAGAAACATTGCCCAAAAGCATAGTGCACAGGTCACATACCCGTGCATTGGACGTGCATCAACTCGTGCACCGGGTGAAGATCAGACAGAAGGGCATGTGCATGGGTGACTGCGCGGGTTTTACCAGCACACTTATACCCGCACACTTACACTCGTGCATTGCCCGTGCAATCACTTGTGCACCGGGTGATGGAAAATTGTGAAGAGCCTATGTATGGGTATGTGCACGGGTTTGATACCCGCGCACTACGTGATCCAGCTATGCTCAAGTTGCATTTCCAGCCATTTCAACAAAGGGCAAAGGTGTCCTTTCAAGCCTATTTCGTACCCTAGCCTTCCAAGCATATAAATAGACCATTATTTCTCATTTAAGAGCTCTCTCTTCTTTTTTCATATATCAAAATCACCCTCTCTTCCCTTCTCTCATGCAATTCTATCCCTAATCACTAAACCAAATATCTTACCATTATCCTTCTCATCTACTCAAGGACACATAGGAGATTGGATTCAAGCTTGAAGGAAGGAGAATGTCTACATGAGTCTTCTCTATCTCTCTTCTCCTATTTATTTTATTATATTTGTCATGAGTAGCTAAATCCAATTAGGGGATTGATGTGATTCACTTGTAATTATGGGTATTTGTAATGAACTCAATATCTTCTATTAAAAATCTATCTCACTGGTTCTATTCAATGTTGTACTTGATTTCTAAGGAAATTTGTGTTTGGTTGTACATGACTCTCTTCAAGAGTTGTTTGAGAAGTTATATATGTAGAGAATCAAGTATACATGATGCTTGCCTCTCTAAGCTCAATTGAATGGGAGGATTGAACAAGGGTACATGACCCAAGTAATATCCGGACTTATTAATCTCACCTATATCTAATCTTTCATGGGTAATCAAGACTATACATCCTAGGATTGTTTACATGTGATAGATTAAGCATTAACCTATACATGATAGGTTGGTAACTTTTAACAAAGAGATATGTCCCTTATGAGATAGATGTTCTTTCATTGTATAACCAAGTGTGGGTGGCCAATGATATACATGATGGTTTGGGCACTCACAAGTGGTAAATAGTCACTCCTATACATCCTAGGGTGATTCCATTAGTTAATGACAATCATTGTGAGTTCATTCTTTACCCATTGTTTGCTAGTTGAATTCATCAATTCCTTAATCTACATATCACATATCCATACCTTTTTAGAATAGTACATTTTAGTGCATTTTAGCTTAGCTTACATTTTAGTTTTGTTTCTTCTCCAAAACCATATCAATTTACGTTTCTAGCATTTTAAACTAAAGCATTGATTTACTCATAACTATCGCTCGATCTCTGAGGAACGATACCCATACTTGCCACATACTAGTTTTATACTTGTTTGAGTGCATCTTGGGATCTTATAAATTTGTTTGAATAGTGCATATCACGACATATTAAATATTGCGCGTTCAGGTGTGCTAACAAAATATTGCCATCCCCGCTCTTGCACTCTGGTAGGGATTGGAGTGCCTGCAAGCTCAGATAAGACAATGCCCCGCTCTTCTACAATATTACTCTGGCCAAAATACTTCATTTGCCTCTCAAAATCTTTGTTCAAGGTGCATGAAGGTAGAGGAGGTAGCTTTTTCTTCTTGCTTGATCCTTGTCTTTTTGCAATTCCCTTAGTTTTTCCTGACATCTGCAAAAGAAAATGCGTAATTGAAGATACCCATTGTGGTATGAATGAATCAAGGAGAAACAGCTTGAAACAACTAAAAAACAAGCCTAATTGCCTAGGTGCATGGGTTTAGCACGGGTGATTTACCCGTGCAGTTTCCTGAATCATCGTGCAAACCCTCAGTGCACTGGTGACGTACCCGTGTAGTCTCTGAGAACTGCACTCTCACTTTCGAACAAAATTCTTGTTTTCAGCCTTTCAACACATCACCATCAATCAATTGATTCCTCCAAACACGTTCAAACATCAATAACACATTCAATGGCATCTTTAACACACATTCATAACTTCAAAAACTCAAAAGCAACCAAACCCTAGAGACTATCTAGAGTGAATGGAGGAGAAGAAAGTAGTGTAAATCATATTAAATCAATTAAACATGTTTAGGGAGAGAAAAATTCATACCTTAGTCCTAGAAATCAAAAACGTGGTTCTTACAAAATACCTTAGGGTTTCAAGAATGGAAATGGTTGATTTTGTGAGCCCTACCACGAAAGTGACACCTCATATATATATCTGCTCACAATAGCAAGAGTATAGCACGGGTGGGTTACCCGTGTGGTTACCCATGCTAATCTCCAAGGCAAAACTTTTCCTCTTTGTAGCACGGGTATATGCACGTGTGTATGACCCGTGCAGTCTACCCGGGCATTGTCCTTCACGTTCATCCTTTCCCCCGGTACACGGGTGACTGCACGGGTATAGCACGGGTGTGCTACCCGTGCAGTTGCTCTATTTGTTACCCTTCAGCACCTTCTTTGCCTTCTTGAATTCTTGTGCCCCGATCAGATTTCCTGCACATGAAAACTATGTAAATGAGTTATACTTGCCTTATTTACCATATAACAATGCTAAAACTCATATTCACACTATCAAGACTATTATCTACCTTACTCAAAGATATCACAAAAAATTCTCAAGACTCAAAACCACCTACATTAAATGCTCTCAAGGATATTACATAATCAATGTGAATAATAATGCATGAGAAAATAATTTGTGACATCCAACCATACTTTAAGAAATCTACCACTGTAAAGTATGTTTGGTGGGATTTGAGTCAACCCTAGGTTGCTTTACCAAGTGAAGGGATTCATTTCTCTTGACAACCCATATGGGTGCCAAGGTTCTTTCTAGAGAATCCTTCTCCCTCACCCTTACGGCATCCACTAAATCTTTCCTAACCCATATCTTCCTAACTCCCATTGGGTTCCTCCTAGACTTATTTTGAAAATTTGTAACCCTTTGAAACTTGTAACAATAAGCCTTAATTTGCCCGAGCTTAGAACAGAAATAACAAGCTGGAAGAGTATAAGGAAAACTCCCTCTTTGATTGAAACTTTGAGGTTCCCTTGAGTGTTGCACTTTGAGTGAGTTGACTTATTTCTCCATGTTGTCTAATTCCACTATGTAATCACACTCCCTTACTTTTGCAATCTTCAAGGCCTCCTCCCTCTTCTTAAGCGCTTTCTTCACCTCTCCCAATGCATTTGACTTCTCTTCAACCTCTATCAAGAGCCTCCTCATTTTTCTTCCATATTCTTCTTCAAACTCCTCCGAGAGCTTAGCTAATTCAATTAGGTCTCGCGATATAGCTTTCTTTTCACCTTCCACCTTGGCAATTTTCTTCTCAAACTTTTTGTTGATGTCGGAGAGTTCTTGCACTTTCTTCTTCAATGTCTCATTCTTCTCCTTAAGGAGTTCTAATTCTTGATGAAGCTTTTTGTTCTCATTTTCTAACTTCTTCTCTCTTTCTTGTTAAAATCTCTAGATAACTCTTCAAGTATCTTCTCATCAATGATTGCTTCTTCCATTTTCACGGCTTCATTTTCTTCAATGTCTTCTTGATGGCCTTCCTCCATCTCTGTAGCTAACTCGAATGCCCTCACAAGGTCACAAACTTTGCTATTCTTCCTTTTTCTCTTCGGCACTTCCAACACAAAACCTCCTTCAAAAAGTCTTTCATTAGGTCAGTCAACCTCGAATTCGATTCTGTTACCACCACAGTTGAAAGATAAGTGCCTCGAAACCACATTTACTTCCATACCAACTATAGCCATAAATGACCTCCCTAGAAGCAGTTTCCCCTCCCTCTCATGAACTTCATCATCCTTCACTTCTAACACAAAGAAATCCACATGAACCTTAAATCCATGGATGTCTAATTGCACATCCTCAACTACTCCACAAGGAGTCTTTGGAGAGTTGTCAGCCATCTTGAGTCTAGTTTGAGTGGTCTTCATGGGTTGTA
Organism: Dipteronia sinensis; assembly: GCA_033220585.1. NCBI lineage: Eukaryota > Viridiplantae > Streptophyta > Magnoliopsida > Sapindales > Sapindaceae > Dipteronia > Dipteronia sinensis. The sequence continues at coordinate 49,130,657 of CM065636.1, read as the reverse complement.
GCTTCAGTTGTCTATATACCTCCAAATGCATCATATTGACACTTGCCCCCATATGTAGCACTGCCCCCATTTTTTCTGACTCTCCAATGGTGACTGGAAAGATGAAGTCACCAGGATCCTCCAGCTTCACTAGACTAGTTTCCTTTGACTTGACTATCTTTTCTTGTACAACATCCTTAACAACAATGTTTGTTCCATGAGTTTCTTTACTAAGGGCAAACTCTTCATTCTTCCCTAGAAGTACCTCCATCACTTTAATATGCTCATTATGGCTCTGAGACTTTCCTTTGTCCTACCTGTGTAGAGCTTCTGCAATTTGAGAGACTTGAGTCTCCAATCTCTTTATCGAGGCATTCATATTATTTTCCCTTTGATCATTTGACTGTATATAGCTCTTCAACATTTGCTCATTTGCACTCTGGGAGTTTTTGATAGCTATTAAAGCTTCATCTGTTGCCTTGATAAAGTCTCTCAGTTCTTCTTCAAGTGATTTGACTTTCGGTTGATAAGCATTTGCTTGCGTGTTGAAATTTCCCTGTGGGTTATTACTAGAGCTCATCCACTAGTTGTTGCTTGCTCCACCTTGATTGTTGTATCTGTTGTATCCTTGATTCTGATATCCTTGATTGTTACACTGTTGTTGTTGTTGTTGCTCCATGAGAAGTTAGGCTGATTCCTCCACCCTGGGTTGTATTGATTGGAGTAGGGATCATTCCTCTGCCTTTGAAACCCCCCCTAACATTTGGGCTTCCTCATGCTTCAACTGTCCCTCCACTCCATTTAATGTATCATCTGTGACTTGGTTCACTTGAGCTGTTGGCTTAAACATATTCTTCATCAAGTCTTTCACTTACTGCATTTCCTTGGCCATTCTTGACATCTCAATAGCAATTCCTGTATTCCCATCAATTTCTAACTTTCCACCCCTCATTATGCTTGAGGACCTTTGTTGTGAATTTTGGGCTAATTTTTCTATAATCTCATATGCTTCTTGAGCCCTCTTGTCAGCAATTGTTCCCCCACAAGCATTGTCCACCATCATCTGAGTAATAGTCGATAGCCCCTGGTAGAAGGAAGTGACCTTCAATTCTTCAGGATAGGTATATGGTGGAACTTGAGCAAGTATGAGATGAAATCTTTCCCATGCTTCATGAAATGGTTCCCCGTCCTCTTCACTAAAGGTGGCGATCTTGATCTTTAATTCTCTTGCTTTTGCGGTTGGGAAAAACTTGTTGTAAAACACCTTACAAATTTGGGGCTAAGACGTGAGCGTTCCCAGCCTCAATGCCATGTACCACTGTTTGGCACGGTCCTTGAGACAATATTGGAAGCAACGCATCTGCAACTGTGCCCTAGTCAATACTCTATCTCGAACTACAATGGAGAATGTTTCCAACACAGCGCTATATTCCTTCATGAATTGAAGACAATCCTCAGAAGGAAGCCCATGAAATGTTGGCAACAAGTTCACATGCATCCTCTTCAACTCATATAACCTAGTGGTATCATCCAAAACAATAGCCGTTGGTTGCTCATCCCCAACTGATGGAAGAGTGTACTCCCCAATTGTGAGTCCCAAGTCCTCCTCATTTGTTCCTTGTTCCTCAAGTGGTGTATTCTGTGGAATTCCTTCAGCCATCTTTTCTTCAAGATTGTTGTTCTCAAACTGTCTGATCAGTCCTCTAATTCGATGAATATTGTTAATTCTCAGTACTAAGCTGCCCCTCAAAGAGCGTCTCCCGTGCATGTACCTATACACCTATAAATCCAAAATAACAAGTACAATCAAAGTAAAAGAAACTTAAATAAATAGCTAACACTAAAACTAAATCTAATCACAACTATGTACGCTGATCCCCGGCAGCGGTGCCATTTTGAACATGCAATTTTTTATATATGTCGTGACATACACTATTCAAACAAATTTATAAGATCCCAAGATGCACTCAAACAAGTATAAAACTAGTATGTGGCAAGTATAGGTATCGTTCCTCAGAGATCGAGCAATAGTTATGATTAAAATAATGCTTTAGTTAAAAATGCAAGAAAAGTAAAGTGATATGGTTTTCGAGAACAAGTAAAATTTAAATGTAAACTAAGCTAAAATGCACTAAAATAAAAGGTATGGATATGTGATATGTGTATTAAGGAATTGATGAATTCAACTAGCAAACAATGGGTAAAGAATGAACTCACATTAATTGCCATTAACTATATGTAACCACCCTAGGATGTATAGGAGTGATTAATTACCTCTTGTGAGTGCCCAAACCATCATGTATAGCATTGGCCACCCACAATTGGTTATACAATGAAAGAGCATATATCACATAAGGGACAAGTCTCTTAGTTAAAAATCACCAACCCATCATGTATAGGTTGATGCTTAATCTATCACATGCAAACAATCCTAGGATGTATAGTCTTGATTACCTATGAAAGATTAGAATTAGGTGAGATTAATAAGTCCGGATATTACTTGGGTCATGTACCCTTGTTCAATCCTCCTATTCAATTAAGATTATAGGACCAAGCATCATGTATACTTGATTCTCTACACATATAATTTCTCAAACAACTCATGAAGAGAGTCATGTACAATCAAACACAAATTGCTTTTGAAATCAAGTAAAACATTAAATAGAACAAATGAGATAGATTTTAATAGAAGATATTGAGTTCATTACAAATACCAATATTTACAAGTGAATCACATCAATCCCTTAATGGGATTTAGCTACTTATAACAAATGGAATACAAGAATAAAAAGGAGGGAAGTAGAGAGGACCCATGTAGAACCTTATTTCTTCAAGCTTCAATCCACCTCATATGTCCTTATGAGTAGCAATTGATGAAGATGATGATGGGTTTTTGGTGAGAAAGGTTTTTGGGATTTAGAGAGAGAAAGAATGAATGGAATGGTGTATGGTCGTGGGTCTCTTCTTCAAAAATTAGATTTGAAAACTATTTATACTTCTTTCAAAAACTGGGCCAAAATGCTGATGTGGCGAGCTGGGTATCCCGTATAGCACGGGTAGGTTACCCGTGCAGTTACCCGTGCAGTCTTCATTTCCCTTCAGATTTGCACAATGTGCACGGGTATGTGCAAGGGTGGATAACCCGTGCACCACTCGTGCAGTTGCCTTCGCCCGTGGCCTTGCTCCCTGGTCTGGTGAACTGCATGAGTGTGTGCACGGGTGTTACTCTTGCAGATACCCGTGCAGTTTGATCTTCTCCAAATCCACCTTCCGGTGCACAGGTAGTGCAATGGTATGCTACATGTGCACTATTGCTTCCTTCACTTCATTTGTACACTAATTGGTCCATTTTGCCCCCCTTCATGCCTTTTTACCTAATGCCTACAATAAAAACCAAAAGAGCCATAAATACACATAAAAACGCTTAAGAACAAAACAAAGAGAAGGATATGAGGGCCAAAATGTATTAAATTTTTTGGCTCAATCAGTGCATATTATGGGCGAATTACTTGTTGAAGGGGAGTAACCCATTTAAGGGGAGCATTACACTGCACTTCTTTACATGTTGCTTATTTTTCTTTACTGCAAATGCGTTTATCTTTTTAATTCACTTGATCACCTCACATACACTTGTCTTGGAAAGTGTAGTTATCTTATTTTGTAGGGTTGTTTATTCTACAAGAAATTAAAGTCTTGAAGATCTAGTATCTATGTATCTTTTTGTAAGGTAGAATATTTTTTTGTTGACCTCTAGTTTTTTTGTTTTTTTGTGAGGATCAATTGTGAGTGGTGGTTTTGTTACAAAATAGCCAAAGGGGGAGATTGTGAGTTCTCATTTGTGGTTGGCTTATTTTGTTGACAAACCACACTGGGGATTAATTATGTAAGGGTTGATCAAGCTCTTCTTGGTTCGTGATCAAGCTTCTTGACAATCTCAAATCCTCAAGCTCAAGAACTCTTCAAAGGTATATCACTTGTGCTTAGCATCTTGAAGAGATGTAGTTGCACACACTCACTAGCTTTCTCATGATAAATTAATATTGCTTTGATTTTCATTTGATTGCATGCCTTGCATAATACTTGTGTTTTTTCTGTTGTGTCTTCTTTACACTTCACATAAGCACATAGACTAAGTGTGGTTAACCCTTAGAGAAGGCTTTATATTCTCTTATTGGTCTTCATTTTGTGTGTTGCCTTGAAAGAGAGATTTCTTCTCTCTACCATGGTTTGTGTCGTGTCATGTACCTCGGTCAGTACATTTTGCCTACACCACGGGACTCTCCAGTGATGTTTCCGTAGTGGTTTGCACGGTTCATGTTTTTGCCTGTCTAGCGGTTTATACCACAGTTTCCTCTAGGCGTCTTGTGTTGTTTGTGCCGTGGTTAAGGCACTGTGAGTGTTCAGCGGTTTATCCCACGATGTTTACTAGTGGTTTATGTCATCTTGTTACGCGGCGTGTACCACTGTCTGGACACCTGCCTGTACCACTGTATATACCGCGGTCTGAAGCATTTTACATCATCTTTGACAAAACGATGTCATTCTGTCTAGGGCTTCATATATATATATTCCTTCTCTTTCTCTTTACCGACTTAGAGCATAAAAATTCATATCTTAGTGTGAGAAAGTGTTCTACAAGTGAGAAATGATCCAAGAATCCATTTTTACTCAACCAAACTCATTCTCATGTGCATCTAACATCATTAAAGCATCAACTCTTCATGGGTCTTCTTTGGTTTCACAACTAGGTAACTTGAACATGCTCTAAAACTCCTTGTTGCATTTATATGTTCATTTTGCTTAGGATTAACATTTATTTTCTTGATTAAATGCATGACTCTTTGCCTAATATTGTTTCCAAAAATTTTAAGTCACTTTGTGTAAATTGAGGTTGCTTGTTCATTGATAGCTTGCATTTAGGACATATTTGCCCTTACAGATAAATCTTCTTGCCTTGCATTTAGATATTGATATCTAGGATTGTTTTAATTGCTATCATTGAATCCTAGATAAGCATTTAGTGTACCCTAGCATTAATTGCATATTAGAATATTGTCATTTATTCACATAGGTTGTTTATCTCTTCATGGATTGTTAAGCCTTGTGACTAAGTGGATTAGTGTACAAGCATTTGGTCTAGGATCACTATTAAAGGCCCGTTGGGTAGAGTGAAAGGGTTAATGACCAAGAATGGTTTGATTTGAGGTCAACCTAGGTGTAAACTTTCATTCAAATGATGGATTTGAGGACCGTGTGGCTAGAAGGATAGCTCGAGAGTTTTGCCCAGCTGGAGGGTTTCTCACGATCATTGTGTTGTTTATTGTTTTCCGTACTATTATTGTTGATTGATTGCCTGCTGAAATAGGGTAAAGTTGTTAACATTGATTAATCCGAAAAGTTGGTAATTAATTGGATTAAAACCTATTCAACCCCTCCTCCTCTCTAGATTAGTTTAGACACCTTTATGTATTTTCAACCTCCTTTGGGTCAGGGTCATCCATGCCATTTGGATTGGATGAAGACTCAAGAGACTCGTTGTTGGGAAACAGTTTCCTTTAAACCGAAGGTGGACACAAAGAATTGTGATGGGAATCGATTTGTTCCTTTTGTTTTTTAATTTCCTGGTTGTCCAAATCCGGATTACCACCTATCAATTCACAACCTACCATATCATCAGTAGTAGACTCAGTTGCATATGCCTCGATAGGGCATCCCTTATGAAGCAAACCGAAACAAACGAAGCCCTGGTCTTGATTTGTAGTAGGTTTGCTCTTGTTCAACCGAAGTTGGTATCATGTCGACTGTTACCAATTGCACTTATCAGAGGATTACCGTTAATGTTAATTTGAGATACAAATCTAACATAACAATTTAAGGTTGTAGGTGACATGGATATATATATATATATATATACATACACTGAGTCTGTCGAAAAGTTTTTCATCGAACCCAGTCGAACTGTTGAAAAACTGCCAGTTTTTGAACTGTGGATAAATCGAACCAAGGCAAATGCCAATTACACTGGTTAGAAAAAGAAATCTTTCAAGGGTCCAAACCTATAAAAAATTTCAGTCGTCTGTAGTATTATAAATATGTAATAGAAAATGGATCCAGTCAATCTGTATTAAAGCCATAGTGATCGGTGTACATACCTGAAAACAGATTAATGCCGGAAAGGTTGTAAGTGAAGGTATCTTTCGGTTGGGGTTTGCCTATAGTATTTTTTCTTCCTCTTTTTTTTTTGCTTCTCCTTTGGAAGGACTTGCATTTTGTGATTCTTGTTTACCATTAGCTACATCAGCTACATCAACTGATTTGATTGTTTTACAGGTTGAGTAATTGTTGTCTGGTTCGTTTGATCGTTTGAGCTTGAAAAGGCTTTTGGGTATACCATTTTTAATCCAATACATAGTCAAACTATACACGTATGAACCCCATGGAAAACCTTTAAAACCTTCATCGTCACCACTAATGCAAACAACCACGGCGGTACTTGCTCACGCTTGTTGACAGTGGATAAGATATAGCTTATGACCAACAGATTTGCCATTTTCACCTAGCCCATCGGTTAGTCGTTTAAAAGTTTTGAACAATGATGCATACGAATGTTGATTCTTGAAATGTCTTCCCTATAGGCTGTTCTCCGTTGGAGTATACTTCACCCTTATTAATCCTTCTAGAAATTTACCCATTTTGAGCCCAGAACATAGGCAAAACTCCTCTTTACTAAAATGATATTGTTGCATACCTAGCCCAAACCACATTTTGTCATCTCGATGTGGTGCTGCATTTGGAGTATATTGGATCTGCATTTTCAAAATAGAATGCAAAACCTATCCATATACAGTGACGAGCAAATGCAGACCTAAGTATTTGCCAAAAGGTCCTTGCTTAAACCCCTCGAAAACGTGTAATCTCCCTAAAACTTCAACAATGTTACCAAGAATGTCACTGTTTTTCCTACTGTTCGTGTTTGTCCTTGCATTAATCCATCCCTCATGATCCAGATATAAGAACCTTTTCGCGTTTGGGTCTAAAGACATTTGAAAATAATAAATATTAGCATGGCTTATATATTAGAAGCAAGTACTTTTCATCGGATGGAATATATGAAATAATAAGCGGTTGGATCCTAAAAGTAACAAAATAGCATTTTTTTTTAATAACAAAGTGCATACAAGTGGCTGACATTGTTGTCATCAATAGTCCTGGATAATCAAGGAAAAGCATGATGATGATCATGTACAACCAAAAGCAAATCATGAAAAGGCATAGGCAACTCATGGAATGTCATAGAAAATCATGGAAAGTCATGGAAAAGCATGGGAAAACATCCATAAGGATGAGAAAAATCATAGAAAGTAATAAATAAAAGCAATGGAAATTCAGAATAAGGGTCTAACACGTTTGTCATGAAAAGTAAAGGAAAGTCAAGGCAGATCATGGAAAGTGATGGGCATGGCATCATCATGGAAAGTCATGGCACATCATGGATGACATGGGCACATCATGGAATGTCATCGTCAGGAGACATCATGGGCACATCATGGAATGTCATGGTCAGGGCACATCATGGGCACATCTCTAAATGTCATGGAAATATCATGGAAAGTCATGGCGACATCATGGAAGCATGGGAACCGTAAGCCCTAGAGCCACACAGCGGAAGGGATTTTAAAAACTTTTTAAAATAAATATTTAAGCGACTTTATGAACATGTACGATATATAAGAATAAATTAAAGGAAAGATTCAAAATCATACCTCAAAGCTAACTCCTTCGTTCTTTAATTCTTGAATTTGCTTTCCGATTTATACCACCGGATCTTCCTCGCTATCTCCCTAGTTTCGGCAACTGTGTATGGGCGCGTCACGGGCTTCAGAAGGTTGAATGGTGGTATAAAAAATACACACAAAACAACTCTTGTTTCCTATGTGTGTAGTTCGGCCACCATGAATAGAAAAATTAAAATAAACTTTTCTTTTTCTTTTTCTTTCTCACTTGGCCGCATCCCCTTTCTTGTTTTTCTCTTTTTGTTGTATGTTATGTCTCAAACTCTCAATTACATTAATTAAGAGAGTTTTAAAGATTCACACCACTTGATAAGATAAAATTAGTTTTTAAAATATCCAATATTCAAAAACTAATATTATTTATCTTCTTTTAAGAAATATCAAATATTTAAAAAAATAAATAAATAAATAGCACGATATCTTATATCATGATAGGGTTACTAGTGACCTATATTAGATAGGATTCTAAATGCCATTTAATTCAATGTTGTCATTGTGACTTGAACCCATGATCTGCTAAAGATTAAATAATCAATATTATTTTATATCTTTGCTTTGGTCTTGGTTCGAACCCTTGACCTCCAAGAAATAACTAATTCAATTAAATAGTCACATTATTTAAAATAATTAATTATTAATTCAATAATTAAATAATTGTAAGACCCAAATTCTGATTTTTAGTTTATTTGTTTCCCTAAGTATTTAGGTTTTAAAATCACTTTTTGTTTTTGTAATTTATATGGATTTATGGGGGTTAAAGTTTTAAAATACAAATTAGAGTTAAATAGGTGTTTTATTCCTTATATAACTCTTTCTTTTAAATGATTTAATAATATTAAAAACAAAATAGGGATTCTGACTTTGATTAGAAATCCTACCTTTTTTTAAACTCTTATATTTAAGACTCTTGTTTTCTCTTTTACGATCATAGAAACAAAACTACATAGAACCCTAAATAAAAGCTTTGAACGTCAAGTGAGAGGAAAAGAAAAAAAAACTCTCATTCTTCTTAACAAGAACTTGTTTTCAAGTAAGAAGAAGCAGTTGTTTTCAAGGTGCGTTTCTTTTTGCTTTATTTGTTTTTCTTTATTACGTATACGCTTAGAAGAATCAATATTAGGGTTTTTATTGTGTAGCAACCCTAAAAAACTTATTATAATGATTTCTGAGTTCCTATCTTCCGATATCAATGTATTTATGGCTGACCAATGGATATTACGAAATTTATAGTTAATTTATCTACAATGTTTTTGTTATTTTTGTTTGAGATTTTGAACTATACTACTTAAGGGTTCAAAAGAAATTTGTTTCGTTTCAAAATAATAAGTATTGTATTTCTTATGAACTTTTGAGTTTGAAACCGTATTGCTGAAAATATCAATTTTTCAAACTTGGTCTAAATTAGAAAATATTTTTCACCATGTTATACTTGTTTAAAACTTTTAAAATTAGGCACATATGTTTAACAACAGGTTAAAAGGATTTCAAATTAATTTCAATATTTTTAGGGTTTTGTTAAATTAGTTATGAGTTTTCAAAAACGGGTACTACAATCTGTCGAGTATTAGACAGATTCTAGTAACCAAAAGAATAAATATTTTAAAAGTAGTTATTTCAATTATTTCACTTTGAAACCCTTATTTTCAAACCTAGTATGTGTTATTTACGTTTTAGAGAAGATTTCATATCAATTTAAGTTTTTTACAATTTTTAAAAATTCAAATGGTGAGTTGTGTTTAGGACTGTCTATTATTAGACAGCCGTGAATACTACAAAATTTAAAATATTTTAAGGTAGTTACTTATTTTATTAAATTATGAAATTTTTTATGTCAATATATATATATATATATATATATATATATATATATATATATGTTCATGTAAGATGTGTTTGCAAAGTTTTAGAATTTTCCAATTTGTAGGTATTAAATTAAAAATCCTACATTAGACACTGCTCTGTTTTCATAAAATAACACTGGTTAGTTCTAGGACTAGGATTGCGGTTTGTGAAGCGATATATCAGACCTTATTTCAGCCCTAGATATGAATTAGACGTTGATATTCATATAATTATGTGATTTTAAGGCAAGGATTGGATTTTTAGCTTCGTGGTTGATTGCCTTTATGTGGTTTGGTAAGAGGTAAGTATGTTCTTACATAATATGTAGTTGCATATATGTTTTTCTTGGGAAACAAATTTATTTATCTTATTATTATGTTCTAAAATATTTTAATTTATATATATATATATAAATAATCGTTTCCTACGTATGTAATTGATCTTTACTTAACATATTCTTACCCAATTCTTTTTAAATGAGTTTTGCCTTTACTTGAACTTTATGTTAAAAGCTTATATATAAATTCGGCCCTTTTATGCCTTTGTAATGCAAACGTATTGTTATATATATTTTTTGAAAGTAATGTCTTGGCTCAACGTCAGTAGTAAATGAAATGTGAAATGAAATGTTGATCACCGGTGATAATGTAAATGTAGCGCGCACGACAAACGAAATGTTATGATTTAGGTCTTGTACCAATTTCTGAAATATAAATGGCCGAGTCACCGGGGGTATTGGTGACACTACTTGACTTGAGCTTATTTTTATGAAATGTTATTAATCATTATCGTATGCTAAAAATGTTAATTTTGTAAGTTTTACTTGTATTTTAAAATGTTACTTTTGCAGATTTACTTGTATTTAAAAATGTTACTTTTACAAGTTTACTTCTAATAATGTTACTTTTGTAAGTTTAATTGTATCTGATTATTTGAAAATCTACGTACTCTTTAAATATTCTTATAAATTTCATAAATGTTTTCGGTTACGTATTATGCAATACTTATTGAGTTGACAGCTCACCCCTTGTCATTTAACATTTTGCAGACTAAGTATCTTAGAAGCTGACTGCTAGAGCGATAGACTTTCAGGAGTTGGAAGTTATTGAGATTTTATGTAATGTTTTTCTTTGTTTTGTTACTTAGAATTTGAGTTTAGGTGTTCGGTATTTTTTTTAATTTCCTTTAAAGTGTTTTGAACTTTATTACTAGATTTATTTGGAGAATGGTTTATTTGGAGTTATTCAATGATTAGTGGTTTCTTTTGTTTCTTTTGGGTGAAGTAATTAATGATTTATGACTTAACATTCTGAATCAAAGTGTTTAATTATCCTTTGAGTTTTGGGATGTTACAACTTGGTATCAGAGCATTAGGTTTGGGATTCTCTGGATTTTTAGGTGTTAGTTATAGCTAATTGATAGGTTTTAATATTCTTACAATCAGTATTTTAAGGTCCTGAGTACTCTTAGTTGAAGTTAGTTAGTGGAACTAAGTGAAATCCTAAATCATGTGGACTATTTATTTATGATATGTGTTCGTTGGTGTTTCATATACTTGGATGATTCAATTTCTAGAAGAATTTTATGGATTTAATTTTCTGATAAGTATTTTTGAAAAACAATTATTTTATTTTAAGAGTTAAGGATGTTAGTATGGTTTCATAGAACATCAATATTTTACTACAAGTTACTTGTTGGAGTTATGGATTAGAAAATGTGTTAGTCGTGGTTTGTAGGAGATGATTGGATAAGTTGGATTGAAATGGTAATCGTAAATTTTACTTTAAAGTTTGAGGAATTATTATTTTAAGTGTAATATATGCCTAAGTGTTATTGAGTAATATTCCCATGTAAATTTTATAGAGTGAATAATTTACTGAAGATATGATGATTTATTGATGTTCTATAAGTTATAGATAGACTTAGTACTGTCTTATAAAGCTATAACTTCGTAATTATGATTATAAGATCATTTCTTACCTTTGAGATACTTGGTAGTATACAAAAATGAAATTGGTGACATGTACATAATGCCCAAAGTCGATTTATTCAATTTGGATTCTTGTAACGTTGGTGTAGTCTTTGATAAATATTATATTATTGTTTATTTTGATAGAGATAGAAGTTGTATTTCAATTGATTAGTGAATTTGAATTTTCCTTAGTCAATAGTAAGTTATGGATGATGTGTGATTTCTGGTACAAACTTATTATGATGATTATCAACAATTGTGACGAGAGTAAAAAGGAATTCAAAAGTTCCCTTTCTAGATAAAGTGTAATTGCAATCTAGGGTGATACTGCTCGTGAGTTTTTCATGACGTGTTATTTTAGTTATTATAAAGCGTATTCATAGTTTTATGACTAATGGTTGAATCTTTTTTGAGATTCAAATTTATTTCATAGTGTGTGTGTATCTATATAAAAGTTCCATCGACTTTTAAAGGATTTTTATTTATATGTTTGACTCTTTGAAATGTTTTAATGAAATTTGATATATTTGCTTAACCTTTATAAGCTAACATTCGCTTCGATATTACTCATTTCATTATATATATGTAGATATTTCTAAATTCTAATAAAGATTTTTCATAATTATCATTTTGGCACATAGATTTTTCTTGATTAAAAAAAAAGAACTTACCTGTCTTCAAACGATAGTGTCTTCATTTATGTTATGTATTCAAGTTATTACTAAATCATGACTTTCAAAGTACATTATTATTTTATTGATGCGATTTTATTTGTCACCGCATTTAAATTTCAAGATTTATAAAAGTGATCAATTTGGTTTAATTAATTGTGTATTTATTTTGTTTCCATATGATTTGTTTTATTTTGTTACTCCATATAATTTGTTTTATTTTGTTACGACGGTATGAAACTTCTCTGTGACAATGAGAGTTAATTTGTGATATGATAGTCTTTTCATTATCGTGATTTGAAATTTTTGAAATGATTATCTCAATAACAATTTGAGTTCATTATGTTTTAGCTGCAACTTTTTATATACAATAAAATTTGAGTGGTCAGTATATATAACTTTTTGTTGTTGTCTCTAAATTATTTGTATAAAATATTATTGATTATTATTTGAATTCCATATTATATTTTGATAATTATTTGACCGTTATCTTTTTGCAATTTTCTTGATTAGTTTTATATTAACTTTTTTAACTTATAAATTTGTTATACGAAGTGAGACATTCTATATCTTTATGATATTCAAAAAAAAAAATTTATTGATTTGATGTGTTGTATCATATCTTTATATTTCAATTATACTTACGACGATTTTTTTTTCTTTTCGATTTAGGATCATAACTATGAATTTTGGAATGTAATTTTAGAACTACTAATTTGAAACAAGTGAATCGAATATGTTTTGAATTATATTTCTTTTCAACTTATTCTGATTTAATCTTGTGAAGTTTTGCAATATATTTATGTTTGTTATAATAAGTTCACTTTTCAAATTATTTAGCTCCAAAATTTATGGATATATATGATTATTAAACCAGTTTTATTTGAATCGTTTTTATTTAAAATTTCGTAAATTGTTTAATGGTCACTCATTCATTTCACATCAAGATGTGGGATGTGAATATTTCTCGTTCAGTACAAATTAATATGTTTTCTATGTCACATGCTATTTTTAAAATGATATAGATATCATATTCCATTAACTTAAAAATATTGATTTAATTAATTTGTCTCTATAAATTATTTCTTACAAAAAAATTAGAGTTGAGTTGTGGTCAGAATTTTAATCTTTTTGGTAAAATCACTTTTATTTTTGTGGTTTCGTGTAGAATTTCATGTTAGGATTTTTTTTATAAAAGTTTTATAACTAATTTATAATGATTTCTTTAATATGATTTTGTTTTAGTTTTGATGTTAAACCTAATTTTGGTCAAAATTATAAATGACAATTTTTAATTGTGATTAGCTTATTTATATATATATATATATATATATATATATATATATGAGCTAAATTTATAATACAGTTAATCTCAAATCCTTTTTAAGATTTATCAATTGATTTAGACTTCACTCAAGTGTTCATGTTTTAGCCCCCACCAATTTAATCGTTGTGATTGATTAAGTTCTATTCATTTTACTTTATAATATTCTCTTATGTGATTTGAATATTAGATTGTCATTATTTAAGTTCATTGGCCGTACTGATTTGAGATTTTTGAAGGACAATGGACAAATCCAAACTTTTGAAATATATATACTTTGTTTTCGAATCCTATGTTTTTATATATTAAAGTATACATCTTAATGGTTAATTTAAAGTTAGTTTCGCTTTAAAATAATGAGTACGAAATTTATGAGAATTCTTCAAAGTTGATTCTGAGCTGCTGGAATTCCCATGTTTCAGTGAATTTGGAAATTACAAAATTGTTTTGACAAGGTTATTTTTATCCAAAAAAAAATGAAATTTTGTATGGACAAATATTTGTATGTCTAATTTGACTCTAGAAAGTTTCATGATTTTATAAGTTATACTCCAATTATTTTGTATTTTTGAGACATTAAAGGTCTCTACTGAAATATGTCTGATAGATTTGATCAATCTTAAAACGACGATATTCTGAAATATATATATATATATATATATATATTTTTTATGATAAAAGTTTTCCATATTTTTAATGGAGTTTGGACCACATGTCTACTATAAGTGTGTAAATTTTAAGAATGTTTATAATTAAGGAGAATTTTCTCTAAATTGGAGATTTAGTTGTGCTCTATATTGATCCTTGTAGCTTAGTTATGTACGACCCCTAAATAAATAGTCGAGACTCGTAGCATGAAGGATTGTTATAGTTTAATGTGCTAAGTTACAGATGAAATTTATTACTCTAATTTTGATGAGGATTGTTTATTCCTTATGTTGGACTTTGTAGTTGTTATGAGATTTAGTAAGAATGATAAGTTGAACCCGAGATTTATATGCCCGTTTGAGATTTTGGAGAAGCTTGGAGATTTTGCATATAGATCGGCACTTCCACCATTATTAGCTAGAGGTCATAATGTGTTTCATGTGTCTATGCTTCATAAGTACATTTAAATCCGTCAAATATGATTGAACCATTGAGAGGTGGCTTCACCTATTTGAGTGATCATGTATATGAAATTTCGACGATGAAATTCTTTAAGGGGGTAGAAGTTGTAAGACCCAAATTCTGATTTTTAGTTTATTTGTTTCCTTAAGTGTTTAGGTTTTAAAATCACTTTTTGTGTTTGTAATTTATATGGATTTATGGGGGTTAAAGTTTTAAAATACAAATTAGAGTTAAATAGGTGTTTTATTCCTTATATAACTCTTTCTTTTAAATGATTTAATAATATTAAAAACAAAATAGGGATTCTGACTTTGATTAGAAATCCTACCTTTTTTAAAACTCTTATATTTAAGACTCTTGTTTTCTCTTTTACGATCATTGAAAAAAAACTACTTAGAACCCTAAATAAAAGCTTTGAACGGCAAGTGAGAGGAGAAGAAAAAAAAACTCTCATTCTTTTTAACAAGAACTTGTTTTCAAGTAAGAAGAAGCAGTTGTTTTCAAGGTGCGTTTCTTTTTTCTTTATTACGTATACGCTTAGAAGAATCAATATTAGGGTTTTGATTGTGTAGCAACCCTAAAAAACTTATTATAATGATTTCTGAGTTCCTATCTTCCGATATCAATGTATTTATGGCTGACCAATGATTATTACAAAATTTATAGTTAATTTATCTACAATGTTTTTGTGATTTTTGTTTGAGATTTTGAACTGTTGGATATGGCTCGTATTCCCAATGGTTACCAAACGGGATTCAACCAATGTGGAGACTTCCTAGAAACGTGGAATACGTTTGGAAGTATGAGATCGTGTTTGAGGGAGGCTTGAAGACCAAAGAAGAATAGGAAAGCCTTGTTCTTGAAGGAAAATGATTTCTCCTTATAAGAAGACTTGTCATAAATAGGAAATAATATTTATGTGGAACAAGTAATTCTTGTACGTTTAGGAATAGGATTTCCTTTTGTCTTTAACTCCCTCCAACTCATATAAATAGACCATAATAGCTAGGCTATTATATGTGAAGCAAAATAGCAAATATTAGAGAGATCTCAAAGAGAGCATTGGGTGTAATTGGGTTTGGGGTATTAGAGAGAGAATCTTGAGTGAAGTTGTAACAATTTTCTTCATAATTGATTGATCTCTGTCGTCCTGATGGTCGTGGTTTTTTCCCTATTTGGGTGTCCACGTAAAAATCTTGAGTTTGGGTGTTTGGATTCGTGCTTTATTTCTTTCATCTTATTTATTTTCTTTCTTCATTGATATTTTTGTTTGTTTGTGCTATCCGGCAACGCTTCTGCGTAGCGATTATTGCTAAAAACTTGTATCAGAGCCTTGGTTGCCTTTAACGGCTCAACAAACTTATGTCTGGAATGAAGTTTGATATGGAGAAATTCAATGGGAAGATCAACTTTGGCTAGTGGCAAGTTCAAGTCAAATATATGTTAATCCAACTAGGATTACGCAAGACGTTGAAGGGAAAGTCAACCCCTACAAACCCTGACGGCTCTAGAGACTCTGAAAAAGAAACGGCTAGTACTAGTTCTGGAAAACCTGTGGTGAACAATGATGATTGGGAGGATTTAGACGAGAGGGCTGCAAGCGCTATATGATTGTGCCTGGCCAAAAATGTTCTCGCAAATATTCATGGAACATATTAGCCAAAGAACTTTGGGAGATGCTTGAAGAATTGTATCAAGCGAAGAATGTCTGCAACCGGTTCTACCTGAAGGAGCAGTTTCACATGCTACAGATGACTGAGGAAATGAAGGTTTCCGATCATCTGGGAGTGCTTAACGGAATAATTTCATAATTATAGTCGATTGGAGTTAAGATCGATGAGGAAGACAAAAGATTAAGACTCACCTGGTCCCTTCCACTATCCTATGTGCACATGAAGCCAATTTTGATGCATGAGTTCAACCATATGCTTTGGAGATGTGGCAAACAAACTAATCTCTGAGGAACGAAGGCTGAAGAGTGAAGGTAAATCTTCTGATAACTTTGCTCTTTTGGTTGACAGGAAGAAGGGAGGCTCTAAAAGAAAAGTCACTTGTTGGGGATGTGGATAGTCTGGACACATAAGGAAGGATTGTCAAAACAAGAAAACAAGTATGGCTAAGGGCTCCAAAGAGGGGGAACTGGTAATCGCCTCTCTTGAGTATGACGACTACAATGATGCCCTCTAAAGGGGCATAAACATCCTCATGGCATGACCGCTAGTTGCCATGAAAGAGGATGTGTTACTGATAGCAGGTCCACAATTGCACATGGGCATTGGTTAGGAGGTGATGCAAGGTGTGTGGTGGACAAGGATGTCGATGGCTGAACGAACTCCCTGGGAACCTAACGTGAGGAGTTGCACCACAATTTCAGAAAGGTAAATTTCGACATGTGCCGGTGAAATCTTGGGATGGGTGTTCCTAAGTGGTTATACCTCGTGGTGGGTATGTTGATTCTCTGTGATGAGAGTCGTAGCTGTGGACGAAGATTTGGGAATTCTCGCAATAAGGGAGGAGCGTTGGATATGGCTCGTATTCCCAATGGTTATCGAAGGGGATTTAACTAATGCGGAGCCTTTCTAGAAACGTGGAATACGTTTGGAAGTAGGAGATCGTGTTTGAGGGAGGCTTGAAGACCAAAGAAGAACAGGAAAGTCTTGTTATTGAAGGAAAATGATTTCTCCTCATAAGAAGACTTGTCATAAATAGAAAATAGTATTTATGTAGAACAAGTAATTCTTGTACATTTAGGAATAGGATTTCTTTTTGTCTTTAACTTCGTGTAACTAATATAAATAGACCATAATAGCTAGGCTATATGTGTGGAGCAAAACAGCAAATATTATAGAGATCTCAAAGAGAGCATTGGGTGTAATTGGGTTTGGGGTATTAGAGAGAGAATCTTGAGTGAAGATGTAACAATTTTATTCATGATGGATTGATCTATGTCGTCCTGATGGCCATGGTTTTTTTCCTATTTGGGTTTCCACGTAAAAATCTTGTGTTTGTGTCTTTGGATTCGTGCTTTATTTCTTTCATCTTATTTATTTTCTTTCTTCATTGATATTGTTGTTTGTTTGTGCTATCCGGCAATGCTTCTGTGTAGCGATTATTGCTAACATGAACTATACTACCTAAGGGTTCCAAAGAAATTTGTTTCGTTTCAAAATAATAAGTATTGTATTTTTTATGAATTTTTGAGTTTGAAACCATATTGCTGAAAATATCAGTTTTTGTAACTTGGTCTAAATTAGAATATATTTTTCGCCATGTTATACTTGTTTAAAACTTTTAAAATTAGGCACATATGTTTAACAACAGGTTAAAAGGATTTCAAAATTTATTTCAATATTTTTAGGGTTTTTTTAAATTAGTTATGAGTTTTAGACAGATTCTGTCGAGTACTACAATCTGTCGAGTATTAGACAGATTCTAGTAACCAAAAGTATAAATATTTTAAAAGTAGTTATTTCAATTATTTCACTTTGAAACCCTTATTTTCAAACCTAGTATATTTACGTTTTAGTGAAGATTTCATGTCAATTTAAGTTTTTTACAATTTTTAAAAATTCAAATGGCGAGTAGTCTTCGGGACTGCCTATTATCAGACAACCGTGAATACAACGAAATTTAAAATATTTTAAGGTATTTATTGATTTTATTAAATTCTGAAATTGTTTATGTCAATATACATGTTTAAGTAAGATGTGTTTGCAAAGTTTTAGAAATTTCCAATGTGTAGGTAATAAATTAAAAATCTTACATTAGACACTACTCTGTTTTCAAAAAACAACACTGGTTAGTTCTAGTACTAGGATTGCGGTTTGTGAAGCGATATGTCAGACCTTATTCCAGTCCTAGATATGAATTAGACTTTTATTTTCGTATAATTATGTGATTTTAGGGTACAGATTGGATTGTTAGCTTCGTGATCGATTGCCTTTATGTGGTTTGCTAAGAGGTAAGTATGTTTTTGCATAATATGTAGTTGCAGATATGTTTTTCTTGGGAAACAAATTTATTTATCTTATTATTATGTTCTGAAATATTTTAATTTATATATATATATATGTGTGTGTGTGTGTGTGTGTGTGTGTGTGTGTGTGTAAATAATCGTTTCCTACGTATGTAATCGATCTTTACTTAACATATTCTTACCCAATTCTTTTTAAATGAGTTTTGCCTTTACTTGAACTTTATGTTAAAAGCTTATATATAAATTTGGCCGTTTATGCCTTTGTAATGCAAATGTATTGTTATGTTTTTGAAAGTAATGTTTTAGCTCAACGTCAGTAGTAAATGAAATGTGAAATAAAATGTAATGAAATGTTGATCACCGGTGATAATATAAATGCGGAGCGCGCGACAAACGAAATGTTATGATTCTGGTCTTGTACCAATTTCTGAAATGTAAATGGCCGGGTCACTGGGGGTATTGGTGACACTACTTGACTTGACCTTATTTTTATAAAATGTTATTAATCGTTATCGTATGCTAAAAATGTTAATTTTGTAAGTTTTACTTGTATTTTAAAATGTTACTTTTGCAAATTTACTTGTATTTGAAAATGTTACTTTTACAAATTTACTTCTAAAACTGTTACTTTTGTAAGTTTAATTGTATCTGATTATTTGAAAATCTACATACTCTTTAAATGTTATTATAAATTTCATAAATGTTTTCGGTTACGTATTATGCAATACTTATTGAGTTGACAGCTCACCCCTTGTCATTTAACATTTTGCAGACTAAGTATCTTAGAAGCTGACCGCTAGGGCAATAGACTTTCAGGAGTTGGAAGTTATTGAGATTTTATGTAATATTTTTCTTTGTTTTGTTAATTCGAATTTGAGTCTAGGTGTTCGGCATTTTTTAATTTCCTTTAGTGTGTTTTGAACTTTATTATTGGATTTATTTGGAGAATGGTTTATTTGGAGTTATTCAATGATTACTGGTTTCTTTTGGGTGAAGTAATTAATGATTTATTACTTAACATTCTGAATCAAAGTGTTTAATTACTCTTTGAGTTTTGGGGTGTTACAATAATCATATCATTTAATTAATTGTCTGAATAAAATTCTTGTTACTTTCGTAACATAATTAATTGGACCATCCAATTAATTAACCGAGACCTTTGTTACCATCAATGTTCCAGGCTAGCAAGGGGACCTAATGGACTCACAGTCTTGAGCTTTAATAATCCTTAGAAAAATTAAATAAACTCTTTAATTAATATTTCATGATTATTAATCTCGGAGTTACTCCACTAAAAACACAAGGATGTACTCTCGTAACTATAGATGTTTTTACACAAACCAAAAACTTAGTGTCCATCGATATAGCTATTACATATGGACATATGGTATGATCATCTACAAGTAGTTCATAATTAGAGCTGGGTCATAAAGTCCGTTATACCCCTCTAATTATATATTTTCCATTAAGTACCATTGATTCTCTAATGAACAATTATATCCATCATTCCTTTACGAATGAAGGAGAGCGCTCTTAATTGTTCAAACCCCTAATCAACCCTTAAGGGCACTACTTCTCGCAAGAAGGAGTAGATTCCACTATTGTGTACAGACCTTCATAGCCACAAGCCAAATTGCGATTCCAAGATACGGAGAAATTGATTGGGAATGCTAGTCCGATCTCACCCATGGTATATCAAAAACCACGATCTAACCTAAAGGAGTCAATAAAACACTCAGGATTAAGATCATCCATATACAGCCATCATTTGTCGATATATATATATATATATATATATGAATCTCCCCATGTAACGAATATAGGTGAGAGATTCATATAGATCGAGGCCCAGTCATATATGATCACATCATATAAGGTGCCCTCATTCTCATATCACTATATGAGTAATCTAGGATAAGACCACCGTACATTACGGAATGGACCGTAGTTGTAGATTAACCACAAATAAAGTACCCAACTTTATTTGCTCTCTACAGACTCTTTAGATTGCACGTCTCAAACTGTATTCCTCTGTATATGACACTTATATACTCAGTTTGAGATTAAATCCGGCAATCTTGGATGTTTAGCACACATGATATAAAAGTATGAGACATATAAATTGAATGAAGAAACTGCTTCTTTTATTTATAATTTATCATCATTTACAAAATACAAGTTTTAGGGCAAAAACCTTAATAGGAACATCATGGAAAGCATAATGTAAAGTTATTGGCACATCATGGAAATCATCATCGTAGGTCATGGAAAGCATAATGTAAAGTCATGGGCACATCATGGAAATCATAATGTAAAGTCATGGGCACATCATGGAAATCGTCATGGAAAGTCATGGAAAACATGAGCACATCATGGAAAGCATAATATAAAGTCATGGGCACATCAAGGAAAGCATAATGTAAAGTCATGGGCACATCATGGAAAGCATAATGTAAAGTCATGGAAAATGAATTCAAGCCTGGCAGCCATGTCAAAGGAAATCAAGGAAGGTCATGGAAAAGCATGGACCCCAAAGTGATGGGCACATCATGGAAAGCATCATGGACACATCATGGAAAGTCATGGACAGTCATGGCACATATGGAAAGTCATGGCATATGAATTCAAGGCTGGTAGGTCTGTCATGATAATTCAAGACTGGGAAATCATGGGAAATCAGGAAAGTTGTTTATCTCATTAGTGGAAATTAGGGGAAATCATGGATGCTTGGAAAAGGTCATGGAAATTCGCTGCATACCATGGAAATCATGGAGACTACTCTTGGCAAATCATGGAAAATTTGACAAAACATGGTAAATCAAGACCCAAATGGGCAAGTAACGGAAAATGTCACTGACGTCTTTCATAATATCATGTACCAGACCACTTATATAAGCAAATTGATATCCCAAACCCAGTGTATAACTCGACAGACTAATCTAGGAAGAACATTTATTAATTAGGTAAGCTGTTCAGATGGAAAAAAAATCTAGATTTCCACAAAAACCCTAAATACATTAGGATTACCATAACAGAAAAAAGGGAAAACAATAGTCCAACTATAGAGGACATTAGTCCTTTATATTCAAATCAAATGTTAGGGAAATAATAAGGAATCAAAATTTAGGCCCCAATCTTTACAATTGAGGTGGGATAACATTGCACAATGGACACGAATTGGAGGGAAAATTACGTAGTGTTATATACCAAAAACAATAAATCTGCCAAAAAGGCGTGTTTTATAACAAAATCATTGTCCGGATTCAAAAATTCCCTTCGGCTTCCGTATACATATACATAAGGCGACCCCAAATAAGAAAGATAATGGAATCCATCGTGTCGATCAAGAAGACATAGCTAATTCGATCCTACATTGACTTCTTCGTATTCGAAGTCGGCATTGAATGCCTACTCAATCATAACTCGAAAACATCTTCTTCTACTGCATGCGGGAACATATATTGTCAAAGAGCACCTTGTCTTTTACGGAGTCCAAAAGTTCACCGTTTCTGCACTATATCCACACACTGTTTTTTGGTTTTCCCGTTTTCCCTTTTCAAGGATTTGTTACAGGTGAGAATCCATTAAACAGGGGTATTTTAGTCCTTTAGGAGAGTTCTTCCTGTCAGAACAAAGTACTGAATCAGGGGTATAATTGTAAGATCGGGTTTTCAAATACAATGAATTGGTCACAATTAGTATTTTAATAATTTCTGGCTAAAAGTGGTTTTTGCATCTTTAAAGTGGCTATGTATGAAAACACCCCTATATTTTTTTACTTAACAAATGATATTTAATCATGTCTGTTTCAAGCAATTCTATAGATTAGTTTGCAGGAATCCTGATTTTAGTGTTGCAAAGGAAGATTTTGCTATTGGGTCTTACTTGGAACACCAGATGCAAGACAAATCGGTTGCAAGAAGAGATTGACCAAAAGTGAATCAAGTTGCTGCTTTGAGGAAACAATTAGGTGAGACTCTTAAGTTCAATTCGAAGTTATGAAAAAAATGTACAGTAATTTGAAAAGAAATTGTGAAATGGATTATGGAGGAGAGGTGGAGGTGATTTTTTTAGAATTATTATTAGATTTTTATAATTGATTTTTTATTATATAATTGATATTTTAATTTTTAGTTTTTATGTTAATTTATATTAGATAAAAAGACTAAAATGCCCTTTGACCATTAAGTTTGACTAACAGAAACCTAATAGAGGGACTAATTTGGTACTTGTGAAAAAGTTTAGGATCTATTTGGTTACTTTTATTAAAGTAGGGAAGTATTTGGAATTTAAAAAAAAAAAAGTTCAGGACCTAAATGGTAATCACCTAAAATTTTATTATATTTTTTAGAGATTAGTAATTTATGGAGGTTTACCGTAAATGTATACATGAACTTTTTTGGTAAGTAGACGAAAATAAGATAACATGAAGGGGTGTGCATTTTCAGTTTCGTTATGGTTGAAATTAAATGTCAAACCACACCATACCAAAATGTATAGATTTGGTTGTATTTCTACCCAAACCAAATCAATGTGATTTACCAAACCAATTCAAATTAAACAAAAAAAATCGCATAATCAGTTGATTTGAATAGATTTATCGGTTAAGATTGAATATTATAAAAAAGTTATTTAAATATAAAAATATAAACATAGGTTTTATTTAATTATTATGAAAATTAAGAAAAATATAACTATCATAACTGTCAAAACATAGGAAAAAAAGAGCTTAAATCAGATAAAAAAATCATATTGTAAAAACTAAAAGCACCAGAAAAGAGTATTATATTTTATTAATTAAAAAAATATAAGAGAGAGAGAAATAGAGAGAGAGAGAGAGAGAGAGAGGGGTACAATATCTGATGGTTGATGACAATGAATAAGAATGGAGATTCTAAAAAAAAAACTTATATTTGTGATTTCTTGGTATAAAAGTTGTCGTAAATTAATCTAGGGTAACACAACAAAATAAATTTAAAATATATATATATATATATATAAATAAAAGTTATAAAATCCTGGGGAAACGTAAACCTATATTACAAGGAAACATTTCTAATTTCTTTAAAAAGCAATGAATTTCCGTTGAAGCCTTGTTTATTTTCAAAATATCGAGGATATTTTCTAAATCAGCACTATGTATCACTATATCAGCAAGGAAAATATAACTAGAATAATTCCCATGAACACAATTAACACATTGTTTGCTACAAAACATAAAAAGATTTGGTTATGAGTATGACGGAAATATGAGTGCCAACAAGTAAATAAATAAAACAAAAGTCTTACATTTGATGAATTCTCCCCCTACTCTAAACTAGAATTGAAATGCCTTTTGCATTTATCTTTTTTGTTCCAAAAGCCCTTTTCGCCTTTGAAGAATTATGAAACAAGTCTTCTTCTTAAATCTTAATCATCAATGGATGGCCGTGTATTATTGGGCAGTCTCTGGCCATGAACAAATGAACTGAAAAGATGCAAAGCTCTTGATGGCTGTGCATACGGTACCATATGAGCAGCACCCCTTACTGTTATAAAACTCAATATATTTCCATATTCAGTGGCCCAACCTCCCACCTATAACAAACACTTAGTTAACCAAACACATGAAATAAATCAAAATGAAATTAATGAATGGATGTTTCAACTTTCGAGTACCTGGCCTTTGTGAAACCAAGTTCCATACGGGACAGTAACCTTCATGTTTAGATCATGTGCTAGTTCACGGATCAGTGTCCGGGACCCCAGCAGAGGAACAACAGAATCTTGATCACCACTACAGTTAATTCAAAATTATAAATCATAACATCGTTAACAATTGATTGACGAAAAGGTAAGTTAGCTACATACGTTTATACACTAGATCTTACCTAAACACCCAAACAGGTATCTTGTTTTTGACTATTCTTTTGAGCAAGGGAAGCATGTTCATGTTACCATCAGTGTCACTGTAATTTAAAACACTGCCCAATACACCATATCGGAAAGATAAGTAAAAACATGTAGTCATAAATTGAACAACTTATTGAAAGAATCGGAGATATCTTACCCACTGCACATTGACCAGCGATAAGGTAAATTAGTACGATTAGCATGGAGAGCCTTCTGAACCTCAGGAAGGTTGAAATAGACTTGTCTTTCGTAGGTCATACACACATCAATTCCAACGCTTACCTTAGTAGCCTGTATATATATATATATATATATATATAAAACAATGTTAAGAATTAAGAATCGATTTAGCAATAGAATAAGACACAAAGAAGGCATGTAGAGGAGAAGAGTGTATACCATTTTCCGCAACCGGAGCTCTTGTTCTACTATAGATGGATAACAAACATCAAGGATGACATCATAATTGTTTATATAATCACCAACGATGATGTTTGCTTGACTTATGGCATCGTTGCATGGATTTGATACATTGTGAGGACTAGCAAAGACATAATCATCAAAATCGCAATTGTTCATAATGGTGAGACCAACTTCATCAGAAATCATTCCATGAGACCAAAAGAATTCATATGTTGCTGGAACATCTCGCTCAAGTCTGAGAAGTGGGTTTCCAATCTGTTGAGAGTAAAAACAAGTAAACGGAGTAAATGAAAGCATAAAAACAACCATGAAATGACAAAGAGCATAGGGATAAAATAGATTTTCTTACAGCAACTCCTTTGATATTGAACTTGAAACCAGTTGAACGTGCATTATGGTCCAGCAGAACATCTGCCAACTGTGGTATGTAGTGACCTGGTAAATACATTCAAACAGCAAACGGGAATTGTGTTAATACATTTGATTTTTACAATATGATTGGAATTTCTAATCGATATAGTCTATTTTTGCTTCTCATTTTAATAATTATATTTTGAAAATATCATAGATTTGGGGCACTAAAACAAATTTCGCCCTGAACAGTTATTTTTAAACTAGAATATATACTGTCTAGTACTATTTGTCACACCTGCATAGCTTTCCCCAGTAAGAAACAATTCTCTTGATTTGAGCTCTGGGAACTTCTCAAACCATTTCAACATGAATGTGCACATATCCATGGCTGCCACAAAAAAGGAATTGAGCTTCGAACGGTCCATATTGGACAGCAAGCAGAAAAAAAAAAAAAAAGAAGTTCAGTTGATTAATTTAAATGTATGTATGTTTCATTTTACCTGTGGAGGCATCCCCGCAAGTATAATCGGAAGTTGTATTTGAGTATGACCATCCAACTCCAACAGGAGACTCAATGAAGAGGAGATTTGATGCTACAAAATAATAATAAACAATGAAAACAATAAGCATAAATTGACAAATAATTAGCAGATGCTAGTGTTATACCTTTATTCCATGACATTTTGTTTCTTCGAAGGCCTCGACCATCGCCTCTCGGATAAAATGGACCCAATTCTGTAAACGCACCTCCACCCACGGAGGAACAACCTGGGCCTGAATGTCAATGTTCAGAATTCAGATGTTAATGTCAATTTGATTTTTGATGATTTTCACTTGAGAAAAGTACAAGGCATTATAGAGGTTAGAATATATGAATCTTGGCATATGCATTACACAGAAAAACACTAATTTAAGACAACTGAATTAGTTTGAAGATTAAACTAAAAGACTGAATATATGATTATGATTTATGAACAAAGCTTTAAACAATATGAATTCTCAATTTGGAAAAGAAAACAAAACAGATGGAACACATTAAGTAGCTTATTAGACAAAAACATTCAAAAGTTAAATCAGAAATCACTTGACATAAAAGCAGCAGAGCAGACTGAAAAAGGAAGACAAAGACAACCAACCTCCATTGAGCCAGAGAGTGAGGGGTTTCTTGTGAGGGTCTACTTCAGACTCAACAAAGTAGTAAAACAAGCTCTTTCCATTGTTGACATCCACGTCAACATACCCAGCAAACTGCTTGAAACCGACCTTGGGTTGACCAGGTAACGAAGTCACCAGATCCTCAACTGGGTACCCCTCCACAGCAACCAACAACCACCAAACCACTGCAATGAAGTACCCACCAAACACCAACTTACCCATTTCAAGATCCCTCAAAAAAAAAAAGCTAACTTCTTTATCTATACACACACAATTGTACCCACGAATATTTATTACATTTACAAACAGAATGAATATTTAATGATGAATAAGACTGAAAGAAAAATAATATTAATATTAATGATAATGATGATAATATATCATGTATATCTTTATCAAACAAATTTTGTTACACTAGTCACGTGAATTCTGGAAAAAGATAGGGATATAGGGATATAACTGTATACAGAATATTTAATATTTAATATTTAAAGCAAAGATGTGAGAGAGAGAGAGAGAATTCTCATGAGTACGTTTAAGAAGCCGGTGTGTACACAGCTAAGGGAGGTAAATTTAACAGAGCTGAGAGAGTTCAGTCTTCACTGGGTTTAGTAGATACAAAAAACGAGTGAAGATCTGACAAATTAATAAGTCAAACAATGAGTTAAACATAAACATACGGTTGGCATCTTCTTCCAACCTCTATATAATAAGTCAAACAAGAAAAATAAATATTTATGATAATGAATTAATGATATCAAATATCTTCTTTGGCAATAGGCATACTTCTATTATTATATGGCCACTCGCGAATGGAGATGGTGCAGTGCACAGACCAATCAGTGAAGTCATACAAATTGAAGGCTTCAATCGATAGAATTGAATCTACAAACTTAAATTAAAGGGAAATTGCAATAAAATACCCTGACATTTAATATGGCCACTCGCGAATGGAGATAGTACAGTGCACAGACCAATCAGTGAAGTTATACAAATTGAAGGCTTCAATCGATAGAATAGAATCTACAAACTTAAATTAAAGGGAAACTTGCAATAAAATACCCTGACATTTAATAAAACTACAATCAGAATACACTTTGCCATAATTACAGGAAAATACCATTGACTAACTCTTTCACCGTTATAATTAATGAATTTTATATTGACAGAAGGGAAAGACTATCTATTTCTTTTTTTTTTAATTATATAATAAAAAAAATGTCAAATACAATTCTAGTTTACAATCTTCTTTTAAAAAAATTGTAAAAGAGAAAAAAAATTAAGGCAAGACTAGGTTATCAGATCTCATCATCACCATCATCAAGGTCCGGTGATGATGAAAGAATTTATTTTAGAAAATAATAATAATTAAATCTTGTCTTGGGAGATCTAGGTTCTTCCATCATCATTCATTGAAGAAAAAAAATAAAAAATCTTTTTTAGTGAACCCAAAACTCCGATTTCTTATTCTTCAATTATTCACTTCAATTTTTTTTCTCAAACACTATCATTAACATCAACATCAAACATCAAAAACTCAAAATCTCCATTGGAGATCTCCACCCACCGAACTTCTCACTACCACCGCCCCGTCCCTCCACACACCTCCGCCTACAACACCTCCTTCTATCCATCTCCCGTTGATCGTTGTCTCTCATGGCGAGCTTCGATGTTCTCTAAAGAGAGATTGGTTTTGACTTCCTTGACGGAGATATGTTTATTTCCTCCATCGGAGACCGGAGATATATCTCTAGATTTGGAGGAGATATCAAGTATTTTTTTTTAAAAAATCGATCTTTCTGTACTAAACGATTTTTTTTCTAAATAATTGAGTGATGTGGAATTTTTTCATTGGACAATATAAATTTGTTTTATTAACACTTAGGGGTAATTTAGACATTTCGTTACATATGGCCGGTCAACTGTTAGCTAGCTAACGGTCAAAAGGTTAGTCAAGGGTATTTTCATGTAATTATTACAGAAGTGTGATCTGATTGCACTTTTAGTAAATGTCAAGGTACTTTATTGCAATTTTCCCTAAATTAAAACAGTTTTAGGGTGCGTTTTATACACCGGATAGGATTGAACTAATTTGAAGAGATAAGATTGGATTAGATTATATTGGATTAATTATAATATTTCTCATGTTTGGTGCAATATGGGATTGGACTAAAAATAGTCCATTGATATGTTTGGTATGTGATGAGATTTGGATGAAAATATTGTCCAATCTCTTTTAACTCCACTCATCGAACTCCACTCATCAAATATCTTTTTTAACTCCACTCATCTCTCCTCTCACATGACTCATTAGACTCCCTTTCTCTCCTTAACCCTCGTCTCATCCTCTCCTCTTTTCACTCCTATGTTACGGTGACGAATCAGACTCATCTCTTTCTCTCCATCTCTTCCTCTCCTCTCTTCTATCCTTCGTCAATGTTTGAGAGCGAAAGCAGTGGTGGGCTGATTATTGGAATAAGGAGATGCGGACGGTGAAAGCAACGCAATGGCAACGGCGACTACAATGATTGGTTACCGGCGAAGCTTTCCAGGTCGGTGGTGATGGGTTATGTGATCGGGTTTGTTTGAACATGATGATTGTGGGATTTTTTTGTATTGGGTTTGATTTTATTTTGGATGAAATCAGTGTTTGTTTGTTTTGGTTATTGTATGAATTGGGTGGAAGATCTTGTTTCTTTTGTGGTTGATGATGGAGTTGGCCGGTGAAGGAGATGAATAGGAGATGGGAAAAATAATCTCGTCCAATTGGAGAGGATTAATTTATCCTACTCTAACGGGATAAAAACGAGTTGGGATAAAAATAGTCCAAACTGCTTGGACTCGCCAAACACGGATTAAACTATTTTTAGTCTGATCACAGTCCCATCCTATGTAACAAACACAACCTTACTATACACAAGAATCCGCCCGAAGAAGGCCTCGTTGCAAATCTAAACACGCGCTTGATCCAAGTGTGGAACCCACATCCATACGCACGCGCGCTCATGAAATTGACTGCACATGAAAAGCTATCTTTGACTACTGGTGTGTATTATATTCAAAACAATTTCGGGCCCACCAAAATTAGAATTTAGTTATTATTATTATTATTTAGAATTAGAATGTGATTGCTAAAAAATAAGTACATGTTTAGGGATGATAATGGGGCGGGTTCGGGGCGGGGAGCTCTTTCCGCACCCTGTCCAATTTATTTTTTGAAAACTCATCCTTTCATAAAATCCCATGATAGATGGAGCGGGGCGGGGTACGTTTTCCCCATCCTCACCCAATTTAACCCATTTAACAAAATTATTTATTAAAATCTTGTCAAAAAATAATATTTATTAAAATAATAAATATATAAACTAATGAATATGATATAATATATAAAGTAATTCTAAAAAATAAATTGAAAATCATCGTATAAACATAAATCTCAAAACTAAAAAAATAAATTCAATCATTTTAAAACAAAAAATTGAACTAAATAATAAAAAAAATAAGTATTATATTTTAAGCTGGATGGGGCGAGGCGGGGATTATAAAACTCATTCCCGTCCTATATCCATTGTAGGTTTTACTATCCATCATCATCCCCGTCCCATTCCTACCGAATTGAAACCCATCTCCACCCCATAAGTGCGGGTCCCCACGGGTCCCCGTGCCCGAGGGTTATTTTGTCATCCATATACATATTTTAAATCATTTATTTCACTTGAATATTTGGCATTATTGAAAATATATTTCAGTAGTTCAACAAATTATAATTGTAAAATTTTTTGTTTTTTTGAAATATGACACCATCCAACCAACTCGTTAGATTATATTCACAATACCAAGTTTGAACCTTGTTGGTGGAGCTTTATTTTAATATTTCCAACCACTAAGACAAGAGACCATTTAATAATTGCAAAGTTTGATACCATTAATTAAACAAATTAAGCTTATAAATAATTTAAGGTGTATAATAGAATGAATGTATGTAATGTAAATAGTAATATTATTTAATTAACGAAGCATTCTATTATAAACCGGTGCACTAATGCTCTTGTTTATTGTTTTATGTGATCGTATGTGAGTTGTATATGACTGTGTCAAACGAAGCATTATCACAATGGAAGCACATATGCATTAATGAAAACCCCTTAATTAAGTTATTTAGTCCCATGCTTGCTCAGTCCGACACCTTCGGATAACAAGTGTTAATCTCAACAAACAAATGTTTACTTAATCTGACACCTTCATATAGCAAAACTTTCACTCAACAAAGAGAATAATATGGTCTAAGTGCACAACGCAACATGAACATAATAATGTAGAACGTAGTACCAAGCTAACTACAAGTACTAGACAAATAAAGTTCTAAGCAAAGAACCTGGTCATTATTTACAAACTGTTGGAAATTTTATTTAAAATTTCAATATACAATAATTGTATTTTATTAATTTTAAAAGTTGTATCCTATTTTACTAAATGATTGTTTTATGTGAGCAATTATATGACCTTTATGACGGTTTTATTACAATAAATAATTTACCATTATTCAAATTAATGGTATTGTTAATTATGATATTAATGTGCAACGGTCGGACTTTTAATTATAAATAGAGCATTCGAAATCATTTTATAGGAGAACTTGGAGAATACACCGAATCCCTTCAAAAACTACCAATAGGAATGTGTATATTTTCTAGTTGTTCTAGAATACTGTATTGGGAGTACACCTTTACAGTATTAACAGGATATTGAATGCTGGAGGTCAGAACGTCGTTTACCTGATTGCATCAGGATATTGTCCTAGAGGGGCGCAATCTGATCTTAAGTACAGTGTTTTAGCACTCATTGACCTTGTCTGATTTTCCAAACATCCATCTAATTCTCAAAATTTTCAAACAATTTTAAGATAAAATTTTTGCAATGGATATTGATGTTTATTACGAATTCATGGAATAGTACATTTTATACGAAGTTAAGTATTTCTTATTTGTTATTTGAGATTGATATTTAACTTTCTCTTGGTATGTATAGTTTTATTGTTCACATGGTAACTTCCAACAATTCGTAATAAAATGAGGCTATATGTTAGTTGAAAAATATCATGACAAATATGAACTAGAAGCATACTTTTATGTTCTTGGTGATTTTATTATTAGCCTCAAATTTATATATTATTGATCAAATATGTGGTATTTGGTTGACATGTGTACATTTAAATCAAGGGAAACTAGTATTTTAGTCCCTGGAGTTTGCCATAATCTGCGTTTAATTCACGATTTTTTGGTATTATAATTTTTAGCCATCCTTTCTCTGACAATACGTATTGTAGTCCCTACCATCCAATTATGTTAGGATTCCATCAAGTTAATATGGGTCAACGAGGGTAAAAAGGTAAAATAACATCAGATGTTCTAGAATCTTATATAACCAAAGGGCATAATGGTAATTTACAAATTAATTTTAAAAAAACAAATAAATTTTATTAAATTAAATAATAATTATTATTATTATCAAAAAATTAAATAATAATTAAATTTTAAAATAATTAAATAATATTAAAATAAAGGTTAAATTCATTTTAGTCCCTCTAGTTTGACCTAATACACAAACTAGTCCCCCGGTTTTCAGTATTATGTTGACATGTCCTTTTAGTTTCCAAAAATCTATATTTTAGTCCATGCCGTCCAATTCCGTTAGGGTTTCTCAAAATTTCGTTAGGTCAACAAGGGTAAAAGGGTAAAACAATATAAGAGGTTCTAGAATCTTATCAGACCAAAGGGTAAAAATGGTATTTTACAAATTAATAAAAAATGAACGGTGGACCTAATAAAAAAACAAAAAAAAATTTTAAAAATAAAACCATATCAAACCCACACCACCATTTCCATTAGTTTTCCAGAAATCCAACCACCCCAAATCCAACACCCACCACCAAATCAAACCCATCAAAAAACAAAAAACATCTTAAATAAATTAAGTTTTTTAAAAAAAAAATAAATCTTCATCTGATTTTTTCATCTCACTCTTCACAAATCTCTCTCTCTCTCTCTCTCTCTCTCTCTCTGAACACTCAAAAAATCCTCAAACTCAAACCCAGATCAAAAAAATAAAGTATTCAAATCAAACTCTAAACCTAATCAACACCTCAACATTCAAAAAATCCCCAAAACTCAACCCAGATCCATCTCAACAATCAACCTCTCTTCTTTTTCTCTTTTTTCTCGATCACTCTCAAATCCATCTCTCTTCTTTCTCGATCTCTCTCCCTTATTTCTCGATCTATCTCTGATACATCTCACGAACTCTAGCCGGCCACCATGAAACCTAGGATTCGTGGTGACTTTGTAGTGGTGGGAAAGGTTTTTGGGTTGGATTTTGGTGGTGTGAGGGGGTTTCTGGGTCTGTTCGTGGTGGGTGGTGGTTGGGGGTTTTTGGCTTCGGCGGCAATCGAGAGATGAGTGTTGAGGTTTATGCCCTAAAGATGTAATTTGTAAATGGATTATGAAATAAATAAAAAGAAAAGTTCAATTCATTCTTATTGTGTTATTTATTTTATAACTTGTGCATATATTAACATCTTAGATTGCCGGATGTAATCTCATACTGTGTATATGAGTGTCATATACGGATAGATACAGTAAGAGACGTGCAATCTAAAGAGTCCATGTATAGCAAATAAAGCTGAGTACTTTATTTGTGGTTAATCTATAGCTGCGGTCCATTCTGTAATGTACGGTGATTATATTCTGAATCATTGATATGAGATATGGGAATTGAGACACCTTGTATGATGTGATCATATAGGACCTAGCCATGATCTATATGAATCTCTCACCAAGATCCGTTTACTGATGAGATTCATATATATATCAACTAATGATGGCTCTATATGGGTGATCTTAATCTTGAGTGTCTTATCGACTCTTTCAGGTTAGATCGTGGTCTTTGATATACTATGGGTAAGGTCGGATGCGGTTCCTGATCAATATGCTCCATATGTTGGGATTATGGTTTGGCTTGTGGCTGGGAAGATATGTAAATCCACTCATTCTTGTGAGAAGTAGATGGTAGTTCTCTTAAGGGTTGATTCGGGGCTTGGAAAATATGACTGCTCTCTTAATTCAGCGAGGAAATATAATTTATTGTCCATTAGAGAATCAATGGTACTTAAAGGATTTATGTAATTAGAGGGGTATAACGAACATTATGACCCAGCTCTAATTATGAACTACTGTGGAGGATCACACCATGTGTAATAGCTATATCGATAGACACCGAGTTGTATTAGTTTGTGTAAAAACGTCTGCAGTTGAGAGAGTACAGCTTCGGGTTTTTAGTGGAATAACACCGGAGTTAATAATCAAGGAATATTAATTAAAGAGTTTAATTAATAATTCCAAGGATTATTGGAGCTCAAAATACTGTGGGTTCATTAGGTCCCCTTACTAGCCCGATCGATTTAGGTAACAAGGGTAACAGATAATTAATTGGACAGTTCAATTAATTGTGTTACGAAAGTGACACGTATCAAGAGTTGATTCAGTAATTATGTTATTCAATTGATTAAAATGACACTTATGACAATTAAATAATAAGATTATTTAATGATGTAATTAGTCATATACGGAGGGTTTCATTTGTTAGTTATTATGAATAGTGAGATAATGAGATTATCTCATTTATTAAATAAAATAAATTGAAATATATTTGAATTTAAATTGTTTAAATTTAAATATATATAATATTTTTTTTGATAAATAAAATATAAATTTTATTTTAAAAGATAAAGTAATATTATTTGAAAAAGATATAAAAGAGTTTTATATTTGTTTTTGAAGAAAAAAAACCAGATATACATGCACATATATTAGTATTTGTATTTGATACAAATCTTGTGCACGTGAATCAATTTAACAAAAAGAGAAACAAAAGAGAAAAAGGGCATGAAAGTGCGTGAGAAAAAAAACAAAAGAGAAAAAGCGGGTGGTGCAGGCGTGCATCATTAAAAACAAATGAACAAAAATATTTAATTTTTTTAAATAAATTTTTTCTTTTATAAAATTAGAATTGTTCTAGTTATTTTTCCCATAGTAGAAAATGTTTCTTCTTATTTTCTCTATATCCTTCTAAGTTCCTGAGTATATGACGCGCCCACAAGCGGTTACTAGTTCCGGAAATAGTTAGGAAGATCGGTGGTACATACTTGGAGCATATCGTAAAGTGAAGGAGCATCCAAACATTAGTAAGGTTCTAATTTTTTTATATTGATTATAATTTCCTGAGTTTACATATGTGTGTATTATTGGTACAATTTGGAAATGTGTCATGTTAGCATAAACGCCGTGTAGCATGGAAACAATAAGTAACGTGTCAGCAAATGAAGATTAAATTAAGTCAAACTTAAGATGACCAGTAAATAACCTTACAATGTTGATCAAAGTTACTAAGATGATCGGGTTGGAAATAACCCGATCGAGGTAATTAGATTGATCATGTTAGTAAGAACCGATCAGGAAATCCTAAGATGGTCGGATAAACCCAATTGATCGGGTTTTAGTTAGCCGATCGGGTATAGATCCCTGGTCAGGGGTTAAAAAGATTTGGTCGGGTTTGAGAGATGGCCGTTAAGTGACACGAGGACAATTTCCAGATGCTCTCGGATGTTTGATATGCAGATAACGAGCAATTCAATACAATCACGACTAAAACACGCAAAAGAAGACTCTTATTCAAATAAGGTATCAAGAAGCATACTTTGATAAGGAAACTGATTTCCTTAAAGATATCAGAATTTAAAATAAGAAAGAAGATGAATACGACTTAGATAAGTCGGAGTTAATTGTATTATGTAAAAACACTACCATTCTATTACTTGTACACCAAGAATAGGATCTGTGGACATATAAATAGATCCTAAAAGCATCTAAGAAAGGATTAGCGAATCATTAGATATTCAAGAGAGCAAGTAAGGCTGAGTGTGTAATCGTGTTATACATAGTGAATTCTTCTCTCGCCGTCACCGGCAACCGTGGATGTTTCCTCACCTTGAGGTTTTACCACGTAAATTCTTGCTTTCACAATTTCTTTCACTCTTTTCAATTTATTACATAATCACCAACTTTGCATATTTTGTGTGACGAGTGATCAACTTCACGTAGTCCGGAAATCACCATCAACAATTGGTGCTAGAAGAAGGGGGGTGTCGTGAAGAAACTAACCTTGACGAACTTGAGAAACAGTGATATGGCTGATAATAGGGACAGAAGCAGATCGCCACGTGAAACTGGCACTCCTCAAGATACCGATGATGCTAGAATAATAAACATCGAAGGAGATCCGCCCTCTAGGACTCCACCTTTCGTTAGGCAAGGCATAACCACCTCCGTGGATACCTTTCCCAACATCTCCCCAGACGCTTTTCGGCAAGTGCAGGAATCCCTCCGGAGAGTCATCGAAGACGCCGCTAGACAGGGAATCGACATAACTACAACTGCCAATTTAACCTCACCATTCCAGTTGGCTACGCCATCGGTGGCTCTAGATCCCAAGGTACGGTATGAGGTAGTGATTCCGACCCCAAACGCGTGGCAAAAAACTGGCAGAGATAATGCTGGTCGTCATGGGAAAAGAGAACGCTTCCAAAAGCATGACGATCATTAAGGTTACCAAAGCTATAAAGAAAGTGGGAGTCGGGACGATTAAAGACATAATGAGCACAACATACTCGAGGAAGGAAGGAGGAATGGGCAAGGAAACGATCATGATCATAATGACATATATGATGGACGCGGGAGGAGATCACAACCAACTTCATCTGATGAAGACGCACCTCCTAAGAGGCGCATGGAGACAACCCCCACGCCCAGGCATAACATTCGTGACGCTCAAGTTACAAGACGAACTTCAAAAGACCCAAATGGCCTTGTCATCCGTCAGAAGTTCGACTAGCGGGAGAACCAGAAGAAGAATGAGAAGTTATGCTAAAAAGGATAGAAGCACTGGAACAGAGACAAGGACGTAGAAACCTACTGATCGGTAATTTTGGAAGTCTGTTTGCCGCTTCCATAAGACAAGCCCATTTTTCTAAAAAATTCAGATTGCCTTATGTGGAGCAGTTTAAGGCCAACACCGATCCCCAGGAACACGTAAGAAGATACCAGAGTGCTATGGCACAGTATGATTACGATGACGCACTCCTGTGTAGAATGTTCCCTCAAACTTTGGGGGATCATGGGTCTAGATGGTTTGGTGGCCTTTCAAGTGGGTCGATCTGGAATTTCGAGGAATTAATACATGCATTCACTAGGCAGTTCATGGAAAACATCCAATGCAGGAAGTCAATATACGTCCTTTCAACCATGAATCAAAGGAATGACGAGAAATTAAAGGACTACCTTGCCCGTTTTTCACAGGAAGTCTTAGAGGTGCAGGGCCCCAATGATAATGCGGTTGTAGCGGCATTCATCAACAGTTTGCAGCATAGCCAATTGTCACTCAGTCTAAGACAAAAGGGCCCGATCACTTATGCTAATCTGGTGGATGATGTAGGAGGATATGCGATGGCTGAAGAAGAATAGATAGCCCATAGAGGGGAATTGATACATGGAGGCCGACCAGGAGAAAATCAAAAGCCCAAAGACAGCGGCCCGAAGGGAAAACCCAAAGGTGACCAGAAAAGTAATTCTAGGAGAGGTAAGGAAGGTCGCAGAAGAGCAACAAGACTTATAAGAGGCAGTATACGAACTATACTCCTTTGGCTCAGAGGCAGGAAGAAATTCTGAACGTGATTGAAGATAAGAGTTTATATAAGAAGCCTCCAAAACAATCCAGTTTTGATCGAAGAGATACTTCTAAATACTGCTGTTTCCACCGAGAGAATGGTCATGAAACTTTCAAATGCTCCCAATTAAGGGACTACATTGAAAAACTAATAAGAGAAGGACACTTGAAGGATGTGATCCTCAAAGAGGAAGATGATCGGCAAATGACCCCACGTAAACTGACCCGGATAGAAAGGATGGTCCAAAGGAAAATTTAGATGCCGGAGTTATCAACACCATTTTTGGTGGACCGTATATAGGGAGAAGTAGTAGGGAGAGAATTGTTAGGATTATGCTCAATGGCAAGAGTGTAATATTGTAATTGACAATCTTCTCATATTAATAAAGTGAATTCTGATTCTTACAATTACTTATAGCATTTATTATTATAATTGTCAAGATAAATAATCATAAGGTCAAAAGACTATGAGACATGAAGAATTGTTCATACATCCGGATATGTATGAGGTAGACACAATTCTTTAGTTAGTCTTGAATAACTTTCACAACTTAAGTTAAAGGTTGGGCACCTCTATCTTGTTAAAGTTGTAGAATTCTTTTACTAGTATTTGAGTGGGATCAAATGAATTTGATGAGTCTAAAATCATCGAAAGGTTTTCGAGTAAAAGAATCTAGTGCACTAGGTGCATTGAACTGGATCACAATGAAATACTTTATCTAAAATCGTCACTAGATATAAGTCTTTTCATTAAAGAGGAAAATCGGAGAGTCTATCTTAATCCTGAGATAAATGATGGACTTATGGTTGCAAGTGTTATCATTAGAGCTATCAATGAGTACGATTATATAGCATAGTCTATCCTCGATAGTTTGGTGGTATACATTTGTTAATCGATAGAGGACTTCATTTATAGATATGGACATCGTGGCTCCATTTATTAAATGAGAGTATAATATCATCATATGGATGTTTTGAGGTATTGGATATTAAATCTCAACGTTGAGTTTTCAATAATGATTATTGAAAACATGGCTTCTGGACAAGTCAAAGTATCCAAGTTCGAAATGTGGTCATATGAGGAAATATGGTAACTTGGAGAGCTATAGGCGGTCTATGAGCTCTTGGCGATTACTGATATTATTCACGAGGATACACCATCTCCTATAAGATTGTCTAGGGTATGAATGAGAAACATCTCCTTATTCTATCTTTATTTAAGAGTTCAATTTTAGCTCTTTAGTGGAATGAGTTAAAATTAATAGATTGGACCTAAGTGAATCATTTGTTGATTATGATTAGGTTGTGTCTATTGAAGCTTAAATTTAGATAGCCCGCCAAGATCCCCAATCCACACGTATCTGCATGGATCACTTGATGTATTCTACCGGGCCGATTTAAGGGTCCATCTAGAATTGTTTTTAATATATCAAGAATATAATACGTCTATTATTTAATTAATGGGCTGCACTATTATATTAATATATTAAAAGGAGACATATGGGCTTGTTTCTTTTAATAAGAATAGGTCTGGTTCACATATGAGATTTTATTTAAAGTCCAATGGATTAAATGAAATAAGAAAATAATATATGGCCCATTTATATAAGTGGGGCGGCAATGTGTATATATTAACCTAATATATTATTTTGTTTCATTGTTTTAATTAAATAAGAATTAGTTAATTTATTAATTAATTGTTTAATTAAGAAACAAATCTTTTTCTGATCAGGAAATATATTTCCTAAAGTTATACTATTGGTAGTAGTATATTAAAAGTAAAAGACTTGTTTGATAAGAAAATAAATAATTAATTTTATTTATTTAATCAAATAAGAAGTCTTTTTATTTAGTCAATAAAAGAATAAAAATATCTATGAGTTGGATTAAGTTTTGAAGTCTAAAGGTTGATGGAAATTAGGGTGCAACACAAACTCTTTTTGGTATGTGATTTGCGGCAACCCTAGTCCATTTAGAGGAAGATTTCGGCAATCCTAAATAGAAGAGGAAGCAAAATTTCGGCCACCTATATAATACCACATATAGAATTCGGCCACAAAATAGTTGATTGAATGATTCAATTTTTCTTCTTCTTCTCAATTCATAGAAAAGGATAATTTTTATTCTACTAAACATAAAAGAGAGAAGAGATTATTCTTTGATAGTACATTGATTGCTTGTTCATCAATAAGCTTGTGTGTACAACATCGAATTAGGTTCACGCGAGTTTCGATCATTAGATTGAGAACTCAAAAGTGACAGGAATAATTTTTGTCTTCTTTTAAATGTTTTGTGACTAACAAAAGAAAAAGAAAACTTTGTTCATCCATTCTCAGGTTTGCAATTCAAAGAAAAAGGGAGACCACGCTCCTAGGTGATTCACGTACGTGTTCGGATTGGAAGATCTCGCGGTACTGTTCACGATCATTGTTCATGGCAGAGTACTGTTTTCGATCACTGTTCACGGCAGGGTACTGTTCACGATCACTGTTCACGCGGTACTGTTTACGATCACTGTTCACGCGGGTACTGTTCACGATCACAATCACGCAGGTACTGTTCACAATCACTGTTCACGCAGGTACTGTTCACGGGCATCGGAAAAGATTTTGCGGATTACCAATCAACCTAAGTCAATCGGATCAAGCGTCAAGAGGTATTTAACTCTAACCGTATATATTTGAGTTTAATTAATTAAAAGGTTAAGGTTCAACTTTGAGAAAAATTTTAAAACCATACGAAATCTATTTTTCGTTTCTTCCGCTGCGTTTTATATCTATTTTTTCCTACAGTGAGGAAGAGGAGGAGGAAAATAGACATATATATATAGGCAGGAGGGCAGCAACACGAGCTACCGAGATACTCGTTTGGTAACGGTAAAAAATCTCGAGGACTACAGTAATGTAACCGGATTAAACTCAAAAGCGGGCTAATCATCTCACGCCACATCACTTACGCAGTTAAGAGGAAGATCTCCCCAAGATTCTGGTAACGGTAAAAAATCTCAGGGACTGCCGTAACACAATCAGATTAATTCGAAGATAAATTAGTCGGTTCGCATCACGTCACTCAAATGAAGAAATTTCCCCAATATTTCGGTAACGGTAAAAAGAGGAAGATTTTCCAAATAAAGTAAAAATCTGACCCCAACCCCGAGCTCGACGTCTGGTGTTCAAGTCAGAGGGGACTTCTGTTAATAGCCAAAATTGGCTAAGGACCAAAGGAAAATTTTCCACCTCCCAGACCTGGTTCCATACCCTAGAGTTTCCACCAGGAGACCTCTCTATCCAGAGCCGAACTACGATACCACCCCAAGAACAAGGATGGGCTCCGGAAACATCCCGGATAGAGCCCGGAACGATCAGATCTAGCACGCATCACCAAAACTAGAAGCTCCCCGAAGTGGAGGTCACCTCGCAAATGCTCCAGAGACTCGCCTGTACCTCGATTGACACAGAAGAATGTCCCTAGAAGGCCGCACCTAGCTTAGAAAGGTTAGGGAAAGCCACACCTAGCTTTTAAAGGTTAGGGGAAGCCACACCTAGCTTTGAAAAGGTCAAGGGAAGCCAGATCTGGCTCCAAGTTGGATGAAACTTCTCATATATCAAGGTCAGAACACTAATCAACCTCACTGGTTAGTGCACCACACCATGCCATATTCAACGACCTCTATAAATGATCATGCTGAAAGGATACGAGGGATACACTGAATCATATCTGGAAACGTTACCTATATGCAGAACAAGTAATAGAATCCAAAAAGGAAACAAACTGATCTCCACCACGATACTCTCAATTCGGAAAAGTCAATGACATTAAAACGAGAAATCCCGCCCGATAAGGAGGGGAGAGACTGAGAAAATCAAGGGGAGAATCAGTCTGTTTGACCTACAAACTATGTATAAATAGAAAAGAAAGGAAATGAAAAAGAGGAGACTACTATTCGACAGGCATACGACAAATACTCGATCATACCCTAGAGAGAGTTGAGAGCAAAAAATAAAGAAACTTGTATTTGTATACCATGCACATTCAATACAAATATTCTTGCTTTCTTTTGGTTAAATGGTATCATCATTTCTTGGCATTCTATAAATCATCACTACACATACAATAAATCTTGACCACCACCTATGTGGTAGTGGTCTCGAGGGCGTTAACTGAGATTTCTCATCCCGAGCAAAATTTCCGTTAACAATTTTATTACAGTTTAAGTTAATTACAAATTTCAGTTATAGTTAACCATTTGACTCTTCTTATAGTTTGTTGAAGATATTAATAAAAGTTCTTCAAGGGAAAGCATTGTTCAAGTTATAGTGTTCGGATTCTGCTTTCGATTACAAAAGCAAATCTCATCAAACCCTGAACGGGTTATCGAGGGGCCCAGTGATGGGGCCGAAAGCACATGTTACAAAGATAGTGCACTTTCACCGAAACTAACCGGGTGCCATAAAAGCACTGTTAGAGCGCCTTCGAGTGATATACCTGATGGGATGCGCAGAAAGTTGGATGGGGCAATCTGTAAATTCTCATACTTTAACACCAGCTAATTAGATGCTCGGTTAAGATAAGTTAATGGGATAAACAAAACCCTCATCGCAATGAATCTTGAGTAACAAACTACTGGGAGATGTCCCGGTAACTTAGTTGCCAGATAAAAGATAAGAGTCTATAAAAAAGATACCATGTATATGGTCCAGCGAAAGAACATTACCCGAACACGAACAAAAGCTAAAATAAATCCGGTCGGTTCATCAGATAACCGATCAGAATAGCAAGAAACTAGATAGCAGTCAAACTAGTGGAAGATGATAATTAGATTAACTAAGTTCGATCAGTTAATAAAATGGCTGAACGGGTTAATATGTATCATTTAAAGGTCAACCGGCCAAAAAAAAAGGGGTCGTGATCAGTTAATCAGATAATTGATCGAATAACAAATGTCAAAAATTGGCAACAGAAATCACACAAGCGAACTAAAATTTGTATCATTGAGAATGATTTCATCATTTGTACAAAAAAAATTTACAAAAACATTTGTTACATTTATTGACAGGAGGAAAGTTAAGCTTTAGAGATGCTCGAGGGACCACCAGGACCGAAACTACTAGGGGGTTGGTCTTCTTCTCCATAGCCCTTGGTCAGATCACCAAAATCAGGCCAACAAATATCATCGTCAGGGTTTTCGGCCATGAAAGGAGAATAATCTATTTCAGGCAAGGGGCCAACGTCAACGCCTTTGGATGCTGAATCATCGGAGTGGAAGGAAATCAGAGAGAATTTGGAAGGCAGTTCTAAATGCATTATATGTGGGTCCTTCCCTATAGATCTGCAATAAGCCATCCATCTCATCCTTTGATTCTTTATGGCATTCAGAGACTTAGCCTTGTATTTTTTGACCGTCCGATCCCATTTCTAGCGAGCCTCATTAGTGACCCCCTCCTTACCCCCGAAGAACATCCGAACAGTGGCAAGCCCTCTCTCAAGCTCCATTAGTATGACCGCCTCAAACGCGAGAGATCTCTTATAATGATCAACACTTTGAACTTCAAGGGCCAACTTAGCTTCCTGAGAAAGAACTTCCATGCTGACCTTCTGTTGTTTTAAGTCTTCAATTAACCTCTCATAACAAAGTTTGGCCTCTTCAGATGCATGCTGAGCTTCAAGCATAGATTGCTGAGAGGCAGTCAGAGTTTGCTTTGCAGCTCGAGCCTCCATTTCTTGGTCA
The DNA here is from genome assembly GCA_033220585.1 of Dipteronia sinensis. NCBI lineage: Eukaryota > Viridiplantae > Streptophyta > Magnoliopsida > Sapindales > Sapindaceae > Dipteronia > Dipteronia sinensis. Next base: position 49,087,662 of record CM065636.1, on the reverse strand, counting down.
GCAGCTGCTTGTTCAGCCAAGGAAATCTTATGCTCCACCTCCATGCACCATTGTTCGGCTTTTGCCAGATTTGCTTCAAGCTCGGTGTTCTTCACTGAGAGTTCCGTCAGGCTAGCTGATGCTTTATCAGCTTGAGTTTCAGCATTGGATACAACCTCTCTAAGGACAGCCTCGGTCTTGTCACGCTGTCTTAGCTTTTCTTCGAAGGATACCTTCAATTTTTACTCAGAGGCTGAAACGGAACTGATCGCTTCTTTTCTCTTCTCAAGCTTCTTTTCTAGCCGAGAAATTTTGGCAGCCTACTTCCTTTGAGCCACCACAGCCTAAAAAAAAGAGTTATAGCAAAACTTGAAATGAAAAGAATTGGTAAGAGAATGAAAAGCACGTACATATACGCCATTGTTATAAATGGCACGAACTCGCTCCCAATCGCTTGCATCCTGAAAATCAGTCCAATAGCCTTCACCAACGTAGCCCTTTCTAGTATACATGGATTTTAACATATCAATGGGGTTGGATGATGTTTCACTTGAGCCAAGGGCCTCGGTAGCAGTGGGAGCTTCCATCACTTCTGGGCAGTGAGGCTGTTGATCGGTGGAGATTGGACTTATGATGGAAACGGACCCATGAGCAGCCACTGAAGGTGTGGTGACAGGTTATTTCTGACCAGAAATCCCGGATGGTCCCACTTCAGTACTTCCTGAGAGGGAGGTCCAGGCTACATCAGGCAACGGTCCTATGGAAAATTTACGGGAACGATCCACCTCGTATTCTGATAGATTGTCTTCAGGAACGGACGGATAGGCTGATACCCTGTTAGGGCTGGCTTGCCCATCGTCAGAGTCTGAGTCAATGAAGACTATCTGACGCTTAATAGAGAGTTGCATTGGAGCTTTACCATCTCGATGAATAAAAGACCCAGTAAGATCACGATCAGTTGACTGAGTAGTTTGATGAGAAACCGACTCAGTCAAAATTAGGGGGTGAGCCTGCTGATGGGAGGACTGTTTGGTAGCCCCTATGGCGGCTTGATCATCAGTTCGTGGCTGATCAGGAGGTAGAACTGCTGATGGAGCGAAGGCATGGTCATTTCCTTTTTTTGACCGATGTTCCCTTGGATCAGATCGGTCAGAGCATCTTGATCCCCTTCATCTTATTTGATAATAACTGGTTTGATTCCAGTCTGATGAGCTCTTAGGTTCGTTGTTGACTTGGCATCCGCCCTTCCCAGAGCAGCATCAGAAGTAGAAGAGCCAGCAACAGTCTTGGTCACTTTGCTGACTGGTGATCTCACGGAAGGTTTGGATAAATGACGACCATCCGTTTCTTTGGCATGTTTCCTTTTTGAACCCCTAGGAGGTATTTTCTGCTCATTATCTTGGTCAGAGGGTTTATTTCCCCTTTCTTCATCAAGAGAGTTCAGAGGTATATTGGGGTCAGGTTGATAAACATGTTCTACCATAACTTGTTCAGGGGGCGATCCCTTGAGCTATTTGAGAAGCAGCCTCGGCTCGACTGACTTTGTCAACATTTTTAATCTTTTCAGCCTGCTCGCCGGCTACAATGTCCATCTCGTACACTGAAGCCAAAAAAAAAGAGCATCATATTAAAAGAAGTTAAATTCAAAATAAAACCAAGACTCAGAGAGGGAATACTCACAACATTTTCGCCGACTTGGAATTAGAGGAAACAATCCTAGGTCTTAAAGAGCCTTTTCGACGAACAAGGCGCGTCGGTCCCTGGCCTCCCATGTTGTTTGAGCTGCCTTGACAACATTCTGAGCTTGGGATTCAGTCAGCGTAGCGGGAGTTTTATTCTACAGTTTGAGAATATAGAAATGCCGGGGAACTGCGTTTCTAGCTAATTCTTAGCGACCATCAGCTACCATTATTTCGCCCCATTCACCTTGGACGAAGAACCAGTTATTTTTCCAATATTTGTTAGAAGTGGGGAATCCCCAGATAAAGCCTTTGTGGTCCTTGTTAGATGAGGGTGTAGGCCGTTGGTCATATCTCTCAGGAACCCAATGGCTCATAGAAAGAGTTGAAGGTAAAATGTATCCCCATTATATGATCGTCCTAGGGTGTAGAAATTGCGAATCTCTTGGGAGGTCGGGGGGTACTTGGCACCGATCTATTTCCACAGGTGCCATATGCTCATCAGCACCCGATAGGAGTTTGGTGAAAGCTGAGCAGGAGCAATTCGACCTCGGCCAAAAACCGAGCAATGAAAGGCTGGAGGGGAAGTGTGACTCCTGATGTGAGCATTGCCCCATAGATAGCCACCGCATCATGATGGGGGTTTCAGATAGCACGCCCCTCATCTAGGAAATGTTTTACCGAGCGAGGAAGATCGAATCTCTCGCTGTACTTGACTAGTTTTGGTGTATCAACAGCATTTATTTTCGAATCAAAAGCACTGGGATGTTCGGCAGAAAATTTCATTAAAAATGCTTGTCGCCTTCTAGGAATATCTTCCATCTTCAACAGTTGTGATGAAATTTTTAGATCTATTGGAGGCGAGTCTTTTGAGCTGGGCCTACTTTCCCGACCAGATCTTGGCATCTTCAACATATCTGGGTATGTATTTGGAGAAGAAACATAATGATTAGCAATATTCGATTCAAAAGGAGAAAGTTGGAATTCAGGAATAACCATTGAATAATCAACGTTAAGAGGAGTGGGTGAGGTGGAAGAGAGAAATCTTGAAAAAATCCTCCTAATATAGATTCAACCCTGACAATATTTTCTCTATTGTATATCTCGATATAATGAATCAACAATTCAACGTAACGATGGTGGGTAGCAGAATCCATACCTGATGATTGAAGAGAGAGAAGAACTCTGGGAGTGGCGAAGATCCACAAAGACGAAGAAATCTGAAAGAGTGTAGGATTAGAAAAAGGATTGAGAAGACAAAGGGTTATGATGTGCACAGGAAAAAAGATTGCTTGAGAGGGGAAGTAGAGAGATTTTGAAATAAATATACGAAGATGATGTCATGAGAGTGGTGGTTGGTGTGCGAATCTCGAAGATCACGCGCCATTTGAAATTTGAACCGCTGTCAACAGTTGAGTCATTCATGTCAAATCACCTAGACAAATCAAACGTTTGTGGGTGAGATTAAAGGCTAGCCACTTAGGAGCAAGAAGCATTTATGAGCTACACGAAAAAAGACTCCCGAGTTAAACATGTCTCATCGAGTGAGTTATCTTCACATAGTAAGATACTCGGTTTAAATGTTTAAGGGGGTATTGTTATTGGTACAATTTGTAAAGGTGGCATGTCAGCATAAACGCCGTGTAGCATGGAAACAACAAGTGACGTGTCAAAAAATGAAGATTAAATTAAGTCAAACTTAAGATGACCACTAAATAACCTTACAATGTTGATCAAAGTTACTAAGATGGTCGGGTTGGAAATAACCCGATCGAGGTAATTAGATTGATCATGTTAGTAAGAAGCGATTAGGAAATCCTAAGATGGTCGGATAAACCCAATTGATCAGGTTTTAGTTACCCGATCGTGTATAGATCCCTGGTCAGAGGTTAAAAAGATCTGGTCGGGTTTGAGAGATGGTCGGTTAAGTGACACGAGGATAATTTCCAGATGCTCTCGGATGTTTGACATGCAGATAACGATCAATTCAATACAATCACGACTAAAACACGCAAAAGAAGACTCTTATTCAAATAAGGTATCAAGAAGCATACTTTGATAAGGAAACTGATTTCCTTAAAGATATCAGAATTTAAAATAAGAAAGAAGATGAATCATCATCTTAGATAAGTCGGAGTTAATTGTATTCTATAAAAACACTACCATTATATTACTTGTACACCAAGAATAGGATCTATGGACATATAAATAGATCCTAAAAGCATCTAAGAAGGGATTAACGAATCATTAGATATTCAAGAGAGCAAGTAAGGCTGAGTGTGTAATCGTGTTATACATAGTGAATTCTTCTCTCGCCGACACCGGCAACCGTGGATGTTTCCTCACCTTGAGGTTTTACCACATAAATTCTTGCTTTCACAATTTCTTTCACTCTTTTCAATTTATTACATAATCACCAACTTTGCATATTTTGTGTGACGAGTGATCAACTTCTCGTAGTCCAGAAATCACCGTCAACGGTATGTATTAGTTCCGGAAAAATAATTACGATCTCAAGTTCACTGGTTTAAAATTTTTACAACATATTTCTGCTGCGTTACCAGTAAACGGGGTTTCAACAATGAGATCTGGTTTTGGTCATTGGTGGTTGAAAATACTACACAAAGTGTGTCTAATACAACCTAGAGGGGGGGGGGGGGGGGGGGGCGTGAATAGGTTTTAATCAAGTTAATTACCAACTTTTCTTGATTAGTCAATATTAAAAATTCACCTCATAAACAAACATATAAAATCAAGTGTAAAATGCGGAATAATAAATAACACTTGATTTTTACGTGGAAACCCTTCAACAAGGGAAAAACCACGGGCTATCCTTCTAGCCACACACGATCCTCAAATCCACTATTGTAATGATGTTTACAACCTAGGTTGATGACAGATGCGTTTTTTCCCTTATGTCGTTTTAAAAGATCAGTCCGTCAATAATATTTTAAGAAACCTCACAAAGCCTAAATCAGTTTGCAAACATAAATATAGCGGCAAGTGGGTGTCGTCCACAGGGAGCGGAGTTAGCCAAATTAGTTAATGCTAAAGCAATGGTACGTATATATATATAATAGCAAAACATGAATTGGTGAAAATGTAGATTGTGAACCAACTCTAAATAACACTAAATTAAATAAGTAAATAAAATGAAGGGGGAATATGGAGTGAAGGATATATAGATGATGGAAACTAAGGAGTTAATGGATTCGAAAGCAAATACTGGGCAATGTAACAAACTTGTCAATAGCACGGCTCTTCAAGGTAACCGACCTAGGATGTATAGAGTCGGTTATTTGTCCCTAGAAGGTGGCCAACCTAGAATGTATAGTGCGGACCACCTGATAGGGATTAATCCTTGTAAACTACCAACCTAGGATGTATAGAGTTGATTGTTTACCGGATTCTAGAAATGAAGCTCGTCTACCTAACATTGACTCAACCGATTACAAATAGTCACCCTAGGATCTATAGTGATGACTTCTAACTCTCTCACGGATTCCGACCTAGGATGTATAGTGCCGGAAACACGATCGAGGTTAGATTAAAACCGCGGTTCAAGAGTCGGAATTCATGACTTTCCGTCTATTCTTTAGAGCATTAAACAACTAAATAGGATGTATATCTAGATGCAATACTCATACATAATACAAAGACATCTTGCAAAGATCATGTATCTACACAAGAAATCAATGATAAACATTCACAACAAGAATAGATCAATGGAAGATAGACATGAATATCAATATAATATCAAGTTTATGTACAAGCCCAATAGTAAACTAACTACTCCATCAACCCCTTAGAGGGGATTTAGCTACTCATTACAACTAGGAAATCAGTAGAGAGGAGAAAGAAATAACCCTTGGAGAACATCTCCTTCCTTGAAGTGGCACCAATCTCCTAACTTCCTTGAAGTTGAGTAGAGAATGTAAGGATGAGAGGTAGAGAAAGAAACTAGATCTAAGAATGCTAAATCTGTTCTAAATGGAGTCAAAAGCTGGTTAAAACGTTTCTATACTTTTCTATTTATACTAAATACAAAAATAGGTCACTTAAGCTTTGAAAATCAGACTGGCGCGCTCGGAGTGCAGGTGGAGTGGGGGTGATTTACCTGCACTGTACCCGCACTGTATCGGTTGCCTGCAACTTCAGTTCTCGGATCAAGACATTAGTGCGGGTGGAGTGCGGTTGTATTACCCGCACTTGACCCGCACTTGGCCTGCACTTGGCATTGCACTGTGACCGCACTTCCTTCTCAGGTGCAAAATCTACCTTCTGTCTTGAGCAACAGTGCGGGTAGAGTGCGGTTGGATAACCCGCACAGTACCCGCACTCTAATGTCAGGTGCAATTCTGCTCTTCTGTTCTTGATGCAAGTGCGGGTAGAGTGCGGTTTGATGACCCGCACAGTGCTCGCACTCTAATGTCAGGTGCGATTCTGTTCTTCTGTTCTTGGTGCAAGTGCGGGTGGAGTGTGGTTTGCTGACCCGCACGGCTCCCGTACTCTAATGTCAGGTGTCTGAGCAGCTTCTCTGGTTTGGCATTAGTGCGGGTGGAGTGCGGTTAGCTGACCCGCACTGTACCCGCACTTTATCTCTGTACTTGCATTCTGCCCCGGCTATGCACATGAGTGCGGCTGGAGTGCGGTTGCGACCCGCACTGGACCCGCAATTTACCCGCACTGTAGACCTATTTGTGCTCCTTTGCCTTTGCTTTCGCCTCTTTTCTGCTGGAATCACCACGATATGCTTCCAAGCCTGTCTCTGCATCATTTCCTACAAATAAGCACAAAACAACCCATAAGAGACACAAAAACGCATGAAAACAGAACATAATGTAAGGATCTGAGGGCCTAAATATAGTATATTTGGCCCGTTCAAACACCCCGAAACCAAACCTTTGCTCGTCCTCAAGCAAATCTATTCAAAACAGTAAGACGCCAGCTGAAAGTAATTTCTATATACCTAAACAATACATCAGCAATGTCGCAAGTCCTATGTGTGATATGATACAAATAGATGTGATAGAGAGGAGAAAAACATATGCACAAGATCAAGAGCAATTTGGAGACACCCAAGGGAGGCTCGTACGAACACGAATCCCACACCTAAAGGCATTCATGAATTTAGGACTACTTACTCCCATACCTTGAACATAATTCGCTTCAAATCTAAAGCTCACATGGATTCCCTCTTTTCTTTCCTCAAGATTCCTAAGTTCCACACAACAAGTATGCAAAGAAGATTCTGCATAAAATTTAAGCAATGAACTATCCTAGTAACGAGTCACCATGCCATGGATGCGAAAGATCGTGCTTCAACCTTCATTCCCAAACTAGACTTACATGGATCAAATAGGGCTTTTCAACCGGTTATAGTGTGGATGTGGGGTTGAATGAGTTTACACAAAAAAATATGGAAATTTAGGAGTTCAAACTCACCAATCATGCTAGAATATATCCCTACTACCACACCATGTTCTTTTCTTGCTTTAAATGCAACCCTCTAGGAAACCATTTAACCCACATTTTGCCCTCAACGTTTGCATTCCGTTTGGGCGTTTTTAGCCTAAAACACTCTCATTATGGCACTTCAAGTACAATCTTTCTTTAAATTTTTCTTTTAACAATTTCCAAATAACAATGTTGTACTCCATTTGAGTTGTTACCATTTTCCCTTTCTTAGGCATTTAGAGTGCATAACTTACCCTTTTCTTTCATATTTTCAACATTTATCTCATTTTACCCACTGTGGGACCATTTTAACCCTTTTTCTCACTACCATTTCCCATCCTAACATGATTAGTACAAGGGTAGGCATGTGTTTAGGCTATTGGGTATATGGTTGAATGTGGTACCAAATGAAAGGGTAAGTGTTTGGTCTCAAATCGGCTTTGGAACACACAATATGGTAAGTGGTGTTTAGGATATAGAGATACTTCAATAAACATGCATTCCCTACTATCACTTCCACAACCATCTAAAAAGGGAATGAAAACATCCATCACGCATTCACAAAATAATGCAAGTCCTATGGCACATGACATACATGACGAGAGGCGTGTTTAAGAATAATCAATAATGCACTCAGAAAACGCACTTTCATGCTTGTGTTTGTGATCTCACGGGTATCTCCACTATTAGAACAAGACATGGGAACAATGAGTCCCCAATACTTCATACCAACGGGTGGGACTAACCTATGATGGTGCAAGCTAAGCCTCAAGTGGCACCAAACTATATCACAAGGTCAGAGCACATATAAAAAACTCGTCCAAAAGCACACTCTAGATGCATCATACCCATACTGGATTACAGTTTGAAAAATGGACAAGCGACAAAATTGAAAAATTGGATATTAAACTGTACACGGCGGAGGCGTGATGCACCCCCAAACCAAAACTCAACAATGCCCTCATTGTTGGAAAGAACAAGCACAATAAATGGCGGAATGAGGGATCAACACCCCCAAACCGAATCTAGACATACATTCAAACATGCTCATTCATAATAACAAAAAAAAAACTAAATCGCATTCATTGAAAGTTTTAAGTACAAAACCGAAGGTAGAAAACTCCCTTTAGAAGGAAGATCGTTCGATGTCCGTGCGTGTTGTTGTGTGCTTCCCAAAGATGTACAACCTAGCTTAAAACCACACAACAACTCTACCAACGAGATATCAAATGCGAAAAAGAAAAGAAAAGAAAAAGTCTAAGCCGTTGAAAAGAAAATACAAATACAAATACAAGCAATACAAGTTCTGAATAATAATAAAGAACAAGAATGGATGGTCAATCATCGTCGGAAAACTCCCTCTCCGGTTCGCTGGCGATCCCTTTGCCCTTGGGGTCGATCTCTGATCTGATCCGCTCTTCGTGCTCCCTCCTGGATATTTCCATAGCAGCTCTTAGCTCTTCCCTATATGGGTCAATGTCTGGACCCCCTGAAGGAGGTGAGAAAGCAGCTGGCCTCTTCTTTTACTGTGGATAACTCGAAAGACTGAGTGCCTCCCTCATGTTCGTGAGGTTGCCCTAAATGTCCGTGAAGTACTCATTTGCTTCCGCCCGCCTCTCAGTGATCTGTCTCCTGTTTTCGGTGACCTCGGTCTTGAGGTTCTCCAATCCGGTAAGCAAAGTCTGCCAAGGGACCTCTCTATATGTCTCCTGCGGGGGTGAGGAAGCAGCGGGCCTATAATCACCATAATCGATGTAAACCGGCTCCACATCTGGTGGTTCCGGGATGTCTTCCGACTGCCTGCTTGTGCTGCCCCCTCGAGCAAGTTTCCTCCTTCCTGTTCGGACCCTGACACCAGAGGGGTCCCGCTCTCTGACCTGGTCGTTCCATGTGAATCGCCCAACTGGCCCCAAACCGTATTCGAAAGGATCGGATCCAAAATCTTCTCCGGCAGTTCTGCAGAATGCGGTGATGAGGCTAGGGAAGATGAGTGGCTGCTTGTCCACCCTGACCCCTCCCATCTCAAGGATCTCTCTCTTGATCAGAAAGCCGATGTCGACCAACTGATTCTGCAGTATACAGTGCTGGATCATGACTGCATTGAAGTTCACTGAGGTCCTGTGCTTTCTAGGGATCAAGGAATGGGATATGAATACATGCCAGAATCCCAAATCACTCCTTAAGTTGGTGTGCTTCATACGGTGATCAGGGGCCACCCAAAAATCCATCGGACGGATCACTAACTGATTTGTAAAGTCCACATTTTGGGTCACAAAAAATTCGCTCCAAGTCACCCCTTGCCTTAGACGTCCGACTGCTTCGGGATCAACTGGAAGCTCAGTCCTATAATACCTGTTAATGTCCGCTATAGTCATCCGGACTTCTACCCCACAGACCAGAACCGAAGAAGAGCGTTGAAAAGTTTCAGGTACCAACCCCGTAAAGAACTCTTCGACCACACGTCGACAATACATCGGGGGGGGGGGGGGGGGGGGGGGGGGGCTAACAAAGGTTTCCCATCCCCTTGCTTCAATCATTAGAGGAATTGGGGTGCCTTCTAGTTCTTCAACCGCTATCCCCCTCTCCACCACTATGTCTCGCTCCCTGAAATATTCTAAGCGTTCCTCGAAATCCGGGTGCCTGATGCAAGGTGGTGGAACTTGGGGTCCTCTCCTCGGTCTTCGTTCGGAACCCTGACTGCTTTGCCTAGGCGTTCTCCTGGGTCTTCCTGACATCTGCACATTAAACACAGTTTTAAGGCAATATTCAGATCAAAGAAAAAAGAGGTTATGATGCAGGAATTTGAAAGGACAAAAAAATCTGCCAAGAGGATAAAGTGCGGGTGAAGTGCGGGTGAGTGACCCGCACTCTAACTCGTCAACAGACACCAGCAAATGCAGAGTTCAATTCATGTATACATCTCAAAATTCCAGTTCATCATCGAACGAATCAACAACAAAATGACTCTAACTCATGTATAGGCTTCCATTCAACCATATAAACCCAATTCATAGTTTGAAAATCTAATTGCAATAGAAAATCAATTAACAATGAATACATCACATGCAAAATAGATAACAGCCATCATTCCACTCTCTTAGACATTAGCAAAAGCAAAAACAAGGGGTCAAAACCCTAACTAATGAAGTTCATGCATAAGAGGCAAAAGAATTGTGATAAAGAGGGTTAGGGTTTTGGATTAGAGATATGTGAAATGAAATTAGAGTAAGAATCCATACCTTAGTTGCCGAAAAATCGAAAACGTGGCACACACGGAATACCTTTAGTTGGGAAGAGGGAAAAATTTGAAGTTTGCAGTTGGTTTTGTTCTTTTGTGGCAAGTGGAGCCATAGAGAACGACAGGCATATATATATATTGCGCGACAAAAGTGCGGGTGGAGTGCGGGTGACTGACCCGCACTTTACCCGCACTCTATTACCTGATGCCCTCAGAGTGCGGGATGAGTGCGGGTTACTGACCCGCACTCTAACCGCACTGTTCTCCTGGACAGACTCCTGAATTCTGCCCTGCAACTGTATCTGCACCAAAACAATCTCAAACAGTCTCAAAAGTTTACAACAACAAAACTAACCATCTGAAAAGTAAAAATAAAAATAAAAACAATAAAATAAATTCAAAAACGAGTGCAATGCACTTAAAGTGGGACCCGGTCAACCAAAGGAGGTTTGACCGAAATGGGGAGCACATTCAACTTGGCCACCCAAACCGGTGCCAAATGCCTATGCACTGCATCTCTCCCCACTCTCCTCATTTGTCCCATTAGGTCCTTTCGAACCCATATTTGTTTAACCTTTGGTAGGTTCATCCTAGATATAACTCTACTTGCTTTTAATCTTTGGAAACTAAAGCAATAAGCTTTAGTGTGCCCTTTTTTGGCACAAAAGTAGCAAGTAATAGGACGGTTAGGGAAACTCCTTGTTCGATCGTTGGCGTGGGCCACTTTTTGTTGTCCGAATCTGAGGGATTTGACATTGTTTTCCATCACGGCGAGTTGCTCAATCAAATCCCCCTCCTTGACCTTAGCCCGTTTCAACTCATCATCTTTTGTGCTCAACTGTTCATGCAATTCCCTTACCGCTTTTGCGGACTCCTCCACACCTAGTTGAAGTTTCCTTGTCCTTCTCCCATAGTCTTCCTCAAACTCTTCTGAGAGCTTTGCCAATGCATCTAAGTTCTTGGAGACTAACTCATTTTTGGTGGCAAGCTCCACTACTTGCTCAGTTAACCCGTTGTTGACTGATGAGAGATCCTGCAATTTAGTCTTCAACTGTACTTTCTCTGTCTTCAGCAAATAAACCTCCTGTTTGAGCTTTGTGTTGTCTTGTTCAAGCTCACCTAATTGATCGAAGAGTTCAGTATTTGCTTCCTCATCTTCGAATTCTGATTCTTGCCTCTCCTTGATGCAGTCTTGGTTTCCCAATTCCATCTCCTTGACACCCTCAAAGGCTTGCACCAGGGTGAGCACCCGGCTCCTTTTCTTTCTGGAATTTGGTGCCTCCAAGACTAAACAATCTCTAACTTGGCTTGTTCCGGGGGATGTTACCTTGAAGTTCACACTCTTCCCTCCACAGCTGAAGGAAATGTCCCTAGAACAAATATCAATCACCATACTTGCTGTGGCCATGAATGGCCTCCCCAACAGTAGTTTCCAGTCTCTACCACCGGATTCTCCTCTTTTGCAATCCAACACAACAAATTCTGCCGGCACCATCAAACCGTGCACATTCACATAAATTTCCTCCACAATACCAACTGGGGTGATGGGAGAATTGTCAGCCATGATGAGAGTCTGGGAGGTGGGCTTGATTGACTGAATCTTCAGCTGTTTGTAGACCTCTAATGGCATCATATTGATGCTAGCCCCCATATCAAGGACCGCTCCCATCTTTGGTGAATCCTTAATTTGTACATCTATGACGAAACTCCCGGGGTCTTCAAGTTTAATGGGGGAGTCTATGTCACTTCCCCTATCTTCCTTATCCGCGACCTCTACCATACTTGCTTCGGTTTCCTCACTTCCCAACTGGACAACCTCTAACACGTTAACATGTTCATCGGAGCTTGATGCCTTCTCCTTGTTCTTCATCAATGCATCAAAAATCTGTGCCAACTGAGTTTCCATCTTCTTCAGTGACGCTCCATGACTATTGGCTCTCTGATTATTGGACTGTATGTAAGCTGACATTCGTTGCTCAGAGGTATGCAAGGTGTTCTTGAGGGCTTCCGACCCGATACCAACAATTTTGATAACTGTACTCACTATCTCCTCTAGAGACTTGTCCTTTGGTTGGCTAACGGAAGCGTGGGAATTGAAGTTGGATGGTGGGTTACTACTTGAACCTCCCCATTGATTGTTATTGTTTCCCCCTTGATTGTATCTATTGTACCCCCGGTTTTGGTACCCTTGGTTGTTGTTTCCACCTTGGAAGTTGGTGTTGCCACCTTGGTAATTGTTGTTGCCACCTTGGTGAGTGGTTGCTTCTAGGTGGTTGTTGTTTGACCAAGACAAGTTTGGGTGATTTCTCAACCCTGGATTGTATGTATTCGAATATGGGTCATTCCTAGGCTGCCTTGGAAATTCTCCAAGGGCTTGGGCTTGCTCTTCCTGACTGAAATGCCCTTCTCCCCCTTCAATCTCCCCCATGACTTGACTAACTCCTTGGGAGGACCATGGTTTTCCGGTTATCAGCTCCTTGATTGATTGAAGCTCCTTGTTCATTCTGGACATCTGGATTTGCACTTGGGTATCCTGACCTACTTATATTCTTCCACCCCTCCTCACATGTGATGTCCTCTGTTGTAAGTTCTGGGCAATCTTCTCCAGAATGTCATAAGCTTCAACTGCCCTCTTGTCTGCAATGGTACCTCCGCATGCATTATCCACCATCATTTAGGTTATCGATGAAAGTCCACTATAGAAGGCGTTAACCTTCAGTTCTGGATGGTATGTATGCGGTGGCATTTGAGCTAACAATAAGTTGAACCTCTCCCATGCCTCATGGAATGGTTCACCGTCCTCTTCGACAAAGGAAGCTATCTTCAACCTTAGGTCTTTAGCCTTCTGTGACGAAAAATACTTGTTGAAGAAAACCTTGCAGACTTGGCTCCATGTCACCAGTGATCCCGACCTCAAGTTCATGTACCAAGTCATGGCTGCATCTTTCAGACAATATTGGAAACACCTCAGATGAAGCTGCTCCCTTGTCAATACTGCTTGACGAGCCATTACAGGGAAGGTTTCTAGGGTGGCTCCATATTGTTTCATAAATTGGAGGCAATCCTCGGTACTTCGCCCACTAAACGACGGTAGGAGGCTGATGTGCATAGTTTTCAACTCGTACTGCCTTGTTACATCATCCAGTACTATGGCAGTGGGCACATTCCCTACAAACGGGAGAGTGTAATCGCCCATGGTGAGGCCTAGCTCTTCATCCCCATGTACACTTCCCTCATTCTCTCAAGCCTGTTGCTCATTCTCTCTAGCATGCTGCTCATGCTGATTATGATCGTCCATATTTCCCTCTAACTGCTCTATTCTTCTACCCTACCGATTGATGTTATTGATAACTAGCAACACTGTTCCTCTCAACGATCTTCGTCCGTGCATATAACTAAAATCCAGAAATTCCACAACAAATAAAGCACAACGTAAATGAGAAACAGATAGGGCATAGCAGGAATATTACTAGACTACCCTTACTCATACAAAACTAATTAAACTAACATGCCGCTCCCCGGCAGCGGCGTCATTTGACAGATGCGTTTTTTTCCCTTATGTCGTTTTAAAAGATCAGTCCGTCAATAATATTTTAAGAAACCTCGCAAAGCCTAAATCAGTTTGCAAACATAAATATAGCGGCAAGTGGGTGTCGTCCACAGGGAGCGGAGTTAGCCAAATTAGTTAATGCTAAAGCAATGGTATGTATATATATATATATATATATATATAATAGCAAAACATGAATTGGTGAAAATGTAGATTGTGAACCAACTCTAAATAACACTAAATTAAATAAGTAAATAAAATGAAGGGGGAATATGGAGTGAAGGATATATAGATGATGGAAACTAATGAGTTAATGGATTCGAAAGCAAATACTGGGCAATGTAACAAACTTGTCAATAGCACGGCTCTTCAAGGTAACCGACCTAAGATGTATAGAGTTGGTTATTTGTCCCTAGAAGGTGGCCAACCTAGGATGTATAGTGCGGACCACCTGATAGGGATTAATCCTTGTAAACTACCAACCTAGGATGTATAGAGTTGATTGTTTACTGGATTCTAGAAATGAAGCTCGTCTACCTAACATTGACTCAACCGATTACAAATAGTCACCCTAGGATGTATAGTGATGACTTCTAACTCTCTCACGGATTCCGACCTAGGATGTATAGTGCCGGAAACACGATCGAGGTTAGATTAAAACCGCAGTTCAAGAGTCAGAATTCATGACTTTCCGTCTATTCTTTAGAGCATTAAACAAATAAATATGATGTATATCTAGATGAAATACTCATACATAATACAAAGACATCTTGCAAAGATCATGTATCTACACAAGAAATCAATGATAAACATTCACAACAAGAATAGATCAATGGAAGATAGACATGAATATCAATATAATATCAAGTTTATGTACAAGCCCAATATTAAACTAACTACTCCATCAACCCTTTAGAGGGGATTTAGCTACTCATTACAACTAGGAAATCAGTAGAGAGGAGAAAGAAATAACCTTTGTAGAACATCTCCTTCCTTGAAGTGGCTCCAATCTCCTAACTTCCTTGAAGTTGAGTAGAGAATGTAAGGATGAGAGGTAGAGAGAGAAACTAGATCTAAGAATGCTAAATCTGTTCTAAACGGAGTCAAAAGCTGGTTAAAACGTTTCTATACTTTTCTATTTATACTAAATACAAAAATAGGTCACTTAAGCTTTGAAAATCAGACTGGCGCGCTCGGAGTGCGGGTGGAGTGCAGGTGATTTACCCGTACTGTATAGGTTGCATGCAACTTCAGTTCTCGGATCAAGACATTAGTGCGGGTGGAGTGCGGTTGTATTACCCGCACTTGACCCGCACTTGGCCCGCACTTGGCATCGCACTGTGACCGCATTTCCCTCTCAGGTGCAAAATCTACCTTCTGTCTTGAGCAACAGTGCGGGTAGAGTGTGGTTGGATGACCCGCACAGTACCCGTACTCTAATGTCAGGTGCAATTCTGCTCTTCTGTTCTTGATGCAAGTGTGGGTAGAATGCGGTTTGATGACCCGCACAGTGCCCGCACTCTAATGTCAGGTGCGATTCTGTTCTTCTGTTCTTGGTGCAAGTGCAGGTGGAGTGCGGTTTGCTGACCCGCATGGCACCCGCACTCTAATGTCAGGTGTCTGAGCAGCTTCTCTGGTTTGGCATTAGTGCGGGTGGAGTGCGGTTAGCTGACCCGCACTGTACCCGCACTTTATCTCTGTACTTGCATTCTGCCCCGGCTATGCACATGAGTGCGGCTGGAGTGCGGTTGCGACCCGCACTGGACCCGTACTGGACCCGCACTGTAGACCTGTTTGTGCTCCTTTGCCTTTGCTTTCGCCCCTTTTCTGCTGGAATCACCACAATATGCTTCCAAGCCTGTCTCTGCATCATTTCCTACAAATAAGCACAAAACAACCCATAAGAGATTCAAAAACGCCTGAAAACAGAACATAATGTAAGGATCTGAGGGCCTAAATATAGTACATATTTGGCCCGATCAGTTGACCTCTAGTCACACCATTCTCGGTCACTAACCCACCACTACTACCCAACGGGCCTTTATAGTGAATCCTTGATCACTTTGCTTGCCAACCACACCTTGGTTGCAAGACTTCACTTGCTTGTGCATTACACCTTGTAGTCACAAGACTTAACTCTCAAGAAGAGATTAACAACCTAAGTGAATATAAGAATATTCAAAATGAAAATAATGCTAGGCAACACTAAATGCTTATCTAGGGATTAAATATGACACTAAGTACAAATCCTAGATATCAATGTCTATATGAATGCTCATAGAGACCTAACTAGATATAGATATGCACGTCTAAACTCTAGTCATCAAACAAAGCCATATCAACACATGTTGTCACATAAAATGGCAAGGACAATAAATGCAATCAATGAATCCTAATTAGCTAGAGGGCAAATATGTCCTAAATATTAGCTATCACAATACAAACCCAATCATACAAATGAACTCATAGATAGATGCATTAAATAGAGTCCTAGCATTTAATCAACTAATAAATGCAATAAAAACACAATCTTGGAAAGTATGAACAAATGATAAAGATGAGGTTTTTGTTCAACTTACCAAGTCAACTAATGATGAAAACCCATGCCTTAAAGATGCTTAGAAATGCATGAAGATGATGGGTTTTGGGTTTGGAGAGTCAAGGAACAAAGCTTGAAGCTTTCTCTCTCTAAGGGTTGTTCCCTCTAACAAAAATATGTTCTTTTAGCTCTAAAACGAGTTGGGGAAGCAGAGAACATATATATAGAAACCCTAGACAAAACTGCGTCGTTTTGGGCTTGGGAATCAAAATCCCGTAAATATCGCTCACTAGACCGTGGCTCGGGTAGGTGCCTAGACTGCGGTACACGCAGCAGTGTGCCTACTGGACAACATCGCGGTTGGGACCGCTGTGCGTGTAGTGCACAGGCCGCGGTCAAGGCAGCAGGGGCCTACTGAAGTTTACCGCGTTAGAGACCGCTGAGCGTACCTGTGTACTGAACGCGGTCAAGGTAGCATGAGCCAACTGATGTATACCGCTCAGTATGTCGCGGTGCAAGCAGTGCCTGCCAAGCGGTCTAGGCTGCGGTAAGAGAAGAAACTCTTTTTTTCAGACAGACTCAACACACTAAGTAATGTGCAATATGTGCAAGTGTGGAGTGTGATAAATGACATACAATGCATCATCTAATTATATGTAAACAAGAATATAATGCATGCAAGTGAGTGTGTGCAACTAAAACCTCTTCAAAAGTTAAGGACAAGTGAAATACCTCTTTTGAAGCTCTTTGGGATTACTAGAAGCATGTCTTCGAGAAAACCACACTTGGAGAACCTATGCTACCCATTACATAAACATCCCCAATGAGATTTGTCATGAAATAAGCCAATCTTAAATAATAAGGTTCTTACAGTGGTGTCTGATGGGTGTGGTAGCAGATGTAGAAGAGTATATGGGTGTGGCATTTGATGCGTTTTTTGAAGTATCTGATGCTTTTTTTTTTGTTATATTTTGTTATTTTTTTATTGTTTTTTATAATATCTGTAAATATTTATTATAGAGAGATGGATGACGTTTGATAGTTGGGTTTTGATGTTTGATTCATTGATTGTAAGTGTTTGAGATTCTTGAAGAGAGAGAGAGAGAGAGAGAGAGAGAGAGAGAGAGAGAGATGAAGAAATCAGTTGTGGATTCGTGATGATGAAGATTTTTTTTAAAATTAATTTATTTAAGGTTTTTTGTTTTTTGTTTTAAATAAAAAGAGAAATGGAGGGTAGCATGATCATTTGAGCAATCTGACTAACTTAAGGGGCAGCAGGGTTATTTGACCCTCTGACTCTGTCAACCATCACTTTTTCAACGAAATTTTAAACATAAGGACTAAACAATATAATATTGAAAACCGAATGACCAGTTTATGTATTAGGTCAAACTAGAGGGATTAAAATGAAATTCACCCTTAAAATAATTAATAAAATATACAAAAACAATTTACAAAACTAAAATAAAAAAATAAAAAAGAATATTGAAAAATAAAAAAATCTTATCTCGTAAAAAATCTTATCTCCTAAATTTCTCTCCTTTCATTTCTCTCTCTCTCTCTCCTCCGTTCACCTCTCTCCCCATTTCATCTCTCTCCTCTCTCACTCGATCATCATCACTCTCACACACCACACTAGATACATCTCTCTCACGCACCATCTCTCCAATCAACACAAGATTTCCCTTGTTCAATTTATATTAGCCATCAATATAAATTTTTAAAAATGAAAATAAAACCTTCTATTTTCTTTTTTGATAGATCTGTGCATCTTCTTCTCCTTCAATATTCTTACCAACCTTTTTTTTTTCTTTCCCAATAATCATCATCAAAGAACACAAATTTGAAACACATCAATTTAAACAACAAAAAAAAAATTATTGTCTAAATATAACCTAAATAAATAAAAATAAATCCATTATTCTGGAAATTCTCAAACAAAAACTCAAAATTTCAAACAAAAACTAAAATTCTCAATACCATCGTTCATCATCGCCTTTTAAAAAAAATAACTCAATCTGGTTTTTGGAAAAACCAAATTGGATTACAATTTTTTTTCTTAATCACCATCCACATGGATACTAAGAGAACATAAGAGATAAATAAAAAATTTTAAAAAATCAAAACATGAAAAAAAAAACAAACGATTTGGTCAAGATCCTTAGATCTCACTCTAATCTATGTGATTGGAGATCCCTAATTTTGTGAGTCGATCCCTATGGCGAGATAGTTCTTGTTACAGTGAATGAGGTTGAGCTACATGCTCTTAAAGAACTCTATAGCCCAATTACTGAATGGTGGTGTGTAAGAACTGCAATACACACTTGATAGAGGTTCACCTATATGAGTTTGGAACCCGGTTCCTATGAGAGCTTATGCAGACATCTCTAAAGCACTCATGAAAACCAGCAAGGCACATGGGCTATTAAAGTGCCACACCGAAAAGAACAACTTATTACTATTTTAGAATTCATTGTGGGCAATTGGTCCTCTGATTCATATAAAAGGGACATTGGTTCATAGAAACTTTATTTTTAACCAAGTTCCTGTGAAACAAGATCAATTGTCTAATGGCTGGTTCATAACCCGAAAGGCACCAGTAAATATGCATTAAATTCTAGTGATTCATCTAATAACTTTTTGGTGTATTTTGAAGTTTAAGGGGGATTGTTGGAAATTTTATTTAAAATTTCAAAATACAATAATTATATTGTATTAATTTTAAAAGTCGTAACCGTTGTTACTAAATGATTGTTTTATGTGAGCAATTATGTGACCGTTATGACGGTTTTATTACAATAAATAATTGACAATTATTCAAATTAGTGGTATTGTTAATTATGATATTAATGTGCAACGGTCGGATTTTGAATTATAAATAGAGTATTCAAAATCATTTTATATGAGAACTTGGAGAATACATCGAATCCCCTCAAAAGCTACCAAGAGGAATATGTATATTTTCTGGCTGTTCTAGAATACTGTACTGAGAGTGCACTCTTACAATATTAACAGACCACTGAATACTGGAGGTCAGAACGTCGTTTAACTTGATTGCACCAGGATATTGTTCTAGAGGGGCGCAATCTGATCTTAAGTACAGTGTTTTAGCACGCATTGACCTTGTCTGATTTTCCCAACATCCATCTAATCCTCAATTTTTTTCCAACACAAACAACCCTAACATAAATCTCTAAAGGCTCGTTTAGTGCGCAGGATAAGATAAGATAATTTTCATGGGATATGATTGGACTAAAATTAGTGATGTGGTGTGTTTAGTAATGTATGAGATTGGATTAAAATAGTCTTATCTCTTGTTTGGTACCGTAGGAAATTGAATAAAAATATAATTTAATTATCATATATTTAATACAATGTGAAATTAATTAATATAAAATTAAATTAAATTATTTTTAAATAAATAAATTATTTAAATTTTCTTTAAAAAAATAAATAAAATATTTCAAATCAATGTTAAAGAAAATAACATTTTTTAATTAATATTTAATATTTTAAAATATTTTAATAAGATAATCCCAGTTATTTCAACACCCCACGTCCCCACATGAGCAACAAAGCTAAAAGCCTAAAACATGAAAGGACACCAAACAGTTTATCGAAAGAAAGATTAAAAAATTTTGCAGGAAAAAAGTACATTCGGCTGTTGAGCCATTTTGTGGTATCAGCTAAATGATGCATATTTTGAATAGCATAATTGTCCAATATTATTGCAATGATTTGAATAAGAATCCAAGGGAGTTCTTGGTTGGCTGGCTAGCATGTAGGACATTCTATCTATTTGTCACTTTTCTTTCTGAGGCTCCTTTCAACTTTCTAATATTTATTAGGGGGAAAGAAGAATATATAATGATGAATGAAAGACAAAAGGCGGAAAAGAGTAAAATAAGATAATGCTTTTAGTCAAACTCAACTGCTAATTAGTATCATAATTTTTGAGCTTTAAGAACCTGCTTAATCATCTTCCAAAGTGCAATTAAAAATTATGTTATTACTTGTTACTGACCTTTCATGTTCACCATTAGATGCCTCAGATGAGCCAAAGTTTATGCTTTAATGTCTCTTCCACATACCAATCTTCCATTATTCAAATCTAAATTCAATAAATTGTTAATGAATGAGTTTTCACATTCACATCATCTTGTACTTCCCTGAAATTGACAAAAGCACCAGCCAAATAATAAGAAGATCAACAGAATAATCCTATATGTTCCACCCTTCAATAAAGCAGATTTCATGGCATACATAAAATCATTCATGGAAGTTGTAGTGATAAGGAGGAGAGGAAGTGAAGATAGTAATGAAAGGGGCTTTGGGGTTTGTACCTGTTGTGGCATTTTCGAGCATAGAGTCCGAGAAGACAAGCTAACTTTTTTCCCTTTACAAAGAAAAATTTAATAAAGTACAGGCTTATGCATAGTGTGGGACATATTATGATGTAGAACTAATTAGGAAATAATCTTAGGATTTGATTTTTTATTATGCTTTGGTTTTATTTTCCTTTGAGGACTTATTGTTTTGGAAAATAGTTTTTCACCTGCGATGACTTAAAACTAAGACGTTGTCAAACTGAATGAGCACCCTTTACCGTCAGACCGAACCACATAGGGCAGTATTTATTTCCTAGATGTTGTGATATTGGTCTCTAAACATTGAGGCTTATGTTTTATTGTAGGCAGACTTTGATCGATGAATGAAATTGAGTTTTTATTTCCCTCCTTATTTTCTCTCCTCTATTTTTCCTATAATTTTATCCCGCTTTCTTCCATGATTCCCCCCTTACTCTAATTTCTATCATTTCTAAATCGTAATTCAATATATATTTACTTTCCTGCTATTGGTTCTACTGTTGGGGTTTATGTCCTAAAGATGTAACTTGTAAATGGATTTATGAAATAAATAAAAAGAAAAGTTCAATTCATTCTTGTTGTGTTGTTTATTTTATAACTTGTGCATATATTAACATCCTAGATTGCTGGATGTAATCTCGAACTGTGTATATGAGTGTCATATACAGATGGATACAGTAAGAGACATGCAATCTAAAGAGTCCATTGATAGCAAATAAAGCTAGGTACTTTATTTGTGGTTAATCTATAGCTGCGGTCCATTTCGTAATGTACGGTGATTCTATCCTGAATCATTCATATGAGATATGGGAATGGAGGCACCTTGTATGATATGATCATATAGGACTTTGCCATGATCTATATGAATCTTTTACCAAGATCCGTTTACTGATGAGATTCATATATATCAACTAATGATAGCTATATGTGGGTGATCTTAATCCTGAGTGTCTTATCGACTCCTTCAGGTTAGATCGTGGTCTTTGATATACCATGGGTGAGGTCAGATGCAATTCCTGATCAATATACTCTGTGTGTTGGGATTGCGGTTTCGCTTGTGGCTGGGAAGGTATGTACACAATAGTGGAATCCACTCCTTCTTGTGAGAAGTAGATGGTAGTTTCCTTAAGGGTTGATTCGGGGCTTGGACAATATGAGCGCTCTCCTAATTCCGTGAGGAAATATGATTTATTGTTCATTAGAGAATTAATGGTACTTAAAGGATATATGTAATAAGAGGGGTATAACAGACATTATGACCCAGCTCTAATTATGAACTACTGTGGAGGATCACACCATGTGTAATAGCTATATTGATGGACACCGAGTTGTATCGATCTGTGTAAAAGCGTCTGCAATTGAGAGAGTGCAGCTTCGGGTTTTTAGTGGAATAACACCGGAGTTAATAATCAAGGAATATTAATTAAAGATTTTAATTAATGATTCCAATGATTATTGGAGCTTAAAATACTGTGGGTCCATTAGGTCCCCTTGCTAGCGCGATCGATTTAGGTAACAAGGGTCACGGTTAATTAATTGGATTGTCCAATTAATTGTGTTACGAAAGTGACACGTATTTATTCGGGAATTAATTGAATAATGAGATTATTTAATTAATGAATAATGGTGATTAAATAAATTAAATAATAAGACTATTTAATTTTGTTATTAATCACTTAATGGATGATGTTAGTGTAGGGAAAAATTGCTTAAAACCGCAGCGGAAGGCGAAAAGTAGATTTTCGTATAGTTTAAAATTTTTCTAAAGATTTGAACCTTAACCCTTTAATTAATTAAACTCAAATATACGGTTAGAGTTAAATACCTCTTGTCGCGTGATCCAATTGACTTACGTCGATGGTAATCCGCAAGATCTTCAATCCTAGCACGTACGTGAATCACCTAGGAGCGTGGTCTCCCTTTTTCTTTGAATTGCTTACCTTAGAATGGATGTATGGAATTTCTGATCTTGATCTTCAATAGTAAAACACCAAGAGCCTAAAAAAATAGTTCCAGTCACTTTTGAATTCACAATCAATATGATTGAAACTCGTGTAACCCTAAATCGAAAGTGTGCACAAAACCTTTTGATGTTAAAGGCTTGTAAGTACACTATCGAATGAGAACTTATTTTCTTTTTCTTTCTTGGCCGAAAATCTATGTGTATAGAGTAGGATTTTTTATTTTCAAAACAAACAAAAATCTCTCTCTATTTTGCTTCTTGGTGGCCGAAAATTCATAACCTTATATTTATAGGTTGGCCGAATTTTCTCCTTCACCAAGTAGGGTTGGCCGAATTCATTGAATAGGAAATCTAGGGTTGGTTAATTTCCTTACTTGAAAAGGAATTGTCCTTTTCCCTAATTCCTATCAATTCAAGAATCCTAACCCTTGTATGACTAGTGGTGGCCGAATTCTTTGTATAATAAAGAGTGTATGTGGACTTAATCCTTACCACATTAGGACTCCTATCACTTAAAAGAATTCCAACCCTAATCCAACACATAGTATTTAATTTACTGATCAGGAAAAGATTTTGATTTAAACTATTAATTAATTAAATAATTAATTAATTCCCATTTAATCAAAACAATAAAATAAAATAATATCTTGGGCTATTTTATTTAGCCTTGCCGCCCACACCATGTATATATGGGCCCAATATTATTTTTCTTATTTTATTTAATCCATTAGACTTTAAATAAAAGCCCACATGTGAACCAGACTTATTCTTACTAAAAGAAACAAGCCTACATGTCTCCTTTTAATATATTAATATATTAATATAATAGTGCAGCCCATTAAATAAATAATAGACATATTATATTCTTAATATATTAAATGCAATTCTAGATGGACCCATAAATTGGTCCGGTAGAATATATCAAGTGATCCATGCAAGTATGTGTGGATTGTGGATCTTGGCGGGCTACCTAAATTTAAGCTTCAATAGACACAACCTAATCACAATCAACAAATGATTCATTTAGGTCCGATCTATTAATTTTAACTCATTCCACTAAAGCGCTAAAATTGAACTCTTAAATAAAGATAGAATAAGGAGATGTTTCTCATTCATACCCTAGACAATCTTATAGGAGATGGTGTATCCTCGTGAATAATATCAGTAATCGCCAAGAGCTCATAGACCGCCTATAGCTCTCCAAGTTACCATATTTCCTCATATGACCACATTTTGAACTTGGATATTTTGACTTGTCCAGAAGTCATGTCTTCAATAATCATTATTGAAAACTCAACGTTGAGATTTAATATCCAATACCTCAAAACATCCATATGATGATATTATACTCTCATTTAATAAATGGAGCCACGATGTCCATATCTATAAATGAAGTCCTTTATCGATTAACAAATGAATACCACAAAACTATCGAGGATAGACTATGCTACATAATCGTACTCATTGATAGCTCAAATGATAACACTTGCAACTATAAGTCCATCATTTATCTCAGGATTAAGATCGACTCTCCGATTGTCATAATAATGAAAAGACTTATATCTAGTGACGGTTCTAGATAAAGTATTTCATTGTGATCCTGTTCAATGCACCCAGTGCACTAGATTCTTTTACTCGAAAACCTTTCGATGATTTTAGACTCATCATAACTCATTTGATCCCACTCAAATGCTAGTAAAAGAATTCTACAACTTTATCAAGATAGAGGTGCCCAACCTTTAAC
This sequence comes from Dipteronia sinensis, assembly GCA_033220585.1. Lineage (NCBI taxonomy): Eukaryota > Viridiplantae > Streptophyta > Magnoliopsida > Sapindales > Sapindaceae > Dipteronia > Dipteronia sinensis. The sequence continues at coordinate 49,063,146 of CM065636.1, read as the reverse complement.
TTAAGTTGTGAACATTATTCAAGACTAACTAAAGAATTGTGTCTAGCTCATACATATCCGGATGTACAAACAATTCTTCATATCTCATAGTCTTTTGACCTTATGATTATTTACCTTGACAATTATAATTATAAATGCTATAAGATTTTGCAGAATCAGAAATCACTTTATTTATATGAAAAGATTGTCAATTACAATATTACACTCTTGTTATTGAGTATAATCCTAACAATCTCCCACTTGCGCTATAGCAAATGTGTCATATCTCTCATTCCCATGTTCACTACGTGCCCATCAAAACTCTTCTAATGTAGAGCCTTTGTGAAGGGATCTGCTAGATTTTCTGCCGACGTGATTTTGGTAATCGTCACGTCTCCCTTATGAACAATCTCCCTCAAAAGATGATACTTTCGTTCAATGTGTTTTCCTCTCTTGTGACTTCTTGGTTCTTTCGAATTAGCCACTGCTTCACTGTTGTCACAGTAGATAGTGATCTGCTTATTCGCACTAGGAACTACTTCTAAGTCAATCAAGAATTGGCGAAGCCAAACAGTTTCCTTGGCAGCTTCGCATGCAGCTACATACTCTGCTTCCATGGTGGAGTCAGCAATACAAGATTGCTTGATACTCCTCCAAATAACTGCTCCTCCTCCAAGAGTAAACACAGATCCTGATGTGGATTTTCTAGAGTCAGAATCCGATTGGAAATCAGAATCTGTATACCCAACGGGGATTAAATCCCCTCCAGAGTATACAAGCATATTATCTTTCGTTCTCCTAAGATACTTGAAAATATGCTTGACTGCCGTCCAGTGATCAGGACCAGGTTTCAATTGAAACCTGCTAACTATGCTAACAGCAAAACAAATATTTGGTCTAGTACAGAGCATTGAATACATGAGACTTCCAACTGCCGAGGCATATGGAATTCTACTCATGAATTGCTCTTCATGCTCATTCTTAGGAACTTGTTCCTTAGAAAGTTTGATTCCATCCCTAAAAGGTAACATACCTTTCTTGGAATCTTGCATGGAAAACTTAGACAAGATTTTGTCTATGTATGAAGCTTGGGATAGTGCAATGGTTTTATTCTTTCTATCCCTTATTACTTGGATACCTAGAATAAAACTTGCTTCTCCTAAGTCCTTCATATCAAATTGTTTTGCTAACCATTCTTTTACTGATGTCAATACTCCCACATCGTTTCCAATGAGTAATATATCATCTACGTAAAGAATAAGGAAAACCAACTTGTCACCTTTGATCCTTTTGTATACACAAGGTTCTTCAAGGTTCTGTAAAAATCCAAAACCTTTTACAACTTGGTCGAACCTTATGTTCCAGGATCTGGATGCTTGCCTTAATCCATAAATTGATTTCTGCAACTTGCATACCTTTTCCATTTGGCCCTTTTCAATGAATCCTTCTGGTTGCATCATATAGATGCTTTCGTCAAGACTTCCATTAAGGAAAGCTGTCTTGACGTCCATTTGCCAAATCTCTAAATCTAAAGATGCTGCAATGGATAAGAGTATCCTAATGGATTTAAGCATGGCCACAGGAGAGAAGGTTTCCTCGTAATCGATACCTTCTTTCTGTGTGTAACCTTTAGCTACCAATCTAGCTTTAAAAGTTTCCACCTTTCCATCCATACCTCTTTTCCTCTTGTATACCCACTTGCACCCAATGGGTTTTATCCCTTTAGGCAAGTCTACAAGGGACCAGACTTTGTTATCGAACATGGATTCAATCTCAGATTGCATTGCCTTTTGCCAATGGTGACAATCAACATCCTCCATTGCTTCCTTGTACGTGTAGGGATCATCGTCGTCAGGGAGATTCTCAACAGATTCTCCTTTACCGATGTATCTTTCAGGTTGGGTTCTAACCGTCCCACTACGACGAGGAATGGTAGGTTGTTGATTTTGTGTTGGAGTGGAAATTACAATTGGGTTAGGTTTTGAAACCTCTTGTGGAATTGTATCTCCTGACATATCATTCAGGACAATTCTACTTTTGGGAACAAAATCATTCATATAGTCCTTTTCCAGAAATGTAGCATTTGTTGAAACAAACACTTTTAGATCTGAAGGACTATAGAAATAATATCCTTTAGTTCCTTTTGGATACCCCATAAATATGCATGTTTCCGAACGGGACTCCATCTTTTCTGTCTTTCCTTTTAACACATATGCAGGACAACAAAATATCCTTATGTGTTGTAAACTAGGCTTTCGCCCAGTCCACAACTCATATGGTGTTCCAGGAACCGACTTCGATGGTACCACGTTTAGAATATATATTGCAGTTTGTAGAGCATATCCCCAAAAAGAAATAGGAAGTGTTGAATAACTCAACATAGACCTAACCATGTTCAAAAGAGTTCTATTTCTCCTTTCTGCTACCCCATTTTGTTGAGGTGTACCTGGTGCAGAAAACTAAGAAACTATCCTATTATCAATAAGATATTGCTGAAACTCACCAGATAGATATTCTCCACCACGATCAGATCTCAAGATTTTTATGCGTTTCTCAAGCTGATTTTCTACTTCAGCTTTGAATGCTTTGAACATGTCAAAAGCATCCAACTTATGTCTCATGAGATACACATAACCAAACCTTGAGTAATCATCTGTGAAGGTGATGAAGTACTCATATCCACCTTTAGCTTGAATGCTCATAGGACCACATACATCAGTGTGTATTAGTCCTAAACATTCAGTGGCTCTTGCACCTTTGGTATTGAATGGCCTTTTGGTCATTTTACCTTCCAAACAAGATTCACAAGTTGGTAGTTCATCAACCTATAAGTCACTTAAAGGTCTGTCACATACCAATCTTTTAATCCTATTAAGGTTAATGTGACCTAGGCGTAAATGCCAAAGGTAGGTTTCATCTTTTGATAATTTTACTCTTTTATGATTAGGTTCTGTTATTTCTGTGTCTAACGAGTGAGAGATATTTCTATGCAAAAAGAATATACAGTTTTCCAATGTACCTTTGCAAACAATTTTGTCATTCTTACTAATAATAAAAGCTTTATTAAAAGTAACCGAATATCCAAATTTATTTAAACAAGAAACTGAAATTAAATTCCTCTTGAATTGAGGTACATAATAAACGTCTATTAAATCTAAATGCCTACTAGAATCTATAATAACTCTAATATCTCTCACTGCACTTGCAGACAATAACGATCCGTTGCCCAAGCGCAAATTGATTTCGTTCTTATTCAGCCTTCTCCTTTCTTGGAACCCATGTAAGGAATAACAAACATGATTAGTGGCTCCAGAGTCTATGATCCAAGAATCTGTAGAATCTGCCAGAAAACATGTTTCAAGATAATTAATACTACCTTCTTCCTTCTTGTTCTGGGACTTTGGACAATTTCTTTTCCAATGTCCCTTTTCACCACAAAGGAAGCATTTCCCTTTGATCTTGGTTACTTTCTTGGTCTCCTTCTTGGTAGGCCCAAGTTGCTTTTTCTTCTATTGTTTCTTGACCTTCTGACAGGTTTTAACAGTAGCAACTTTACCAACCATATGAATCTCTTGACCTTTGCTTTTCACAAGGATCTTTTCAACGCTTTGAACATCTTGCATCAGGCCCTACAAGGTGTATTCCTTTTTGTTCAAGGTGTAGTCCAACTTGAACTGATCAAAGGAAACTGATAGTGAGTTGACAACCATGTCAATTTTGGTCTCACTATCTATCTCAGCGCCATTTAATTCTGCAATATTTAGATGTGCTATGACTTTCATCATGTGATCTTTCACAGCCTGTTCAGGTTTCATCCTAAGATTCATAAAAGCAGTCACTGCCTCTCTCTTAGTCGTCCTAGACCTCATAGCAAACATCTTTTCCAGAGACATCATAATATCAGCAGCAGACCCCATTCCTTCATGCTGCTGTTGCAACACGTCGGAGATAGTAGCCATAATGTAACATTTGGCCATATCATCTGAGGTCTTCCACTGCTCATACTCATCTCTTTGCAAAATACTTGATTCATTATGAGGAGCAGGTGGTTTAGGAGTAGTTAGAACAAACTTATGTTTTTCACTTTGCAGCAACAACCCAATTTTTCTTTTCCATGTGACATAATTATCTCCAGTTAAAGTGTTATCTTTCAGGATGTTCATAAGTGATGGGGTCATGATTTCTGAATAAAACAAAAAGCATATATAAGTAAATAATCATGATAAAGCACTTTCGAATATTTATCTTAAATTAATTAAATAACTCAATCGTGAAAAATTCATCGGTGATCCAACACCCATAAATGTTACGCCTCCTTCGGGAGTTCGCACCATTTACTAGTTGGATTAGGTCCCACCTAATTGTTAACATAACAACCAGCGTTTTCAATTTTAGCCTTGCAATTTTATTAACAAGAACTCTCGGGAGGATATTAATAAAATTACATTGAGTGTGTTACCAAGATATCGACCCTCAATTTTCTCTCACGAAAATCCCTCCTCTGGGAGTAGATCTCGTTTGAGTCAATTGTCTAGTCTATCCTTGTAAGGAAGTATTTTGCTAAATTCCATTTATGGACGCCCCTCGGGGGGATTACCAATAAATTAATAATAAAGCTCAACTAACCTTGGAGGCCATAGGTGCTCTAACACACCTTCTCCCACTCAATTATTTAAGACGTGTGATTAAATTCCAAAGAATGATTTTACCAAGTTATCTAGATGCCAATTAGATACCTAAATCATTCAATGCATGTTCATACCAAAAGAGATATATGAGTGGCACTCCTATTCTATATGACATATTATCATACAATAACAAATATTGTAATATTTATACATAAAAATAAATAGCCACAATTTTGGTCCATCCTAGAAAAGCATGTAAATTACAATTGTACGGAATACAAAAAACTCCTTTCTTGGCGAACAAGACTTCAAGCGACCATCTCTCGTACGTAACTCACGCGCCAAAAGATCACCAAGCAGCCCATGCGCACGCCTAGCCCATGCAAGGGCATGAGCTGCTGCATGGCCAGCCCATGCATGGGTTGCGCGCGCTGCTGCACCGCAACAAGCGCAGCTGCACGCTTGGTTGCGTGCGCGCTTGTTGTCTCGGTGCGCACGGGTGCCAAGCTCGGTTCCGGATGCTCCAATTTCTTCAAATCTTCTAGTCTTCGAATCTTGAATATATTACAACTTTTTTTATACAATAAAATACTGCAGAAATATATATATATATATATATATATATATATGTATTTATTTATTTAAACTACTGCAGTATTTTTTACAAATAAAAAACTGCACTTATTTTAATACAATAAAAAACTGCACTTATTTTAATACAATAAAAAACTGCACTATTTTTACAATAAAATTAATAAGAACTTAGCAACTACCAAGAAGGACTTATGGCGATAATAGACCACCCTTCTTGTTACAATTCCGAAACAAAAAATACATTGAAATTCTAAGACCAAAATCGAGCAATAACAATTCACTTTATAACAACATATATAAATCCATACATTCCACATGTAATTATATATGGGAATACCTAGAGTGCCATCTCTTTCTAAAACATGCATAATCAAAATAAAAAGAAATAGATTCACGTATATATACGTTAATTAATTAAAGGGTACAACCAATGCTCTGATACCAATTGTAGGGAACAATTGCTTAAAACCGCAGCGGAAGGCGAAAAGTAGATTTTCGTATAGTTTAAAATTTTTCTAAAGATTTGAACCTTAACCCTTTAATTAATTAAACTCAAATATACGGTTAGAGTTAAATACCTCTTGTCGCGTGATCCGATTGACTTACGTCGATGGTAATCCGCAAGATCTTCAATCCTAGCACGTACGTGAATCACCTAGGAGCGTGGTCTCCCTTTTTCTTTGAATTGCTTACCTTAGAATGGATGTATGGAATTTCTGATCTTGATCTTCAATAGTAAACTACCAAGAGCCTAAAAAAATAGTTCCGGTCACTTTTGAATTCACAATCAATATGATTGAAACTCGCGTAACCCTAAATCAAAAGTGTGCACAAAACCTTTTGATGTTAAAGGCTTGTAAGTACACTATCGAATGAGAACTTATTTTCTTTTTCTTTCTTGGCCGAAAATCTATGTGTATAGAGTAGGATTTTTTATTTTCAAAACAAACAAAAATCTCTCTCTATTTTGCTTCTTGGTGGCCGAAAATTCATAACCTTATATTTATAGGTTGGCCGAATTTTCTCCTTCACCAAGTAGGGTTGGCCGAATTCATTGAATAGGAAATCTAGGGTTGGTTAATTTCCTTACTTGAAAAGGAATTGTCTTTTTCCCTAATTCCTATCAATGCAAGAATCCTAACCCTTGTAGGACTAGTGGTGGTCGAATTCTTTGTATAATAAGGAGTGTATGTGGACTTAATCCCTACCACATTAGGACTCCTATCACTTAAAAGAATTCCAACCCTAATCCAACACATAGTATTTAATTTACTGATCAAGAAAAGATTTTGATTTAAACTATTAATTAATTAAATAATTAAATAATTAAATAATTAATTAATTCCCATTTAATCAAAACAATAAAATAAAATAATATCTTGGGCTATTTTATTTAGCCTTGCCGCCCACACCATGTATATATGAGCCCAATATTATTTTTCTTATTTTATTTAATCCATTAGACTTTAAATAAAAGCCCACATGTGAACCAGACTTATTCTTACTAAAAGAAACAAGCCTACATGTCTCTTTTTAATATATTAATATAATAGTGCAGCCCATTAAATAAATAATAGACATATTATATTCTTAATATATTAAATGCAATTCTAGATGGACCCATAAATTGGTCCGGTAGAATATATCAAGTGATCCATGCAAGTACGTGTGGATTGTGGATCTTGGCGGGCTATCTAAATTTAAGCTTCAATAGACATAACTTAATCACAATCAACAAATGATTCACATAGGTCCGATCTATTAATTTTAACTCATTCCACTAAAGAGTTAAAATTGAACTCTTAAATAAAGATAGAATAAGGAGATGTTTCTCATTCATACCCTAGATAATCTTATAGGAGATGGTATATTCTCGTGAATGATATCAGTAATCGCCAAGAGCTCATAGACTGCTTATAGCTCTCCAAGTTACCATATTTCCTCATATAACCACATTTTGAACTTGGATATTTTGACTTGTCCAGAAGCCATGTCTTCAATAATCATTATTGAAAACTCAACGTTGAGATTTAATATCCAATACCTCAAAACATCCATATGATGATATTATACTCTCATTTAATAAATGGAGCCACGATGTCCATATCTATAAATGAAGTCCTTTATCGATTAACAAATGAATACCACCAAACTATCGAGGATAGACTATGCTATATAATCGTACTCATTGATAGCTCAAATGATAACACTTGCAACCATAAGTCCATCATTTATCTCAGGATTAAGATCGACTCTCTGATTGTCATAATAATGAAAAGACTTATATCTAGTAACGGTTCTAGATAAAGTATTTCATTGTGATCCTGTTCAATGCACCCAGTGCACTAGATTCTTTTACTTGAAAACCTTTCGATGATTTTAGACTCATCATAACTCATTTGATCCCACTCAAATGCTAGTAAAAGAATTCTACAACTTTATCAAGATAGAGGTTCACAACCTTTAACTTAAGTTGTGAACATTATTCAAGTCTAACTAAAGAATTGTGTCTACCTTATACATATTCGGATGTACAAACAATTCTTCATATCTCATAGTCTTTTGACCTTATGATTATTTACCGTGACAATTATAATTATAAATGCTATAAGATTTTACAGAATCAGAAATCACTTTATTTATATGAAAAGATTGTCAATTACAATATTACACTCTTGTTATTGAGCATAATCCTAACAGTTAGTTGATATTTGATTTTAAATAGAATAAGATAATATGATTATTTTATTTTATTAAATTAAATATTTGAAGTTGAATTTAAAATGTTTAAATTCAAAATAAATATTTAATTAACTTTTAAAAGATATGAGATATTATTTTAAAAGATTTTGTTTTAAAATATAAAGAGATATCAATTAAAGAGTCTTAGTAATTATATATATATATATATATGATATATATTGATAACAAAGATAAGAGTAGCACACAAAAGCAAATATATGTGTTTGTATAGGATACAAATATGTGTGGTGCGTAATTTATAAAAGAGAACAAGAGAATACACATAAGTGTACTTTTGTGTGTGCAATTGGTGCGTGTGATTTTTTATGAAGAGAAACAAAAAGTGAAAAACGCACAGGGGTGCGTGAGATCAAAAGAAGAAGAAAAAAATTGTACTGGGTGCACTAGTGAAAAGAAAAAAAAAATTATAATATATTTTTCTTTGAACATCCTAGAATTGTTCTAGGTATTTTTCTTTTGGAAGAAATTGTTTCTTCTTCATTCTCTTTATATCCTTCTAAGTTCCTGAGTACGTGACACGCCCACACGCAGTTACCAGTTCCGGAAATAGCTAGGAAGATCAGTGGTACAGACCAGGAGCATATCGTAAAGTGAAGGAGCCTCCAAACGTTGGTAAGGTTCTACATTTTCTTTTAATATATTGATTACAATTTCCTGTGTTTACATATTGTATGTATTAGTTCTGGAAAAAGAATTGCGATCCTAAGTTCACTAGTTCCAGATCGTTTATGATCTGTATAAAATTTTTAAAACCTATTTCCGCTGTGTTACTAGTGAACGGGGTTCAAACAATTGGTATCAAAGCCAATTTTTTTTTTGGAACAGAAAATTGTTTTCGATAATCCTGTATGTATGATTGTGTAGGCACTGTTTAAATTGACTGTATGTTGTTTTTGTATATATATTAAATTTGTTAATTTATAAAAATATGATTGATCGTTAATTATATGGTACTGTGGATTTAGGGTTCATGGGTTGTATTATATTTTTTTTATTATTTTTTTTCCCTGTTATTGTAATGTAAAAAAAAAAATGTAACCTATATTGAAGACCTAGAAAAATTGCGAAGTCGGAAGGGAGAAATCGAAAATACGTGTGATGGAGTACTGTGCACGACACTGTTCACGTACTGTTCATACAGGTAATGACATGTGTGGTACTGTTAATGTGGGTACTGTTCATGCAGGTACTGTTCATGTCGGGCACTATTCACGTCGTCTTGAACTGTTCCGTTGGCAAGTGTTGCCTAGTGCGTTCTGTGCGGATTTCCTATTTCGGATTCATGAGATTAATCGGAGTGACCTGAAGAGACTAGAAGACTCGGAAATTACAAGAAGACCAAGGAATGCCTTGAGCGTATTTTTGTAATTTTAGATTCCAATATTTTTTTAGGTTAAATAATCCACAGTACTCGGTCAATTCATGTATGATTTATATTATGTGATGATAAAAGCATTGTCATGCATACGTATGTCATTTAGATTAGATGTGCCTACACAAATATATTTGATATGTCATACATGCATCATAGCCTAATTTTTATGTATTTTTTTTAATATGATTAAAATCAGTAAATACATTATTGGCTATGAAAATGAGATTAGTTTTTTAATTGTTAGAAAACTTGTTAATTCTCATTAATATTAATCTGGTTATTAAAGTGTTTAATAAGTCAGATTAATAGGGTCATTTATTGTAATTAAGATTAATATGATTAATAACCTAATAATAAATGGACCGCATAAAGTGTTAGAGTTTTAATAGTTAAAACTTGGTAAACGCTTACATAATAATCTGACCTTAGTAAAAAGTTTACAAAGACTTAGATTATTCACTAATTGATTAGATTTTTAATTGTTAAAAATCATTAATAATTTATTAGTTAATTAGAATTTATTTCTAATAATGAATTTGTTAATGCGCTAAATAACTTGATTAAAATTAGTCGTTAGATCCTGTAGAGTCTAGGTGCATTAATGGATAATTGAAAACCCTATTTTTAAAAATAGTGAGTGAGAGAGGGATATATGACATATATATCCCGCAGTCTCCATCATTAGTTCAACACCGTAAGATCCGAGTGGGGCCTCGTGACTGCTTTGCTTTCGTCCTCCCTAAGGAGGGTTTCCACAAAGATCAATACCAAGGTTGACTTCCTAACAGATAGGATTTCTGAGGGTATTTCGGGATTGACCGACCCTAAGGCGGCAATTCTCGAGTTAAGCTCATAAGATCTGAAATGGTGGGTTACACTCACAAAGGTTTTGATTAAGTTTTGTTAATTAAAAACCTGACTGAATAAACGATGGTTGAATGATATGGAGTAAGACTTATTCTAGAATATCATTTGATTGAGAATGTCTCGGTCCAACATGCAAAGACTTGACCGACCCTAAGGCGGCACTTCTTTGTGGTATGATGGATTGTCGTGGTATAGTAACTATTTTTGGGTATTTCTAGTTCGTTAAACATGTTCATGCATCATGTTTCAATTTATGCCAAAGCACTTGCACTTGTTTTAATAAATAACTGAATGAATGTTTTATTTATTTCAGCAATTATGTCTTCTGCATTACTTCAAATTCTCGCAAACAACAAATTAACTGGCGATAACTACACTAAGTGGAAACTTAATATTAATGCAATAATGGTCACCAAAGACCTCAAGTTTGTGCTTACGGAGGAATGTCTTCCGGTGCCTACTGCCAATGCCACACGAACTGTTCGTGAGGCATACCAGTGATGGGTCTCATCTGATGAGAAGACCCGAACATATCTGTTGGCTTCTATGACAGACGTGCTTGTCACAAAGCACAAAGCAATGACTTCAGCATTTGAAATCATGGAGTCATTGCAAGCTATGTTCAGGCAACCCTCCGAGCAAAAGCGACACGAAGCTGTTCGTTCCGCTATGCTCGCTCGCATGAAGGAAGGTATATCAGTTCGGGAACATGTCCTGAGCATGATGTCCTACTTCAACATGGCAGAAGTCAATGGCTGGGCCATTGATGAACCCAGTCTAGTGAGCATCATACTAACGACTCTTCCGAAGAGTTTCGATCAGTTTAAGAGCAACTACGGGATGAACAAGTTAAAGTTCAGTCTCACACAGTTACTCAATGAGCTCGCTACTTTTGAGTCCTTGACTAAGGACAGCAAAAGTAAGACCGGTGAGGCAAATGTTGCTGAACCATCTTCCTCCAATAATAAGAAGAGGAAGAGGTCTGCAGGGAAGGTGCAGGGTAAGCCCAAACCCAAGAATGCCCAGAGCAAAAAGAAGGGCACCTCCACCGACCAAGGCAAAGGAAAATGTTTCCATTGCGACAAGGTCAGGCACTGGAAGAGGAACTGTTCTCAGTATCTGGAGGAGGTAGCCAAGAAGAAGAAGAAAGGTAAATATGATTTACTTGTTCTTGAATCTTGTTTAGTGGAAGATGACTCTTCACTCTGGATAGTTGATTCAAGGGCAACTAACCATGTTTGTTCTTCTTTGCAGTGGACTGATTCTTGGACACAGCTAGAGGAGGGAGCCTTCTCAATACGTGTGGGGTCGGGGGATGTCGTGTCGGTAAAAGCAGTGGGAGCAATAAGATTGCAATTTTTTAATAATAATAGTTTTTTATTATTGAACAATGTTTTGTATATTCCTGGATTTACATGGAATTTAATTTCCATTTCTAAGTTGTTAGAACAATCATATCATGTTTCTTTTAATAATAAGTCTGTTATTATTGGAAAGAATGGTCTGAATATTTGTTCAGGAATTAATGAAAACAATTTGTATGTGTTAAGACCGTTAATACATACTACACTGCTTAACACCGAAATGTTTAAGGTTGAAAAACCAAAAACTAAACGATATAAGATTTCTCCAGAAAATGACACGTATCTCTGGCATCTAAGGCTTGGTCATATCAACTTTGACCGGATAGACAGACTAGTAAAAAGAGGACCTTTAAGTGAGTTAAAGGTTGGTACCTTACCTGTCTGTGAATCCTGTTTAGAAGGTAAGATGACTAAGAGACCTTTTACTGGAAAATGGCTTAGAGCTATAAAGCCACTAGAACTCATACATACAGACGTCTGTGGACCAATGAATGTTAGAGCTAGGGGGGGCTATGAGTATTATGTCACCTTTATAGACGACTACTCAAAATACAGATATGTTTACCTGACGCAACGAAAGTCAGAAACATTTGATAAGTTCAAAGAATTCTGAGCTAAAGTTGAGAATCAATTAGGTAGGACTATAAACATGTCTCACATGCTTTAGTGCAAGTGGGAGATTGTTGGAGTTTATACCCTAAAGATGTAATTTGAAAATGGATTTATGAAATAAATAAAAAAGAAAAGTTCAATTCATTCTTATTGTGTTGTTTATTTTATAACTTGTGCATTTATTAACATCCTAGATTGCCGGATGTAATCTCGAACTGTGTATATGAGTGTCATAAACAGATGGATACAGTAAGAGACGTGCAATCTAAAGAGTCCATTGATAGCAAATAAAGCTGGTAACTTTATTTGTGGTTAATCTATAGTTGCGGTCCATTTCGTAATGTATGGTGATTCTATCTTGAATCATTCATATGAGATATGGGAATTGAGACACCTTGTATGATGTGATCATATAGGACTAGGTCATGATCTATATAAATCTCTCACCAAGATCCGTTTACTGATGAGATTCATATATATCAACTAATGATGGCTATATGTGGGTGATCTTAATCCTGAGTGTCTTATCGACTCTTTCAGGTTAGATCGTGGTCTTTGATATACCATGGGTAAGGTCAGATGCAATTCCTGATCAATATACTCTGTATGTTAGGATTGCGGTTTGGCTTGTGGCTGGGAAGGTATGTACACAATAGTAGAATCCACTCCTTCTTGTGAGAAGTAGATGGTAGTTCCCTTAAGGGTTGATTCGGGGCTTGGACAATATGAGCGCTCTCCTAATTCCGTGAGGAAATATGATTTATTGTTCATTAGAGAATTAACGGTACTTAAAGGATATATGTAATAAGAGGGGTATAACGGACATTATGACTCAGCTCTAATTATGAACTACTGTGGAGGATCACACCATGTGTAATAGCTATATCGATAGACACCGAGTTGTATCGGTCTATGTAAAAGCGTCTGTAGTTGAGAGAGTGCAGCTTCGGGTTTTTAGTGGAATAACACCGGAGTTAATAATCAAGGAATATTAATTAAAGAGTTTAATTAATGATTCTAATGATTATTGGAGCTCAAAATACTATGGGTCCATTAGGTCCCCTTGCTAGCGCGATCGATTTGGGTAACAAGGGACACGGTTAATTAATTGGATTGTCCAATTAATTGTGTTACGAAAGTGACACGTATTTATTCGGGAATTAATTGAATAATGAGATTATTTAATTAATAAATAATGGTGATTAAATAAATTAATTAATAAGATTATTTAATTTTGTTATTAATCACTTAATGAATAATGTTAGTTGATATTTGATTTTAAATAGAATAAGATAATATGATTATTTTTTTTTATTAAATTAAATATTTGAAATTGAATTTAAAATGTTTAAATTCAAAATAAATATTTAATTATTTTTTAAAAGATACAAGATATTATTATAAAAAATTTTGTTTTAAAATCTAAAGAGATATCAATTAAAGAGTCTTAGTTATAATAATATATATATATATATGATATATATTGATAACAAAGATAAGAGTAGCACACAAAAGTAAATATATGTGTTTGTATAGGATACAAATATGTGTGGTGCGTAATTTATAAAAGAGAACAAGAGAATACACATAAGTATACTTTTGTGTGTGCAATTGGTGAGTGTGGTTTTTTTTTTTAAAAGAGAAACAAAAAGTGAAAAACGCACAAGGGTGCGTGAGATCAAAAGAAGAAAAAAAAAATTGTGCTGGGTGCACTAGTGAAAAGAAAAGAAAAATTATAAGATATATTTTTCTTTGAACTTCCTAGAATTGTTCTAGGTATTTTTCTCTTGGAAGAAATTGTTTCTTCTTCATTCTTTCTATATTCTCTTAAGTTCCTGAGTATGTGACGCGCCTACACGCAGTTACCAGTTTCGGAAATAGCTAGGAAAATCAGTAGTACAAACCAGGAGCATATCGTAAAGTGAAGGAGCCTCCAAATGTTGGTAAGGTTCTAAATTTTCTTTTAATATATTGATTCTAATTTCTTGTGTTTACATATTGTATGTATTAGTTCCGGAAAAAGAATTGCGATCATAAGTTCACTGGTTCCAGATCGTTTATGATATGTATAAAATTTTTAAAATCTATTTCCGCTGCGTTACCAGTGAACGGGATTCCAACATCTACATCATATTACAAGCTATATATAGCTTCATCATGGAGTTGGCTGTACTACTTTAATTTTTTTATTCATGCTTCTCAGCATTATATAGTGCAACTAAGGAATCATTGCTCTTGGCTATGCTCACACACCCGATCAGTATATCATCCATTGATACTTAAAATAAAATAACAAAATAACACACGAGAAAGATTGACTCTACTTTTTCTTCTTTTTTTGCTTTATTACTTGGATATATTTTGTGTTTCCATCATTTAAGTGGATCTATGATTCAATGTTTTTTCTCTACATTTTTGGTCAGTGGACACAAGAAAAAGGATAAATGAAAAAAAAAAAAATCCTTCGAGATCTTAGGCAATCTCTCTTTCAGTATCTGTATTGACAGAAACTTTTATAATTTAAAAAAGAAAAGGCAGAAGTGCTGACGTATCATTACAATATTACAGTGTTATACTAATAAAGAACTTTCTATGTTATCTAAACTAGAAATATTATGAATGGAGCAATAACCATTCAGTAACAAGAATGTAAGGCATAAGTGATTTATTAAATAACCCAATAGAAGTGACCAACATGGCGAATGTTTTAAGAATGATGTATGAACGATATGATCCTAATTCTTCCTACTCATAGTAAGATTACACCCAACCTATAAGGCAAGCACCAAAGTCTAATCATGAACTTTGACACAATTTAGTCCTTAAATTAACGATGATCAATATAAAATGATGAAAAGAATGAATCCAATAATGTATAAATATATTTCTCAAGTGACCTGATCAAGCAATTATGCTTGATCCGCTAGTCATTATTCAAACACTAGATAAAGGTCCAAATAATAGTATTAAACTCTAACCAACCTCTCAGATACAAAGTAAGAGAATTTGTCTCCACGAACCAAGTCGATATAAATGGAGAATTAATTCAAAAACAAAACGCAGATAAAATCACATTGAGGATTCAAACAAAGTAATCTTGGTTAAAAAAAAAGTCTCTAATGCCATGTCAAGTTACTACTCAACCAAAGCTTTAAGTTTATAGCGAAGGACCAGATAAATTGTATTGAGCTCTAATAATACTAAATAATTGGATTTATCTTCAATCAACCCTAGAATAAATACTAAAACTATTTCAGTCACACAGTCAATAAACATATATAGAGTGAAACTTTTGGCAAGTTTCAGAAAAGCAATCTGAAGTCAAAAAAATTACCATCTGTCACCTGCTAATGGGCATGTGTTAGAACAATATGACATGGCAAAATTTACTCACAAAATCATAGTTGTATTTAAAAGGGAAGCAAGTCAGGTTTTGACTCATAATAAGATGACCAGACGCCACCAGTACCTGTATAAGCAGCCTCAGAGGCTGCAGAATGAACTGGTGAACCCCGTTCAGCAGGTCTGAGAAGGACTAGCTCTTTTCAATGTGGATATGTTCTCTATCTAGGCAATGAAGTCATGTGATTAACAAGTAAAACTGCTACTAATATTAGTTGGACTGAATTGAATGGATGTAAGTAAATACTTGAACGAGGCAGTTCTGGTAAGAAACCTTGCTCAATCATAATCTACAAGAGTGCGGCTGCTAAACCCAGCTTTTTCTCAAGAAAATATATCCATAATAATAAACCTGAAAGAGAAAAAAGATTGAACATTAAGTCACCTTAATTTCCAGCTAGAAGAAACGACATTGGTGAGGATGAAATTGAGCAAGCACCTTCCACAGAATTGCAAAACATGAATGTTCATTTTCAATGTCACTGCATCAAAGAACATAACATGACATCCTTGGTTGACTTCGAGAATAAACTGAGAAAAAAAAATCATACAAACTTCTAACTTTCTTAATGAATAAAGTACAAGTAGAAGATTGACCTAGGTTCAGGTTACAGCCTCACCGAACTTTACCTGTTAAGTTAAGCAGTATCTATATGTGTTCTTCTCTTCCTCCTCTGATAAGAACTTATCGTCCTTCTTAATTAAGGACATCATTACAACACTTTCATGTCTCTCTTACTTTTGTTGTAATCACCTTTTCTTTTTTAAATTTTCTCTATAATATATATATATATATATATATATATATAGAAAAATAACTTATTTTTATGAAAATATGTACAGGAATAAAATCTTACAACTCTTATTCAGATTTCTGATAACAGACTGTCCTGTCAAATATTGAAAATTGAAAGTTCATTATGTTAATATACCCTGCTATAACATGGAGTTTCCTATTAATACACATGATCTTGGGGATGACAAAATTATGAAAAACAATAAATTTCAATACTCAGAATACAATCGGACCAATCGTAAGGAATCAAAGGTTGTGTTCAAACGCCATTCACGTTGCTTTTTGCTGAGTGGTCTTCCTTTCCCTGCCTTTTCTCTATTTATCCTCACATCTGCTAAACCCCAGGTACAGCATTTTGTTTCTGTGTCAAAAGAGATGATTTTAAAAGGACCATCACTTTTTGTGGATGAACCTGCTGTAACCAATTCACTGACATATTTCACATACATAGCACGATCCTTAAACCGATCTAGCTCTTGTGGTATCCGAACTACCCTTTCAACACCAGGAGATGACACCTGAGGTGAAAAACATCCTTTTAGTCACAAAAATTCAAAAGATTACTTATGCATTATTCAATCATTGACATTAAAACATTAGCCATTATAATTTGATGGGAAATATACAGAATCAATTTAGCTCTTTAAGTCAAAAATTGACCATGTAAATCGTTTGGTTCAATGTCCATGCTTTAAACAGGCTAGCCGGCACACCCATACTTGCAGGTCATTGCTTGTCTAGAGAGGAATGCCTCATAAAAAACACTAAGAGAGTAAATACAAAGAACTGAATACCTCCACAGATATGTTTTCGGGTATGGATTTAGCAATCTCTGCTTCTTCTAATTTTGCTCTATAAGATGCAGTAAAGACTTCAATATCTTCGATACAGGGAGAACCACACCTGTAACAAATTACCACAAAGCAACCCCAATAAGCATTTATCATAATAAAAAACAAATTCGATAGGAATCTTGAAACAAGAAACATCCCCATTTGTCAGAAAGTTCCCACTTCTTGCATTTCACTTTTTTTTTTCTGAAGTAAGAACCTTTATTAAAAGAACCAAAACAACACACTAGACTGGGAGATCACCCGAACATACCTCTCCACACAAGGAGGGTAAGTCTCCATCCAGAAAAGATCCTCCTTTAAATCCAGAGCCATTTTGGCAAGAAAATGGGCAACAAAATTTGCCTTCCAAGGGACAAACTAACTGAGCCGACAGCTCTACAAAAGAGGCGTGAGACAATATCATCTATGACTAGCCCAATTTCTGCTGAACTAGGCTTACCAGAATTCACCAAATTGACAACCCCAAGCACATCAGACTCAATCACCACTGGAACCATTCCCACGTCCACTGCAAAATCAATACCTCTCAACAAAGCCACTGCCTCCACAGCTTTGGGAGAGTAACTAGCATCCAACCGCTGTGAACAAGAAGCCATTACCAAACCACGATAATCTCTGATCACCACCCCCACACCAATACATTTTTCTCCACACTAATAGCTACATCAGAGTTTATTTTACAAAACCCCTCAACAGGCAGCTGCCAGCAACAAACATTTTCAGCAACAATTTGGTGCTCCCCATCTGCATCGTTAGCCTTCACAAAATCAGTCAAAAAATTGCTACACCAGGCCACCACATCACCTCCCAAAATGCCACCCAAACCATGCACAATCTGGTTTCTAATGAACCAGTTGCACCACAACACAACACTCAACAGAGATGCTTCTTCACTACCTAGCCTACTAAGACAAGAGAAGAAGAAATCTTTGAAGGCCGCATTAACATCGCTTTTCATACCTGTCAGATTACCAAAATCAGTCCGAACCGCCTTCAGCTCCCTACAGCCCCACAAAGCATGTGTCGTTGTCTCATAACAGCGGCGGTAGATCGGGCAATAGCCATCCACTGCAATTTTGCACTTCGCAAGATTCCCTAACGTCAAAATCCAATTCTTACAAGCTTTCCAAATTAAAATTTGAAGAATTCCAGTAGATAGGGTAGAATAAACCATGATTCTGTTGCTTACATTATTACTGTTAAAAGAGGCTACATATATACAACAAATACAATAACAGCTAACCCTAAAATCCCTAGAAAATAGGAGATATGATTTTCTAATTAATAGAGAATCATTATCCCTTAAAGATAAGAAACTAATCAAGTAAAATAAGTAAAGAGAAAGGATCTGATCCAGTAGGATCAGATCTTCCTTTAACACAAACAACAACCCGCATACACATACTAACACATTCGACACCCCACCTCAAGCTTGGCAGTAAATGTTCAGGATACCTAGCTTGGAACACAGTACATCAAAAGGAGCTCTAGGGAGAGCTTTTGTAAAGATATCCGCTACTTGAGTTCTTGTAGGAGTGTAGCTTCGCTTGATAGTACCAGCCTCAAGTTTTTCCTTTATGAAATGCCGGTCTATTTCAACATGTTTTGTCCTATCATGATGAACAGGATTCTTTGCTATGCTTATGGCAGCCTGATTGTCACAAAGCAATTCCATAGAAGTAGTCATAGGAGCTTTGATCTCAGTTAAAAGCCTTTGTAACCACATTCCTTCACAAAGGCCATGTGCCATGGCCCTGAATTCCTCTTCTGCACTGCTACGAGAAACTACAGCTTTCTTCTTACTCCTTCGAGTCACAAGATTACCCCATACATATATGCAATAACCTGCAGTAGATCTTCTGTCTACTACTGACCCTGCCCAATCAACATCTGTAAACACTTTGATGTCCCTATTCTCATTCTTCTTGAAACAGATCCCTTGCTCTGGAGTCATCTTCAGGTACCTTAGAATCCTATGAACAGCTCCCAAATGTTCCTCATTTGGATTGTTCATAAACTGACTAACATAACTGACTGGGAATGCTATATTAGGTCTGGTATGAGACAGGTAAATTAATTTACCAACCAGTCTCTGATATCTCCCCTTATCAACAGGAGGACTATTCTCAAGTAACCCCAACTTTGTGGCAGAATCCATTGGAGTGTCAGCTGGTTTACAGTCCATCATGCCAGTCTCCTTTAGCAAATCTAGGACATACTTCCTCTGGTTGATACAAATCCCAGATTTTGATCTAGTAACCTCCATGCCTAGAAAATATTTGAGATTTCCTATGTCTTTGATCTCAAATTCCTTTGCAAGGAATGATTTCAGCTGCTAAATCTCTTTCTCATCATTTCCTGTCAAAACAATGTCATCAACATACACAATAAGCATGGTAATTGCATTACCTGAACAGTGTTTCACAAATAGTGTATGATCAGCTTGACATTGAGTGTAGCCATATCTTTTTACAGCCTTTGTAAACCTCTCAAACCAAGCTTGAGGTGACTGCTTCAACCCATACAACAACCTCCTCAACTTACAAACCTTTCCTCTGAAACTATTCTCCCAACTTGGAGGACTATCCATGTAAACTTCTTCAACAAGTTCACCGTGAGGAAATCATTTTTAACATCTAGTTGGTGAAGTTTCCAGTCCAAATTCACTACTATGGACAACAAGACCCGAATTGTGTTCATCTTGGCTACTGGGCATAGGTCTCCTCATAGTCTATTCCATAGGCCTGAGTGTACCCTTTCGTAACTAATCTGGCCTTGTATCGATCAATACTACCATTATTCTTGTGTTTCACCGTAAACACCCATTTACACCCCACGATTCTCTTCCTCTTAGGCAAATCGATTACTTCCCAAGTGTCATTTTTCTGGAGTGCTGTCAACTCTTCAAAAACAGCATTTTTCCACTCTTGGCTCTTCAAAGCCTCTTGTATATTTATAGGAATTGAAACAGCCGAAATATTGAGAGCAAACTCCTTGTATTTTTGTGACAAACCTGCATAAGAAACATACTTGGACAGCGGGTAAAGAGGCCGAGACCTGTATTCTCTCACAAGTTTTCTCAGCCCAATAGGTATCTCATCTTCATGCTCATCATCTTCACCACTTGAACCTTCATCACTCATAAATTCAGCACTCGGTTCAGGGACTTGCTCCGGTTTGGACTTTTGGGGCTGCTGAATTTCAGCATGCTCACTTCCTTTCTCTTTAGTCTTTGGCCGCCAAGAGTACACAAGCACATCTGCTGGTTTATTTTGGCTTGACACATCAGTTTTTTCCTGTTTTGACACACTGGTAGGACTAGGAAACTGAATATGTGGAGAAGATGAATGTTTGATCACATCAGGAGTAGTAAGGGCTGTTTGTGAGTGGGAGAGACATTAGGAACCAGTTTAGGCTGAACCGAATCAGACTTGGGCTTTTTTGAGAAGCTAGGAGACTCAATTTGTGGGATAAGTTCAGATTCAACATCTGAATTTTCAGCAGACCCGTGAGACTCAACCATGGAACTCAGATTCATACCATTTAGAGGATACACAAGAATTTCTTTAGAAGACAAGTCATGAAAGTCCCCAAAATCACCAAACTGAAATTCATCTATTTTCCCCCCTGGATTTTAGTTTGTGGAAAGAAAGGTTGATCCTCCACAAAGGTAACATCTAAGGAGACTTGAACCTTTTTCTTTAGGGGATTGTAACACTTGTATCCCTTTTGAGAGGGAGAGTATTCTAGACACAAACATCGGATGGCCCTAGGGTCTAGTTTGCTTCGGTTAGGAAGGTGATTGTGCATGAAAACAGTGCAGCGAAAGATATGAATAGGTATTTGAGATAAAAGTCTAGTATGTGGGTAGTTTTCTAAAAGAATGTGTACAGGAGTCTTGAACTGAAGGACACGAAAAGGTTGTCTATTGATAAGATGAACTGCTATGAGGACAGCTTCCCCCCAAAATTGATTAAGAACCCTCATACACAACAATAAAGACCGGGCTACCTCTAACAAGTGTAAGTTTTTTCTTTCGGAAACCCCATTTTGTTAGGAGTGTTAACACAAGAGGTTTGATGTACAATCCCTTCATCTAATAGGTAATCACCTAGAGCATGGTTAATGAATTCCTTCCCATTGTTTGTTCTAAGCACTTGAATATTGGTATGAAACTGGTTTTTTATCAAAGAATGAAATGTTTTGAAAATATTAGTCACTTCAGTCTTGTCTTTCATTAAGAAAACCCATGTAATCCTAGTATGGTCATCAATAAAGGAGACAAACCATCTAGCCTCAGTGATGTTAGGGACCCTAGAAGGACCCCAAACATCACTATGAATCAGAGAGAAAGGTTTAGAAGCTCTATAACCGATAGAAGGATAAACAGTACGAGTGTGTTTAGACAAAGTGCAAAAATCACAACGAAATTCTCTAGAAGTTTTATTATTGAATAGAACAGGAAACAATTTTTCCAAGTACAAAAAATTGAGATATCCTAATCTATAGTGCCACAACATGACAGCACTTTCTTTATTACTCTTAGACCTGCTAACAGAAAGTAAGGAGTCTACAGAATAGCATTGTGTACTCAGGGAGGCATTGACCTTGAGAATGTATAGTCCATGTTGCAACTCAGCAATTCCAATCATCCTCTCCGAACTCATGTCCTGAAAAACACAGTAGTGGAATCCACTCCTTCTTGTGAGAAGTAGATGGTAATTCCCTTAAGGGTTGATTCGGGGCTTGAACAATATGAGCGCTCTCCTAATTCCGTAAGGAATGTAGGATTTATTGTTCATTAGAGAATCAATAGTACTTAATGGAAAGATATGATTAGAGGGGTATAACGGACATTATGACCCAGCTCTAATTATGAACTACTTGTGGAGGATTATACCATATGTAATAGCTATATCAATGGACACCGAGAGTTATTGGTTTGTGTAAAAACGTCTACAGTTGAGAGAGTGCAGCTTCGGGTTTTTAGTGGAATAACACCGAAGTTAATAATCATGAAATATTAATTAAAGAGTTTAATTAATAATTTATAAGGATTATTGGAGCTCAAAATACTATGGGTCCATTAGGTCCCCATGCTAGCCCGATCGATTAAGGTAACAAGGGTCACGATTAATTAATGGGATTGTCCAATTAATTGTGTTACGAAAGTGACACGTATTTATTCGGGAGTTAATTGAATAATGAGATTATTTAATTAATGAATAATGGTGATTAAATAAATTAAATAATAAGATTATTTAATTATGTTGTTAATCACTAAATGGAGGGTGTTAGTTGATATTTGATTTTGAATAAAATAAGATAATATGATTATTTTATTTTATTAAATTAAATATTTGAATTTGAATTTAAAATGTTTGAATTCAAAAATAAATATTTAATTAATTTTAAAAGGATATGAGATATTCTTTTTTGAAAAGTTTTAAAAATCAAATAGATTTTGGTTTGTTGGTTTTTGAATATATATGAGATATATATTTAATTAAAAAAAAACCAATTGACAAAGTAATCAGATTACTTAGCAATAACCAAATGACTTTTAAAAAGAGTAATGAGATTACTTTGAAAAGAAACAAAAAATACACTTTGAAAGTAGAAGAAAAATAGTGTGATCGTCACACAGCAGACAGCAGAAAGCAAAAAGCAAAACAAAAAGAAAGAAAAAAAAGTAATAGGGTGTGGTGAGACCACAAGTGCTATTTTTTCTAGAGTTTGTTTTTTGTGTATGTTCTTCTCTTCTTCTTCCATACAGGTCCTGAATATCGTGACGCGCCCACACGCTATTACCAGTTCTGGGAGATAGCGAGGAAGATCACGTGGTTTAAATCAGGAGCAGTTCGTATCAAAGTGAAGGAGCCTCCTACGTAGGTATGAAAATGTTTCATCACTTTACTTTATTATTGCATTTGATTATTACTGTACAAATGGGTTAGTTTAATGATTGCATAAAAAATTTTAAAACCTTCCGCTGCGCAATCTGTAACCCTAGGTTCCAACAATTGGTATCAGAGCCAATTTTTGTACAGTATAATCGAATTCGATTACTCCTGATATGTATGAATGTGTAGGCACATATTTTTTTTATGAATATATGATGTTTTTTTTAATTAAATTGTTTAATTTAAAAAACATGGTTGATTGTAATTTTTTATGGTGTAGTGGATTTAGAGTGTTTCTGAGTTGTATAATTTTTTTTTATTATTTAAAAAAATAAAAAAATAAAAAAATAATTATGTGTAATCGCACCTGGTACCAGTGAGCATGCATCCTGCGCATGCCACTAGCACCCTACTACCTGGTCGCTCAACGAAGACTGCGCGCGCGCGTTGACCAGTGGTGCCTTCCAGCGCTGCCTACCTTCCCACGCAGCGCCTACCAGCGCGCAAAGCAGGCCACCAGCGCCCACCAGCGCACTTCCTCCAGCGCGCACAGCACATCGCGCGCAATCCTTCCAGCGCGCACCTACCACCTGCGAGCATGCAGATCAGCGCCTGTTGACCAGTGATGCGTACCAGCGATGCTACCTGTGCACATGACCTGAAGAGATTGGAAGTCTTGGAAATTACAAGAAGACCAAGGGATGCCTTGGGAATATTTTTTGTAATTAGATTCCAATTTTTAGGTTAAATAATCCACAACACTCGGTCAACTCATGTATGTTTTAATTATTTGATGATTAAGCATTGCCATGCATATACATGTCATTTAAATTAGTTGTGCCTACACACATATATATATATATATATATATATATGTTGATATATCATACATGCATAATAGCCATCCATATTATGTGTTTAATTTTTTTTTAATTTGATTAAAATGGGTTATTCACATAATTGGCTATTTTTAATGGGATTAGTTTTTAGGAGTAAAAACTTGGTAAATCTCATTAATTACTAATCTTTTTATTAAAGAGTTTAAATACTTAGATTAGTAGGGTCCTTAATATATATATATATATTAGGATTAATTTGATTAAGCTCCTTATAATAATTGGACCTAAATAATGTGTTTAGTTTTAATAGTTAAAACTTGGTAAATACACATTTAATAATAATTCTAGTCTTAGTAAACAGTTTACATAGATTTGAATTATCACTAATGAACTAGATTTTTAAGTGTTAAAAATCAATTTAGTTTATTAGTTATTGGAATAAGATTCTAATAATTTGTGATTAATGCACTTGACGCTTAGATTAAAATTAGCCGTTTAATCTAGTTTTATCTAGGTGCATTAATATTAATAGAAAACCCTTAATATAAAATAGTGAGTGGGAGAGGGATATATGACATTATATCCCGCGGTCTCCATTATTAGTTCAACACCGTGAGATCCGAGTGGGGCCTCGTGACGGCTTTGTTTTCGTCCTCCCTAAGGAGGGTTTCCACAAAGATCAATACCAAGGTTGATTTCCTAACGGATAGGATTTCCGAGGGTATTTCGGGATTGACCGACCCTAAGGCGGCAATTCTCGAGTTAAGCTCATGAGATCTGAAATGGTGGGTTACACTCACAAAGGTTTTGATTAAGTTTTGTTAATTAAAAACCTGACCTAATAAACGATGGTTGAATGATATTGGCATAAGAGTTATTCTGGTATATCCTTTGACTGAGAAGGTCTCGATCCAACATGCAAGAATTTGACCGACCCTAAGGCGGCACTCGCTTGTGGTATGTTGGATTGTCGTGGCATAGAAACATTGTTTTTAGGGTTGTTCTTGTTCATTAAACATTTTCATGCATCATGTTTAATTTTATGTCGAACATTAGCACATGTTTAGAATGTATGACTGAATGAATCTTTAATTTATGTTTTTTCAGCCATGTCATCTGCACTATTACAAATACTTGTAAACGATAAATTAACTGGTGATAACTACACAAAATGGAAACTTAACATTAATGCAATACTGGTCACAAAAGACCTCAAGTTTGTGCTTACAGAGGAATGTCCTCCGGTGCCTACTGCCAATGCCACACGAACTGTTCGTGAGGCATACCAGCGATGGGTCTCATCTGATAAGAAGGCCCGAACATATTTGTTAGCTTCTATGATAGACGTGCTTGTCACAAAGCACGAAGCAATGACTACAGCATTCGAAATTATGGAGTCATTGCAAGCTATGTTCGGGCAGCCCTCCGAGCAAAAGCGACACGAAGCTGTTCATTCCGCTATGCTCGCTCGCATGAAGGAAGGTACATCAGTTCGGGAACATGTCCTGAGCATGATGTCCTACTTCAACACAGCAGAAGTCAATGGCGGGGCCATTGATGAACCTAGTCAAGTGAGCATCATACTGACGACTCTTCCGAAGAGTTTCGATCAGTTTAAGAACAACTACGGGATGAACAAGTTAAGGTTCAGTCTCACACAGTTGCTCAATGAGCTCGCTACTTTTGAGTCCATGACCAAGGACAGCAAAAGTAAGACCGGTGAGGCAAATATTGCCAAACCATCTTCCTCCAATAATAAGAAGAGGAAGAGGTCTGCTGGAAAGGCGAAGGGTAAGCCCAAACCCAAGAAGGCCCAAAGCAAAAAGAAGGGCACCTCCACCGACCAAGACAAAGGAAAATGTTTCCATTGTAACAAGGTCGGGCACTAGAAGAGGAACTGTCCTCAGTACCTGGAGGAGGTAGCCAAGAAGAAGAAGAAAGGTAAATATGATTTACTTGTTCTTGAATCTTGTTTAGTGGAAGATGATTCTTCACCTTGGATTGTTGATTCGGGGGCCACTAACCATGTTTGTTCTTCTTTGCAGTGGACTAATTCTTGGACACAGCTAGAGGAGGGAGCCTTCTCCATGCGTGTAGGGTCGGGGGATGTCGTGTCGGCCAAAGCAGTGGGAGCAATAAGATTGCAATTTTGTAATAATAATATTTTTTTATTATTGAACAATGTTTTTTATATTCCTGGATTTACACGGAATTTGATTTCCGTTTCTAAGTTGTTAGAACAATTATATTCTGTTTCTTTTGATAATAAATCAGTTATTATTGCAAAGAATGGTCTGAATATTTGTTCAGGAATTAATGAAAACAATTTGTATGTGTTAAGACCGTTAATACATACTACACTGCTTAACACCGAAATGTTTAAGGTTGAAAAACCTAAAACTAAACGACATAAGATTTCTCCAGATAATGACACGTATCTTTGGCATCTAAGGCTTGGTCATATCAACCTTGACCGGATAGACAGACTAGTAAAAAGTGGACCTTTAAGTGAGTTAAAGGTTGGCACCTTACCTGTCTGCGAATCCTGTTTAGAAGGTAAGATGACTAAGAGACCTTTTACTGGAAAATGGCTTAGAGCTATAGAGCCACTAGAACTCATACATACAGACGTCTACGGACCGATGAATGTTAGAGCTAGGGGCGGCTATGAGTATTATGTCACCTTTATAGATGACTACTCAAGATACGGATATATCTACCTAATGCAACGAAAGTCGGAAACATTTGAAAAGTTCAAAGAATTCCAAGCTGAAGTTGAGAATCAATTAGGTAGGACTATCAAGTCACTAAGATCAGATCGTGGAGGTGAGTACCTTGACCAAGAGTTTGAAGACTTCATGGCTGAGCATGGGATAGTTTCCCAACTCACAGCTTCTGGTACACCTCAGCAAAATGGTGTAGCGGAGAGGAGAAATAGAACCCTGATGGAAATGGTGAGATCTATGATTAGTTTCTCATCATTACCAAATTCCTTCTGGGGATATGCGTTACAAACAGCGGCATACATTTTGAATGTAGTGCCATCCAAATCTGTTCCTAAAACTCCCCTAGAGTTGTGGAATGGTCGTAAAGCTAGTTTACGACATTGTCGCGTATGGGGGTGTCCAGCACACGTGCTAAAGAATAGAACTGGAAAGCTAGATCCCAAGTCTGTGGTCTGCTTGTTTGTAGGATACTCCAAGGAGATCAGAGGTGGATACTTATATAGTCTTGAAGATAACAAAGTATTTGTATTGACAAATGCAACGTTTCTTGAGGATAACTATATAAGTGATCATAAACCTGGTTCTAAAATTGTATTAAATGAGTTGAAGCCTAGTGAGACCAGTACTCAGTCAACTAGAGTTGTTAATCCATTAACATCTAAAAGTCAGATAATTCCTAGTCAGGATACACTACCACCTAGACGTAGTGAGAGGGTTGTGAGACAGCCTGAGCGCTATTTGGGTGTAAGTGAGGGACAAGATCTTGTCTCTGCTGATAGTGTGGATGATCCATTGACATTTAAGAATGCAATGGAAGATCCTGATAAAGAGGAATGGCTTAAAGCCATGAATCTCGAGATGGAGTCTATGTACTCTAACTCAGTCTGGGAACTTGTAGACTTACCGAATGGGGTAAAACCCAAAGGATGTAAGTGGATCTACAAGAGGAAGAGAGGAGTAGACGGGAAGGTAGAGACCTTCAAGGCAAGGCTAGTGGCCAAGGGTTATACCCAGAAAGAGGGGGTCGATTATGAAGAGACCTTCTCGCCAGTAGCCATGTTTAAGTCTATTAGGATTCTCTTATCCATTGCTGCCTATTTAGATTATGAAATTTGGCAAATGGACGTCAAGACTGCATTCTTGAATGGCAATCTTGACGAGAGCATCTATATGATGCAACCAGAGGGATTCATGTCTCCAGATCAAGAGCAAAAGGTTTGCAAGTTGCAAAGGTCCATCTATGGACTTAAGCAAGCATCTAGATCTTGGAACATCAGGTTTGATGATGTGATCAAAACCTATGGCTTTGAGCAGAACGTTGATGAGTCTTGTGTTTACACGCGCATCATTGACAAGAAAGTAGTTTTCTTGGTCCTATATGTAGATGACATCCTACTCATTGGGAATGATGTAAGAGTGTTGTTTGATGTAAAGGGCTGGCTGGCTAGCCAATTCCAAATGAAAGATTTGGGAGAGGCGAGTTATGTTCTAGGGATCCAACCTATAAGGGATCATAAGAACAAACTCATAGCATTGTCTCAGGCATCATATATCGACAAGATTCTTATGGATTTTTGATGCAGAACTCCAAGAAAGGTAATTTAATTTACCTTCTAGACATGGGGTTCACTTGTCTAAGGAACAGTGTCCTAAGACACCTCAAGAAGTTGAGGATATGAGACGTGTGCCATATGCATCAGTAATAGGTAGTCTCATGTATGCTATGTTATGCACGAGACCGGACATTTGCTATGCAGTGGGAGTAGTCAGTAGGTACCAGTCCAACCTAGGATTAGATCATTGAGTTGCTGTCAAGACTATTCTCAAGTATCTTCGGAGAACGAGAAACTATATGCTAGTGTATTCCGGACAGGATTTGATCCCGTTAGGATATACAGATTCTGATTTTCAGTCAGACAGGGATTCTAGAAAATCCACGTCTGGATCAGTATTCACCCTAGGTGGTGGAGCCATTGTGTGGAGAAGTATAAAGCAATCTTGCATTGCTGACTCTACCATGGAAGCCGAATATGTAGCCGCTTGTGAAGCTGCTAAAGAGGCTGTTTGGCTCCGTAAGTTCTTGAGTGATCTGGAAGTTGTTCCAGATCTGGATAAGCCCATCACATTTTATTGTGATAACAGTGGTGCTGTGGCTAATTCCAAAGAACCAAGAAGCCACAAGAGAGGGAAGCATATAGAGAGAAAGTATCATCTCATTAGAGAGATATTGCAGAGAGAAGATGTGATCGTCACCAAGATAGCCTCACAAGACAATCATGCTGATCCATTTACGAAGACCTTACCGGCTAAAGTGTTTGAAGGTCACCTAGAAGGTCTAGGGTTACGAGACATGACTCACATGCTTTAGTGCAAATGGGAGATTGTTGGGGTTTTTTCCCTAAAGCTTGTAATATGTAAATGTAATTTGAACATAAATAAAAGAAGTAGTATATTCATTCATTTTGTGTCATACTTTATATAACATGTGCACCTAACATCCAAAATTGCCGGATGTAATTTCGAACTGAGTATATGAGTGTCATATATAGATGGATTCAGTTTGAAATGAGCAATTTAAAGAGTCCGTAGATAGCAAATAAAGCTGGGTACTTTATTTGTGGTTAATCTACAGGTGCGGTCCATTTCGTAGTGTACGGTGATCCTATCCTGGATCATTCATATGTAGATATGAGAATGGAGGCACCTTGTATGATGTGATCATATAGGACTGGGCCATGATCTATATGAATCTCTTACTAAGATCCGTTTAACGATGAGATTCATATATATCAACTTATGATGGCTATATATGGGTGATCTTAATCCTGAGTGTCTTATCGACTCCTTCAGGTTAGATCGTGGTCTTTGATATACCATGGGTGAGGTCGGAGTTGCATTCCCGATCAATATACTTCGTATGTTGAGATCGCGGTTTGGCTTGTGACTGGGAAGGTTTGTACACAATAGTGGAATCCACTCCTTCTTGTGAGAAGTAGATGGTAGTTCCCTTAAGGGTTGATTAGGGGCTTGAACAATATGAGCGCTCTCCTAATTCCGTAAGAAATGTAGGATTTATTGTTCATTAGAGAATCAATGGGACTTAATGGAAAGATATGATTAGAGGGGTGTAACGGACATTATGACCCAGCTCTAATTATGAACTACTTGTGGAGGATTATACCATATGTAATAGCTATATCGATGGACACCGAGAGTTATTGGTTTGTGTAAAAACGTCTACAGTTGAGAGAGTGCAGCTTCGGGTTTTTAGTGGAATAACACCGAAGTTAATAATCATGAAATATTAATTAAAGAGTTTAATTAATAATTTCTAAAGATTATTGGAGCTCAAAATAATGTGGGTCCATTAGGTCCCCTTGCTAGCCCGATCGATTAAGGTAACAAGGGTCACGATTAATTAATTGGATTGTCCAATTAATTGTGTTACGAAAGTGACACGTATTTATTCGGGAGTTAATTGAATAATGAGATTATTTAATTAATGAATAATGGTGAATAAATAAATTAAATAATAAGATTATTTAATTATGTTGTTAATCACTAAATTGAGGGTGTTAGTTGATATTTGATTTTGAATAAAATAAGATAATATGATTATTTTATTTTATTAAATTAAATATTTGAATTTGAATTTAAAATGTTTGAATTCAAAAATAAATATTTAATTAATTTTTAAAAGGATATGAGATATTCTTTTTTGAAAAGTTTTAAAAATCAAATAGATTTTGGTATGTTGGTTTTTGAATATATATGAGATATATATTTTGTTATAGGTAAAAATCATCATTAAGGACACGTCATTACAGTAAGGGGCCACGTAAGCAAAGTCGAGAAAAGTCAAGCGTTAAAGGGCAGAAATTCCCCAAGGGAATTTACTCGGCAAAGAGCAAAGCAACCCGACCACAAACGAAGAAACCGGCTCGGGCATACTCGGGCATACTCGGGATCAGATAATGAAGACGAGTACTCCACAAACATATGGACAGAATCAGCAGCAAGCAACTTCACAATAAGCAACGATACGACTATCAGAGTTCAACTGAAAGGCAAACAGATTTCCGGCAGATAAAGGGCGAGGAATCCGACGCAGATTCGGACTCAGTCAAAACAAGAAACAGGATAAACTCCAGAAAGAGACAGACTTCAATTAGAACTAGGAAATCACACAAAATACGGGTATCACAACACCAAACCCTAGCAGTACCGTAAACCCTAATAATAACATGTATAAATACCCCTGTAAGAAACATAACAGGGAGATGTGAGAATTAGCAGGAGAAGTCAGAGAGAAATACTTTGTAATTGAGTTTTTCATAGTAGATTTGACTTTGTTGCTCAAGCAACAACCCGTGGATTTTTCTCCAGTTAAAAGGAGTTTTTACCACGTATTTGTATCTCTTGATTTATTGTTTTCTTACGGTATTACACTCATCTGTTCTTATTTTCGCTTGATACAAGTTCGTTGATAGTGACAACGAAAAATCACCATCAACAATTGGCGCTAGAAGGAGGGGGTTATCAAGCAAAACTTGTGACAATGGCTGGTGAAGGAGATGGTAGCGATTCCAGGTATAGTCAAGGATTGCCAATCAATGAGTTGGAGGATGATGCCACCCTTAACACTGCAGAGGTAACCTTGGCAACGGCAGATCAGTCAACTGCCCTGGCTGGCATTCAGCGTTTTCCTCCAACTAACGAAGAGATTGCGCAACGATTCCGCGCTTCCTTGCAGCAACTTATATCAGACGCTGCAAGGCAAGGGGTTGATCTCTCCACCACGGAAGGTTTGATGTCACCTCACAATCTTTCTGCTCCAAATCAGCAAGCAACGAGGTTGCGCTCCACAGTGGTGATACCAACGCCTGATGCACCCATAAAGGCAAGCCGTGATCCGATTGACAGGCCGGTGATTTTTTCTGAAAGGCCAACCAGGGGAAGCGGAGAACGTAGAGAGGAGAATGACTCAGACAGAAGGTATGGTCATGACCAGACGGCTAGGGATAGAGACCGTCCAAGGAGGCGTACTCATCGGAGAGATCGATCGTCGTCCTCGGGAGAGAGTGAGCAGAATTATCATCACAAGCGCCAAAGGGGCACATTTCGGCTGCACGGTTTAAATCGGGATCAAAGAGAATCGAATCCGGAAGAAAGAGGCCAAAAACTGACTATAAGTCAGAATTTCAATGCTGTGGGGAAGCCAGAGGGAGACAAAGATATACTCATACAGAGTTTGACCCGGGAAGTGGAGAATAACCGCTGACAAATGGATGCGTTAGTCAGGCGATACGGGCGTAACGAGTTGTCAGATGATGAATCCGGGAGCCCTTTCACCAATAGGATCCTGAGGACGCCATTCCCGGAGAGGTTTAGAATGCCACATGTAGAACAATTCAAAAAGGACACGGACCCTAAGGAACATGTCAGAAGATACAAGAGTGCCATGGCCCAGTATGTTTACAATGATGCCCTACTATGCTTAAATTTCCCTCAAACTCTTGGGGATCTGGGCTCTAGGTGGTTCGGCAGGTTACCAACGGCCAGCATAAGTAACTTCAGCGAGCTGAGTAAGGCTTTCTCAAGGCAGTTCCTCGGGAATGTGCACAGAAAGAAGTCGGTGGCCCACTTGTCTCAACTTAAGCAAGGAAAGGATGAGTCACTTAAGAAGTATTTGGGAAGATTCGGTCAAGAAGTGTCTGAGATTGGAAGTGCAAACGACGAGGCTATAATTGCAGCGTTCATCAATAACCTCCAGAATGGTCAGCTGTCATTTGACCTGAGAAGAGCCTGTCTAACCAGTTACGCTGACATGATGGATATGGCTGGGGGCTATGCCTTGGCGGAGGAAGAAGAAATTGCCATGGGAGGATACTTCGTGCATGGCGGACGCCCGGAAGGGTCTAAAGCCAAGGACCAAGCGAAGACGCCCGATGCGAAAGGTGATAAACAAAAGAATAAGACAAGGGATAGTCGGGATGGTCGTCGGGCATATGATCCGAAGACAGATCAGCCGCGGCAGAAGTTCCAAGGCAGATATACAAACTATACCCCACTGAGGAAGGATCAGGAGGAAATTCTGGCAATTCTGGAGGAGAAGAACATGTCTTAAGAACCTCCTAGGCAGTCATCCTATGCCCGGAGGGACACCACCAAGTATTGCAGGTTCCATAAGGAGAATGGCCACGAAACTTCCAAGTGTTTTCAGCTTAAGGATCACATAGAGACCCTCATCAGGGAAGGACACTTGAAAGATATCGTCCTGAGGAAAACCAACAAGGTAGACGGACAGAGAGATAACCGACAGGATGGTCGGGCAAGAAAACTTAGCCCCAAGAAAGCTGAGGATGAAGAAGCGATCAACACGATTTTTGGTGGACCATCAACGGGCAAAAGTAATAGGGAGAGGACCCTGGAAATTCGGGAAGCCATGGAGGCTAGAAGAGATCTAGGTGTCAATTCTATTGAACCCGACCCAAAAAGGATCAAGGGAGGCTGGGATCCCATCATATTCACAGAGGCTGACTCACATGGAGTAGATGTAAGACCGAACGATGCACTGGTAATCAGCGCACATATTGGCCATAGGGAGGTCCATTGGATTTTGATTGACAATGGAAGCTTAGCAGATATTTTGAGTGCAGAAGTTTATGACCAGCTGAGGCTGGACAGGAAAGACCTGCAGCCTTTTCCTACACCTCTTAGAGGATTTGGCGGGGTGGAGGTAAGGTCGCTCGGCATAGTAAAATTACCGCTGAAGATTGGGAAGGCTCCTTGCCAAAAGACAGTGTTACTCGACTTTGTAGTCGTCGACACAGAAAATTGGCCGTACAACGCCCTATTGGGCCGACCGTTCTTGAATAAAGCTAAGGCGGTGACGGCGATTTATGCCTTAATGATGAAGTTCCCAACGGAGTTTGGGGTTGGAATGGTCAAAGGATCACAAGAAATGGCTCGAAGGGCAAATTTGTCAGTATACAAGGACAGGGAAGTAAACCAGGTATACAATGTGACAACCAAGCTGATAACTGATGAGACTGAAGAATTAGAAGTACCGAAGGATTTTGAGTTGGATCCCAGAGAGGAGCCCGAAGCTAAGAAAGATGAGCCGACCGAAGAGGTGGCATTGGACCCAGAAGATCCAGGCAGGACGGTGAAAGTCGGGGCAAATTTGAGTGAATGTATAAAAGCCCAACTTGTCTCACTACTAAGGGATTACAAGGATGTTTTTGCTTGGAGCCACGAAGATATGCCCGGGATAGATCCAAAAGTGATATCACATTGCCTCTCCATCAATCCAGAGTTCCGCCCGGTAGTGCAAAAGAGACGGCTGTTCAATCCAGAGAGGAGTGTGGCCATTAAGGATGAAGTAGGCAAGTTGCTTTCTGTAGGATCGATAAGGGAAGTCAAATACCCAGAATGGGTGGCCAATGTGGTGCTGGTTAAGAAGAAGAATAATCAGTGGAGAATGTGTGTAGACTTCACCGATTTGAATAAGGCCTGCCCGAAAGATAGCTTCCCATTGCCGAGAATAGACCAACTGGTGGATGCAACAGCTGGGCACGAATTGTTGAGCTTCATGGATGCTTATTCAGGATACAATCAGATCAGAATGAATAAAGCGGATGAAGAAAAGACGGCCTTCACCACAGATC
Source organism: Dipteronia sinensis (assembly GCA_033220585.1). Classification (NCBI taxonomy): domain Eukaryota; kingdom Viridiplantae; phylum Streptophyta; class Magnoliopsida; order Sapindales; family Sapindaceae; genus Dipteronia; species Dipteronia sinensis. The sequence continues at coordinate 49,028,774 of CM065636.1, read as the reverse complement.
AGGGTTTGTACTGCTATAAGGTGATGCCTTTCGGCCTGAAAAACGCTGGGGCAACCTACCAGAGACTGGTAAACAGGATTTTTACCCGGTAAATCGGGAGGAACATGGAAGTTTATGTGGATGATATGTTGACCAAGAGTGTCACAGCGGAGAGGCATTCAGAAGACTTAAAGGAGACCTTCGAAGTGCTGAGGAGATATAAAATGAAGCTTAACCCGAGCAAATGTGTGTTCGGAGTGCCATCAGGGAGATTTCTTGGTTTTCAGGTACATCAAAGAGGGATTGAGGTGAACCCCGAGAAGATCAAAGCGTTGGAAGATATGGCTTCGCCAAGGACGCTGAGGGATGTACAGAGGCTAACGGGATGTCTTGCGTCACTTAACCGATTCATAGCAAAGTCGACAGACAAATGCGCCCTATTCTTCAGAGCAATAAAGAAAGGAAAATGCCTTGAATGGAGTGAAGAATGCGAAGCTGCTTTTCAGAAATTGAAAGAGTATTTAGGGCGAGCACCCATCCTCTCAAAGCCGATGGTCGGGGAGACATTGTACTTGTACCTCTCAGTCACAGAGGTAGCGACAAGTTCGGTGTTGATTCGGATGGAGGAAGGAGTGCAAAAACCGGTATATTATACCAGCAAGGCGTTGCTGCCAGCAGAAACTAGATACTCACCGACCGAAAAGGTTGCACTCGCCTTGGTCGCGGCAGCCAGAAAACTAAGGCCGTACTTCCAAGCGCATGCAATAGAGGTGTACACCGACTGCCCGCTGAAACTCATCCTGCAAAAGCCAGAACTATCGGGAAGATTGACTAAGTGGGCGGTTGAGTTAAGTGAATTTGACATCAAATATACCCCAAAAGCTGCAGTTAAAGGACAAGCGGTGTCCGATTTCATAGCAGAGTTCACCAAGCCAGATATGGAAGTGCAAAGGATGATAGAAGGCGAACAAGTGAGTAAGTTCCAATGGAAGTTGCATGTGGATGGATCGTCGAACACCCATGGTAGTGGGGCCGAAATAGTCATAACAACACCAGAAGGGGATGCTGTGGAATACGCCATGAGGTTCGACTTCAAAGCAACTAATAACCAAGCAGAGTATGAAGCTTTGTTGGCTAGTTTGAGAGTTTGCATAGCATTGGGGGCAGATGAGTTGGCGGTATACAGCGATTCCCAGGTTGTGGTTAACCAGGTGCTGGATGAATACCAGGCGAGGGAGGAGCATATGATAGCTTACTTAGGCATTGCAAAGAGCTTGCTTAAAAGGTTTAAGGCGTACAGAATCCTTCAAATCCCTCGGGAGGAGAACGAAAAAGCAGATGCTTTGTCTAAATTAGCCTCAGCCACCACGAGTATTACGTCGAAAGCAATACCAGTGGCGCACCTGACCAAACCAAGTACGGCAGAATCTGAAGAGGTCATGGTGTCAGAAATCCGGTTAGGTCCAAGTGATTGGACGACCCAGCTTAGAGAGTATTTGGAGAGAAACATATTACCGGAGGACGCTGTGGAGGCAAAACCCATCAGGTACAGGTCAACTCGGTACACAATTCTAAGGGGAGAACTATACAGAAGAGGGTTCTCAAAGGTGTTACAAAGATGTGTTGCCGGAGAAGAAACCTACAAGATTCTGAAAGATGTTCACAGTGGGGTGTGTGGAAACCACACTGGGGGTAAGAGCCTAGCACACAAGGTACTTCGGCAAGGTTTTTATTGGCCGACTTTATTTTCCGAAGCGCAACGATTCACGAAAAGTTGCAAGACATGTCAAAGAATAGCAAACGACATTCGGCAACCCCCGGAGTTACTCAGAAGCTTAACTTCCCCTTGGCCTTTTGCCATGTGGGGCCTCGACCTGATTGGTCCAATGCCCACAGGAACAAGGGGAGGAGCAAAGTACGCAATTGTGGCAGTAGACTACTTTTACCAAGTGGGCAGAAGCAGAGGCATTGGTGCACATCACGGAGGCGAACACCACTAGCTTTGTCAGGAAGAACATCATATATAGGTTCGGAATCCCGAGCATCATTATAACGGATAACGGAACTCAGTTCGACAACAGCAAGTTCAGGGAAATGTGCGAGGAGTACAAGATTGCAAACTACTATGCGTCACCTGCACATCCTCAAACCAATGGCCAAACTGAAGCTGTGAACAAGGTGATCAAGCACACACTGAAAGCAAAGTTGGAAGCAAAGAAAGGCAGTTGGGCAGACAAACTACCAGAGGTGTTATGGGCATACCGAACGACTATCAGGTCATCCACAGGGGAGACCCCTTTTGCACTAGCATTCGGAATAGAGGCTGTAATCCCGAAGGAAACAACCTTTACGTCACCCAGGGTGCAACTATACAGCCCCGAGCACAACGTCAATATGTTGCAGCGGAACTTAGACGAGCTTGAAGAAATCAGGGACGCAGCTCAAGTGAGAAATGCAGCGTATCAGCAGAGGGCTGCAAGGTACTATAATTCCCATATTCGTGTGCGTAGATTCCAGCTCGGAGATTTAGTGCTAAGAAGGGTGTCCCTGAACACTAAGGACAAGTCGACAAGATCTCTCGCTGACAAATGGGAAGGCCCGTATATCATCAAGGGAGTTGCAGGGCACGGAGCCTACCTGATAGCTCACCCAGAAGGCAGCTTAGTACCCCGACCATGCAACTCTCAGTATCTCAAGATTTTCTACCCCTGACAAGCTCATTCATGTTTAACGTTATTTTAGCTTTGCTTTAACTTATAGTCAAGTTAAGAGGTTTCTAACTCTTATTGTTATCTAATAAAGTCCGTTTGCTAATAAAGAGGTTATTCATTGAAGACGATGAAATCCACGATAAAGAATGTTCAAATAAAGCAAAAACAACAGTGGCCACCTCGTCCGAGAACAAGCAGACTAAATTTAGTCACCTAAAACAAACCGGTCCGAGCAAATCTCGTTCAAAAATAATCATGCGCTACGAGGCCGCGGGAGAGCGGACAAGTAGTTCTTGAAGGGCTGAGAAGCTGGAATAGCGTGCCCGCCTGGTTTAAGCAGTGCAAACCCACTTCTTAACCAAAAGGCAAAACCGAGGCACCAGGATAACTGGAAAACTGCTCGGAGTGCCTCCAGGAAGACTGGTGAGATGCGCAGTCGTGTTGGCTGGTCAACATAACCACCAACGATTCGACGAAACCTTACACAGACAAAACCGGGAGACGTCCTAGGTGACTTGTGTAAGGACCTTGACGTATGGTTGTGGTGAGCCTCGATGAAACGTTAGGGTAAAACGATCTTCACAAGATCGGAGAAATTAATTGCCAGTTAAATAAGATACTCGGCTTAAAAAAGTTACCAGTTAAATAAGATACTCGGCTTTAAAAGTAAAATTGCCAGTTAAATAAGATACTTGGTTAAATAAGATACTTGGTCCAATAAATCAACGGCCAGTTTAATGAGATACTCGGCTTAATAAATGAGTTGCCAGTTGAATAAGATACTCGGTTAACTTTGGTAGTCGCCAAGCACTTGGTTGAAATTAAGAGTTCCAAAAATTCTTAAGATCTATGAGCCGAGTATAGGTGACTGAACAAATTATGCTTCATTTGTTTTTCTTTTGTTTATATGTTTATCATGCAGGGAACTGGACAGGCAGAATAGTGAATAGATTTCTTATATATGAGCGAAAGAATATACAATGGTTGTTACAAAAAAGAAAAAGAGAAAATTAATCAAGAAGATGCCGGCGGTTGAGAACTACTTCCACCAATGCTCGGGTCCGGTTCCATCACGTACTCACTCAGGAGGCTGTCATCAGAAGGCCAGACAATCACATCTTCCGGGGCGTCGTCATCTATCCAAGCGCTATAATCTACCCTGGGAACGGGCCCAACGTCAGAAGCCTTACCGTCGATCCCCACTTTCTCACAAGCGTGGAAAGTCGAGAATGAATCAGCAGTGGGAACTTCCAGGTGCATGGGATGTGGCTCTTTTCCCTTACTTCTGCAATATGCTCGCCACGTCTTCATCTGGAGCCGAAGGGATTCCAGAGAAGCATCCATATGCTTTCTGACCGAGAGGTTCCAGTTGGCCCTGGCCCGATCAGTTGCTCTGTTCTCCTTCTTGAAAAATTCTCCGGCCGAGACCATTCCCCTCTGAAATTCCCGGAGAAGTAAAGCATCATAGGCTGGAGATCTTTTGAAGCGATCAACCCCCTGAATCTCCAACTCCAGCCTAGCTTCCTTCGACAGGGACTTGACCATCAAGGCTTGACGTTCCAAGTCCTGAATCCGGCGCTCGTAGGAGGACTTTACATCTTCAGCTGTCTGCTCGGCCTGGAGTAGAGCCTCCTGAGTAGATAACAACTGGTCTTTTAAGGTTTGGGCCTCTTCAGAAGTGAAAGATGCTTTCTGTTCAGCCTCTAGTTGTCGCGCTAAGCACTGGTCCAGAAGCACCTGACCCGACCTGGTCCCTTCCTGACAAGCCAGTTCGGCCCGAGCACGGCGATCTTCACTCTCCTTCAACTGGGCTTCAAGCCTCCTTATTTTCTCCGTCTGACCATCACTAGTCTGGCAGACTTCAGTCATCTCGGCAACCATCTGCAACGAGCCGATAACAAGTGACAAAAATGAAGTAGCAATAAAAGAGATAAATATGAAAGTCTTAAGAGTTACTCACATAAGAAGCGCTGTTGAAGAAATGGCAGAGCCGATCAGATAACGAACCGACCCTGAGATCGCTCCAACGATCCTCCCCCATATATGCTTGGCCCGAAGCCATAGCCTTCAACATGGTCTCAGGGGTAGGTACGCTAGACTGGGCTGAAGGGTCAGGATCGCCAAGATTAGCTTCGGGGAACCTAGCAGTAGGTATTGCCTGAGGGGAACTAAGGGGGATGCCAGGTTCGTCCCTTATCTGATCCCATGGAGGAGAGTTCTCTATTGTTCTCTCATTCTCAGCAGCCTCCGCTACCCCCTCCTCATCTGAGGATGACTCGACGAAAGCAACTACTCGAGGAATCTTAGGGGCCGGACGGCCAGGTGAGAACGAGGCTTTTCTTTTTCTGGGTTGCCTCCCACGGGTATTCAGGTCTGCTGTGGGGTCCTCAAAATTCGGATCGGAACGCCCCATTTCAGCACCACTTCCAGACGGCGCAGTGTTCAGTTCGGCAGAAATCAGAATCTCTGGAACTGTCACGTCCGGATGCTCTCTGGCAATTTCTGCATCCGGGGAAGTGGTACTCGGCTCGACTACAGTAGGCCGAGGAGATCTAGTTCCGCAGGAGAAGGTAGCTGGTTCGGAAGACTCCCCAACCTTCTCCTTCCCCTTTGTCGAATGACCTACTTGATTGCCTTCATCAGCTGCGTGGGCGGCCAACTCTTGATTCTGAGTTTCCTCAGGCATGTAATCCGGCACGTCCTCTGCATCCCCCTCGGGAATGTCTTCGGAAGAACTCCCATCGGAGTCACCTTGAGGAGGGGCTATCCCCGCATCCTGTTGACGTTTAACTTCCCTCCGGCTCGCCTCCACAATGCCTTTCATTCAACGGGCTTGGGCATCGCACACTACATCTATGTCGTACACTTAAAAAAAAAAATTTAGAAAGCTGAAAGCCAGATAGATAAAGTAGGTAAATAGCAAGGAAGAAATAAAGAACTTACAGCGACGCCGGCGTGCAGAAAGTTGAGGGAAGAGGCGAGCTGTTATCATCTTCTTCTCATCGAAGAGGTAAGGTCTGCCCCTCCTTTCCACGGGACGGAAGGCCGCCCGAGTCATGGTTTTGAGTTCTTCATCCGTAAAAAACGAAGTCATGTGGTTCCACTGGGGTGCGCAGAAGTACCGAGGCACCCGGCGAGTCATCTGAGAGCCCTCAATGTCAAAAGAAATTGACCGTCCCCAGTCTCCACCCACGAAGAACCAACTATTCTTCCAGAACTTGTTTGAGGTGGGGAAGCCCCAAACAAACCCTTTCATCTTCTCATCAGCGGTCGGTATCACCCTGTTCTTCACGATCACGTCCTTGGGGACCCAACTCTCAGGCTGAGTTGAAAGCAGGAAGTAAATCCCGGTCTTTCCCAGAGGCCTCAAAGAATAGAAGTGCCTAATTTCCCGAGGAGTCGGGGGTGGTCGTCCCATCCTATGCCACATGTGACACATGCACATCAAGATCCGATAGCTGTTCGGAGTTAGTTGAGCAGGGGCGAGCTGAGCTTCAGCCAAAAACCACGTAATGAAGGGTTGCAGCGGAAGCGTCACCCCGTAAGAAAGCATCGCCCCGTAAATCGCCACTTGACCGGGCAGGGGGTTCCACGCAGCCCGACCGTTAGCAGGGTTTAATGAGATAGTGTCGCTGTCCAGATCAAAACGGTTCGTGTATTTAATGACTTATTCGGGGCCGACCACATTTGGCTCAACGTCGTAAGCGCAAACTCTCTCGGGAGAGAAAACGATACGAGCCTCCCTATGCTCGTCCTCAATGTCTTTTTCGACCACCCTCTGGGGCCCGACTCGGATTTCCCGAACAAAGGAACCTTTGTTGATGTCGCGATTGCTTTCTTTCTTCCCCATTCTTTTCCACGGCCGAGAATTATCACAAGCAGCAGAAGCAGAACTGGAATCGGTCTCAGGCTGATAGGATTCAGGCTGTGACGAACTGGAAGAAGCTGGTGGAACTTCACGACGCAGTCCAGACAAGTTGAGTCCGGAGACGTCAGCGTCTATAAATCGGGGCTGATTGGGAATTGGATCACCAAGCAACCTATGGACAGCCGTAATAGTACAAGTATCACCTTGCTCAATGGCAATCATAGCAACAGTAAAAAGACGATGTCTAGCAGAGGGATCCATGAGAACTAACCTTAAAGGATTGAAGAGATGTGAGGTACGGCAGGATCTTCGAGAAGGTCGAGAAAAGGTTTGGAAACCGAAAGAAGTAATTCTTTGCAGGACGAGATTACAGGCAGGGAAACGATGGCAGAAATCTGGGAAACGATGGCAGAAATCTGGGAAGTAATGGTAAAAACTTGAATATGGGTTTTCCCCTTTGAAGCAATACTTCTATATATAAGCATGCAACCAGTCCCAAGACACAAAACCCTAGAAAGGGTAGGCGAGGAGAAGCGGGAAAGATTGGGATAAGAATCATGACGTAAGCTGTACGGGCACGAACAGAAGGGTCGCGTCTCATAAATGCCACGTACCACGGCCAAACAAAAGAAGACAGGTGGCAGTAAAGAGAGGCACCGAGCCATCGAAGAGACAGTCAGTCACCATCAAAAGATCTTCGAATAAGAAAAGAATCAAACGCGTGCGGGCGTAATTAAGACACGCCATTAACGTTTCGAAGCGAACAAGGAATTTGAAATCCGACATTGATGAAGAAGACGATAAACGAGAACAAGTCATGAAAGAGTTAAATATTTATCCCGAGTAAGCAGGATACATTCGGTTCAAATATTTAAGGGGGTATTGTTATAGGTAAAAATCATCATTAAGGACACGTCATTACAGTAAGGGGCCACGTAAGCAAAGTCGAGAAAAGTCAAGCGTTAAAGGGCAAAAATTCCCCAAGGGAATTTACTCGGCAAAGAGCAAAGCAACCCGACCACAGACGAAGAAACCGGCTCGGGCATACTCGGGCATACTCGGGATCAGATAATGAAGACGAGTACTCCACAAACATATGGACAGAATCAGCAGCAAGCAACTCCACAATAAGCAACGATACGACTATCAGAGTTCAACTGAAAGGCAAACAGATTTCTCGCAGATAAAGGGCGAGGAATCCGACGCAGATTTGGACTCACTCAAAACAAGAAACAGGATAAACTCCAGAAAGAGACAGACTTCAATTAGAACTAGGAAATCACACAAAATATGGGTATCACAACACCAAACCCTAGCAGTACCGTAAACCCTAATAATAACATGTATAAATACCCCTGTAAGAAACATAACAGGGAGAGGTGAGAATTAGCAGGAGAAGTCAGAGAGAAATACTTTGTAATTGAGTTTTTCATAGTAGATTTGACTTTGTTGCTCAAGCAACAACCCGTGGATTTTTCTCCAGTTAAAAGGAGTTTTTACCATGTATTTGTATCTCTTGATTTATTGTTTTCTTGCGGTATTACACTCATCTGTTCTTATTTTCGCTTGATACAAGTTCGTTGATAGTGACGACGAAAAATCACCATCGACATATTTAATTAAAAAAAAACCAAATGACAAAGTAATCAGATTACTTAGCAATAACCAAATGACTTTTAAAAAGAGTAATGAGATTACTTTAAAAAGAAACAAAAAATACACTTTGAAAGTAGAAGAAAAATAGTGTGATCGTCACACAGCAGACGGCAGAAAGCAAAAAGCAAAACAAAAAGAAAGAAAAAAAAATAATAGGGTGTGGTGAGACCACAAGTGCTATTTTTTTCTAGAGTTTTTTTTTGTGTATGTTCTTCTCTTCTTCTTCCATACAGGTCCTGAATATCGTGACTCGCCCACACGCTGTTACCAGTTCTGGGAGATAGCGAGGAAGATCACGTGGTTCAAATCAGGAGCAATTCGTATCAAAGTGAAGGAGCCTCCTACGTAGGTATGAAAATGTTTCATCACTTTACTTTATTATTGCATTTGATTATTACTGTACAAATGGGTTAGTTTAATGATTGCATAAAAAATTTTAAAACCTTCCGCTGCGCAATCTGTAACCCTAGGTTCCAACAACGTGCCAAGAATGGGGGCCATGCTAGGCACGGCCAGCTAGAGGTGTCCACAGTTTCGGTTCGGGCCGGTTTCAATTCGAAACCGGCGGTTTCGGGTCCGTGGACAGCTCGAACCGAAACCGAACCAAAAAATTTCGGTTTTGGTTCGGTTTTTAACCGCCGGTTTGGCAGTTTTGGACGGTTTTGGACGGTTTTTTTTTATGTAAACCGGCGGTTAAACCGCCGGTTTTAACTGCCGATTTTGGGCGGTTTTGGATGGTTTTTGTGCGGTTTTGGGCGGTTTTTCCAAAAGCTAAACCGAAACCGAACCGGCTTCAACCGGTTTCCAACCAGTTTTGTAACTGCCGGTTTCGGTTTCGATTTTCCAATTTCGGTTTCGGTTTTTAACCGCCGGTTTAATCAAACCGTGGACACCTCTACAGCCCACCATCCTTGGCAAGCCGGCTGGGCAGGGCTCTCCAGGCGCGACCCATATTTACACCACTACTTGTACTCTCAATCCTACAAGGCCTCCAATTCGAATGGACCAAGACCAGAGGTATCATCAGTCAAATCTTTATCCTCGAAAGACATCTTCGCAAGAGCCATCCTAGAATCCTTTTCGGCGAACAATGTGTAGGGTCCACCAGGTCCATAAAACATCCTACAAAAAAAATGATTGGCTTACACAACACTTGCAATCATCAGCATTCAGGCCAGATTTACATTAGAGGAAAATATACAAACAAACATGAATGAGAAATGCTCAACTATCATAAACTGATATCTTGATGCACTATCACACACAGAAAAGTAAAATGAAACAAAAATAAATAAATAAATTAAAATCAAATAGGGCTTGCAATAGATTCCACAAAATCGAATCTATAAGCATTGAAATTTGTAATCAAATTTTTGGCAAATTCTCATACGCAGATTATCAAGCCATAGACTTTCAACAATAAAAAGAACTAGAAGTTCAAATTTTATAAAAGCAAATATCAACATCGTAGATTCTCATGAAATAATTGCTAGACAAACCAAAAAACAAAACAAAAAAATTTTAATTGTTCATATAAAACCTAAAAATATGAACTTTATTGTAGTCAGATAATAGAACCCAAAACAAGCCTTGACCCAAAAAATGTTTCGATTAAAATAAACGATACCTGCTCTGAGAGACATCGTAAATATGTCCTTTGATGGCCATGAGAAGCGGCTTTTTGGAATCGAAGCGGCCTAGAGCAGAGCAAGAACCGTGAAAAAAGTCGTCGAAGAGGGCTCCGTGTAAGCCATATTCGCCTGACATATGGGATTGACATTCGTGCATAATAGAGGATTTTGAGATGGATTTCGAGATGGATTTCAAGCTAAATACACATATAAATCAATTAAGCACACATGCAATCATCAATTAAAACCATCCAAACAAATTCCTCACAAAACAAAACCATTGTTAGGATTATGCTCAATAGCAAGAGTGTAATATTGTAATTGACAATCTTTTCATATAAATAAAGTGATTTCTGATTCTGCAAAATCTTATAGCATTTATAATTATAATTGTCAAGGTAAATAATCATAAGGTCAAAAGACTATGAGATATGAAGAATTGTTTGTACATCCGGATATGTATGAGGTAGACACAATTCTTTAGTTAGTCTTGAATAACGTTCACAACTTAAGTTAAAGGTTGGGCACCTCTATCTTGATAAAGTTGTAGAATTCTTTTACTAGCATTTGAGTGGGATCAAATGAGTTATGATGAGTCTAAAATCATCGAAAGGTTTTCGAGTAAAAGAATCTAGTGCACTGGGTGCATTGAACTGGATCACAATGAAATACTTTATCTAGAACCGTCATTAGATATAAGTCTTTTCATTATCAGGACAATCGGAGAGTCTATCTAAATCCTGAGATAAATGATGGACTTATGGTTGCAAGTGTTATCATTTGAGCTATCAATGAGTACGATTATATAGCATAGTCTATCCTCGATAGTTTGGTGGTATTCATTTGTTAATCGATAGAGGATTTCATTTATAGATATGGACATCGTGGCTCCATTTATTAAATGAGAGTATAATAGCATCATATGGATGTTTTGAGCTATTGGATATTAAATCTCAACGTTGAGTTTTCAATAATGATTATTGAAGACATGGCTTCTGGACAAGTCAAAATATCCAAGTTCAAAATGTGGTCATATAAGGAAATATGGTAACTTGGAGAGCTATAGGCGGTCTATGAGCTCTTAGCGATTACTGATATTATTCACGAGGATACACCATCTCCTATAAGATTGTCTAGGGTATGAATGAGAAACATCTCCTTATTCTATCTTTATTTAAGAGTTCAATTTTAGCCATTTAGTGGAATGAGTTAAAATTAATAGATCGGACCTAAGTGAATCATTTGTTGATTGTGATTAGGTTATGTCTATTGAAGCTTAAATTTAGGTAGCCCGCCAAGATCCACAATCCACACATACTTGCATGGATCACTTGATATATTCTACCGGACCAATTTATGGGTCCATCTAGAATTGCATTTAATATATTAAGAATATAATATGTCTATTATTTATTTAATGGGCTGCACTATTATATTAATATATTAAAAGAAGACATGTAGGCTTGTTTCTTTTAGTAATAATAAGTCTGGTTCATATGTGGGCTTTTATTTAAAGTCTAATAGATTAAATAAAATAAGAAAAATAATATTGGGCTCATATATATATGGTGTGGGCGGCAAGGCTAAATAAAATAGCCCAAGATATTATTTTATTTTATTGTTTTGATTAAATGGGAATTAATTAATTATTTAATTAATTAATAGTTTAAATCAAAATCTTTTCCTGATCAGTAAATTAAATACTATGTGTTGGATTAGGGTTGGAATTCTTTTAAGTGATAGGAGTCCTAATGTGGTAAGGATTAAGTCCACATACACTCCTTATTATACAAAGAATTCGGCCACCACTAGTCCTACAAGGGTTATGATTCTTGAATTGATAGGAATTAGGGAAAAGGACAATTCCTTTTCAATTAAGGAAATTAACCAACCCTAGATTTCCTATTCAATGAATTCGGCAAACCCTACTTGGTGAAGGAGAAAATTCGGCCAACCTATAAATATAAGGTTATGAATTTTCGGCCACCAAGAAGCAAAATAGAGAGAGATTTTTGTTTGTTTTGAAAATAAAAATCCTACTCTATACACATAGATTTTCGGCCAAGAGAGAAAAAGAAAATAAGTTCTCATTCGATAGTGCACTTACAAGCCTTTAACATTAAAAGGTTTTGTGCACACTTTCGATTTAGGGTTACGCGAGTTTCAATCATATTGATTGTGAATTCAAAAATGACCTGAACTATTTTTTTAGGCTCTTGGTGTTTTACTATTGAAGATCAAGATCAGAAATTCTATACATCCATTCTAAGGTAAGCAATTCAAAGAAAAAGGGAGACCACGCTCCTAGGTGATTTACGTATGTGCTAGGATTGAAGATCTTGCGGATTACCATCGACGTAAGTCAATCGGATCACGCGACAAGAGGTATTTAACTCTAACAGTATATTTGAGTTTAATTAATTAAAGGGTTAAGGTTCAAATCTTTAGAAAAATTTTAAACTATACGAAAATTATTTTTTCGCCTTCCGCTGCGGTTTTAAGTAATTTTTCCCTACAACCCTACCCCTAACCTTAAATCAAATTTGATCTAAATAGAGAAAGAAGAAACATATTTTCACTAATCATAGCACGAAATTGGATTGAGAGTAGACTACATACCTGTTCGTTGAATATTCGAGTTGATTCAAGAAAAAGAATAAGATTCTAGTGGATTCCAGCCACCGGTAGCAAGAACAATGGAGAGAGGCAGATGAGGGAATGAGAGAGAAATGGGAAAATAGATTTAGGGGATGTTTGGTATGAGTTAATCAAAATAATCTAATTCCTAGGAAAGTTAAACACAGTAATGTGATTTCAGGGAAACTTGGTTATGTATGGAAATATTATATCATATTCCTGGGAATGCCAGTTATCTATGTTTGGCTGCACATGGGAATCTTTTTGAGTGGTGCTATTGGCACACCCCCTACTGATCTATTCATGCACCACTTTTTAAAATTTTGAATTAATTAAATAAAATTAAATGTTTTTATTAAATTTTTTGGTTTATTTCCAAAACTACCTATTTTACTTATTTTTCAAACTTAATACATACCATATATGATTTCTTTATCTCTTATCTCTGTATTTGCATACATCTCTCTCACTTCCATTGATTGATTTAATTTTTTTAGTTTTTTTTTCTTCTTATTTCATGATGGAAATGAAAAAATTAAAAAATAACAGGGTACTTCAACATAACTATAGCTTGATATCATTCTAAAGAAAAAAAATAAACTTCAAACTTATTTCCAGAGAATGAATTGTTTCCAGATACTTACTATCATTGTCAGACAATTCTTGCTTTATGTCATTCTCAGACAATTCTTCAAGATGTTTGATATCGTTCTTAGATAATTCTTCCATATTCTTGATATCGTTCTCAAACTCTTTCATAATATTTTTGATGTATATAAGAAACATATTTTAGGGTTAAGAGTTAAATTTTTTTTTTTGAAGAAAAAGATTACTGTGTTTTTTTTTTTGAAAAGGAATATGAGATTTTAATAGATTTAATTTGTAGAAGATTTCTTTCATAAATTGTATGTCTCTTTAAGTAATTTTGATAAAGGAAAAAAATATATTAAATAACTAAAAAAGTGGGGCATGAATAGATCAGTAGGGGGTGTGCCAATAGCACCACTCAATCTTTTTTTTCTTTTAAATGAATTTCATTTGTTAATAACCATTTTTTTTTTCATAATTACATAAAAAAAATTAGAAGCTCCATTGCCCATCTTCCTCTGTATATTCTTCATGTAAAATTCCAGATCTTTGCCTTCCAAGATGTATCAGTCACAAATAAAATTGCCATCCTCATTTTACAATTGAAATCCTCATTTTATACAAATAAGAAATTACTCATAATTTTCAATTCAATTGAAATCCTCACAACCTAATTGAAATTACTTCAATTAAAGATTGACCTGTAAATATGCTCGAATTAGTTTTCAAATGAAGCAACAAAAATTAATATGTTACTATTTACTCGATTTGAAAACTAGCCAACAACACTTTATAGCTGGTGTTTGGATTTCTGGGGATACCCATAAAATTCTCATCACTTGAACCGCGGATGGTCAGTTTCCCGGAGTATAAATATTTTCTACAATAAAATTATATAATCACAAACATCATCCTGTTTGGCAAAGAAGAAAGACATAAGCCCATAAATTACTTCACTTTAATACACACAACCCAGAAACCCAATACTCACAAAGTCACAACCTAACATGTTATATTTGTATCAATAAAAGCTTTCGGAGAGATTGAGATGGTGAGGAAGTTGACAAGGTTGAGACGGTGAGGATGTTGATGAGATCATGTGCTAGATTTGGAGGTTGACGACTGTTCGCGGCGGCCACGACGATCTTCACAGCAAACCGATAAGGATTTGATTACGTGATGGAGAGAAAGATGAGAGAAATAAAATAAAAATAAAATATTGTGCAGATTTGATTCATAGGAGAAGAGAAATGGTTCGACGGAGAGAGAAGACGACGAGTTTGACGGAGTCCGGTGGGTTTGAGGGAGAGGGAGAGCGGCGAGAGCTGAGTGATGTGTGAGAACTGATGAGGAGTGAGCTGTCTGCTAGGTTAGAAATTGAAGATTTTGTTTTTTTAATTGATTGTGGGTCCCACAATGGGAATCAGATAGAGGGGCATCAGAAACTCATCTGTTGGGGTGGGTTTCACATTACTCCCATAGAGGGTAAAGTGATTCCCAAGGTAATTACTTTCCTGAGAATCAAAAAACACAAACCTTGTAACAAACATGGGAAAGTTACCAGATTCTCATTCCCATGAAAACATTACCCCATACCAAACGGCCCTTTGGGGTTTTGTTTTATGTTGGACATGTTTGTAATTTTTTAAAGATTTAAAGGGTAAAATGGTCTTGTTCGTGCTCTCCCATGCCATTGGACAAATTGTAAGGCTGCATTTAGTGGATGGGATGGGATGGTGTAAGTTCCTCATATTTTGATTGGCTTATTTCGTTGACAAACCACATTGGGGATTATTCTTTGTAAGGGTAATTTAGGCCTCTTGAGTGTGATCAAGCTTCAAGGACATCATCTCTCTCAAAGAGCACTTCAAAGGTATCTCACTAGTTTAACTTTCTTTGAAGAGATCTAGTTGCACACACTCACTTGCATGCATTATTGTTCTTATCTTCATGTTATTGAATGATGTATTGTATGCCTCTTTTCACACTCCACACTTGCACATTTTGCACATCACTTAGTGTGTTGAGTTTGCCCAGAAAAGAGAATTTCTTCTCTTAGCGCGGCCTAGACCGCTTGGCAAGACATGCTTGCACCGCGGCATACAGAGCGGTATACCTCAGCAGGGTCATGCTTCCTGTACCGCTTCCTGTACACTTGCACGCAAAGCGACCCAAGTCGCGGTGTTGTCCAGTAGGCCTCTGTTGCCCATACCGCGGCCTCTGTACCTGCATGCACAGCGCCCTGCACAGCGTTGTTGTCCAGACGGTGCACTGCTGTGTGTACCGCGGTCTGGACACTTGCCTGCGACGCGGTCCATCTAGCGGTATTGACGGGATTTTGTGCCCTAAGTTCAAAACGACGCTGTTTTAACTAAGGCTCCCTTATATATACTCTATCTTCTTCCTTGCTCGTTTTCATGAGTTCAAGAAGCCATTTTTAATAGGCCAAGCTTCCCTTAGAGAGAGAAACTCCCAAGAACTCATCTTTACTCAACCAAACACAAATCCATGTGCATCTAACATCTTCAAGCATCATCTCATCATGGATTCTTCTTGCTTTCATTGACTAGGTAACTTGAACATGCCCTAAATCTCTTTGTATTTATTTATGTTCTTGTTTGCCTAGGGTTAGCTCTTTTATATGATTTTATTGCATATCTTTATGTTTATTGGCATTTATAACATATTTGAGTTGATGTTTGTTGGTTGAGAGCTTTGTTCATTAATAGCTAGCATTTAGGACGATTTTACCCTTCTAGCTAAATCTTCATGCATTTGCATTTAGATATTGATATCTAGGATTTGCATTTAGATATTGATATCTAGGATTTGCATTTATTGACATCCTTAAATCCTTAGATAAGCATTTAGTGTTGCCTAGCATTAATTGCATGCTTGAATATCTTTTACATATTCACATAGGTTGTTTAACCTCTTCATTGATTGTTAAGCTTTGTGACTAAGTGGGTTAGTGCACAAGCTTGTGGTCTAGAATCACTATTAAAGGTCCGTTGGGTAGAGTGAAAGGGTTAGTGACCAAGTAGGTGTGACTTGAGGTCAACCTAGGTTGTAAACTTTCGTTCAAATAGTGGATTTGAGGACTGTATGTGGCTAGAAGGATAGCCCATGAGTTTTTGCCTAGTTGGAGGGTTTCTCACGTAAATCAATCCTTGTGTTTTTATTGTTTTCCGCATATTTATATTGGATTGATTGATTGCTAATATGGGGCAGGATTATTAAAATTGATTAAGTCGAAAAGTTGGTAATAAATCAACTACAACCTATTCACTCACCCCCCCCCCCCCCCCCCCCCCCCCTCCCCCCCCCTTATTTTGCATTTATTGACATCCTTAAATCCTTAGATAAGCATTTAATGTTGCCTAGCATTAATTGCATGCTTGAATATCTTTTACATATTCACATAGGTTGTTTAACCTCTTCATTGATTGTTAAGCTTTGTGACTAAGTGGGTTAGTGCACAAGCTTGTGGTCTAGAATCACTATTAAAGGCCCGTTGGGTAGAGTGAAAGGGTTAGTGACCAAGTAGGTGTGACTTGAGGTCAACCTAGGTTGTAAACTTTCGTTCAAATAGTGGATTTGAGGACCGTATGTGGCTAGAAGGATAGCCCATGAGTTTTTGCCTAGTTGGAGGGTTTCTCACGTAAATCAATCCTTGTGTTTTTATTGTTTTTCGCATATTTATATTGGATTGATTGATTGCTAATATGGGGCAGGATTATTAAAATTGATTAAGTCGAAAAGTTGGTAATAAATCAACTAAAACCTATTCACCCACCCCCCACCCCCCTTATTTTGCATTTATTGACATCCTTAAATCCTTAGATAAGCATTTAGTGTTGCCTAGCATTAATTGCATGCTTGAATATCTTTTACATATTCACATAGGTTGTTTAACCTCTTCATTGATTATTAAGCTTTTGTGACCAAGTGGGTTAGTGCACAAGCTTGTGGTCTAGAATCACTATTAAAGGCCCGTTGGGTAGAGTGAAAGGGTTAGTGACCAAGTAGGTGTGACTTGAGGTCAACCTAGGTTGTAAACTTTCGTTCAAATAGTGGATTTGAGGACCGTATGTGGCTAGAAGGATAGCCCATGAGTTTTTGCCTAGTTAGAGGGTTTCTCACGTAAATCAATCCTTGTGTTTTTATTGTTTTCCGCATATTTATATTGGATTGATTGATTGCTAATATGAGGCAGGATTATTAAAATTGATTAAGTCGAAAAGTTGATAATAAATCAACTAAAACCTATTCACCCCCCCCCCCCCCCAGGTTGTATTAGACACACTTTGTGTATTTTCAGATTGGATGAAATTATTTTTAATCTCATTCCCATGTTTGTCTAAGTTATGGGATAGGAGGTTGTATTTGACACACTTTGTGTATTTTCAGATTGGATGAAATTATTTTTAATCTCATTCCCATGTTTGTCTAAGTTATGGGATAGGATAAATTTATCCTGTTGATGTGGGATAAATTAGTCCCAACTAAAATGGTGAGATTCAATTTAATCTCATCTTCTTCTTCTTCATCACTTTGAGTCTCTCTCTCAGATGGTGGGATCTGTTGAACAATCCAAAAATCCATCATGAAGAGCCAGCGCAACGCGCTCGTGATCGCCTCGGCTTTAGTTTTCTACTGGTTGCTTTACTCGGTCACCAATCTCGTTGTCAAGATTGAGCAGTTGAATCAAAGGGTAGAGGGGCTCAAGAACAAGGATTGACTTATTCGTCGGTTGGTGATTGAGATTGTTGTTCAAATTCGTTTGGATGTTGTTATAGTATAAGAAATGCAGACTGATTTGGTTTAAAATATATATATTATTTTGTTTCAGTGTCTTTTATCATGTACTGTTCAATAAAGTCAAACATCAACTCAATATTCACTAAATTTGATCATAAATTCATGTGGTCCTTTTTCTTCAAGCTTGTTATTTTGATGAACTTTTGTCTGTTTGTTTTTTGTTCTTTTAATTCTGTTTGATCAGATATTGACTCGTAATTTTTTTTTAATATATATTTTTAATTTGTTTGAAGTAATCTGAGAATTTTCCAGATTTTAAGAGCTTTTTCCAGCTTTGAATAAATTTGGAAATCATCAATTTTTCCAGATCTGAAAAGATTTGAAGAAATCTGGAAAAAAGCTTTTTCAATTTTTTTTAAAGATTATGTTGTTCGAAGATATCCCAAGAAAATTGGTTTTCTTCATTTTTTTTAGATAAAGTTTTTATTTTGTCCAATCCCATTAATTACCCAAACAAAGGATTTGACTATTGTTAGTCCAATCCTATGTTGTACCAAACACGTGAAACACCTAATTAATCCAATCATATCCAATTCCATCCAATCTCATCTCTTAAAAATAGTCTAATACTATCCCATGCACCAAACGCACCCTTAAGGTCTTGAGTGGGACAAAATTTTGTGATTTTTGTCCCACCGTGTCCCATTCTATCCCATACGAAAGTCGTGCCAACTGTGTGACAAGAACAAAATGTCCCATATTTTCCTGTCTCGTCTCGCGTACCAAATACACCATAATATCTTTATATTAATCCCTCCAAAATATAGAAAATATCCGGAATATATCAATTATATTATCAATAGTTACATCCTTGATTGTTGTTGGCTTGCTTGATACCTTTTATATATATATATATATATATATATATATAAAATTAGAAGCTTTATTCAAACAAAACACAAAATTACAACCTATTTGGGCAATCAACCCTAAGTAATTTGGAAACAGAAGGAGAATAATCCTCCATCCAGTACTGATCACCCTCACTAGATAATACCATCTTAGCTAAACAATCCGCTAAACGATTAGCCTCTCTAGAAACATAATGCACAAAAACAAATGACAACCCCTGTATCAACTGTTTAATATCATTTAAAACTAACCCAATTTCAAAATAAAAATGCATGCCACCATTAATCCAGTTGACAACAACCTCTGCATCCGACTCAACATTCACAATACACAGAAAGTTGCCTTAACCCATTGAATACTTGAAACAATCACATCACCTGCGGAATCATAGACCACAATACCCACACTCACCATTCTTCCAACAGAATCAATAGATGCTTCTGTATTAATATTATACCTCCATGGATTTGGTGTCTGCCAACCAACTGGATATCTTTGAACTTTTATGGTTCCCGGTTCCCTCAACCCCCTTTTGAATTCACCTCGCGATAATCTGCAGCAAAGCCTTGAGCCCATACCACCACATCAGTCAAAACCAGTTACGATTGTACCAAATCCTCTACAACACCACAAAAAACAACTCTATCATTTGATCGTGCTATAAATGTTCACATTTTACGCAACCTTTACTTAACTTTTGTAACCGTTTTTCGAGCATTTTAGGTATTTAATATTGTAAATAAGTGTTTCTCTGTATTTTCAGTGCTTCAAAGTTAGTTTTGACCAAAGTGGAGAAAAAGAACAAAAGGAGAGCAATTGTGGATTTTATGCTCAGTGCGGGCAGTTGGTTGTATAGCCAGCCGGTACTCAACATCAGAGACATGTGCAGGGAGAGCTAGTGTGGGCAAAAAGCCACACTAATTGTCCCGCACCGAAGATTAGAGAATTGTGTGGATAGCCTTGTGCGAGATCCAAGCAGCTCCAGTTTCCAGCTCTTCAAGTCAGAAGCCAGTGTGATTTGGAAGTGTGGGAAATAATCTGTTGGAACCCTGTTCACTGGTAACGCAGCGGAAATAGGTTTTAAAAATTTTATACAGATCGTAAACGATCTGGAACCAGTGAACTTGGGATCATAATTATTTTTCCGGAACTAATACATTCAATATGTAAATACAGGAAATTGTAATCAATATATTAAAAAAATTAGAACCTTACCAACGTTTGGAGGCTTCTTCACTTTACGATATGCTCCTGGTCTGTACCACGGATTTTCCTAACTATTCATGGAACTGATAACTGCGTGTGGGCGCGTCACATTCACAGGAACTTAGGAGGATATAGAGAAAAGAAGAAGAAACAATTTCTTCCAAGAGAAAAGAAGAAGAAACAATTTCTTCCCAGAGAAAACAAAAACTAGAACAATTCTAGTTTTTCAAAGAAAAAATATTATAGTTTTTTCTTTTCTTTAATAGTGCACGCCTCCAATTGCACACCCTTTTCTCTTTTCAATTCATGCCACCAATTGCACACACTCGCACTATCTTTTAAATGCGTTGATCAATAATACTTTTTCATACACATACCAATTACATCTGATGCAATTTTTCTTCACAGAGCATTGTCTCTTTTTGTGCGTAAAATATATCTCACTATCAGGTTTGGTTTTGTCAAAATATTTATATATATATATATATATATATATATATATATATATATAAAAATTTGAAATAACTGATCACACGTGTGCTTGGTTTTTGTTATCTAAATATATATACCATATATATATATATATATTTATATTCTAATAACTATAACTCTTTAATTGATATCTTTTCAATTTTAAAACTAAATCTTTTAAAATGATATCTCATATCTTTTATTTTAAAAGATAATTAAATATTTATTTTGAATTTAAAATGTTTAAATTCAATTTCAAATATTTAATTTAATAAAATAATCATATTATCTTATTCTATTTAAAATCAAATATCAACTAACACCCTCAATTTAGTGATTAATAACATAATTAAATAATCTTATTATTTAATTTATTTAATCACCATTATTCATTAATTAAATAATCTCATTATTCAATTAATTCCCGAATAAATACGTGTCACTTTCGTAACACAATTAATTGGACAATCCAATTAATTAACTGTGACCCTTGTTACCTAAATCGATCGGGCTAGCAAGGGGACCTAATGGACCCATAGTATTTTGAGCTCCAATAATCCTTAGAATTATTAATTAAACTCTTTAATTAATATTCCTTGATTATTCACTCCAGTGTTATTCCACTAAAAACCCGAAGCTGCACTCTCTCAACTGCAGACGCTTTTACACAGACCGATACAACTCGGTATCCATCGATATAGCTATTACACATGGTGTGATCCTCCACTTGTGGTTCATAATTAGAGCTGGGTCATAATGTCCGTTATACCCTTCTAATTACATATATCCTTTAAGTACCGTTGATTCTCTAATAAACAATAAATCATATTTCCTCACGAAATTAGGAGAGCGCTCATATTATCCAAGCCCCGAATTAACCCTGAAGGGAACTACCATCTACTTCTTACAAGAAGGAGTGGATTCCACTATTATGTACATACCTTCCCATCCACAAGCCAAATCGCAATCCTAACATATGGAGCATATTGATCAGGAACTGCATCCAACCTCACCTATGGTATATCAAAGACCACGATCTAACCTAAAGGAGTCAATAAGACACTCAAGATTTAGATCACCCACATATAGCCATCATTAATTTATATATATATATATATATATATGAATCTCATCAGTAAACAGATCTTGGTGAGAGATTCATATAGATCATGGCCCAGTCCTATATGATCACATCATACAAGGTGCCTCCATTCTCATATCTCATATGAATGATTCATGATAGAATCACCGTACATTACAGAATGGACCGCAGCTATAGATTAACCACAAATAAAGTACCCAACTTTATTTGCTATCTATGGACTCTTTAGATTGCACGTCTCTTACTGTATCCATCTGTATATGACACTCATATACACAGTTCGAGATTACATCCGCCAATCTAGGATGCTAATATATGCACAAGTTATAAAATAAACAACACAAAAAGAATGAATTGAACTTTTCGTTTTATTTGTTTCATAAATCCATTTACAAATTACATCTTTATGGCATAAACCCCAACACAACCGTACTGGCCAGCGTCCGATCAAATCTGTAGATTTCTACCAACTCCACTAACTCTCTATCTTGTCACCCTCCCTTTTCTTCATTTCAAGATCATGCAAACCAAAATGATGACTATCATTCACTACACTTAGACATACTTAACTATTTAGATTAGATCTAAAGAGAGAGATAAACTCACTCACTTTTCTCTACCTTCTTTAGTTTTCTTTCGTTTTCTAGGAAACTAAACTGCCATTTTATACACTATGATTAGGCAATTTCGAGTTTCACAAGAAGGAATTGAAGCTTGGATTGCAAAGAGGGATACTCTTGACAAAGAAAATGGACTCAAATGGGTTTTGTAATCTTTTCTCTTGTATTTTCTTGCTTATTTTCTAATATGTGTAACTAAATCCCTCTTGTTGGGGGATTAATATATATTTTGTAATTAAACCATTTGATCTAATCAATCCATCTTTTATTTCACTTTCTAGGGTTTTGCATACGTGTTGTATGAGCTTTAATGGCATGCAATTTGACATATCTTGCATGTATTCATTTATTTCACACAAATGGTGGTTAGATTTCATGCATAAGATGACCAACATTTGTATGAGTCTTTTACAACCATTTTGTAGAGTAAAACATAACTAATTCATGACCATTGAGTAATTGGAGATTCTCTACATCATGTAATTCAAAATTCTCACTTGAATCACCTCTCTAAGACCTTAGGTTATGGTTAAGATAATGAGTTTGGTGCTTCAATTTGTTATCAATATTATGCATGCCCAAGACTTGTTGTGAATGGGCTTAATGTATGATTGATTAGTGAAATTGGTTATTGCTAATGTTACATTGATCTCCCAACATCTCTTTAACTAGTTTATCTCCATGTCTTAGAATTTGTAGTGTTAATTTGGTTCATTGCAAGAGTAGTATAATTTGTAGTGATAATTGAGTAGTGTAATTGATTATAATTGTTATCTTAGTTTAGTGTAAGGCGATTCTACTTTTCATCTAGCTAATCTCTAATCCAATACTCCTCGTGGGAACAACAACTCGTACTTGTGCACCCTATATGATTTTAATGACTCGTGCACTTGCGAAGGGTGAAACTGTTGGGGTTTATGCCTTGAAGCTTATAATTTGTAAATGTGAATGAAACATTAATAAAATAAGTAGTTTATTCATTCTATAAATATGTCTCATACATTTATATCATGTGTACTTAACATCCAAGATTGCCAGATGTAATCTCTAACTAAGTATATGAGTGTCATATACAGAGAAATTCAGTTTAAGATGAGAAATCTAAAGAGTCTGTGGATAGCAAATAGAGCTGGGTACTTTATTTGTGGTTAATCTACAGCTGCGGTCCATTTTGAAATGTACAGTGGTCTTATCCTAAACTATTCATATTGTGATATGACAATGGAGGCACCTTATATGTTGTGATTATATAGGACTGATCTACGATCTATATGAATCTCTCACAAAGATCCGTTACTTGATGAGATTCATAAATATCGACAAAGGATGGCTATATATGGGTGATCTTAATTCCGAGTGTCTTATCGACTCCTTCAAGTTAGATCGTGGTTTTTGATATACCATAGGTGAGATCAGAGTTGCATTCCCGGACAATAACTTCGTATGTTGGAATCGCGGTTTGGCTTGTTGCTAGTAAGGTCTAAACACGATGGTGAAAATACAAACACGGTTAATTTGCCTAAAGCTAACCAAGATGGGGGTGAATAGGTTTTTATACCTTTTTCAATCCCTTGAAACAAACACAAGTTTGTCCCTCAAAATAGCTTGTATCATAATCTAATAAGTACACATAAGCACATATAGATCATTGATGAATATATTCAAAGTATTTTAGCTTACAATGTCTATATCATACAATAGAAGAAATACTACAAAAACATAAACTAACAATCAATTGTTCTTACAATTGCAAAACAACACATATACATAAATCAAAGAGATAAGGATAGAGAAATGTGACACATGATTTTTATGTGGTAAAACCTCCTAAGAAGAAACATCCACGGGTGGATACCACAACCACCGGCAAAAACAACTTTCACTAGTAAGATAAAAGTACACCCTTATAAGTGACCAATCCACATGATACACTCCATATTGGATATCCCTTCTATCATACCCATATGAAAGTGTTCCCTACTCTCTAACCATAGCACACCATATGCCACTAGAGAGTGAAAAATACAAACACAGTTAATTTGCCTTAAGCTAACCTAGATGGGGAGGAGGGGGGGGGGGGGGGGGGGGGGGGGGGGGGGGGGGTTGAATTGGTTACAACACATTTTTCACTCCCTTGAAACAAACACAAGTTTGTCCCTCTAAGTAGCTTGGATCACACTTCAAATACAATTACAAGCAATATCAATTGAAATAAAGATATGCTTGTTCAAACAAAATCAAGATAAACATCATCAAGTATGTGATACAAACTCAAGTTATAACAATGCTTTTATACACAAAGCTCCAACATACACAAAGATGATATTCAACATGCAAATCATATCCACATTTATTTATCTTAAGCTTTTCCATAAAAGGTCAAACCGATTATCATCCGAAATTTTTTGCTTTAAAAAGAATAGATTTCAACATTTGAGCGTGTGTGTGCATGTGGCCCGTCATCCCATTTCAATTTTTCAACCAGAGCAATCATGATTTTCAACTATACTCCTTTAAGCCTTTTCTTTTATTTAATTATGCTTTGAATCAAAGATTTTTTTTATTGATTCTTTTCAACACTTTTTTGATCTTTCTAACATAAACATATACTCTTCATGATAGCTTTCACTCATCACAATGATGTAGCCCTTTTCTACATTAGGCGGCTGCACAACCAAAGTGTGTAGCCCTTTCCATGAATGTGCTCGCTGAATTCTATGTAGTTGTCGAAGCAAAATGGATACTAACCATAGGTCATCTTAAATGTACCAGTCATAAGACTTCAAGGTGTATCCACAACCTACATATTTTCAAATTCAACTTACTACAACAAAACATACAAGAGAAACAAAGTGCATTTTTTGAAAACAAAAATTTTATGGCTTACATGCACATGATCTAAAAGCAATATAAAGAGATTTACTCAAGATCATTACTTCTCAAGAGAGTAGCTTTCAAAGAATATGAAGCTCATATTTTTCAAAACATATGCCACTCATCATTCAAACAAACATTTCACACATCATATATAAGACTTTTGTGAACAACATTACTATAAGATCTTTAGAGAGCAAATGTCAATGAGAACCATATGTACATTATACTAAGTTCTCTAAAAATGACATGCTACATGATCTAGTGCAAACAATGAGTTGAGAGATGAAAATTCAAAGTATGCAAGCATTAGGATATAGAAATACCTTAGCAAGCATTTTTCATCAAATGCTAAGTCTCGCCATTTTTATGAGCTCTCTTGGCTTGTTTGTCCTCATGACAATAAGTTATTGGTGTGTCATCCCAAGAGAATAATACTAAGCAATTTCAACTCACACAAACATACAAAAATGACTTTCTCTAAAAGTCTTAACAACAATTAACACCATATAGATTTCAAAAATGAACTTCTCATAAAGTTAACCAATAGATTTCTACTATCATAACAAATTATGTGAGATAACTAAGTTCATGTCAAGTTATAGAGAAACAAAGCTTAGCAAGCTAAATCTCTCAACAACTTGACACTAATCTTAAAGCTAACTCACATGTGCACCTTACACTAATGGTAAGAGCACTCACCCTTGACCCATTTGGTCTTGGGTGAACTTACACAAAAATCACCATCATTCTTGACTTTAATGTTGAACCTAGAGTGGATACTTTCAACAATTTGATTCATAAGAATATCATTGATACTAATCTCCTCAACATTATTAGCAACACATGCTTTGTCAATATTCATATAACTATCACATTTCTTCATCCAATTCTTTCTAACATGCATCTTTGGAACATCATGCCTTTCAACATCTAAAGTCCTAGCATGCTTCAATTTAAGTTCAATCTCCTTTTCGCTAGATGCATTTCCTATTTTGTAAAATTCAATGTACTTATAACACCTTGGTTTGATATGACCAACGGTATTACAAAAATGACAAATAGGAATGAAAGATAAGATTGTGTTAGGATTATACTCAATAGCAAGAGTGTAATATTGTAATTGACAATTTTTTCATATTAATAAAGTGATTTCTGGTTTTACAAAATCTTATAGCATTTATAATGATAATTGTCAAAGTAAAAAAATCATAAGGTCAAAAGACTATGAGAAAGGAAGAATTGTTCGTACATCTATATATGTATGAGGTAGACACAATTCTTTAGTTAGTCTTGAATAAACGTTCACAATTTAAGTTAAAGGTTGGGCACCTTTATCTTGATAAAGTTGTAGAATTCTTTTGCTGGCATTTGAGTGGGATCAAATGAGTTATTATGAGTATAAAATCATCGAAAGGGTCTTCGAGTAAAAGAATCTAGTGTACTGGGTGCATTGAACATGATCACAATGAAATAATTTATCTGGAACCGTCAGTAGATACAAGTCTTTTCATTATGAGGACAATCGGAGAGTCTATCTTAATCCTGAGATAAATGATGGACTTATGAGTGCAAGTGTTATCATTTGAGCTATCAATGAGTATGATTATATAACATAGTCTATACTCGATAGTTTGGTGGTATTCATTTGTTAATCGATAGAAGACTTCATTTATAGATATGGACATCGTGGCTCAATTTATTGAATGAGAGTATAATATTATCATATGGATATTTTGAGGTATTGGATATTAAATCTCAACGTTGAGTTTTCGATAATGTCTATTGAAAACATGGCTTCTGGACAAGTCAAAATATCCACGTTCAAAATGTGGTCATATGAGTAAATATGGTAACTATGAGAGCTATAGGCGTTCTATGAACTCTTAGCTATTACTGATATTATACACGAGGATACACTATCTCCAATAAGATTTTCTAGGGTATGAATAAGAAACATCTTCTTATTCTATCTTTATTTAAGAGTTCAATTTTAGCTCTTTAGTAGAATGAGCTAAAATTAATAGATCAGACCTAAGTGAATCATTTGTTGATTGTGATTAGGTTATGCCTATTGAAGCTTAAATTTAGATAGCCTGCCAAGATCCTCAATCCACACGGACTTGCATGGATCACTTGATATATTCTACCGGACTAATTTATGGGTCCATCTAGAATTGTATTTAATATATTAAGAATATAATTTGCACATTATTTATTTAACAGGCTGCTCAAATTATATTAATATATTAATGAGAACCATGTGAGCTTGTTTCTTTTAGTAAGAATGATTCTGGTGCAGATGTGGGCTTTTATTTAAACCTGGATGGATTAAATAAAATATCAAAATAATATTTGGCCCATAGTTTTTGTGCGTGGGCAGCAAGACTATAATAATAGCCTAAAATATTATTTTATTTTATTGTTGGATTAAATGGAAATTAATTAATTGATTAATTAATTATTTAATTAAAAATCAAAATCTTTTTCTAACTAGGAATTATGTTTCCTAGTAGTATACTATTATAGTAGTATAATAAATATAAAAAACTTAATTTGGTAAGTAGATAAATAAAGAATTTATTTATCTAATCAAATAAGGAAGTCTTTAATATAATCACAAATACACTTATGAGTTGGATTAGGGTTAGGATTCTTGAGTTGATAGGAATTTGGGTAAAGCACAAATCCTCTTGAAGTGAGGAATTCAGCCAACCCTAGAATTCCTATTAAGAGAATTCGGCCAACCCTAATTAAATTAGCAATAGAATTCGGCCACCATATATATATGATAGGATAAAATTCGGCCAAGTGAATGCTTCTTGCTAGAGAGATTTTTCCTTTGCTTAGAAGATAAAAAAATCCAACTCTAGAACATAGTGAAATTTCGGCCAAGAGGAAGAGAGAAAGATAGTTCTAAATTCGATAGTGCACGGGGTGCAATGAACAGGATCACAATAAAATATTTTATCTAGAATCGTCAGTAGATACAAGTCTTTTCATTATGAGGACAATCAGAGAGTCTATCTTAATCCCGAGATAAATGATGGACTTATGATTGCAAGTGTTATCATTTGAGCTATCAATGAGTACGATTATATAGCATAGTCTATCCTCGATAGTTCGGTGGTATTCATTTGTTAATCGATAGAGGACTTCATTAATAGATATGGACATCGTGGCTCAATTTATTGAATGAGAGTATAATATTATCATATGGATATTTTGAGAAATTGGATATTAAATCTCAACGTTGAGTTTTTGATAATGTCTATTGAAAACATGGCTTCTGGACAAGTTAAAATATCCAAGTTCAAAACGTGGTCATATGAGTAAATATGGTAACTAGGAGAGCTATAGGCGGTCTATGAGCTCTTGGCGATTACTGATATTATACACGAGGATACACTATCTCCAATAAGATTGTCTAGGGTATGAATGAGAAACATCTTCTTATTCTATCTTTATTTAAGAGTTCAATTTTAGCTCTTTAGTGAAATGAGCTAAAATTAATAGATCGGACCTAAGTGAATCATTTGTTGATTGTGATTAGGTTATGTCTATTGAAGCTTAAGTTTAGATAGCCCACCAAGATCCCCAATCCACACGGACTTGCATGGATCACTTGATATATTCTACTGGACTAATTTATGGGTCCATCTAGAATTGTATTTAATATATTAAGAATATAATTTGCACATTATTTATTTAATAGGCTGCTTAAATTATATTAATATATTAATGAGAGGTATGTGGGCCTATATTTTTAGTAAGAATGGGTCTGGTTCACATGTGGGCTTTTATTTAAAGCCTGAATGGATTAAATAAAATAAGAAAATAATATTTGGTCCATATTTTTTGTGTGTGGGCGGCAAGGCTGTAATAATAGCCTAAAATATTATTTTATTTTATTGTTTGATTAAATGGAAATTAATTAGTTGATTAATTAATTATTTAATTAAAAATCAAAATCTTTTTCTAACTAGGAATTATGTTTCCTAGTAGTATACTATTATAGTAGTATAATAAATATAAAAGACTTAATTTGGTAAGTAGATAAATAAAGAATTTATTCTTTATTTATCTAATCAAATAAGGAAGTCTTTAATATAATCACAAATACATTTATGAGTTGGATTAGGGTTAGAATTTTTGAGTTGATAGGAATTTGGGTAAAGCACAAATCCTCTTGAAGTGAGGAATTCGGCCAACCCTAGAATTCCTATTAGGAGAATTCGGCCAACCCTAATTAAATTAGCAATATAATTCGGCCACCCTATATATATGATGAGATAAAATTCGGCCAAGTGAATGCTTCTTGCTGGAGAGATTTTTCTTTTGCTTAGAAGATAAAAAAAATCCAACTCTAGAACATAGTGAAATTTCGGCCAAGAGAAAGTGAGAAAGACAGTTCTAAATTTGATAGTGCAGTTGCAAGCCTTTACATAAAAAGGTTTTGTGCATACTTTCGATTTAGGTTCACGCGAGTTTCAATCATAACGATTGTGAATTCAAAAGTGACCGGAATGATCTTTCTAGGCTCTTTGAGTTTTTGTGATAAATGATCAGGAAAGAAGATTTCGTTTTTCCATTCTCAAGTACGCAATTCAAAGAATAGGGAGACCAGGCTCCTATGTGATTCACGTTCGTGATCGGATTGGAATATCTTACGGATTACCATCGACGCTAAGTCAATCGGATCACGTGACAAGAGGTATGATATCTTTTGAATATATGTATGTTTAATTAATTAAAGGGTCAAGGTTCAAATATTGGAAAATTTTTAAACTATACCAAATTCGATTTTAGTCTCGCTTCTGCTGCGTTTTTCAAATTTTTCCCCTACAGATTGTACCTTGTGGAATTGAAGAAGTGTTGAGAGTTTGTGGAGATAGCTTGTCTTTCTTTTTATCTTTAGCTTTGGGAGGATTATTCTTGGGAGGATTATTCTTGGGATACTTCTTGACCTTAGCCTTCTTCGAAGGAGATGAGGCTATCACAAGCTTCTCATTTCCTTTCAAGATGCTAAATTCTCCTTGTGGTTGAGCAAGCTCCACGCTACTCTTCATGTTGATCAAACCATTGACTAAGTCTTTGATAGCTTGCTTAGCAATGTCGATCTGTTCAATATATTCTTGCTCTCTACTCTTCATCTTAGAAACAATCTCCTTATGCTCAAAGACAAGTCTCTCAACCTCAACATATCTCTTCTTGGTTTCATTCCTTTCACACATAAATATATGTGAGGTCTCAACAAACTCATCCACTTGAGTTTTGGTCAAATCATCTTTCTCCTTAACCTCTCTCAATGCTTCATCTCTTTGCTCCTCAAGATTCTTAATCTTGGCCAATAGATCGAGATTGGTTATGTTTGAACTTGTATCTTCTAGATGGCTTTGATCAATCTTCTTATCAACAGAAACTATACAATCATCTTCTAGCTTTGTGAGAGAAGCCGTAAGAGCAACAAAGTTGCTAATGAAAATACTATAAAGCGTATGTCTACTAACCTAGAGAGGGAGGGGGGGTGAATATGTTTTAGTTGATTTATTACCAACTTTTCGACTTAATCAATTTTAATAATGCTACCCCATATTAGCAATCAACCAATCCAAAATAAACATGCGGAAAACAATAAAAACACAAGGATTCATTTACGTGAGAAACCCTCCAACTGGGCAAAACTCACCGGCTATCCTTCTAGCCACACACAGTTCTCAAATCCACTATTTGAATAAAAGTTTACAACCTAAGTTGACCTCAAGTCATACCATACTTGGTCACTAACCCTTTCACTCTACCCGAGGGGCCTTTAATAGTGATCCTAGACCAACAAAATTGTGCACTAATCCACTTAGTCACAAAGCTTAACAATCAGTGAAGAGATTAAGCAACCTATGTGAATATGTGATAATATTCTATCATGCAATTAATGCAAGGCTACACTAAATGCTTATCTAGGGATTTAAATATGCCACTAATTGCAAATCCTAGATATTAATATCTAAATGCAAAACAAGTAGATTTAGCTAGAAGGGTACAGTGGTCCTAAATGCTAGCTATCAATTATCAATGTTCTCAACCAACAAACAACAACTCAATCATATTATAAATGTCATTAAACATAAAGATATGCATTAAATACATATAAAAAGGCTAAACCTAGGCATACATGAACATAGAAGATGCAATGGAGATTTAGAACATGTTCAAGTTACCTAGTTAATAAAAGCAAGATGAATCCATGGTGAGATGATGCTTGAAGGAAGCTAAATGCACATGGATTGGATTTTGGTTGAGTAAAGGTGGGTTCTTGGGAGTTTTTCTCTCTTAAGGAAGCTTGTTCTTTCTAAAAATGGCTTCTTGAACTCACACAAACGAGCAAGGAAGAAGAGAGAACATATATATAAGAACCCTAATCAAAACTGCATCGTTTTGAACTTAGGGAACAAAATCCCGTCAATACCACTCTGCGTACCGCGGCTCAAGAAATTTTTCCAGACTGCGGTACACACATCAGTGCACCTACTGGAAAATATCGCGGTGTAAGCCGCTCTGCATACAGGTGCACAGGCAGCGGTGTAGGCAACAATGACCTACTGGACAACACCGGGACTTGGACTGCTATGCGTGCAAGTGCATAGGAAGCTGTGCAAGGAACATGACCCTATTGAGGTTTACCGCTCTGTATGCCGCGGTGCAAGCATAGCTCGCCAAGCGGTCTAGGCCGCGCTAAGAGAATAAATTCTCTTTTTCAGGCAAACTCAACACACTAAGAAATGTGCAAAAATGTGCAAGTGTGAAGTGTGATAAATGGCATACAATGCATCATTCAATTATGTGAAAACACAAATATAATGCATGCAAGTGAGTGTGTGCACTAGATCTCTTCAAAGAGAGTTAACCATGCGATATACCTTTGAAGTGCTCTTGAGAAAGATGATGCCCTTGAAGCTTGCTCACACACAATGAGGCCTAATCTACCCTTACAAAATTAATCCCCAATGTGATTTGTCAACGAAATGAGTCAATCAAAAATATTAGGAACTTACAATCTCCCCCTTTGGCTATTTCGTGACAAAACCACCACTCACAAATCATTCTCACAAAAAAAATAAAAATAAGAGGTCAACAAAAAGATGTTCTACATTACAAATAGATACCTAGATACTAGGTCTTCAAATCTTCAAGCTCTTGTAGAATAGTCATCCATACAAAACAATGAGAATACACTTTCCAAGACAAGTGTATGTGAGGTGATCAAGTGAAAACATAAAAACAAGCGTTTGCATTAACGAAAACAAAAAAATGCAATGAAGTGCTATGTTAATGCTCCCCCTAAATGAGTTACTCCCCCTCAATAAGATAATCTCCCCTAATATGCAACTCTCCATAATCTTCACATTACTCCCCATTTTTGACATGAGATAGGCAAAGGAATAATCCCCAAACGGGTCACTGTACCAAAGAGAGCTATTTACAGATAAGTGCATAATCATATACAACAACTTTATGCAACTTAATTAATTGAGAGAGAATCATGGAGGATTTATTTTGAAGAAAAATGTGTGACATAGTTGCTTTGGATGTAAGATATGTAACATCAAAGTTCAAGCAAATGGTATTTGGCAAAGTGAACATCAAAAGGTTTCCAAAGGAATTCAAACAAATTTGTACCTTTTTGTCATAATTAAACAAGATATAGCTTTAAAATTTTGTTACACACACAAGCAATTATGTCAATCCTTAATGGTCAATCAAGACTTGGATATAAAAACCTTATTAATTGAATGGATATAGAATCCTGATTGATTGGTGTCTTGCTCAACCATTAAAAAGAGAGACAAGGCTAAATTGGATGAGACATCCTTATTTATTGAATGGACACAAGGTCCTTATTGAGTTTAGCCTTGTCAATTGCTTCCACACATATTTACGCACATATAATTCATGCATAATATTTAAGCATGTCAAAATCAATTTCACATGTCATGGAGATAAATTATGGGTCATTCAAGTGTACTTCCTAATCAATTCTCCTAATCCAAAAATGCATGTTTGAACATAGAGGTGACATGGATTACAAACAAAGCAAGACACACTTATTGAATAAAAAGCTATATAATAATATATAAGCACAACCAAGATACTCAAGCAATTAATAAAGAAGCATAAAGTTGATCAAATTTGTGCTTATTTCCACTATGCAAGGTTGCTCTCTTTGCTTGAGCTCCCCATATAGGGTCAATCACCAAAACTCATCAAGGCATATGACAAATCCCAATAAACCTACTAAGTGACTTGAACCTAGTTGAGTCTAAGGGCTTTGTAAATAGATCCGCTAGTTGATCATTAGTGCCCACATGCTCAAGTGCAATGCATTTGTTTTCAACTAGTTCTCTAATGAAATGATGTCTAATGTCTATATGCTTTGTCCTAGAGTGCTGAACCGGATTCTTTGAAATGTTAATTGCACTCATGATGTCACAATAAAGGGTTAGAGTACCTTGATCAAAGCCATAGTCCACAAGCATTTGCTTCATCCAAAGGAGTTGTGTGCAAGCACTCTCGGCGGCTATATATTCCGCTTCAGCTGTGGATAGAAAGATAGAATTTTGCTTCTTGCAAAACCATGAGGTCAAGTTGTTGCCTAGGAAGAAGCAACCGCCCGATGTACTCTTCCTATCATCACAATTGTTGGGGTTTATGCCCTAAAGATGTAATTTGTAAATGGATTTATGAAATATATAAAAAAGAAAAGTTCAATTCATTCTTGTTGTGTTGTTTATTTTATAACTTGTGCATATATTAACATCCTAGATTGCCGGATGTAATCTCGAACTGTGTATATGAGTGTCATATACAGATGTATACATTAAGAGGCTTGCAATCTAAAGAGTCCATAGTTAGCAAATAAAGCTGGGTACTTTATTTGTGGTTAATCTATAGTTGTGGTCTATTCCGTAATGTACGGTGATTCTATCCTGAATCATTCATATGAAATATGGGAATGGAGGTACCTTATATGATGTGATCATATAGGATTGAGCCATGATCTATATGAATCTCTCACCAAGATCCGTTTACTGATGAGATTCATATATATCAACTAATGATGGCTATATGTGGGTGATCTTAATCCTGAGTGTCTTATCGACTCCTTCAAGTTAGATCGTGGTCTTTGATATACCATGGGTGAGGTCAGATGCAATTCTTGATCAATATACTTCGTATGTTGGGATTGCGGTTTGGCTTGTGGCTGAGAAGGTATGTACACAATAGTGGAATCCACTCCTTCTTGTGAGAAGTAGATGGTAGTTCCCTTAAGGGTTGATTCGGGGCTTGGACAATATGCGCGCTCTCCTAATTCCATGAGGAAATATGATTTATTGTCTATTAGAGAATCAACGGTACTTAAAGAATATATGTAATTAGAGGGGTATAACGAACATTATGACCCGGCTCTAATTATGAACTATTGTGGAGGATCACACCATGTCTAATAGCTATATCAATGGACACCGAGTTGTATCGGTCTGTGTAAAAACGTCTGCAGTTGAGAGAGTGCAGCTTCGAGTTTTTAGTGGAATAACACCGGAGTTAATAATCAAGGAATATTAATTAAAGAGTTTAATTAATGATTCTCAGGATTATTGAAGCTCAAAATACTGTGGGTCCATTAGGTCCCCTTGCTAGCCCGATCGATTTAGGTAACAAGGGTCACGGTTAATTAATTGGATTGTCCAATTAATTGTGTTACGAAAGTGACACGTATTTATTCGGGAATTAATTGAATAATGAGATTATTTTATTAATGAATAATGGTGACTAAATAAATTAAATAATAAGATTATTTAATGATGTAATTAGTCATATATGGAGGGTTTCATTTGTTATTTATTTTGAATAGTGAGATAATGAGATTATCTCATTTATTAAATAAAAAAAATTGAAATATATTTGAATTTAAATTGTTTAAATTTAAATATACATAATATCTTTATTGATAAATAAAATCTAGATTTTATTTTAAAAGATATGAATGCACATATATTAGTGTTTGTATAGGATACAAACAAGGTGTGTGTGTGCGTGAAAAAAGTGGAAGAAAAGAGAAAAGAAATTGGTGCGTGAAACAAAGTGAAAGAAAAGAGTTTTATTGTTTTAAAAAACCTAACCTGATATATATCAAGTGCATGAGATATATATATATTTGAAAAAGAGATACCTGGTGGTTTTAACAAGAAAATATTGCATTAGTTGCATTTAGAATATTCGTGAGAATTTTTTTTTATTGATCAACGAAAATTAAAAATTGTGCAACTGTTGCATAGTGAACAAGAAGAAATTGTTTCTCCTTCATTCTCTCTACATCCTCCTAAGTTCTTGAGTACGTGACGCGCTCACACGTAGTTACCAGTTCCGGAAATAGCTAGGAAGATCAGTGGTACAGACCAGGAGCATATCGTAAAGTGAAAGAGCCTCCAAACGTTGGTAAGGTTCTTAATTTTCTTTTAGTATATTGATTACAATTTCCTGTGTTTATGTATTAGTTCCGAAAAATAATTACGATCCTAAGTTCACTGGTTCCAGATTGTTTATGATCTAGATAAAAATTTTAAAACATATTTCCGCTGCGTTACCAGTGAACGGGGATCTAACAATTGGTATCAGAGCCAAAAAAAATTTCGGAACAGGAAATTGTTTTCAAAGCTCCTGTATGTATGATTGTGTAGGCACTGTTTAAATTGACTGTATGTTTTTTTTGTATGTATATTAAATTTGTTAATTTACAAAAAACATGATTGATCGTTAATTATATGGTACTGTGGATTTAGGGTTCATGGGTTGTATTATTATTTTTTTATTTTTTTTGTTATTGTATTTAAAAAAATGTAACCTATATTGAAGACCTGGAAAAATCGCGAAGACGAAAGGGCGAAATTGAAAATACGCGCGACGGTACTGTTCACGACACTGTTCATGTGGGTACTGTTCACAGAGACAGTCGGGCACTGTTCACATCATCTTGCACGGTTCCGTTGGCAAGTATTGCCTAGTGCGTTCCGTGCGGATTTCTTATTTCAGATTCATGAGATGAATCAGAATGACCTGAAGAGACTGGAAGACTCGAAAATTACAAGAAGACCAAGGAATGCCTTGGGGATATTTTTGTAATTTTAGATTCCAATTTTTTTTAGGTTAAATAATCCACATTACTCGGTCAATTCATGTATGCTTTATATTATGTGATGATAAAAGTATTGTCATGCATACGTATGTCATTTAGATTAGATGTGCCTAGACAAATATATTTGATATGTCATACATGCATCATAGCCTAATATTATATGTATTTTTTTAATATGATTAAAATAGGTAAATACATTATTGGTTATGAAAATAAGATATATATTTTTTTAATAGTTAGAAAACTTGTTAATTCTCATTAATATTAATCTAGTTATTAAAGTATTTAATAAGTTAGATTAATAGGGTCATTTATTGTAATTAGGATTAATATGATTAATAACCTAATAGTAAATGAACTGAATAAAGTGTTAGAGTTTTAATAGTTAAAACTTGGTAAACACTATTATAACAATCTGACCTTAGTAAATAGTTTACAAAGTCTTAGATTATTCACTAATAGATTAGATTTTTAATTGTTAAAAATCATTAATAATTTATTAGTTAATTAGAATTTACTTCTAATAATGAATTTATTAATGCGCTAGATAACTTGATTAAAGTTAGCCGTTTGATCCTATAGAGTGTAGGTGCATTAACGGATAGTAGAAAACCCTAATTTTTAGATAGTGAGTGGGAGAGGGATATATGACATATATATCCTGCAGTCTCTATCATTAGTTCAACACCGTGAGATCCGAGTGGGGCCTCGTGACGGCTTTGTTTTCGTCCTCCCTAAGGAGGGTTTCCACAAAGATCAATATCAAGGTTGACTTCCTAACGGATAGGATTTCTGAGGGTATTTCGGGATTGACTGACCCTAATGCGGCAATTCTCGAGTTAAGCTCGTGAGATCTAAAATGGTGGGTTACACTCACGAAAGTTTTGATTAAGTTTTGTTAATTAAAAACCTGAATGAATAAACGATGGTTGAATGATATGGAATAAGAGTTATTCTAGAATGTCATTTGATTGAGAATGTCTCGGTCCAACATGCAAAGACTTGACCGACCCTAAGGCAGCACTTCTTTGTGGTATGTTGGATTGTCGTGGTATAGTAACTGTTTTTTGGTATTCCTAGTTCATTAAACATGTTCAAGCATCATGTTTAAATTTATGCCAAAGCACTCGCACTTGTTTTTAATAAATGACTGAATGAATATTTTATTTATTTCAGCAATTATGTCTTCTGCATTACTTCAAATTCTCGTAAAGGACATAAGATTTCTCCAGATAATGACACGTATCTCTGGCATCTAAGGCTTGGTCATATCAACCTTGACCGGATAGACATACTAGTAAAAAGCGGATCTTTAAGTGAGTTAAAGGTTGGCACCTTACCTGTCTGCGAATCCTGTTTAGAAGGTAAGATGACTAAGAGACCTTTTACTGGAAAATGGCTTAGTGCTATAGAGCCACTAGAACTCATACATACAGACGTCTGTGGACAGATGAATGTTAGAGCTAGGGGCGGCTATGAGTATTATGTCACCTTTATAGATGACTACTCAAGATACGAATATGTCTACCTGATGCAACGAAAGTCTGAAACATTTGAAAAGTTCAAAGAATTCTGAGCTGAAGTTGAGAATCAATTAGGAAGGACTATCAAGTCACTACGATCGGATCGTGGAGGTGAGTACCTTGACCAAGAGTTTAAAGACTTCTTAGTCGAGCATGAGATAGTTTCCCAACTCACAGCTCCCGGTACACCTCAGTAAAATAGTGTAGCGGAGAGGAGAAATAGAACCCTGATGGAAATTGTGAGATCTATGATTAGTTTCTCATCATTACCAAATTCCTTCTAGGGATATGCGTTACAAACAGCGGCATACATTTTGAATGTAGTGCCATCTAAATCTGTTCCTAAGACTCCCCTAGAGTTGTGGAATGGTCGTAAAGCTAGTTTGCGATATTTCCGCATATGGGGGTGTCCAACACACGTGCTGAAAAACAGAAGTGGAAAGCTAGACTGCAAGTCTGTGGTCTGCCTGTTTGTAGGATATTCCAAGGAGACCAGAGGTGGACATTTCTATAGTCCTGAAGATAACAAAGTATTTGTATCGACAAATGCAACGTTTCTTGAGGACAATTATATTAGTGACCATAAACCTCGTTCTAAGATTGTATTGAATGAGTTGGAGCTTGGTGAGACTAGTGCTTCATCAACAAGAGTTGTTGATCCACAAACATCTGAGAGTCAGATGATTCCTGATCAGGATACACTATCACCTAGACGTAGTGGGAGGGTTGTAATACAACCTGAATGCTATTTAGGTATAGGTGAGGGACAAAGTGTTGTCTCTGTTGATAATGTGGATGATCCATTGACATTTAAGACTGCAATGAAAGATCCTGATAAAGAGGAATGGCTTAAAGCCATGAATCTCGAGATGGAGTCTATGCACTCCCTCACTCTGGGATCTTGTAGACTTACCGGATGGGGTAAAACCCATAGGATGTAAGTGGATCTACAAGAGAAAGAGAGGAGTAGACGGGAAGGTAGAGACCTACAAAGCAAGGCTAGTGGCTAAGGGTTATACCCAGAAAGAGAGAGTCGATTATGAAGAGACCTTCTCGCCATTAGCCATGTTTAAGTCTATTAGGATTCTTTTATCCATTGCTGCCTATTTCGATTATGAAATTTGGCAAATGGAAGTCAAGATTGCATTCTTGAACGGCAATCTTGACGAGAGCATCTATATGATGCAACTAGAGGGATTCGTGTCTCCAGATCAAGAGCAAAAGGTTTGCAAGTTACAGAGGTCCATCTATGGACTTAAGCAAGCATCTAGATCTTGGAACATCGGATTTGATGATGTGATCAAAACCTATGGTTTTGAGCAGAACGGCGATGAGCCTTGTGTCTACAAGAGCATCATTGAAAAAAAGGTAGTTTTCTTGGTCCTATATGTGGACGACATCATACTCATTGGGAATGATGTGGGAAAGTTATCTGATGTAAAGGGCTGGCTAGCTAGCCAATTCCAAATGAAAGATTTGGGAGAGGCGAGTTATGTTCTAGGGATTCAACTTATAAGGGATTGTAAGAACAAACTCATAGCACTGTCTCAAGCATCGTATATCGACAAGATTCTTGTGCGATTTTCGATGCAGAACTCCAAGAAAGGTCCCCTTGCTAGCCCGATCGATTTAGGTAACAAGGGTCACGGTTAATTAATTGGATTGTCCAATTAATTGTATAACGAAAGTGACACGTATTTATTCAGAAATTAATTGAATAATGAGATTATTTAATTAATGAATAATGGTGATTAAATAAATTAAATAATAAGATTATTTAATAATGTAATTAGTCATATATGGAGGGTTTTATTTGTTATTTATTTTGAATAGTGAGATAATGAGATTATATCATTTATTAAATAAAATAAATTGAAATATATTTGAATTTAAATTGTTTAAATTTAAATATACATACTATCTTTATTGATAAATAAAATCTAGATTTTATTTTAAAAGATATGAATGCACATATATTAGTGTTTGTATAGGATACAAACAAGGTACGTGTGTGCGTGAAACAAAGTGGAAGAAAAGAGAAAAGAAATTGGTGCGTGAAACAAAGTGAAAGAAAAGAGTTTTATTGTTTTAAAAAACCTAACCTGATATATATCCAGTGCATGAGATATATATATATATATATATATATATATATATATATAGTTGAAAAAAAATACCCGGTGGTTTTAACAAGAAAAAAATGCATTAGATGCAATTAGAATATTCGTGAGGATTTTTTTTTATTGATCAACGAAAATTAAAAATTGTGCAACTGTTGCACAGTAAACAAGAAGAAATTGTTTCTTCTTCATTCTCTCTACATCCTCCTAAGTTCCTGAGTACGTGACGCACCCACACATAGTTACCAGTTTCAGAAATAGCTAGGAAGATCAGTGGTACAGATCAGGAGCATATCGTAAAGTGAAGGAGCCTCCAAACGTTGGTAAGGTTCTAAATTTTCTTTTAGTATATTGATTACAATTTCCTGTGTTTACATATTGTATGTATTAGTTCGGAAAAATAATTACGATCCTAAGTTCACTGATTCCAGATCGTTTATGATCTGTATAAAAATTTTAAAACCTATTTCCGCTGCGTTACCAGTGAACGGAGTTCTAACAACAATTCTCTGCCCAATCTGCATCGCTAAAGCCAACTAAGCTAGCATTTGTGTCAAAAGAGTACCATATCCCATAGTTTGATGTCTCATTCACATATCGAATGATTCTCTTCACGGAGGAGAGATGGCATTCCTTGGGATCCGCTTGGTACCTAGCACACACACCCACACTAAAGGCTATATCGGGCCAACTTGCAGTCAAGTAAAGTAAGCTACCTGTTAATAGCCAAAATTGGCTAAGGACCAAAGGAAAATTTTCCACCTCCCAGACCTGGCTCCATACCCGAGATTTTCCACCAGGAGACCATTCTATCCAGAGCCGAGCTATGATACCACCCCGCACGAACAAGGACGGGCTCCGGAAACATCCGGGATAGAGCCCGGAATGATCAGATCTAGCCCGCATCACCAAAACTAGAAATTCCCCGAAGTCGAGGTCACCTCGCAATTGCTCCAGAGACTCACCTATACCTCACTGACACAGGAGAATGTCCCTAGGAAGCCTCACCTAGCTTCGAAAGGTCAGGGGAAGCCGCACCTAGCTTCGAAAAGGTCAAAGGAAGCCAGATCTGGCTCCTAGCTGGATGAAACTTCTCAGATATCGAGGTCGGAACACTCATCAACCTCACTAGTTGATGCACCACACCATGATACATTCAGCGATCCCCATGGGAATCATGCCAGACCCAGAGATACACATCATCACACCCACATATATTATACACGTGCATAACAATTAATAGGGTTTGAATGGGAAACAAATTGATTTCCAAGATACCCTTAACGGAGCAATTAACTCAAAGTCAACTATATTTAAAGGGAAGCTTAAATTTAGATAGCCCGCCAAGATCCACAATCCACACGTACTTGCATGGATCACTTGATATATTCTACCGGACCAATTTATGGGTCCATCTAGAATTGCATTTAATATATTAAGAATATAATATGTCTATTATTTATTTAATGGGCTGCTCTATTATATTAATATATTAAAAGGAGACATGTGGGCTTGTTTCTTTTAGTAAGAATAATCCTGGTTCACATGTGAGCTTTTATTTAAAGTCTAATGGATTAAATAAAATAAGAAAAATAATATTAGACCCATATATATATATATATATATATATATAGTGTGGGCGGCAAGACTAATAAAATAGCCTAAGATATTATTTTATTGTATTGTTTTGATTAAATGGAAATTAATTAATTAATAGTTTAAATCAAAATCTTTTTCTGATCATTAAATAAAATACTATGTGTTGGATTAGGGTTAGAATTCTTTTAAGTGATAGGAGTCCTAATGTGGTAAGGATTAAGTCCACATACACTCCATACCACACAAAGAATTCGGCCACCCTAGTTCTATAAGGGTTAGGATTCTTAAATTGATATGAATTAGGGAAAAGCACAATTCCTTTTCAAGTAAGGAAATTGGCCAACCCTAGATTTCCTACACAAAGAATTCGGCCAACCCTATTTTGAGAAGAAGAAATTTCGGTCACCTTATAAATATAAGGTGATAAATTTTGGCCACCAAGAAGCTTGAGTGAGAGAGATTTTTGTTTGCTTTGAAAAATAAAAATCTTACTCAATACACATAGAATTTCGGCCAAGAGAGAAAAAGAAAAATAAGTTCTCATTCGATAGTGTACTTACGGGCCTTTAACATCAAAAGGTTTTGTGCACACTTTCGATTTAGGGTTACGCGAGTTCCAATCATATCGATTGTGGATTCAAAAGTGACCGGAACTATTTTTCTAGTCTCTTGGGGCGGGCTCCATTTTCCCCATTGTCTAAATGGGGGGGGGGGGGGGGGGGGGGGGGGGATGGGGTCCCATTTCCCAATTTCTCTCAAAATATATACCCCATTGTCTAAATGGGGGTAGGGGTGGGGGTAGGATCCCATTGGGGGGGGGGGGGGGGGGGGGCGGGGGGTCAAAATATATATTATATATAATATATATACATATATTAATTTTATTTTCTTTTAAAAAAATATTTAACTCAAAATCTCTCTATATATATATTTAAAATTTTAAAATTGTATGTATTTATTTTTTTATTAAATTAAACCAATTTTATATTTTAGATTGAATATTTCGATTATTTTAATTATTTTTTGGATTTGATAATAAAATAGGATGGATTTGGATAGTCGCATTTCGAATTCCAAAACCCTTACAGGACGCGCTCTTATTTTTTTTCAACAATGTTAGCAATTTTTTATTTTTTATTTAAAAAAAATGAAAACCCGATTTCAAACTAGGGTTGATATTCACACAACCCCATATCCCAATCACCATTTGAGGAAAAAAAATTTCTACACCTATCCCTATCCCTATCCCCATTTACCCAACACTCCAATTTCCCAAATTACCCAAATTTTCCAATTCTATTTACGGATGCATGATTAAATTTTAGTGAATTTGATTATTTTTAAATTTTAAATCAAACATTATCAATTGGGGAAAAAGAAGGATCACGAGGAACAAGAAAAATTAAGTCAAACGGGATCAAATGGAGGAAACGAGGGGGATGAGGATACCTCCCCCAAACTCCCCCATCCCAATTCCCCCAAAATAAGGATAGATGAAGGGGCTAGATAGTGGGATGAGAGAATCCATATCCATCCACATTTCCTCAATTACCATCTCTATTTAAACCTTTCAAAATTCCTAACCCCAGAATTATTTATTCCAACCTTATAAATTTTTTTTTATAAAGTTTAATAAACGTGGTGAAACAAACTTCCTCTAAATTCTAAACCAATGTGAAATTGTATGTATTGTACACCGAAAATGTGAGAACAATAACAGTAATACTAGACATCCCACATTTTATATCTCACTTGCATCTCAACCGACAATATGACAATTGGTGAATATCTCACATTGATGATGATTTATCACTTACCACATTAATCCACTTATCAATTACCACATCATTGGTTGGGTGCAGACAAGATAATGTCCAGCATTACTCGAACCATAAAATATAATGAATCACAAAGACGAGAGAAATTTAGTAGTAATAGCAGGCGGTAACGGAGTGGTAGTGGCATTATTATCTGTCCAATTTTTTTCGCCCCAGTGCCATAACATGCTTTCCCAAAAGCAAAAATCCTCAAAGCATGTTGCTAAACGTGGGTCTTGAATTTTAATCTTCCAATGACCATCAGTGTAATTGGCTTTTTCAGCTTGCCTCCGATCCCACTCCAGTGCTGCCTTCTGCTTGGACCTAAGCAAGCAGAATTTTTTCAGGTTTTCAGGCATGGCTTCATGCACCTTCCACCATGTTTTATGAGCAACATTGTTAGCAAACTCCTGCAAGATGTCCACGTTCCAGTTGCAGTCATAGTCCCGGAAGCATAACCATGGTTTAGTACCCAGAT
The DNA here is from genome assembly GCA_033220585.1 of Dipteronia sinensis. Lineage (NCBI taxonomy): Eukaryota > Viridiplantae > Streptophyta > Magnoliopsida > Sapindales > Sapindaceae > Dipteronia > Dipteronia sinensis. Next base: position 48,985,030 of record CM065636.1, on the reverse strand, counting down.
AATGGAGGACATAAAGGATTGGAGGATCGGCCCCAAAGAGACGAATTTTCATCTGTTTCTTCTCGTCTTCATCTCCTTCCCAAAAATGCTTCAAGAAGTTCATGTGTTTTGGAATTCGGTGCCACCATGTGAAGATTTCATTCAGATAGCCTTGGTCGCCACCATTGTACGACTCAATCTCATTGATGTGATCCATTAGCAGCAGGAATGTACAATTTGATGGCTCAATCACCATAACACCCGAGTTAAACAGGGTAGCATTGTTTCCTGTGGCTGTTATTTCTGGCATCTCAAATAAAAAGTCAATATTTCTAAGTATAAGTAGGTCTGCATCAATGAAAATGATCTTGTCATAATCTGTCAACTGCCAAAGACGGAATTTACTGTAGTTCCATTCATTGTATGCTTCCGGTTCTGCTTTTGGGTTCCTAATCCTTTGGATTGTATGAATTTTCCAACCTGCAGCCTCCAACCCACCTCTGTGATACTCACTAATTGTTTCATCAACTAGTATCACAAGATCCCTTCTTGAACCTGCCATGCGAATACTCTGAGCTGCAGCAATGGCACCACAAACATATAAATTTGCAGAATGAAGGATTGTAGCGTATGCTTCTCGGTGTGCCCTTTCTGAGTAGAAATTCTCTGCACAATAATTTAGAGTTAGTATTTTCCATTCATGTGGCATTCAGAGATGCAGTACCTACCATGTACTGATATGTAGGTTTCACATGTTTTTTTTTGTTTTTCTTAAGCAATAGGTTTCCCATGTTATCGAAACAAAACAAAGATAGAAAACCATTGATGTCAATTAATACACTTTGCTGTTTTGCCTCACAAGTGGAACTGATTTTGATTAGTGGTGAAGATCGCCACATTAGATTGTCATAAAGATAACAGCCTCAACTAATGGCATATTATTAGACCCCATACAAAAATTTTGCTGCTACTCTAGCCTGTCACTATATCATCTTAATGGCTTAATGGACCAAACCAAATAATTGAACTGAACTCCTTAAAGGCTTATATATTACTAAACCAAAAGGATTTCCAGAAAGAAAGGAGAAAGCCAGGAGAATGACAGACCCACTAGCTTCATTGGCACGAAAACTTTGAGAAAACTGCAGAAACAAAAAGCATTAACAAAGCAATATGAAAATGACCTTTAGCCTTGAAAGGAACTGCAAGTTCGCATGACCCAACAGGGAGCTGTAACTTTTCTCTCAACCTATTCAGGTTTGGTTTGTATAGCCATGCATTCCCTTCACGTAGAACAATGTCCTTGCAAGTAAAGAGATTTGGGATCGGAAAGCAGTCAGTCAGCAAAAGCACATGCACTGATTGAAGGCCCTTAGAAGAGGCAGCAAGCCTGGCTGCTTCAAGCTGCAAGTGCAAACGGGCAACATCTCTTGACCACCTCCCTAACTTAGTGCAAGGAAGTTTGACAGCAATAAGATCTATCCGTGGTTTACCAGGAACTAGTAGCTTGGGTAGAGAAGGACAAGTGGGAACTTCAAATTCTTCTTCTTCATCTATCCATTCAGGATATAGCAATTCCCAAGTTATGTTGGACGATACATAGTCCATGTGCAAGGCAACATGCTCAGCATCTGGTACCAGCTCTTTCCAATGATCAATCTCGTTATCATTGAAGTTTAACAAGCCAATGCCCTGATATTCAATTCTGTCCGTCAGTTTCTCAACAACATTTGTGATTTGGTCCCAGTTGACATCTAAAGTTGATAGATATCGTGGATCCATATTAGCACTCTGTCTTACCCATCCGTCCACAAAACTTGACCTGCATTGCAATAAACTTCTTGGTCAGGAACAATGAGAAATCAAAACTCTTTGTTCAGATAACAACGGTTTAGATGACTCCTGAAATTTTGGGAAAGCCAATTTCGGAACAAGAACTATGGCAAAAGCAAGAATCTAATGAAAAGTAAACAAACATCACAATAACAAGTGTAGTTGACAGAAAAACATACCGAGATGAAGAACTAGATGGATGATCTGCAATGTTAACCGCTGGATAGCGGAAGAGTGTCAACAATGATCCCAATAAAATAATAATCAGTATAACTTTCAAGGTCGGTATCTTGCAGTTCAAATTCCTATATTGGATCGGCACATGGAGTGCTTTTTCAACATCTCTGAAAACCTTGTTTCTTTGGAACTTTCTTTTGCTTGTCTCTTCACTGTAACAAACAGCAATTTATGAGCACATTTATTCCCTTTTTATACATCAAGAGAATGCAAGCTTAAAGAAGAATTTGAGTCCCGTCTTGCACACACACAGATAAGTCATATGTAGCAGTAGAAATTGACATCGTACTAGTTTATTAGAGTAGTGTCTAGCCCTTAAACTATACTAGTCCAAAATAATGAAGGATAATTAGCACAAATAAAAAGCATTTTAATTAGTTTGATTATTAGTCCATTGGAAGTCTCAGCAACCAAACCTATATCTTATCAAGTACTTACAGTTTCAAAAAATAAAAAGCATAAAGTCAACCCAAAACAAATAATTGATCTGAATGCTGAGTTATGTATTTACAAAAGCATAATCAAACAAGTATCAGAAACCCAATTAGGTAACTTTAATCAAGTTTATATAATCCAAAAAAAAAAGATAGATCTGAATGAGAGTTTCAAGAACTGACTTAGAAAAAGACAGCCGATGCCTGGCCTCTAAATGACTGGGGGAGGTGTTGGGACCTCTCATCTTCAAGTTTAGTTGCAGAATGAGGAAGGCAGCATCTGATTCTGATCTCGCCAAACACCCAAAAAAATAATCAAGACTCAGTTAAGTCAAAATGAAAATAAGAGAAACAAAAAACAGTTTATATGTATATATATAGAGAGAGAGAGAGAGAGAGAGAGAGAGATTACCATCTGTTTATGTTGTTGAAACTTGAAAGTGGTGAGTTTGTGATTGGGAGAATTAAACATGAGAAATTTATTTCAACGGTAAACGATTCAGAGGCGGTCCTCGGTTAACAACTTGTTACTGTTTAGTATGCACTGCCTTGGTCTCCGTCAAAGCAAGTCTAATCAATCTTTCTATTTTCGTGTAATGTTTCTTAATTGCGTTTTTTACCCAAAAAACTAATTAATTTTTCAGTGCACCATGGTGACAAATTAACATGTTTGGTGGTGTTTGGTTTCATTTTTAAAAACAGTTTTTTGTTTTTAAAAATAAAAATCAACTCTAAAGTTGTTTGATTAATCATTTTGTAAAACTGTTTTAAAAAAAAAAACATTTTTTAAAAGTTATAATTTGCCTCAAAAAAAAAAGTTATAATTAAAAGGGTAAATTGCACTAGCTTACCCTGAAGTTTTTAATTATGGTATAATATTCAACTTTATCTTTAATTACACAAAGATCCGCTACTGTTAGATTTAAATCTAATGGCTGACTTGGGATAGCTTAGGAAAATTGAAATTGCACTTACATTATATTAGGAAAAGTTGTAATTTAACTTATTTCCCCCAAAAAAATAATAAATAAACCTATTATAATGATTAGAGGTGGCATGGATCAATTCGGTTCGGTTTTGGCCAAAACCATATTGAACCGATATATATTCGGTTTTTGAAAATATGAATCAATTTGAACTGTTTTGAACATGAAAACCAAATTGAACCGAACACTTTTATCTCTATTCGGTTCAGTTCAATTCGGTTTTGGACATATTGGGTTTTGGAGGTTTTTTTTATATGTTTTTTTTTTAATTTTTAGGGCCTTTAAGTTGTTTTTTTTAGCATTTAGGCTTAAACTTTTTTAAGAAAACATAATATGTAAAAAAAAATTTAAAACAAAATACAACCCAATTTTCATTCCAAATCTAAAATTTCAATCATATTCGGTTTACGTACTTAATTAAAATATAAAATCTTCATAACTTCTATAGAATAGAAGTAAAAAAAATGTAATACATAATGTAGTACAAAATAAAATATTATCAACAAATAGTCCTTGAACTTTATAAATTAATTTATTAAAATAATTCAGTTTATTCGGTTTTGCTCGGTTTTGTATATTCAAAACCGAAACCGAACCGAATTCAATTCGATTTTCAAATTTCAAATCGGTTTGAACCGAATATAAGCTATGAACCGAACCAAACTCTTTTTTCAGTTCGGTTCGGTTCCATTCGGTTACGGTTTTTGTGTTCACCCCTAATAATGAAAATAAAATATTAAAATATTAAATCAATTTAAGAACAAAAAGAAAAGTAGAAAACCTTTAAAACAAATAATCCAACAAAGCGACTTTGGTCCACACCTCTTCTTCGTTCTCCAAAGTCCAAAGCAGTGTGAAGGCTAGTAGCTACTCAGCACTCTGTTCTCTTCATTTTCTTCGAATTTCCCTTCCCAGATTTCTTCCTAAACACTACTCTGTCAACTCTCTCCCTATACTTCTCATTCAAGTTGAATTCGACTCTAGCTTCTTGTCATCCAGATCCGGCGGTAGTGAGAAGTGCGAAACTATAAAAAAAAATGGAATCATCATTTTCATGGTAGTTTTCGTTTTCATCGGGATTTTCTTGCGGTTGTGTCGAATAAACTCGGTTAAAGATGAGAAGGTTGAGATGGGGTTTGGTGAAACGGTTGGAGGGGGAGGGTGTGATGATTTGTCAAGGCATGAATTTTTATTTATTTTTTGATAAATCAAAGTATGAATTTTGAAATTGAAAAGTTGTAAAATGTGATTTCTGAATACAAAGAGAGAAAAAAAAATGCTTTTTTTTTGGTTGAAAAATGCAGAAAAAAAAAATGAGAAGGGACTAGGTTGGGCGTTTGGGGTTTAGAGTCACGACGCCGTATCGGAGATGGTCATCGACGCTGGTCCTCTTTCCCTTCCGTTTGTTTTTTTTTTCCTATTTTAGTTATCTTAAATATTTAATAATAAATTCTTATTTTATTATATTTTCTTTTAAGTAAATTTGATATGAAAATAATTATTTTACCCTTCAGCCATCCATTCAACTGTTAAATTTAACGGAGGTTGACTAATAGTAAAGAATGTGTATGTAATTAAAGATAAAGTTGAATATTATACCATAAATGAGAAACTCAAAGTCAGTTAGTGCAATTTATCCGATAATTCTTATTGTTTTTCAACATTTTTAAAATAGGTTTTTTTCTTTTTGACAAACCACAACTATTCTCAACTTTTTCCAACTTTTCCCCTCCAAACAACAATTTTACCTATTTCAAAAACATTTCTAAGCATATTTATATTGTTTTCCATTTTTAAAAACTATTTTTAGAAAAGAATACCAAATATGGTTGCATTTTTAAAACATCAATTTTAAAATGTGATTTTTATTTGTAAAAATAGTTTTCAAAAGCATCATTTTAAAAACAATACCAAACATGTATAGTTATACTTTAACACATGTAGGTGGTCGTTCTACAGTTAGTGGGTTGGATCGGATTAAGGTAGGCACACATAGCCTGTTGATTCGGTCAAACTCGTTGACTCGTCTTCTCCAACGAATTACCTGTAAAAAATATGGAAATAACAGTAAAGAAAGAAAACGATGGTGGTGGTACGAATTTTGACCTTAGTTTTGCTTGGGCTGAACGTTAAAAGTAGAAGAAGGACTGGAATATAAGTAAAGTTTTAATTCAGGTGATCGGAAAAATGATTTTAGCAGAGTTTCGGCTAGCTAACAGTGTTGAGAAAAGAGTGGAAAATCTAATCCCCTCTTCATTGGAGAGAGTCTTATTTATAGGCGTAGAGAAGCCTTTTTCATGTTGTTCATTGGGAGTGAATCCCTGAAATCCAGACCAGATTTCTCGAGATCACGATCTCATCAATTCAAATATGATATCGTGATTAACGAGTCTGTTTACAAACAGACCAAGTCAAACTGTTACTGGTAAAGCAACTTGGGTCGACACGAATTTCTTAGCCCTAATCCAGGACTTGCAAGGTTATTATCGGGCCTCAGATATTGGGCCCTAAAAACCGTTTTTGGCTACCACAACACCCATAAAAACACAAAAAGTACCTCATAGAAATAAATTTAGTTACTTAAATAGATTTATCTGTAGATCCCCGAATTTGAAACACAAACTCTAAAATGAAAAAGAAAAAGTTTTTATTTCTTTCTTTCTTTTAACTTTTGTGTTTCCTTTCTATTGTGGGTGGAATAAACTCTAAAACTTTTTCTTGGAATAATCATATTAAATGGCTTTAACTACAATACAGTATTGTAAATGGGTAGTTTTTTATAATGAAATATTTATTTCGGTTTCTTTTTATCAAACCTTTGAAAGTTTTGGACCATCGGCTTAAAATTCAATGACTTATTTTAACTCTATTAACAATATAGTAACTGTATTGTTGCTAGACCAATATTAAATAAGTATAATCTTTGTGAGCATACCGGTTCACTTCAAATATTTAATTTCTTGTTTTTTGTTACTTTAATCTACTAACTTGAGGTTCATCATGAGTTGACTTATTTAAATTATTTTTTATTTTTGAAAAAGCTTATTTTATTTATTTTATTTTATCTCTTTAATAATTTTATTTAGGGATATTTTTATAATATAACTTTTTTACAAAAAATAAATGTACTAATTAGTTTTATGGGTGACAACACCACTCATAGATAATATAACCTACTTTACTAATTTTTTTAGATGGAATAAGAGGTAGTGTTTTTTTTAATGAAAAGGTTTTTTTTTTTTTTTGACTATAGACATAATTGTTTTTTTTGTTTTCTTAGATAAAAAAATTGGAAATCAAATAATTTTACGTTTATACCTTGAACTACTATGGTTTGTGTTTCCACTTTTTATGCATGTTCTTCACTCTTTTTGAGTGCGTTATTTTTTGGTAGAATACAATAACCTCCTATGAAATTTTGACTGTAATTGAAATGATAAATAATGATGCGTTTACACCCTCCCCTGATAACAAACGAACTCACGAACATTATCTCTTAATTTAACCAACAGGGGAAATTTTGAAATTTCACAAATCTGATAACCCAGTTTTAAGATAATGTGATATATGATATAAAAGAATCAATAATGCTACTTTCCCTAAATTTGGTGTTCAAATCTAGTGCCCAAATGATGTGTCAACACTACAATCCATTCATTTAAATTGTATTAGATTTGAATTATTTAAATGAATGGATTAGAGTATTGCCACATTATTTGGGCATTAGATTTTGGCAGAGTAGCATTACTCTAAAAGAATCAGAGAATTTTCATTTTTAACCATTTGAATTAATCAACTATTGTTTTTAATCCTCATTCATTAAAATTATTTGGTATTGTTAGGGGTGTTAGGAATAGAGGTGACCAAGGTCCAGTTCAAACCGGAACCGTGGCATTAATAACAGGACCAGAACTTGAACCAGAACCTTATAGGTTTTGGTTCCGGTTCTCAAATTTGCGGAACCGGTCTAGAACCGACGGTTCCAACCGATTCCCCTTTTTTTAATTTTTTTTTAAAATAACTTATTTGAACCGTTGGGCAGGAAGCCCAATGATGAGTTTTTTTTTTCCTGAAAAAAACAGTTTAAATTTTTTTTAAATTTTTAAATTTAAAACCATTTTCCTAATTCCTATAAGTACCCCCTCTCATTTCATTTATCCTAACTCCAATTCTCTCTCAATTACTCAATTATCTCTCAATTATTCAATATTTTTAATTGCAATTAAATCGCAATTTCATTTTTTTTATTCAATTCACATTCATTTCCAACATTTTTTTCAAATTTACCGTTAATGGAATAATACATTCACAGTAGAGTAATTGAAATATCTATCATAATCTTGAGATAAATAATATACCATATGTACTATGAATTGTAACATTTTAGTTATTAATGGGTACGACAACAGACTAACGGTTTAATCTTGATAGTTTGATGTTATTGATTCATGTGCCATAGCGGACACATATTTACTGATATGGACATCATGACTCTTATAATTAATAAGAATAAATACCACCTTATGGGTCTTACGAGGGCTTGGATGGTAAATCTTGGTACCAATTATTCAATAAGGAGTTATTGAATCAAGATTTTTGATAAATCAAACTATCCATTTAGACGTAAGGATGGTTCTAAAGAATAAAATAATTAAAAATGCAAAGGTCAAAAGACATTTTAATTATTGGTATTTTTCATAAGGATACATATTTCACACAATTGCGTAGGATAAAAATATTAAATATATTTATATTAATTTAAGAGTGCAATTTAAGGTTTTTAGTGGACTAAACTGAAATTAATACATTTGGGCTCAATTAATTACGAGTTAATTGGTACTTGGTCCAAATATATTGGAGCTTGTAATTAAAATAACTTGTGGATCCCCAAACTTCAGAAGTTAAATTGGATCATCCAAAGGAACCTATTGGGCTAAAATGTTGGGTCTCAAGGCAAGACCTAAGGATTCAAAATTGGATCCTTGGTAGAAGAAGAGTTCGGCCAACCCTAAATATTAGGGTGCTCGAACCCTAGATGCACAAAAAGTGGCACATGCCACTTTGTGTATATGGGGCGGCAATCCATTTCCCAAAAGAAATTGTCACCTTGCTTCTTTTATTTGGTTTCCCATTAGGAATGGTAGACAAATCAAAATAGAATTTTGATGGAAAAAGAAATAAAAGAAAAGAAAAAGGAAAAGATTCCTAATAAGATTAGGCTTACTAAACCACAATAGGATTGTGAGTCTTGAGTCATATGAGGAAACAAACTATTCTTTTCTAAACTTATAAATAGGTGGCTTAAGAGAAAGAATAGAGAGACACAACAAGCTTGTCAGGGTCATTCTCATTGGCATTGACACAAGCTTGAAAGTAAGTTTAAAGTTTCAAATTTCAAATTTTATTTGAGCTTTTAATCTTTTTCTTTAAGTCTTGTAGGTGGATTTACACCTTGGTTCAAAGAAAAAAAAAGGAGCCCACACTCCTAGGTGATTGAATCTTGTGCTAAGTGTGGAAGATTTGTGGAGACTAAACTACAAGGTAATCTCTAAATTAATTCAATTTATATTATGTTTAAAATACGATCCAGTGAAGTTTTTGTAATATTCTCCATTTTATGATTAGCTTATTTTTGAGACAACCCACATTGTGATGCTTTTGTAATGGGGAGATTAGTATCTTTATGTGCTCATTAGTGGGATCGTGATTGGAAATCTTTCAAGCATCTCAAAGCTTTAGGAACAAGAGCTTCAATGGTATATCACTTGACTTGCTCTCTTTAAGAGATTAGGTGCGCACACACAATTTATTCATTTGTGTTTTTATCATCTTTTTAGTGTGCATCATACTTGCACATAATGCATATAGGTTAGTGTGTTAGATCACTTTAGAACGACTCTTATTCTCATTTTCGCGGTCTTGGTATCGTCGTGGTGAACCGCGACAATTCTTTCAGAGGATTTCACGGTCCAAAGGTCGTTTTGGTCCATCACAAAATTTAGGCGTGACAATTCCTCTAGAGGATTTCGCGGTCCAAGTGTCGTCTTGGTCCACCGCGAAAAATGGGTGTGAAAAATTTCCAGAGGTTTTCGCTACTGTGGTGTCGTCTTGGTGAACCGCGAATTTCATGCATGAAGTTTTCTTCAGGGACTTTCGCGGTCTTGCCTTCGTCATGAAAGACCGCGATTCTATGGCGACGTTTGAGTTGCCTTTGTCATGATTGTTTTCGTCTTTGTTAACCGTGACATCCTGACCGTGAAAAACTGTTCTTTGCAAAAACGATATAGTTTGGTAAGAATCCTATAAATAGACCAAGACACCATCTTATTTGACAAGAACTCTGAATTTTCTGAGATAGAGTGATATTGTTGAGTTCTTAGAGAGAGAAAGGTTCAAGAAACCACTTTTGACTTTCCATTCTCCAATCATGTGCATTTAGGACATCACCAAGCATGTGTCTTCATTGCATCTTCACTTGGTAGGAAAGAACAACATTCCATCTCATTTATTGTTCTTACTTTTAATTAGCAAGACATCATCTTTATTGCTTTGTCTTTAAGGCTTTGGTGATTGTAGGTTTTAGCTTATAACTAGGATTGTTGGGTTTTCATATTCACATATAGTTAAGTATTTAGTGCTAAGTGGACTCAGGTGTATTCAAACAAACAGGACAAACTTTGCATGCTCTTTGGAGGTGTTCAAAATTGAAGCTATCGCGGGATGTTTGTTGTTTCCAGGGTGGTGAAAATTGTCTGGCTTTAGGTTTGTTTTTGGATTTTGTGTTGGTTTGTAGAGAGTCTGTCAGTATTGAGGTTTTTGAGCTTCTTTGTGTGATTTGGTGGCGGGTTTGGCAGCGAAAAAAATCAGATGTTGCATGGTAAGGATACATTTCCTATCTCTGATATTTATGATTGGGCAGCAAGTTTCATGAAGGATTTTCAGGATAGTAATTTTAGTGAAGGCAACAGCTCAATGGGGATGATCCATGCTGTTCCGCGCTGGATTCCTCCTCTTCAGGGTAGTTTTAAAATTAATACGGATGCTGCGGTTCGCGTTCGTGATAAAGTTTCTGGTATTGGGTGGTGATTCGGGATTCCAATGGATATGTTCGATTGTCTTTTTGTCAGAAGATTAATGCTATTATTTAGCCTCAAATTGCTGAATACTTGGCAATTTTAAAAGGAATTCGTTTAGCTTTCTTTAAGGGTCTTGTGCCAGCGACCTTAGAGTCGGATGCTCTAATTGTGGTCAATGCGATTTGTCTTAAGGAGGTACCTTACACTGAGGTTGGGGTTATCATTCATGATATTTTTTGTTTGCTCCAGGAGTGTAATGTTTCTTCGATTAGTTATGTTCCTCGTTTAGCTAATAAGGTTGCTTATAGTTTAGCGCAGCTTGCCCTGGATCATGTGGGTGAGTTTGAGTGGTTAGATGACTGTCTGTTGTCTGTGGAGAGTCTGGTCTTGGGTGAGTGGTTTTTCTCTTTTATAAGAATGTTTCTATTTTCAAAAAAATAAAAAAGTATTTAGTGCTAGGCTGCGTTTGATTTTTCGTCTGAAAATTGAATAGTGCTGAATTATATTGAAGACTGAATAGTGAATGAAAGCTGAAAACTAAATAGCACGTTTTATTTTTTTCCCTGAAAATTGAATATAAGTGATAAGTTTGTTTTTTTTTTTCTAATTTACAAATATCTAAAAATAAATACTTTTACATCCATGCCCGGTCAACTATTATAAAGCTTGTGAATTGTGCGCTTCAAGAGAGTGGCTTGTGGGGAGAGATATCACCATAGCCAGCGACTCTAGAGTAGCAATTTCTTGGGTAAACAAGATCGATGTGATAGGTAATTTGAATAATGTGGATTGTATTTATGACATTCGAAATTATCTGCAGTGGTCAGACAAAGGTGGATTACAATTCAAGAGCAACAAATTCCTTCGCAGATAATCTTGCTAAGTCGGGTTCGCTCCATAAGGGGGGTATGCTGGCTTGGGGAGACACTTGTTTTCAAGGTCTTTTGCTTTTTAGCTTGTCTTTGTTTTGCCTTTTTTCCAGCCCCAGTCTGCTGTTGTTTCTTATTTGACTTGTCGCCCTTTTCTTTTCTTGTTGTCTTCTACGGCTGTTTTGTTTTTTATGCCATGTTCCCTTTTTGTTTTAGGCAGTTTAGTTTGGCCATGCTTGGTTGGTTGTGTGTGTTGTTTTGCGTTGTGGCGGCCTTGTGTTTGGGCCCTATTGATAATATATTTGTAGTTCCAAAAAAACTATTATTTTTTTTATATATTTACATTTTCATATATTTTGGACAACTAAAAAACAGTAATTTATTAATATAATAACAAATTTATAAAATAAAAAATTGCTCAATAAAATATAACCCCCTCAAAGTATAAAAATTGAACAAGTTAATTGAAGTGTAGTTTAAGAAATAACAACAGGTAAGAGTAAGCCACTAATAATGTGTACAATGTTTGTATGTGGAATTTTAATAATATAATTATACTTTTTATAATGAAATCTATTTGCTCTATCAATGTGGACATACCTTATAAATATGCCATAAACAGATATAATTCAATTTTATATATGTAAATTAACAAAATTACTGTCGAATTTGAGAGTATCTCATCTAGGCATATAGATATGATATCGTGGTGCATGTGACACATGTAAAGTGCGTGTGGTTTATGGTTAAGTTGGTTTGCAAAACTGGTTATTTTTTTAGAGTGCTAATTTTCCCTAATCACATAATATAAAACTAATCAAATTATGAGAGAAAAAAAAAATGAATCGAAATTAGAATAGGTTAGAATACAATTACAAAAACATTGGATTCAAATGGAGATTTTGGATTCTTGAAAAAACTAGGTTTTGTAGCTGCTAAAATTATTTAAATCATGAGAAGAAAACAAATAATAATATGGTTAAGGGTTGCGAGAGAAGAGAAAACTGGAAATTAGATAAGATTGGTGAGGATAAATTTGGAAGTAATTAATTGATATATATTCAGTTGATTTGTTGTTAAGTGAAAAGTGAAAAAAGTTCACTTTTAATAATCGGTGATTTTAACGGCTCATTCAATGATTTTATTACTTAAAAAATCAAACTAATCAACTTAATGACACACATTAAGTGTCATTAAGTGTTCTGTGGACAAATCAAACAAGCCCTTAGTCTAGCTCTTATTTGCATTTGAGCATTCATAACATGTTCATTTAGACATTAATTATCTTCATTGAATCCAAATCTTATCACTACATGTGGTAGTTGCACTAACAAAGAGAAGTCTTGCAACCAAAGGTGTTGTTGGAAAACAAGTGTCAAGAGTCACTAAAAAAGGCATACGGGTCGATAGGTTTAAGTTACCATCCTTGAGAAGAGTGACTAGGTTGTCAACTTAGGATGTAATTAAATTATCATATAATGGAATTCTGTGACTAAGTGGCTAACGTGGCTAGTCCGGTGGGTTTTTCCAGGTTGGAGGGTTTCCCACGTAAAAATCAAGTGTTATTTATTTTCCACACTTTTACTTGATTTTTATTGTTATTGTTGGTTGTTATTAATTTAATATTGACTAATCGAAAAGTTTGTAAAATAATCGATTAACAACTCATTCACCCACCTCTAGGTTTTTAGACATATTTTATGTTATTTTCAGTTTTGAAAAGAAAAAAAAAATTTAGTTCGGCATATACATTTGTTTTTCAAAACAGATTTTTCCATACAATTGGTATCAGAATACCTATCATTATATTCTAAACTAGTGTATCTTGAATTAAATATTCCTATGAATCTTTAAATTTCTTTGATAAGCATGTTATGTTTGAAGAGATGTCACTCAGGGGTTTATTCTATATGTGATAATTAATGTGTGTGATGCATAAGAATTAATTATTATTGCAATTTGATATTGTTTACGGCCTAGAGTTTTTTATGTATTTTTCTGCTATCAATTGTAACAAGAAGGGTCATCGCCATGTTTCCTTCTTGATAGATCTAAGTTTTTTTTTCGTTAAGTTTTTGTATTTCAATTATTGAAGTAATCAAAGAAATGAAGACGAAGACGGAAGACCAAAGCGAAAAGACAGATTTGGGAGCGGAAGCGCTTGAAAAACTGTAGCGGAAATACTGTTGTCTACGCGCTCAGCGTGCACATGACATCAGCGCATGCTGCTGTCGCGCACATGCCAAGAGCACTGGGTACGTACAGCTTATACGCAGTGCGTGCCACAAGTGCGCATCGCTGGTGCGTGTGTCATCTAGGCGCTGGCCTGCGGCCATGCGTGCAATGCTGTCGCACCAACCCATATTTAATAATAAAAAAAAAAGTTTTTTTTTTGTGTTTTTTTGTTTTTCAAGTAATTGATTTCCTAAATTCATAAGAGTTGTGAATTGTGTGGAAATCTATTATGAAAATAAAGTTTTTTTTGTTGTTGTATGGAAATTGAGTTTCATAATTCCACAGTAGTTGTGGAATAAATGGAAAGTTAATTTGATAAGGATTCTTTTTCAACAACTTTTAATTAACAAGAGTTGTTGATTAACTAATTAATTTTTTTTTTTAAATTCATTAATTCACAAGAGTTGTGGATTATATTTAAGTGTTAATTATTTTTGAGCGTATGCGACTACAAGTTCAAGACGAAGACGAAGACCTGAAGATTCAAGTTTTTGAAATCTTTGTAATTTTTTTTAGGGATAACCATAGATAAGATTACTATTTATTTGTTTATTTAGCATTTATTTTATTATTTGTCATAAATGGATGATTAGAAGTGAAAATAAATAATGTGTCTAAACTAACCTAGAGGGGAGGGGGGGGGGGGGGGGGGGGGGGGGGGGGGAATAGGTTTTAATCGATTAATTGGTTAGTGGGGGGGGGGGGGTTAATCGATTAATTACTAACTTTTCGATTAATCAATGTTAACAACCTTACCCCATACTATTAAGCAATCAATTAACAATAAACATGGGAAAAACAATAAAAAACACAAGGATTGATTTACGTGAAAAACCCTCAAACTGGGTAAAACTCACGGGCTATCCATCTAGCCACACACGGTTCTCAAATCCATTATATATAATGATGTTTACAATCTAGGTTGACCTCAACTAACACCATTCTAGGAAAATAACACCGCTTCTACCGACGGGCCTTTTATAGTGATCCTAAACCAATTTGCTTGTACGCTAATCTACTTAGTCACAAGGCTTGACAAACAATGAAGAGATAAACAACCTATGTGAATATGCAACAATATTCAAATATGCAATTATTGCTAGGCTAGACTAAATGTTTATTTAGAGATTCATGATGACAATTAAAACAATCATAGATATCACTATCTAAATGCAAGGCATGAAGATTTAGCTAAAAGAGCAATAATGTCCTAAAAACAAGCTATCAATGAACCACAAATCTCAACAAACATAAAAGACTTAAACATATTGGAAACAACATTAAGAAAGGAGTTATGCATTTAATCAACAAAGTAAATGCTAATCCTAGGCAAATATGAACATATAAAGGAAACAAAAAGTTCTAGGGCATGTTCAACTTATCTAGTTAAAGACAACAAGAAGACCCATGATGAGGTAATTCTTGAATGATGCTAGATGCATATGGGAATGAGTTTGGTTGAGTAAAGTTGAGTAAAGTTGAGTTCTTGGGAGTCTCTCTCTCTTGAAGCACACTTAGTCTCTCAAAATCTGGATATTGGACTCTTAAAGACGAAGTGGAGAGAAGAGAATATATATATATATATGATGTCTAAATGAAACTGCACCGTATTGGAAAAATATGCTCGCCGTTGTCACTATGCCGCGGTCTAGGACAACGTCACTTTAACCGTGGAAATGGCTGCCACACTTGACGGGTCTTGCCGCTGTCTACTACGATTACACAAGGATAGTAGAAATAGCTGCCAGACTTGATACGGTCTCGCTGCTGTCTACCATGACGGCACAAGGACCGCGGCACACAGTAGATAAGCTAGCCTACAGTGTAAGTGTGTGCACATGTAAGAGAGTACGAGTGAAGCATCATATCTCATCAACATGATAATCAAGCAACTCAAGAACAAGAATTCATACAAGATCAAGACAACACAAATGCAACATGATTGAGTTGTCTCTTCAAAGTGTTAAGCACAAGTGATATACCATTGAAATGCCATTTAGCTTGAGGTCTTGAGAATGCCTTTGAAGCTTGATCATGCATAATGAAGACCTAGACTACCCTTACAAATAAAACCCCAAAGTGGTTTGTCAACAAAATAAGCTAATCAGAATATGAGAAACTTACAATCTCCCATTTTGGCTATTTCGTGACAAAACCACCACTCACAATTGATCCTCACAAAAAAAAACTAAAGGTTAACAAAAGTTATTCTACATTACAAAAGGATACCGAAATTTCAGATCTTCAAGTCTTCAATCTCTTGTAGAATAAACAACCCTACAAATCAAGGTAACTACACTTTCCAAGACAAGTGTATGTGAGGTGATCGAGAGAAATAAAAGGATGCAAGCATTTACAATAACGACAAGCATCATGCAATGAAGTGCAATGCAATGCTCCGCCTAAATGGGTTACTCCCCCTCAAAAGCAATTCTCCCACAACATGCAAGAAACTAAAAACTCTCCTAAATGAAGTGCAATGGAATGCTCCCTCTAAATGGGTTACTCCCCTTCAAAAAGCAATTCTCCCGCAACATGCAACAAACTAAAAAATCTCCTTTCTTTCAATAAACTACTCCTCCTTTTTGTCATGATATAGGCAAATGAGTATCCCTAACCGGATTGCTTTAGCAAAGAGAGTTATTAGCATAAAAGATATGTGCATAATCATATACAAGAACTTTATGCAATTTAATTAATTGAGAGAGAATCAATGAGATTATTTTAAGAAGAATGTGTGAAGATGTTTCTTTGGATGCAAGACATATAACATCAAAGTTCAAGCAACGGTATTTGGAAAAGCAAACATCAAAGGAGTTTCCATAAGAATTCAAACCAATTTGTACCCTTTTGTCATAATTTAAACAAAATATAGTTTTAAACAAGATATTCGTGAGTAAAGAGCAACTATATGAATCCTTAAAGACCAAATAAGACGTGGATATAAAATCCTTATTGATTGAATGGATATTTAATCCTTATTGGTTGTTGTCTTGTTCAAATCATTAAGAAGAGAGAGAAGACTAATTTAGATATAAAATCTTTATTGATTGCTTGGATACTAGATCCTTATTGATTAGTCTTCTCGTTTGCTTTCACACACATCTGCATTCAAGAGTAGCACTCAAATAATCATGCATATTATTTCAAGCATGTCAAAATCAAGCTCATATGTCATGGAGATAAATTATAGGTCATTCAAGTGTACTTCCTAATTAATTCTCCTAGTTTTTTTTTTGGATAAAATTGGACTGACCTAAAGGGAAAAAGCATCACAAGCGATCATATGTTGAAAAACCCCTAGGCAGTATCCATCCATATGACATTAATTAATGAAGAAGCATAAAGTTGATCAAATTTTGCATGACAAGAATGCAAGTTCGCTTTGTTTGCTTGAGCTCCCCATATGAGGTAAATTACCAAATCACATCAAAGCATATGGAAAATCCCAATAAACCTACTAAGTGCCTTGAACCTAGTTGAATCTAAGGGATTTGTGAATAAGTTTGCTAATTGATTATTTGTGCCAATATGTTAAAGTGTAATGCATTTTTTCTCAACTAGTTCCCTAATAAAGTGATGTCTAATATCTATGTGCTTAGTCCTAGAGTGTTGAATGGGATTATTAGAAATGTTAATGGCACTTAAATTATCACAATAAAAGGTTAAAGTACCTTGATCAAAGCCATAGTCCACAAGCATTTGTTTCATCCATAGAGTTGCGTACAAGCACTTCCTGCAGCTATGTATCCTACTTCAGCTATGGATAGAGAGATGGAGTTTTGCTTCTTGAAAAACCAAGAGACAAGGTTGTTCCTAAGGAAGAAGCAATCTTCCGATGTACTTTTCTGGTCATCACAGTTCCCTGCCCATTCTTCATCACTAAAGCCAACCAAACCAGCATTAGTGTCAAAAAAGTACCATAACACATAGTTGGATGTCCCATTCACATATCGAATGATTCTGTTCACAGCAGAGAGATGAGGCTCTATGGGATCCGCTTGGTACCTAGCACACAGACCCACACTTAAAGCTATATCAAGCCTACTTGCGGTCAAGTAAAGCAAGCTACCAATCATGCCACGATAAAAGCTTTGGTCCACATTATTGCCATTAGCATCCTTGCTTAGCTTCAATGTGGTACTCATGGGTGTGTAACAATGTTTGGCATTCTCAAGACCAACTTCTTCACTAGGTTCTTGGGATATGAAGATCCTATCATGCATTTGCTTAATTTGTAAACCTAGGAAGTAATTCAATTCCCCCACCATACTCATTTCAAACTCATGAGACATGACATCAATAAATTGTTGGACTTTTGAATCATTGGTAGAGCCAAACACTATGTCATCAATATAAATTTGAGCTATAAAGATCTCATCCTTTTTGCTCTTGATGAATAGTGTTTTATTGACACTCCCTCTAGAGTAGTCATTGACTACAAGGAATTGAGTGAGGCACTTATACCAAGACCTCGGTGCCTGTTTCAACCCATATAAAGCCTTTTTGAGGCGATAGATGATCGTGCCAAAACTGTACTATATTTTGGTCCCCATATCCATAACCTTTGTATTGTTTTCACGTGATTTTGTGTGTCTTATGGGAACTTTTGTTGTGTTTGTAGGCATTCGGTGCAATTCGGGTGTTAGAAGCAGAAATTGAGACTTTCATGCAAAAAAGAGTCAAATGGTGCAATTTGGATATCAGAGTTGGAAATGCGTGAAGTTTGTACCGAAACAGGCAGTCACTGAAGAATTGAAGCTTCAGTGAGCTGGTACTGTACGGGTACCCTACCTATGCACTACCTATACACATGGAGAGGGAAGTTGAAGTTTGCCTAGTGCTGGGGTCTCTACTCGCGCACCAACTGCACACTGAAGGACATGTCCTTGATGTTGCCCAGAACGGCGGGTACTGCACGAGTCCTTACCCATGCACTACCCGCGTAAAAGCCAATGACGAGAAAACAGATTTGAAGCACAAAGTCACTACGTGGGTCACTGCACGGGTACCCTACCCGTGCACTACCCACGCACTACGAGCGACAGACTTCACCATGTCAGCATTTCAGACCTACTTCAGGAATCCTATATATAGATTAGTTTGTTAGATCAGACACATGCCCACACTTACATTTTTCTGACATTTTCTCTCTCTAGATCTAGATATCATTCTCTCCCATTACATCCAAAAACCCACACATCATCTATTTGATTTATACTCAATAAGTGCACTAGGAGCTTGGATTTGAAGCTTAAAGGAAGGAGAATCTCTTTATGGGTTGATTCTTACTCTCATCTCTTAGTTTATGCTTTGTAATGACTATGAGTAGCTAAATCTCCACTAAGTGGTTGATGTGATTCATTTGTGAACCTTGGGCATTGTAATTAACTCTATCTTTATCTTAAATCTATCAAGTATGTTTCATTCTTTGGTTTAATTGATTTCAAAAACGAATTTGTCCTAGATTGAACCCCAATCTCTTTGATGGTTTGTTGATAAACTATTTGAGTTTAGTTTTCCTAAGCTCAATTGAATGGGAGTCAAGTAGAATCCGGACTATATAATCTCAATTTTTATCTAATCTCAAACGGGTAATCAATTTTATACACTATAGGTTGATAACTAGTGAGAGATTAAGAACCAATACTATACACTATAAATTGGTTACATTATAAAGAGGTTAGTCCCTTAATTAATGGATGTGCATTCATGGATAATCACTTGTGAGTGGTCAATACTATACACTCTGGATTGAACACTCATAAGGGATATACAACCAATACTATACACTCTAGGTTGGTTGCAAACGATTGATGTACATTCATGAGAGTTCTTGACATACCCATTGTTTGTTTATTGGATACATCAATTCCTTAGTTCTATTATCATTCATTCACACATCTACTAACGTATTTGCAATTTAACTTTAGATTAATTAGTTTAATTGTAGGCTTACCTTAGTTAATCACATTTTCCAAACCAATCAATTATTTTACTTTCATCTCAATTTTACCTTTATAGCAAAAACTAGTATAGAGCATTTCAATTTGGTCATTACCTGGCAATCGATCCCTAAGGAACGATACTCGACTTGCCATTCTACTTGTTTTCACACATCTTGAGGCATATTTGAGTTTTATAAATTTTGTTTGAACTTGTGATTTCTATTAATGGCATAGTAAAAGAGCCAGTTCAAAAGACAAGATTGGGGTGGTATGGATCCACAAACCCCTTGGGTTGTTCAACAAACACTTTCTCATGCAAGAAGCCATTGAGGAAGGCACTTTAAACATCCATTTGGTGCAATTTGAACTTGTACACAAAAAAAATGGATAAGAGAAGCCTGATAGACTCAAGACAGGCAATAGGAGTAAAAGTCTCCTTAAAGTCAATACCTTCAATTTGAGAGTATCTTTGTGCCACAAGTCTAGCCTTGTTGCACACAATGTTGTCATCTTCATCCGATTTTTCCTAAACACCCATTTGGTGCCTATGACATTAGTGTTCTTGGTCTATGAACTAGAGTCAAACCTCATTTCTTTCAAATTGGTTTAAATCTTCTTGCATGGTAAGAACCAAAAACTCATCATTCAAGGCTTCATCAACCTTCCAGGGCTCAATTTGAGAGGTGTAAAAAGTATAGCTAATTTGATTAGCTATTTGATGCCTAGTCCTAACACCCTTATTGACATATCCAATTATGTCATCTTTGTTATGAAGATGTCAAACCCAAGGAGCAGGTTCTTTAGAGTCCAAAGATGGATCTTTATCAAGAGGTTGAATGACCTCCTCATGATTGCTTGACTTCACATCAATTGAAGTCTCGCCACTTTTCTCCAAAGGGGAATCATGAACAACATCAACATCTTCATTATAGTCAATAGTCTTAAGCCAATAATCATTTATGACAACATTAGATGATTTCATGACACTTCGAGTCTTCAAATTGAACTTACTATTTAGAGCATAGCCAATAAAAATTCCCTTATCACTCTTAGCATCAAACTTGCCAAGTTAATCACGGTCATTAAGAATATAGCATTTATTTCCAAATGAGTGGACATAGCTAACATTTGGCTTTCTACCTTCTATAATTCATAGGAGGTTTACCTAGTACCGGGCCTTAGGAATACTCTATTTCCTATGTAGCAAGTGATCAAGCCAAAATTGTTATATATTTTGGCCATATTTCCTTATCCATTGGCTTGTTTACGAGCATGTTTTCGTGTCTTATGGGCTCTTTTATCGCATTTACATGCATTAGATGTAATCCCAGTCTTGGAGAAGAAGGTGGAGAAGTTGGGCGTAAAGCAAGCCAATTGAAGCAAGAAGAGAAGCAGTGCGTTGGTGTGTGCGCGGGTACCCTTACCCGTACATTCCTAGGTCCAGAACTTCAATGATCCCACTAGTGAACCTACCCATGAACCGAAGATCAAAATTTAGCCAAAAAGTCCAAGTGCTTAGTTCGCTGGTATTGCACGGGTCCATACCAGCTAGCAAAAAAAGGAAGTTAGTGGAGAGTATGTGTGCGGGTCACTGTGCGGGTACCCTACCCACGCATATGTGCCCGCCCACTACGTACGTTCTAAAGACCATATCAACAATCAGACCTATTTTTAGGATGGCTATATAAAGAATCACTTCTGACTTCAGCCACACGCCCACACACCATTCTACATAACATTTTCTCTCTCTATATCTAGGAATCATTCTCTCCCCTCACATCCAAAACCCACACATCATTTCTTGATTTTCTACTCAACAAAAGGAAGCAAGGAGATTATTTTGGAGTTTAAAGAAGGAGGATTCCTCTATGGATTTACTTCTATCATTTTCTTCTTGCTTATTTCTTGTAATAGACATAAGTAGCTGAATACCCACTAAGGGGTTGATGTGATTCATTTGTAAACCTTAGGTATTGTAATGAACTCTAATCTTTTCTATCGATTTATCAAATATGTTCATTCATTGTTTTAATTGATTTAAAGATAGTTTGTCTTAGATTGTAGACTCCTCTATTTGCAAATTGTTTGAGGAATTACTTGAGTAGAGAACTGGGTATACACTCTATTTGATTCTCTTAAGCTCAATTGAATGGAAGGATTGAACAAGTGTACCCTCTTTAAGTGAAATCCAGATTTATTAATCTCAATCTCTATCTAATCTTAAATGGGTAATCAATACTATACACTTTAGGTTGGTTGCTTGTGAGAGGTTAAGCATCAATTCTATACACTCTAGGATTGGTGACTTTATAAAGAGATTAATCCCTTATTTTGATAGATGCACATTCATTGAACAATCACTTATGGGTGGCCAATACTATACACTATAGATTGGAAACTCATAAGGGATATACAACTAATACTATACACTCTAGATTGGTTAAATTTGTCTAATGCTCATTATTGTGAGTTCATCTGTGCCCACTGTTTACTTTATGGATTCATCAATTCCTTAGTCCATTTATCATCCATTTTCATCTACTAACTTAGTTGCATTTTAATTAGTTTAAACTTAGTTTGCATATTAGTTAATTTCCAAATCAACAACCATTTCAATTTACTTTTATTGCATGTATCACTAGAGTAAAGACTTGATCATAACTATATCTCGATCTCTGTGGATGATACCTTAACTTGCCACACTACTTGTTTACTACATTTGAGTGCATAATTGCGGTTTTATAAATTTTTGTTTTGATATTGCATATATGACAGATGCATGTCAGAAAACCGTATTGACGACTTCAACCTAAAGGTTCCTAGGGACATTGTCGCAAGCAACATCACACGGGCCATCTCTTGAAGAACCCTATTCTTCCTCTCAACAACCCCATTTTGTTAAGGTATTCTAGGAGCCGAGAACTCATGGGAAATGCCAACACTATTGAAATAGTTTTCAAAGCAAGCATTTTCAAATTCCCTCCAATGATCACTCCTAATTCTTTTAATGCTTTTAAAATGAGAGTCTTTTTCATTTTGAATTTTAATGCAAAGAATTTTAAATTTTTCAAAGGCTTAGGATTTTTCTCTAAGAAAGTTAGTCCATGTAAATCTATAGAAATCATCAACACAAACAAAAATGTATCTCTTGCCACCAAGACTTTTGGTTTGCATTGGATCTATGAGGTCCATGTAAAGAAGCTCTAATGGGTCCTTAGTGGTGAGATACTTGCCATTTTTGTGCATGCTTTTGGTTTGCTTTCATTGTTGACAAGGTCCATAAATACCATCAACTTTCTTCCTAAGCTTGGGATCGCCACGCACAACTTTGAACTTATCCAAGATTCTCAAACCTTGATAGTTCATGTGGCCAAGCCTTTGATGCCATATCTCAACTTGCTCACATTTGGACATATTACAAGAGATGACACTAGCTTCAAGACAATAGCAATTTTCACTAGATCTCTTTGCTTTCAACAAGGTTTGTCCATTAAACTTTAAAATAGAGCAATCATTCTTATTAAACAATGCCGAGAGACCATCATCATTAAGATGAGAAATGGTTATAAGATTGACTTGCAAGCCATCAAAATACAAAGCATTTGACAAGGAGTGTGAAAATACAACTCAAGTATGTGTCTAAACAACATAGAGGGGGGGGGGGGGGGGGGGGGGGGGGGGGGGGTGAATGGGTTGTTAATCCAATTAATTACCAATTTTTCTAATTAGTCAATTTTAGCAAAAATAACCCAACACAATCAAATACAACTAACGTAATTAAAGTACTGAAAACAATAAATGACACATTGATTGATTTACGTGAGAAACCCTCCAACTGGGCAAAACCCACGGGCTATCCTTCTAGCCACACTTGGTCCTCAAATGCACTATTGTAATGATGTTTACAACCTAGGTTGACCTCTAGTCAGACCATTCTCGGTTACTAACCCACCACTACTACCAGCATACCTTTTTATAGTAATTCTAGACCAATTTGCTTGTGCACTCCATACCCGTAGTCACAAGATTTAACCCTCAAGAAGAGATGAACAACCTATGTGACTATGTAAAAATATTCATCTGTGCAAATAATGCTAGGCTACACTAAATGCTTATCTAGGGATTATATGATGGTAATGAAAGTAATCCTAGATATCAATGTCTATATGAATGCTTATAAAGACCTAACTAGATATATATATATATATATGCAAGTCTAAAATCTAGTCATCAAATAAAGCCACATCAACAAAATGGCAAGGACAATAAACATGCAATTAATGAGTGCAATCAATAAGTCCTAATCAACAATGTCTAAATGCTAAGCATAGAGACTTAGCTAAAGGGAAATAATGTCCTAAATGCTAGCTATCACAATACATACCCAATCATACAAAGGAACTCATAAATAGATGTAATAAATAGAGTCCTAGCATTTAATCAACTAATAAATGCAATAAAAACACATCTTGGAAAGTATGAGCAATTAACAAAGATGGGTTTTTGTTCAACTTACCAATTTAACTCAATGATGAAGACCCATGCAAGAATAGATCCTACATGAAGCTAGAAGATGTTTGATTCATGAATGAATGATGGGTTTTGGTTTTAGAGAGGTAAAGAACAAGTCTTGGAGCTTCTCTCTCCTAGAGTCAATCTCTATCACTCAAAATGGGTTCTTGAAGCTATAAAAAAATGAAATGGGATAGAAGAGAACATATATATATAGAAGCCCTAGTCAAGACTGCGTCATTTTGAAAAGTTTGCAAAAAAGACAAGGCATACAAGACGTAGTGCACGGGTAGGGACTCGCGCACTAACCAGCACACAGGGACTTCGCTGGTCGAGACTGGCGAACTGACCGACGAACTGACCAGCAAACCGGGGACCTAAAACACACTAGAGAGGATTACGCTGGTGGCTGCACGGGTAGCTACCTGCACACCAGGGCTATCAACGCACAAAAACAGGCACATCAAATGGTCCAAGCGCGGACGCAACAACCACACTTAAATCTAGAAATGAAGTGCAAGTGTGATTGAAGGAATGCACATATGAGAAACAAGGAATAAATGCATGTCAATACAAATGTATGTAAGTGTGTGTGCAATGTGTAAATGATGCACACATATAAGCAATAATGAACACAAATGCAAGGTGAACAAAGCATGGATGAGTAGTGAGTGTATGTATGCAACTAAACCTCTTCAAAGAGTTAAGCACAAGTAATATACCTTTGGTTGAGTGCTCTTGAGCTCGAGGTCTTGAGAAAGCCTTTGACGCTTGATCATGCACATTGAAGGCCTAGTCAACCCTTACAAAATAAAACCTCAATGTGGTTTGTCATGAAATAAGCCAATCAAAAATAGAGGTCCTTACAGAGTGTAAATTAGGAATGGAAATGTTTCCTTTCCCTATGACTTTCTTACTAGATCCATAACCAAAGGTGACAAATCCTCATTCCTCCATGACAAAAGATTCAAAGAAACTCTTGTTCCCCGTCATGTGCCTAGAGCACCCAATATCCAAATACCAAGAATTAGAATCATTTGCCTTCAAAGCAATTTGAGCTATATAGCAAAAATGTTCATCTCTTCTAATTCACCTAGGTGATACATTCATTTTCCTAAAGGTCTTAGAGTCATTGGCTCTATTTTTCCTAAGAACATGCATATTGGATGTCGATTTCCTAGGAACATTCATATTGACTCTAGCTATATTTTTTCAACCATGCTTTCAATTCTACATATCTTTATATGTTTAAAGCAATTAGGCCTAATGTGATGTTTAACACCACAAAATGACATGTAGGAGTAAAGTAAGAAGTCATACCATACCCTTGTGAATATATTAGGGCTTTCCCATGTCATTGAGATTGTCTTAGGTGTTAGACCGGTTCTCTCCTTCTTTGTTATTGAACCGGATTATATTGCTTCATTGGTTGAGCTTGCATGGTTTGCCTCTTAACTTGATGAAATTTGGGTTGATGGAAACTTGTTTGTGAAGCTCTTATTGGTTTAGCTTGAGCTTGAGCTTGGCCTCTTGATGTCATCTTCACTTGGGCACTTTTTCAACACTTTCCTAGATCAATCTTCTTCCTAGGATATTCTAGAGGTAGAGGTTCCTTGATGTCCATGCTCTTGACAAACACGGTCTTGCTTGAAGATGAGGTCTCATTGTCATCTTTATATCCAAGGCTTCTCTTATCTTTTGGCCTCTTTTCAACTCCCAACATGCGGTCAAGTTTCTTCGTACTTGAAGTCATCTAAGTAATCACTTCTCTAGCTTCTTCAAGCTCATTTTCCATCATTTCCTCATTCCTCTTAGCTATCTTCACTACTCTATTTAAGTGAATTACTTCAGTTGATAGCTTGAGATTCTCTCATTTTAGCCTTAGAATATTTTTTTTTTCATATTCAGCCTTGAACTTTGGAAATGCTTGGTGAAGTTTTCAAGATCCATACTTTCCACATTTCCATTTGCAGAGTGAGATGAGGAACCATCATCACTTGAGTCATCTTCTATTTATTCTCTTCCTCTTCACCATCAATCGCTTCTTTGCTCTTAAGAGAGGATGTGAAGACAATAAAGTTTGCCACATGGTCTTCATCATCCGAAGATCTTTCTTTCTCTTCCAAGTTGTCACTATCACTCCAAGTGGTGGCCATTGCCTTTCGTTGCTTCTTGTTCTTCAAATTACCACAATCCGTGGAGATATGCCAAATCCTCTACATTCAAAGCATTGGATCTTTTTTTTATGGTATTCTTTTGTCTTGGCTCAACCTTCTTGAAATGTTTCTTCTTCTTTACCTCTTTTCCTTTGGATCTAAAGCCTTTTTTTTAAACTTAATGAACTTCTTGAATCTCTTCACCATAAGGGCCATCTATTCATCCGAGTCATCCTCCTCCTTCTCAATCTTGGAGGTTTTCAAAGCTATGCTCTTTTACTTCTTAGGCGGTGAAGGTGTAGGAGCCTTTCTAGACTCATACGCTAGAAGCTTTCCAATCACTTCACTAGGCTTCATTGTCTTAAAGTCACTATTTTCTTTACAAGCCGTCACTTTGGATTCAAACCTCTCGGGAAATGACCTCATGATCTTTTGCTTGATCCTCTTATCTGAGTATGGGTCTCCTAGTTGATGACTTTGATTCATGATGTCTATCAACTTCACTGGGAAGTCATTAAAGAACTCATGCTCTTCCATCTTAATCGTCTCAAATTGTGTTTGAAGGACTTGGAGCTTTGAATCCTTAACCACCTTTGTTCCCTCATGAGCCATCTCTAGAATCTCCCACTCATCTTTTGCATTCCTAGTTGTTTGGATCAACTTATATTGATTGTCTTCCATAACACAAAGAATGGCATGCATTGCCTTATCGTTCTACTTTGACACTTCGAAATCTTGAGTGTTAAATTGAGAATTAGGCTTGGAAACTTCACTTCCATCCATAGAGGTCATAGTTGGAAGAGTATAACTATCTTCTATTGCCATCCATGCCTTGTCATCTATTTGGCAGATGTAGGACTCCATCTTGACTTTCCATGAGGCATAGTTCACCTTGGTGAGCAAATGAGGTCTTGTACTTGTGACTCCCTCATTTCCTCCACCGTTACCACTCATAGTGTGTGGGTATATGAATGCAAATGAATGCAACAAATGAAATGCACAAAAGCAAGACACACAAATAAAAGCAAGGATCACCTAAGTATGTCTAGGAACTCGCTCTGTACCAACTGAAAATATATAATATGTGTCCAAACTAACCTAGAGGGGGGGGGGGGGGGGGGGGCTGAATGGGTTTTAATCGATTAATTACCAACTTTTCGATTAATCAATGTTAACAACTTTACCCCACACTAGCAAGCAATCAATTAACAATAAAGATGCAGAAAACAATAAAAACACAAGGATTGATTTACGTGAGAAAAACCCTCAAACTGGACAAAATTCACGGGCTATCCATCTAGCCATACACGGTTGACAAAGCCGTTATGTCAAGAATACTTAATCAAAACAAAATTTATAAAGAACCTTAAAATGCCTCAAAAGAGTAAAACAAAACAAGTAAAGTGGCAAGTCGGGTATCGTCCACAGAGATCAGTGGATAGCAATGACTATACTAATGCTCTAGTACTAATTATTCGATAAAAGTTAAATGTGAAAAAAGTAAAGTAATTGACTGGTTGGAAAATAGATTATCTAAAAGTTAAGCCCACAATTAAACTATTAAACTAAGTTAAACTAAAAGCAACTAAGTTAGCAAGAAATATATATGTAAAATATGATAGTGAAAACTAAGGAATTGATGGATCTAACAAGCAAATAATGGGCATACAAATCACTCTCATGAATGTTCATAAATATTTTGCAACCAACCTAGGGTGTATATTATTGGTTGTATATCCCTCATGAGTGACCAACCTACGATGTATAATATTGGTCACACACTTGAGATTTTCTATCAATGTTCATCTATCAATTATGGGTCTAATCTCTTTATAATGTAATCAACCTAGGGTGTATATTGTTGATTCTTAACCTCTCACAAATGACCTACCTAGGGTGTAAAGTATTGGCCACTCAATTAAGATTAGATCAAGATTGAGATTATTAATACCGGGTTTCAAATGAGGGGTGTACCCATATTCAACCCTTCCATTATTAATAGAGTTTTTAGAAAACAAAGTAGGGTGTATACCTAGTTAATTACTCAAATAAATTCCTCAATCAATTTGCAAAGAGAGTGGTGTACAATCAAAGACAAACTAATTAGAGAAAATAATTAAACCATTGAATGAAACATAAATGATAGATTAATAAGAGATAGAGTTAATTACATGCCTAACATCTACAAGGGTTTCACATAAATCCCTTAGTGGGATATTTAGCTACTCATGTCTAATACAAGATAAAAACTAAGATAAGGGAATAGAAGAAAACCCATGAGAGAATCTTCTTCTTTCTTTAAGCTTCGATTCAATCTCCTAGTTGCGTTTTGTTGAGTAGAAATCCAGAAATGGGTATATGGGTTTTGGATGTGTTGGGAGAGTTAGATTCCTAGATCTAGAAGGAGAAAAGTTAAGGATATTATGTGTGTGGATGTGTGGCTGATCTTAGATACGAATTTACGTATAGGATTCCGGAAATAAGTCTGAAATGCTGATTTGGCGAGTTTTGATGCACGCAGTGTGCGGGTAGGGACCCGCGCAATGACTCGTGCATAGACAATCTTAGTATTTTTTTGGGTAAGTAAATAGTATCATAGAAAGAGAGAAAGAATGTACAAACTATAAGGGGCATACCCCAGGAAGCAAGCAAGAGCTAAACAAAGGCTCAAAACAACTCAAACAAAAGAGCAAAACAAGAAACAAGAACAAGACAAGCAAGATCAACCGGAGTTGACATTCCAATTCAAGGCAATAACAAGGTGATCCTTTAAGTTGATAAAGGAGAGCCGACATCAAATGGTGTCAATAATGGAACGAGCCACAACTGAACTAGTCCTTTGAGTGCCTTCAAAAATGCGACAGTTTCACTCTCTCCAAATATGATAAACCGCAACTCTAAGACAAAGCTTGTTAGCAACAATAGTAGGAGAGTTCCCTCTCCAATGGGTGAATGCCCAATCAATGAAAGCATTCCAACAAAAGCCGTTCCAAGGAGACCTACCAATATTCATAAGCTAAGTCCAAATGGCTCTACTGAATAAGCACTCAAAAAATAGGTGGGCATGAGACTTAAGATGAGAGTCGTAAAGAACACAAGTAGTAACAGCCCTAGGATCATATTTATGGATGAGATCCCGAGTAGAAAGTCTGCCTCTAATAGCCAACATAAGAATAAAACTCATTCTTGGAATATTTTAGGGGAACCAAACAAGTTTTGAACCAAGGCACAATTGGATGAGGGGTTCTGAGAGAAGCCAATGCAGTGGAGGCTGAATAAGTACCACTGGAGGAAGGAAGCCATCAAACACTATCATCCATATTGGAGTTAGAATTGTAGGGAGGCATACAAATTTTTATTTCAAAAAGCTCGATGGACATAGCAGTTGGCCAACTCCAAGAATCTCCATTAACAATGGAACTAACCGTTGCATGGATAGAGAGGCCTGAGTCATAGACAAAATAGTTGCTCCATTTCAAAAGGAGATAACCATCCGAATGTTAATTGTCAAGCCATAAGGAGGTGCTAGAACCGTTACCAATGAAGTGCCGAATAAGAGGGCGAACAAGAGGCCGAAGATGGAGGAGTTTTCTCTAATTCCAAGAGCATGTACATGGAGCTTTAGCCTCCTAAAGATTAGAGTCCTTAAGGTGGTAGGCTTTGATCCAAGAAGACCATAGGTTATTTGTGCCATAAATCAACATCCAAAGATGCCTAATCATGAGAGCATTGTTCCAAGAAGACCATAGGTTATTTGTGCCATAAATCAAAATCCAAAGATGCCTAATCATGAGAGCTTTGTTCCAAGAGGATAGATCCTTAATGCTAAGACCTCCCTCTTTATTAGGGAGACAAATATCAGACCAGTAGATTTTTGCACCCTTGCTATCACCTTCAATCCCTTTCCATAAAAAAATTTCTGAATTTCTGCTCAATAATTTTCGAGACTTTATTACAGAGGTAAAGATAACTAGCCCAAACACTTGAAGACTAGTCAAAACTGAGACAATGAGCTGCAAGCGATAAGTATAAGAAAGGCCACGGTTCAGCCAAGAAGTAAGTCTTGTTGAGACTTTGTCCACAAGGGGGGAGCAATCGCGAGGGCATAACCTAGAAGAGATAATAGGAATGCCGAGATAACGAATAGGGAGAGAACCAATCGTGTAACCAAAGAGGTTGGTAAGCTGTTAATTAATGATAGAAGAGACACCGGAAGTGAAGATGTTGCTCTTAGCATGATTAGCATGGAGGCCTGATAACAAGGAGAACTCATCAAACGCTACCTTAAGACAAAGGCTGAGGAAAGGGAGCCATGGCATAACATAATGAGGTCATTAGCAAAACAAAGGTGGGAGAGCTTAATCTTGTCACACTTTCAATAATACTTGAAGCTAGGAGAGACCTCAATGTGCTTGGCAAAAATTTTTGAAAGAACTTCTATAGCAATAACAAAGAGGTAAGGGGACATGGGATCTCCTTGGTGAAGGCCCCTCTTTCCAGAGAAAAAACCAGCAAGTTCACCATTGAAAGAGATAGAGAACTTGGGGGTAGTTAGTCATGCTTTGATCCACATAATGACTTTAGGAGGGAAGTGAAAGGGAGCAAGGGCTTCAAGTGAAAATCCCCAGTCCACCATGTTAAAAGCCTTCATTAGATCAACTTTAAGAGCCAACTTAGAGTAGCCAACATCTTTGTGGTAGTTCCTCATAAGCTCTTGCACAAGAGGAATATTGTCACAAATACTCCTACCATCCACAAAAGCCGATTGAGAATGACTGATTATATCCGGAAGGCAAAGCTTGATCTTATTTGTAATTATCTAGGCAACGATCTTGTAGAGAGTGTTGCAACAAGAGATAGGTCTAAAGTCTTTCATCTTTGAAGGATTAGGGACTTTAAGGACTAAAGCAAGAATAGTAGCATTGAGTTCCTTGAGCAAAAGAACATAGTGAAAGAACTCTTGGACAACACTAATGACATCATCACCAACAATGTCCCATGTTATCTTGAAAAAGTGAGCATTGAAACCATATAGACCAGGAGCTTTGTTTGTGTGGAGGGAGAAGCAAACTTCACGAATCTCTTCATTAGTGACCTCTCTACCCATTAAGTTACCTTGATCACTGGAGATGACTTTATCAATAATATTGCTCAAAGTACTACCAATTCCATGTCTAGCGGGCAACGAAGAATAGTCTGAAAATGGTGGATAGCTTCATTCTTGACCTGCATATCACCTTCAATCAAGGAATCATCATCTCCAGTAATAGAGTGGATCTTGCTTCTATTACACTTACCATTGATGGCTTTGAAGAAATAAGAAGAGTTGCGGTCACCAGCCTTAAGCCATTGGATTCTTGATTTTTGCCTTAGAAGATCCTCTTCAGCTTTGAGGGTTAAAGTATAACAGCTTATAAGCTCTTTTTCCCTCATTCTAAGGTTAGAAT
The DNA here is from genome assembly GCA_033220585.1 of Dipteronia sinensis. Lineage (NCBI taxonomy): Eukaryota > Viridiplantae > Streptophyta > Magnoliopsida > Sapindales > Sapindaceae > Dipteronia > Dipteronia sinensis. The sequence continues at coordinate 48,953,318 of CM065636.1, read as the reverse complement.
CAAGAGGCTGCATATTAAGGAGGCGTTGACCATTATCAAGGGCATCCTTTGCTTCAATCAATTTAATTGTCAAGTCTCCCACCTTATCGTTGTTGAGGGTCTTTAGAGCCTTCTTTAGGTTGCGAAGCTTAGATCAAAGCTTGTACTACATGGTGCCATGAACTTTCTCTCACCAACACCTCTTAACCAAAGGGAGAAAAGCTACCCTATCGGTTAGAAAATTGAAAACTTTGAACGAGCGATTTTTCTCAATACCTTGCAACCTAAGTTTAACCACGAAGGGACAATTATCCGAAATACTAGGGGGAAGGAAAATCACTTCAGAATTGGCAAACTTGACAAGCCAATCATTATTGATAAGAACTCTATCCAATTTCTTAGAGATACAATCGTTGCTTCTCTTTTTGAACCAAGTATGAAGAAACCCTGAGAAACGGAGATCATCAAGATCTGATTATTGAAGACAGTAGTGTATAGTATTAGCCACCCACAAGTGATTGTTCATGAATGCACATTTATCAAATTAAGGGACTAATCTCTTTATAAAGTCACCAACCTAGAGTATATAGAATTGGTGCTTAATCTCTCACAAGTTATCAACCTATAGTGTATAGAATTGATTACCCATTTAAGATTAGATAAAAATTGAGATCATTAAGTCCGGATCTCACTCGAGGAGTGTACTGTTGTTTGATCCTTCCATTCAATTGAGTTTAAGAAAACCAAATATAGTGTATACCTAGTCATCTACGCAAATCATTTCTCCACAAACAAGCAAAGAGAGGAGTGTACAATCAAATACCCATTTGTTTTGAAATCAATTAAATCAAACAATGAAACATAATAGATTGATTGAAATATAGATAGAGTTCATTACAAGCCCAAGGTTCACTAATGAATCACATCAACCCCTTAGTGGGGATTTAGCTACTCATGATCATAAACATTACTAAGCAAAAACTAAGAGAAATGATAAAGAATAGACCCATGTAGAGATTCTCATTCCTTTAAGCTTCAAATCCAATCCTTTTAGTGTTCTTGATGAGTAGAAATCAAAGGAAACTTATCTGGATTTTGGATGATGATAGGAGAGTAAGGTTCCTAGATCTAAAGAAAGAAAATGATGTAAAATGTCATTGTGGACGTGGTGAAGAAGGTGGAAGAGAGTTTTCAAAATCAGAAAAAGGATGTATTTATAGGTTTCCAAAAGTAGGTCTAAAAATGCTAACGTGGGCGAATGTGGGCACGCATTGCGCGAGTAGTGCGCAGGTAAGGTACCCGTGCAGTGACCCTCGCACTAACACTTCAGTTGCTTCATTATTTGGTTCATTTGTAACTGCGCGGGTAGGAACCCATGCAGTACCTTCAATCCAAGCAGTTTGATCTTTTCTGGAGGATTTCTGGTCTTCGGTTCCTGGGTTGATGCACTGGTATGGACCCGTGAAGTTCTGAGGCTTGGAATGCGCTGGTAGTGCGCGGGTAAGGACTCGCGCACCTACCAGCAAATTGTTTCCTTCTTTTTTGCTTTTTTTAGCTAGTTTCGTGCCCAAATTCTCCGATTTCCTTCTCCAATACCAGAACTGCACCTATTGCCTGCAAACACAATAAAAAAGCCATAAAACACACAAAAACAACCGAAAATGAGACAAAGGATAAGGATATAAGGGCTAAAATATAAAATAGTTTTGGTCCATCAGTTTGTTTTGTTATTTTTCTTTTTAAAGCATATACGTTTAATGTTGTTTGAGTTGTGTTTGTGCAGCAGAGAAAATTTTCAGGTTGGCGAGCTATCAAAGCAAGGTTGGAATGGAGACCAACAATTAAGGATGCCAAGACAACACAACTTAAAAGAACAATGAGTGCGATGATTGCACTCCAACATCTTCACCAATCAAAACTGCAGCGCCATGACAACCTATGTGGTTGATAAAACCAAGGACGCAAGGTATGACGCAAACGAGCATTAAGTGGAAAAGAGATCAAAGCACAGTTAGAAGTGGTATCTTTACAAATTTCTCCCCATATTGGAACTTTGGTATCAACCCCTCTTACTGTTTCTATCATTTTTTGTTACCCTACTTATGTAGGCATAGCTCAAACGTTTATGGGTAGAGTGCATGCTGTCGAAGCATGTTTGAGTAAGTTGATTAGGTATGCACCGATGTATGTGCTAAAATGCTTTGGGAATTGTTTGATGTTCTTAATTGTGCTTGTGAACGTAGTTGTTGATATTAAGGAGGAATCTGCCCGAGTGCTTCATGATGAAAATGCTATGCTTGTTTTTATTGTATAGTTTGTTTAAGTTTGTCTTCTTAAATAAATTGTATATCAAGCTTTTGCTAGGCAAAATAGCATGTCTTGAAAACTCTTATTTGCTTGAACTTTCTAATAGGTTTTGTGAGTGTGTAGACTATCTATAGCTTCTCTAGGAAGCAATTTTTGTAGTATTGGGCAATAAAGCAAGGTTTCTTAATCTCTTCGGAAGAAACAAATACAACTTACGAGTCTTGGAGGGACAAGCAAGCTAAGAGTGATCATAAAAAGAGCGAGAATCTTGTCTACATGAAGGAAAGCAGCAATTTGGAGTTCGAAGAGTCGAAGCGCCATGTCAACGTCTTGCCCAGATGATAAATAAAGCGCTTGTGCGAGTCAACCTACCTTGGTTTTGTTTTCTTTTGCTCATTTTTAGTTTTTGAACTTTTGATTTTGTTTTTAAATTGCTTTAGTCGAATAATTGGTTGAGATTTTGCTGGATAGTGTGTGGATAGTATTTTTGATGATTGATATAGATCACTTTTAAATAATGATACTTGATTTGTGGATATTAATGATATATTCTTTTATTGATGAATGAGCTGAAGGCACTAGTGAATGTTGCATGCAAGTGTACAGTTTAAATTGCAATATATAGCCCAATTCAGTTTGGGGGTTTTGATGCATGCAGATTTTTGTAAAGTTTTTGTGCAGATTGTTTAGTTGTGTTTGGGGGTTATCATGCTCTCACTCCGTCACTTTTGAAATGTGTGTGGTTAATTGATGATGAAAAGTCTGTGTGCTTTGTGCTTCATTGAATATATTGCATTGTTTTGCCTATTTATATTGTGAGCCTTAGTTTGAGTCTTTGTTTGTGGGCATTGATTGTGTTTGATTAGTGCCTAGGTTTGGTTTTGAGTTAAGTTAAGTGCACGCCGTTAGTCCGGGATCTCTTGTCAAATATTGAGGACAACGTTGAGTTTTGGTTTGGGGGTATAGATGCCTTTGTGAGTTATCTTTTTGAGTCTTGTGTCATTTTTGCATCCAAAGTTTTCATATTGTTGCATGGACAAAATTTTCTAGCTTTAATTAGCTTGGGTGTGATGCCTTAAGTGTTTCTTGTGGCAAGTTTATTTGTGCTTGGTGTGCTTAATGTTGTAGCTTTTAGTCATTCTAGGGTCTCACTTGTACTTCATGGGCTAGACACATCCTTTTAGTGTTCAAGTTTAGGGGACTCGGTGCTCAAGCACCATGTTCTAATAGTGGAGACTACCTAAAGAGTTCACAAACACAAGCCTTAAAGAGCGCATTTGATTGTTATCATTGTTCCATCTTAAACACTTTTCTCGTCATGCGCATCATTTGCCATTGGACATTACATTACATTATATTTGAGTTGACTACTTGAGGGATGCTTTCATTCCCTTGATATATGGAATTATGGAAATGCTCTTAGGCAATATGTCTGCATTTAACTACTATAAATAGCTTAAACACATTCCAAGTCCAAATTATGTGCTCCAAAGCCAAATTTGAGGCCAAACACTTACCTTTCATTTTGACCCACATAAAACCATATAGCCAAAAGCTTAAACACATATCTACCCCTTTTGTTGCCAATCATGCTAGAGTGTCTGCGTTGTGTGGTCTTAAGGTGTAAAGCTCTCATGTGAAAATAACATGTACTTAGGCAATGTTTTGTAAAGTGTGCAAACATAGGCTCAACATGTAAAAGTGCAAAAAATTGCACTTAGAACCGAATTGTTAATTGTAAAGTGTGTAAAATGCAGAAAGAAAAGAAAAGAAAGAAAAATTAATGCAAAGAAAAGGCAAAGAAAATAAGAGAAAAAGAAAAGAAAATAAAGAGCCTTGAATTTCAATGTTAAGTACTCACAAAAATAGAGTACAATAGTGAAGCACAAGTGTGTGAGTAAGTGATGCCTAGATGCTAGTTTGTAAATGGCTGGTAAGTAGAGTTTAGTATAAGGTGTGTGCATATTTGAGTTCTAGCATGATTGGTGACCTTTGAACTCCCGATTTGTCCTATTTCCTTGTTTGACCACATTTAACCCCGTGACCCCATTACAATCAAAGGGAACGACCTTTTTGATTTATGACGAGTCCACATTGGGAATGTTTGTTGAAGCATGATCTTCCACGTTCATTGCATAGTGATTCCTTCCTAGGCTAGTTCACTAACAAATTATCGGTCTTTCATTGATAAATGTATGCAATGCATTAGATTCCTATGCATAAATTCTATCTTTGCATACCTTGCATGAGTGTGAACTAAGGACTCTGAGCGGAAAGAAAAAAGAGTATCCATGTGAGGCTTAGAGTCAAAGCGAATTATGCTCGAGGTGTGAGATTGAGTAATTTCCGATATGAGAGCGCTCTAAGGTGTGGGATTCGTGATTGTGCGAGGTTCCCTTTAGTGCCTTCGAGTTGCCTTAGAACATTTTTCATATGTCTACTTTTCTTTATCACACTCCATTGTATCTCACTAACTGGTTGGAAATGCGGCATTTGAATTGTTTGTTTGAGTCTAGGAAATTTTTAGATCGAGTCATGTTTGTATTTTCTTGAGTCTTTGTTTGTTTGTCTTGGTTTTGCTCGAGGATGAGCAAAGTTTTGGTTTTGGGGTGATTGATCATGCCAAAATTGTGCTATATTTTGGCCCTCAATTCCATATCCTTTACCTTGTTTTTGAGCCTATTTTGGTGTCTAATGGCTCTATTCTAGTCAATGCAAGCATTTCAGGCAAAAAGGAGATTTGGAGGCAAAAAGGGCTGAAATTGTAAAAATCTCGTATTGAACATCCAACTTCGAAGGGTCATATCTCCTTCCTTAGATTGAACCATGTTTCGATCCATATATATTCGGAAAGCCCCTGAAGTCTAGTTTCCAGCGGTTTGTTTGGATTGCGGTTTCAAGTCTTTTAGATGGAGTTATGCCTATTTCAACAACTACTACGCTGGTAGTGCGCATGTCACTGCACTGGTCCATACCAGCGCACTGCGAGCCGTAAATCTGACGAGATCAGCCTAATGGACGATTTTTAGCCAATATCAGAGGGGAAAACTTGTCCATTCCAGCCTATTTCGTGCCCTAGCTTATCCAAACATATAAATACACCACTTTCTTCAGGACCCACATTCGTAGAACACATTCTCTCATAACCTAGATCACAAATCCTCTCCACACTTTATCTTCTTCAAAAATCAAGAGAGAGAGAGAGAGAAGCCTTCAAATGCATCCATGGAGTTTTTCCTCTATAAGTGCCTCACCACTACCACCTTCTACCTTCAATCAGCCATCTTTGAGGAAGATTCAAGAAGAAAAAGCCATATTTCCTTGTCTATGGGGAGGAGGAGCATCAATAGAGCTTGGACATCCGAGATTACAATTGGGTTTTCTCTTTTACTCTTCTTTTTGTTATTTTCTTTCTTGATGTGTATCTCCATTAGGAAAATATGTAAACCTAACACTATTGCCATTTATTTTATTGACTTGCAATTAATTTCTTCAAATTAGTTCCATTCCTTGTTCTTAAAGTATTTGATATCTCTTTGGATTGAGTAGGCATATACTCTCTTAATTCATTGTTTTGATGTTAAATTGATTTGAGTTTTTAAATTAGATTAAATATCTCCTTGGGTTGAGTAGGCATCCCAACTCTCAATTCAAGTTGAGATACCCACATTAAGGTGATTAAAACAAGTTATTTTGAATGGGAGGTATGTGTCGCTAGCATCCCAATCCGACACATTCCGGCTAAAGAGTGGAATGGGTGGATTGTGAGCATCCCAAACCAAGCCATCCCCACTATTTAAACTATCTATGCTAGAGTGAAAAGGATGTGTCGCAAGCATTCCAATCCGATACATCTCGGCTAGAGTTAAAGGGGTGGATTGTGAGCATCCAATCCAAGCCATCATGGCCACCTAATGGTAGATTAGCCCTAATAAGATTGATGATGCAGTTAGTTATTCTAGGTGGCACAAATGTTTTGGTGGTCATGAGTACCTTGTATGTACATTTACTTGCATCTCTCCTATCCGTATTATTTTCGTAACTTAGGGTGCTTGCCTTTATGACTATATTAATGTAATTAGGAGTAGAGTAATTTAGCACCCGATTACATTTTATCCCATTTAATCACCATTCTCACCCCTCCATGTTCTCTTATGTTTTTTTATTTGTTTCATTTACTTGCATTCTCTCTCTCTCTCTCTCTCACACACACACACACTCAAAATGCTTACACTTCACACACACCACTCTCACCCCCTGCCTTGTTCTTATTTATATTGCTTTGAATAATCACTAAAACATGAGACGATCGACAGATGACATCTCCCTGTGGACGATACCCTCATTTGCCGCTTTACTAGTTTTCAAAACTTTAAAGCACATTGCTAGGACTTTTTATAAATATCTTTTGAATCGCAATTTCCTAACAACCGGAAAAGCGAGTTCAGTACCTACATGTCATTACTGTGGTGTGATTGGTCGTATTAGACCAAAATGCTTTAAGTATATAAAGAAATGCAAACACGAAAGCATGATTAAGAAAAACAACAACCTTAGAGCTAAGAAGCATGTTCCTAGGATACCTATAGACTCAATGTCTAATAAAATCAAAATTGAGACCAAAAGAGTCAAACAAAAACGAGTTAGGAAAAATGATAGTTTTTGCGTTGTTAATGACTCTATTGTGAAAGCCTATGCCTCTAACAATTGGTATCTAGATAGTGGGTGTTCTAGACATATGATGAGAAGCAAAGATCTTTTCAATAAACTTGATTTGAGAAATGGTGGTTGTGTTACCTTTGGTGACATAACCAAAAGGAAAGTTATACGTATGGGAATCATCAATATTCCCGGCTTATCCAAGCTCACTGATGCTTAACTTATAGATGGCCTTCAAGCCAATGTCTTAAGCATCACTCACTTGTGTAAGGACTCTTACTCTGTTTGCATTTTACAAGGATAGTTTATCCATCTTGTATTCAAGTGGAAAAATCATCTTTAAAGGCAATAAGTCAATCGATAATTGTCTCTACATTGAGCTTAATGCATTAGCATGCAATTTGATTAATCATAAGCATGTTAAGGTGTGACACCAAAACTACTAGTGGTCCATGTGTTGACCAAAGCTTGTATATAGAAATTTTGATGTTCTTCATTGTTTTAGTTCATATATATATATATATATATATATATATATATATATATATATATATAGCTTTTAGCATTCTAATCCCAAGGTTTTCCATGTTATCATGGTCTAACGAATCATTTGATTTGTGTATGGAACCTTTACTGATGGGATTTGGTACTGATTGCTCTGAATCTATACATGATTTGAGCTCCCATTTCCTAGATTTTTTTCCCGATTCTCAAGCATTTGTGTTATTTAATAGTGTTTTTTAGGTATTCATGGATTTAGGGGTAAGTGAGCATAAAATGAACAATTCTAGGGAAAAAGTGTGAATTTGCAAAGTTTGGAGCAAAATGTAAAACAAAGTAGCACATACTTCAAGAAGATTGTACGGGATGAAAAATGCGAGTTAAAGTCGCAAATTCTGTTAATAGCCAAAATTGGCTAAGGACCAAAGGAAAATTTTCACCTCCCAGACCTGGTTTCATACCCGAGAGTTTCCACCAGGAGACCTCTCTATCCAGAGCAGAACTACGATATCACCCCAGGAACAAGGTCGGGCTTCGGAAACATTCGGGATAGAGCCCGAAACGATCAGATCTAGCCCGCATCACCAAAGCTAGAAGCTCCCCGAAGTCGAGGTCACCTCGCATACGCTCCAGAGACTCGCCTATACCTCGATTAACACAGAAGAATGTCCCTAGAAGGCCGCACCTAGCTTCGAAAGGTCAGGGGAAGCCACACCTAGCTTCGAAAGGGTCAAGGGAAGCCAGACCTGGGTCCAAGCTGGATGAAGGAAGGCCGCACCTAGCTTCGAAAGGGCCAAGGGAAGCCGGATCTGGCTCCAAGCTGGATGAAACTTCTCAGATATCAAGGTCAGAACACTAATCAACCTCAATGGTTGGTGCACCACACCAGGCCATATTCAACGACCTCTATAAAGGATCATGCTGAAAGGATACGAGGGGTACACTGAATCATATCTGGAAACGTTACCTATATGCAGAACAAGTAATAGAATCCAAAAAGGAAATAAGCTGATCTCCACCACGATACTCTCAATTCGGCAAAGTCAATGACATTAAAACAAGAAATCCCGCCTGATAAGGAGGGGAGAGACTGAGAAAATCATGGAGAGAATCAGTCGGTTTGACCTACAAACTATGTATAAATAGAAAAGAAAGAAAATGAAAAAGAGGAGACTACTATTCGACATGCATACGACAAACAATCAACCATTCCTTAGAGAGAGTTGAGAGCAAGATAAAAGAATTTATGTACTTGTATACCATGCACGTTCAATCAAATATTCTTGCTTTCTTGTCATTTTATAAATCATTGCTACACATACAATAAACCTTGGCCACCACCTACGTGGTAGTGGCCTTGATGGTGTTAACTGAGATTTCTCACCTTGAGCAAAATTTCCGTTAACACTTTCTAGCGCCGTCTGTGGGAAATTACCCTACACCCAATTAACCAGTTATTTGCATTTATATTTCAGTTGTTTTACAGGAACTATGAGGCTCCGCTCCTCCCAAGGCCAACATAGAGTCCCGGAGCAACCTCCGGCGAGGCTAACACGAAAAGCCCCAAGAAAGGGTAGAAAATCTGGATATAGTAGTCAAGCTCTGATCCAGACAACCAATACACGGGCTACTGGCCACCCTGTAGTAAGCCAGGCAGCGCTCGACCAACAAGCGGCGGCCTTCGTAGAATCCATCCGCGTCCGCCTTCTCACTGAAGGCATCACGATCCAGCCAACCAACCTGAATGATCAGAGAGAGCCGAGCAGGCTCGTAGCTAGGCCACCTGCTTTCGATCGCCTATGACCTCCTCTTCCAGAACCGGCTCGAGATAGATCAGAGCCCCAACGTTCGATCCCGGATAGGCTGTGTCCCATGCCCCCAGTTTCGAAAAGACTTTCACAATATCAACCCAGGCTAGTTAAGTCTGCCGCGGATGCTTTTACCCGGAAGCCACGAGGGCTATCTCATCCAACTACATCCAGGAGAACTGCCCGGGCCCTAGAGGAGGAAAGCAGACAAACTCCCCTAGTGGATCATGTCCAGGAGGAGGACCGGATAGAAATTGCCAGTTCATCAGAAAGATTCGACAGTGAGGAATCTGAGGTTAACTCGAAGAGACCTGGGAACAAACGACTGAGGAATCAACTGGCAAAGCTACAAAAAGAGGTCCAGCAGATAAGGAAGGGAAATAGTAAGGAGGACAAAAAGGATCCCCTGAGCGAGATGAGCGCTCCTTTCACTAGGAGGATCAGGGAAGCAGAGCTCCCCCCAAAATTCAAAATGCCAGCAGATAAGTTCTCTGGAACGGAAGATCCTCTAAGCCACCTAGAGAGCTTCGTTCAACAGATGGAGGTCCAGAATACTACCAGAGCAGGTATGTGCAGAATATTTCCAACGACCTTGACCGACTACGTGAAAACCTGGTTCAGGAAACTGCCCGTTGGTAGCGTGGATTCTTTCACAAAATTATCAACAGATTTTTGCTCACAATTCCAAGGAGTCAAACCTCGCCCGAAAGATCCCATACACCTCCAATATGTGATCCAGGAACGGAGTGAAACTCTTCGATCGTACGTGGAGCGATTCCACAAGGAGGTCATACAAATGGGAGTCTTCATTGAAAAAGAAACCCTCGCCAACTTCAGACGAAATCTATGGGCAGGAAAGCTTTTCCGTTCCTTCGCCAAGAGACCTCCTGAGACTTACCAGGAGGCCTATGACCGGGCTCTTGAGCAGGTCGAGATTGACGAACAACTCAAGGTCAAGATGGAACACGACGACATGAGAACGGCGAAGCGTCTGAAGAAAGAAGCCCCCAAATTTGAGTAAGTACAGAAAACTCAGAATAAACCTCCCAACAAGTCGAACTATCGCATCCCTGCTCCTCTGCATAGGCCAGAAAGATATCCAGCAAAACGAACCCCTCCCCGAGCTTCACCGCCTCCTAGGACCATGGCTCCAGTAATGCAAGGGGAAAAAGGGTATGACTACTACACCCCTTTGAATGCTTCCAGGGAAACAGTTTACCTTGCCATACGAGATAAAGGGTTGCTCCAAAAGCCCGCTCCCATGAAGGCCCCAGCTAACAGGAGAAACCGGTACAAATACTGCGACTTCCACGAAGACGTGGGCCATAACACCTCAGAGTGCTATAATTTGCGCAACCAGATTGAGGGCCCTGATCAGGGGAGGATGCCTGATTGAGTTCTTACAACAGGTCAGAGATAATAATAGGACTGGAAGGGAGGTACAAGCCGAAATCCGTGAGGACGCAGAAAAGAGGAAAGGGGAGCAGGCTGACTTAATGCAACAGATCCAGGTGATACACACTATCAGTGGAGGTCCTACACTGGCTGGAGTTTCCAATAATTCCCAAAAAAACTACGCAAGAAAGATTCCCCGCATCGGAGAAAGCCGAGGGATCTTCGAAGTCAGCCAGAGCCTGACAGAGCCCTCCCAATCACACAGATCGTATTCACTGAAGCATTTGTCTTCAACACTGTGCAACCTCATGATGATCCTATGGTAATCACGATACAAATCGCCAACTGTCTGGTCCATCGCATGCTCGTGGATACAGGTAGTAGTGTAGATATCCTCTTCAAGGATACCCTGGAAAAACTGAACCTAAAGCAACGTTGTTACAACAGCTGTACCACTCCGCTTTACGGTTTCACTAGGGACTCGATCATACCAGTGGGGTCAATGATCCTCCCAGTAATCATCGGGATCACCCCGCTCCAAAAGAATGTTATGACCGACTTTGTTGTGGTGGACACCCCATAGGCCTACAACGCCATCCTAGGGAGACCTTTCCTGTCCTCCTTGAAGGGAGTCTTGTCCATATACCACAACGTCCTGAAATTCCCGGTTGGAACCAAAGTAGGAGAGGTACGCGGAGACCAGCATGCAGCCAGGAAATGCTACGCAGTATCAGCCAGTCTTACAACCTTAGCGAAACAATATGCACAGGTGACATTAGTCCAGGAAGTCATGGATACGTCCCGGATAACCCAGGAGGAGAAGGAGCCCGCGGAGCATCCTGGGCATCCAAAGAGCCAACCTATCATGCCCTACGAGGAAGAACAGAGTAAGGAATGGGCCAGCGGGCAGCCAGTGGACAAACTAGAGGAGATACCTATCAGGAATGACGATCCCTCCAATGTCGTTAAGGTCGGAGCCACCCTTGATCTAGAAGTAAAAAGAGGACTGATTGACCTTCTCAGGGAATTCAGCGACATCTTCGCCTGGAACCATGATGAAATGCCTGGAATCCCAGCATCGTTGGCCACCCATTGACTAGCAGTAGATCCAACAATCAATCCCGTAAAGTAGAAGAGGCGTCACTTCAATGCTGATAGGAAAGCGGCAGTGCAGGAAGAGGTTGATAAATTGATCAAAGCAGGGTTCGTCAGAGAGGTGCGTTACCCCGAATGGATCGCCAACGTGGTCATGGTCACGAAGGCGAATGGGAAATGGCGTATGTGTGTCGATTACACCGACCTCAACTGGGCTTGTCCGAAAGACAGTTTTCCTTTACCAAAGATCGACCAGCTGGTTGACTCCACATCCGGAAATAAAATTTTGAGTTTTATGGACGCATTCTCAGGATACAACCAAATTAAAATGCACCCGGCTGACCAAGATAAGACCAGTTTCATTACTGGGCAGGGCTTATACTGCTACAAGGTGATGCCGTTTGGTTTGAAGAATGCAGGGGCCACATACTAGCGGCTGGTTAACAAGCTCTTCAAGCCCGAGATAGGAAGGACGATGGAAGTGTACATCGACGACATGATCACGAAATCCCCAACCACAAAGGGACATCAGGAAGACCTTCGCAAAACCTTCCTCATACTGTGGGAAAACCAGATGCGTTTGAACCCCTGCAAATGTGCCTTTGGGGTAACGGCAGGGAAGTTTCTAGGCTTCATGGTTCATGAGAGAGGTATAGAAGCCAACCTAGAAAAAATCAAAGCTATCTTGAACCCCGACCTCGCTCAAGCAAGTACAGATTCTGACTGGACGGGTGGCGGCACTCAACAGGTTTATCTCTCGCTCCACCGATAAATGTTTCCTTTTCTTCAAGGCCATCAAACAAGGGAAGAACATGAAATGGAGCCAGGAGAGCGAACATGCGTTTCAAGCTTTAAAAGAGTACCTAACAAGCCCCCCATTGTTAGTCAAGCCGGTTCTCGGAGATGAGTTACAGATCTACCTGGCCATATCAGAAACTGCAGTAAGCGGGGTTTTGGCCAAGGATTGTAGCGACGGTTTTCAAAGACCCATATACTATGTGAGTCATGCTTTGACCAAATCAGAAAGGAATTACATTCTCCTGGAGAAGCTTGCTTATGCTCTGGTGATCTCAGCGAGGAAACTCCGTCCCTATTTTCAAGCTCACACAGTAGCAGTAGTGACAGACCAACCCCTCCGCCAATTCTTGCAAAGACCAGACGTGTCAGGAAGGCTAGTCTTATGGGCACTAGAGCTCACTCAGTTCGACCTAAAGTATAGGCCCCGGAATACGATTAAGGCACAGGCTTTGGCCGACTTCGTGGCAGAATTCTCAGCGATCCCAAATCCAGATGATCCCTCAGTATCAAACGAGGTCCCTAAGAAGATATCCGAGGTCAAAAATTGGCCGGAAGGCTGCAAGCCATGGATCCTCTTTTCAGATGGAGCATCCGGGCAAGCCGGGGGAGGAGCTGGCATAGTTTTAACAGATCCGGAGGGGACTGAATTCTGTCACTGTTTTAGATTCATGTTTAAAGCTACCAACAACGAAGCGGAATATGAGCCCTTCTAGCCGGGATGAAGGTAGCCATTGAACTAAAGGCCGACTACCTGCAGATCAAGAGCGATTCGTTGCTTGTTGTGAACCAGGTCACTGAGGTCTACCAGGCAAAAGGGAGATAATATGGCTGCCTACCTAAATCTAGCTCGGCTGCTAAAAAGCAAATTTAAGGGACTTAAGATCGATTAGGTGCCTCGACACCAAAACCATCGCGCAGATGTTCTGGCTAAAATAGCGGCGAACGGAGGCCAATCCCTACCAAGGGGAATTCCCCTCCAAGTAATCACCCAGCCAAGCATAGCCACAAATGGAGAAATTTGTTCCCTGGATCACCTGCCTTGCTGGATGGACCCAATTATAGCTTACCTCCTTGAAGGAGAGCTTCCCGAAGAGCCCGACCAAGCCCGAAGAATTAAGAGACTCTCGGTTCGATACTGTATGGTGGACAGATACCTCTACAGGAGGGGCAGATCCCTCCCCTTACTTAGGTGCTTGCATCCCGATGATGCTAAGTGGGCATTGAGAGAGGTCCACTCTGGGGACTGTGGGAACCACATAGGTGGGGAAGCTCTAGCCTATCAGGTGCTTCGTATGGGGTACTATTCGCCGACCATCCACCAAGACGCAAAGAGTTTTGTGCAATCTTGCGAACCATGTCAAAGAACTTCAAACTTGAACCACCAGCCACCCGAACGACTGTCGTCCCTCAGTTCACCTTACCCCTTTGCCATGTGGGGAATCGACCTAATTGGGCCACTTCCTACCGCTCCAGGACAGATGAAACATGCTATCGTGGCCATCGACTACTTCACAAGATGGGTAGAGGCAGGACCTCTTTCTCAAATATCAGAAAAGAACAGAACAAAGTTCATCAAGACTAACGTGGTATGCAGATTCGGGACCCCTCTCATCATTATAGCCGACCTAGGAAAGCAATTCGACAACGCCCGGTTCAAAGACTTCTGCAAGGGATTGGGGATCGACCTCAGACTCGCTTCCGTTGCTCATCCCCAGACTAACGGGCTGGTAGAATCCACCAACAAGACTATTAAGAAACTTCTGAAGAAGAAGCTACAGCAGAAGAAAGGCAAGTGGGCCGAAGAGCTACAAGAGGTCCTCTAGGCATACCGGACTACAAAAAGAACAGCTACCGGGGAGACACCTTACTCCTTCGCTTTCGGGGTTGAAGCAGTCCTCCCCATCGAGCATCAGTTGACCTCGTTCAGGGTACAGCACTTTGAGCTCGAAAGTAACGAAGTCAAGCTCCGGGCTAATCTAGACCTCTTAGAATAAAAACAAGACCGGGTAGCAGAGAAAGTGGCGATCTACATGAGCAAGATCGCTAGATACTTCAACCAAAAGGTTAGAGCCCGAAAATTCAAAGAAGGGGATCTGTTACTTAGGAAGGTGACCCTGAACACTAGGAAAAGGTCGGATGGAGTCTTAAGTCCAAATTGGGAAGGGCCATATTTGATAAAGCTAGTTGTTCGCAATGGAGCTTATAAACTCGAAGACATGGACGGACGATCCATCAACCACACATGGAATGCAGATCATTTGAAGAAATTCTACCCTTGAAAGGAGTTCTCAAGCAGACTACCCCCACTTAGTTTTCATTACAGATCCTAATAAAGATGTACTACATCTCGATCATAAATAAAGTCATTTTCCTTTTCTCTTCCATCTTTGTCTCCAACTATGTTCAACATTAGTGACTATACCCTTGTATGGGAATTCGACATAAACCTTTCGAGACCAGGAAATAGCTCGATAGCCCTCCTGATGCCTTGGTCGGGCTACCACCCCCAAGAAGGATCTGAGTGTAAGAGCATAGTTTCCCTCCAGATCTCGAGACCAGGAAATAGCTCGATAGCCCTCCTGATGCCTTGGTCGGGCTACCACCCCCAAGAAGGATCTGAGTGTAAAAGCATAGTTGCCCTCCAGATCTCAAAGACTAGGAAATAGCTAAGTAGCCCCTCCTGATGTCTTCGTTGGGTTATCACCCCATATAAAAAAAATAAAAAAAATAATATATATATATAATGTTTTCTTTCGTGTGCAGGATCAAAATCATCATAATTCCCTAGACGAATCTTAATTATTGCTACAGATGCTACTCTGGATCCCATTCAAGACCAGAAATAAAATAAAAGTTCTCAAAAGAGTGCTTCGACTTATCATTAAGGACAAGGGGAGCCTATCCCCCGATAAGGCTACATCCAAATGAGGAGCCCAACCCCCGAACTCGGGCTACAAAAAGAAGAAGAAAAAGGAAAAACTGATAAGGGCAAAACGGGGTGCCCACCCCCTTTTCTGGGCAATCAAAAACAAGTCATGATGAACCGCTTCAAGCCTTAGGACTCTCATGGCTCCCCTCCGCTGGCCCTCCTCCTTCTTGCTGATCCTCGCCATCAACCCCCTCTACAGATAGCTGTCCATCTTGGTTATCCTCGCCGACCGCTTCTCTATTTAGAGGCTCCATCGGGTGATCGGCTGGATCTTCCTCCAAAACCTCATTAATTATGTCCATAACCTCAGGCGGGATAGCCCCGTCAAGAAGGGCAGCCAAGGACCCCGTCTGGCTCCTGTCGACTTCCATCTCTGTTAAAGGGGGATCCTCAAATAGGCTCCTAACCTCTTCACTAGCTCCCGATTGGTCCTCCTCGGATAGAGAGGACATCACTTTGCTGGAAGACTCCCCAGTACCTGAGGTGATAAAGGTAGGAAGAGGGAATGAGGGATCTGCCTGAGCGGGCTGCTTCCTAGCTCTTGCTGGGCTCGAATGGACCACCTTGTCGCCTTCAGGGTGAGATAACTCGGTAGCCTTGAGCATTATTTCCTGTCTATGCCAGCCCATAATAGATGATAAATCAAAGGGAAGAGGAAGAGCTTCCACGGCCTGAAAGGAAGTATAGAAATACCCGTCGCTGAAGGAGGTCTCCGCATCAGCTTACAGCTTGGTCACCTGAGTAATCAGAGACTGGTTCTCGAGGTCCAGCTTCTTAGCCTCAGATCTCCAGGAATCCCACTGCCTAGCCCACCGGAGAGATTGAAGACGCTCCTGATCATAAGATTGCTTCATCCTCTCATGATCGCAGCGAAGCTCAGCCATCTCGACCTCGATTTTTCCCTGGCTGGAAGTCACCTCTTCCACTAAAGACCGAGCCTGCTTGAGCAGTTCCCCAGCTTTCTCGGCTTCAACTTCGGCTTTTACAGCCCGGTCACGGAGGAGGGCTACCTGCTGGCCCATCGCAACGTTAAACTTGAAGGCCTACAAAATACAGAACCCGAGTTAGAAACTGAATGAATTAACAAGAGTAGCACGAAGGAAGTACAATTACCTCAGCTAAAATAGCAGACCCCTTGGTTATAAGGACGTCCACGGGCATAGAAGCCATCTTGGAGATCCCGCCACTCGGACAGGATGCTATGAATTGCTCCAGGACCTCATCCCGCCCTGTCGAGCTCGACTGAGGCCGGGAGCGGCTGGAAAGAACCTTCGCGACACCTTTCCCAAAAGCAACACCTTTCCCAGAAACCTCCGAGGCTTTGGTTGTTGGAAGCGCAGCGGAATCAGGTGCTTGAGTCGAAGGGGTAGCAACTTTGGCGGCCACTGCCGAGGGAGCAGAAGCAGCCCGGCCAACCACTTGGGGAGCTTTACCCAAAGCCCAGAAAGCCTGCGAGGCAAGAGTGGCCATCTTAGACCCAGCCTGTGAGATAGACGAAGCCAGAGCGGTTTCGACCCCGGAGGAGGGAAGAGAAACTCCACCTTGAGAAGGGCGTGAGACGTGACGGCTGGCCGGTTCCACGATGAAAACTGTGAATAAGCAGATTAAAAAAGAAAATGTTAGAACCAAGCTAAATAATAAGGCGAAGCAACTCAATGACACTTACGAGGAATAGCGTCTGAAATCTGCAAATACTTGTTCACCCTACGAGGATCAAAAGCTTCAACAGTAGGGAACTTTAGATTCAAACAGTTCCGGGCTAGAATAGTCTATAAAACGGCTTCGGACTCAGAAGGCAGGGAGTCTCGGTCCCAGGAGGGCTTGTCGCTGAAAGCAGTGGGAACCTCGAATTCATGCCCTCCGATGAAAATTGAGCTCCCCCAATCATCCCCCACCAGGATCCATTCTTCTTTCCACGCGGGGTCCTTCTTCGAGGCACCAGGAACGATGAAGTTGAGCTTGTTCTTGGCCTTGGCATAGAACTGGCCTCGAGGAGCCCTAGACAAGCTCCCAATCTGGAAGAGATAGGCCAGCTCCTCTGCACCCGGCTCCCTCGTCACCTTACTCATCTGGCATTGTTCCCTCCATAATACAAGGAAACCAATCAGATACCTCAAGAAGCCGGGCGTCAACTGGAGGGGAGTGAGCTGGATGGCATTGAGAGCCCGCCAAAGGGTCGGATGAAGGGGAAGCCTGACCCCGTTCTCAAGAGCGGCCACATGGATCGGAAGCACGCCTTTAGGGGGATTAAAGAACTTGAAATTTTTGGGGGGCACCGAGATGGATACGCTATCGGGGATGCCAAACTTTGACCTCAAGCGATCAATCGATACCGGGTCAACGGTGTAATCTCGGACAACCCAGAAATCGTAAGGAGGGAACCTCTCCACAAGGGGATTAGGAGCCGAGACCCGACGCTCCCCCACGGCGCCACCATCCGCTTCTTTGTCGCAGTCATCATCGACGATATCCAAAGGGTGGTCGGGATGGTTGGAGAACCCAGTCCCGATGGATACATTCCTACTTGACCGCCGACGTTGCGAGGTGGGCGGGGAATCATCGCCATCAGAACTCCTCCTAGCCCGCTTCCCCAGAGTAAGACTGACGACCTATTCACCGTCGAGAATGGAATCAGCTGAGTCGCGACTGTTTTTTGACATTGTAAAAGCCAAAAAGAATAAAGAATGAAGAATGAAGAAAGAAGCAATCTTAGAGGAAAGGCTATGGAAATATTTCTCAGCAAATAATTTTTTAGCTCGAAGAGATGTGAGGAAGATGAGGAGGAAAATAGACATATATATAGGCAGGAGGGCAACAGCATGAGCTACCGAGATACTCATCTGGTAACGGTAAAAAATCGACTACAGTAACGTAACCGGATTAAACTTAACAGCGGGCTAATCATCTCACGCCACATCACTTACGTAGTTAAGAGGAAGATCTCCCCAAGATTCTGGTAACGGTAAAAAATCTCGGGGACTGCCGTAACGCAATCAGATTAATACCAAGATAAATTAATCGGTTCGCATCACGTCACTCAAATGAAGAAATTTCTCCAATATTTTGGTAACGGTAAAAAGAGGAAGATTTCCCAAATAAATTAAAAATCCGACCCCAACCCCGAGCTCGACGTCTGGTGTTTAAGTTAGAGGGGACTTCTGTTAATAGCCAAAATTGGCTACGGACCAAAGGAAAATTTTCCACCTCCCAGACCTGGTTTCATACCCGAGAGTTTCCACCAGGAGACCTCTCTATCCAGAGCCGAACTACGATATCACCCTAGGAACAAGGATGGTCTCTAGAAACATCCGGGATAGAGCCTAGAACGATCAGATCTAGCCCGCATCACCAAAGCTAGAAGCTCCCCGAAGTCGAGGTCACCTCGCATATGCTCCAGAGACTCGCCTGTACCTCGATTAACACAGAAGAATGTCCCTAGAAGGCCGCACCTAGCTTCAAAAGGTCAGGGGAAGCCACATCTAGCTACGAAAGGGTCAAGGGAAGCCAGACCTGGCTCCAAGCTGGATGAAGGAAGGCCGCACCTAGCTTTGAAAGGGTCAATGGAAGCCGGATCTGGCTCCAAGCTGGATGAAACTTCTCAGATATCAAGGTCAGAACACTAATCAACCTCACTGGTTGGTGCACCACACCATGCCATATTCAACGACCTCTATAAAGGATCATGCTGAAAGGATAAGAGGGATACACTGAATCATATCTGGAAACGTTACCTATATGCAGAACAAATAATAGAATCAAAAAAGGAAATAAGCTGATCTCCACCACGATACTCTCAATTCGGCAAAGTCAATGACATTAAAACAAGAAATCCTGCCCGATAAGGAGGGGAGAGACTGAGAAAATCAAGGGGAGAATCAGTCAGTTTGACCTACAAACTATGTATAAATAGAAAAGAAAGAAAATGAAAAAGAGGAGACTACTATTCGACAGGCATAAGACAAACAATCAACCATTCCCTAGAGAGAGTTGAGAGAAAGATAAAAGAATTTCTGTACTTGTATACCATGCACGTTCAATCAAATATTCTTGCTTTCTTGTCATTTTATAAATCATTGCTACACATACAATAAACCTTGGCCACCACCTACGTGGTAGTGGCCTTGATGGTGTTAACTGAGATTTCTCACCTTGAGCAAAATTTACGTTAACAGATTATAACTCGCATCGAGCTCTAAAGACTTATGCGGGTTCAAAAGTGTGAGTTTATCTAGCATTTCAGAACTAGCATCCGACTCTAGAGACTTTTTTGACTTTAAAAGTGCGGAACAAAGTCGCACTTCAAAAGTAGCATCAATGGGCTCATATATGCTAGTTCAAGTCGCACATCAAAGTCGCTTCCAACATCAATCACTTGTGCGACTTGCAAATGTACGACACAAAGTCCCACTTTGAAGTAGCATCACCGACACCACATCACCTAGCCAGAGATTTTTTTATCCAAAACTTCCCCACTAAAAATACCAATCCTCTATCAGTGAAAACCAAGCCCTAAGCCATAATCCAGGAGCTCTCCTAGCTCTCTCAAATACTCCTAACTACTATACACACTTCTCACTTGATCCAAATCACCTTCACACACCCATCTTTTTCTGTAAGATACTCTATTTTGCAATTGGCTTATTTCTATGCCAAACCATATCGGAATGCCTTTTGTTATAGGTAGATTAGGATCTACAGGTGCTAAAGAGTATGATCATGATCGACATTCTTCCTATCATCTTAAAGCTTCAGGAACAAGAGCTTTAAAGGTATATCACTTGACTTGTTCTCTTGAAGAGATTAGGTGCACACACTCACACAATTCGTTCATTTGTGGTTTTCTTATCATTTTAGTGTGCATCACACCAATTTTACATAGGAACATCATGCATATAGGTTAGTGTGTTTGATCACTTGAGAAGGCCTATTCTTCTCTGATCTGCGGTCTTAGTGTCGTTGTGGTGAACCATGAAAATCATTCCAGTGATTTTTGCTATCCAAGTGTCGTCTTTGTAAACCATGAAAAGTCACTGCGAAAATCCCTCTAGTGGATTTCACGGACCCAGTGTCATCGTGGTTAACTGAAGATCCTTCTAGTGGATTTCACAGTTCAAATGTTGTCTTAGTCAACCATGAAAATGACACCGTGAAAAACTTTCCAAAGGTTTTTGTTGTCTTGGTCTCGTTCTAGTGAACCTTGAAATGTATGCACGAAGTTTTCTTCTGTGATTTTCGCGGCCGTTCTCACGTCTTATTGAACTACAAAAATGGACCACAAATTATAGGCGACGTTTGGTTTGCCGTTTTCACAGTTATTTTTTGTCTTGATCAACCGTGAAATGTTGACCGTAAAAAACAGTTCTTCTTAAAACGACATAGTTTTGTAGGAACCATATAAGTAGTCCAAGACACCATCTTGTTTGATAAGAATACCGATTTTTCAGAGATAGAGAGATAATTGAGTTCTTAGAGAGAGAAAGGTTCAAGAAACCACTTTTAAAATCTCCATTCCCCATTCATGTGCACTTAACGCATCATCAAGCATGATTCTTCATTGCATCTTCACTTGGTAGGTAAGAAAAACACTCCATCTTATTTATTGTTCTTCTTTTATTACTAAGACACCATCTTTATTGCATAGTCTTTGAAGTTTTGGGTATTTATATGTTGGGGAAAGTGCCCTACGAACAAATGTTGTTAATCTTTATGCTGAATTAATAATTAGATTGACATTTCATTTTATATTTGTGTACATTTAATGTTCTTAATATTGTATTAATAACATAAAATTCCAGGATTATTAAATGTAATATTAAACATAGTATATAAGTTGTTATATACGTGAGGATTGTTAGGATTATGCTCAATAGCAAGAGTGTAATATTGTAATTGACAATCTTTTCATATAAATAAAGTGATTTCTGATTCTGCAAAATCTTATAGCATTTATAATTATAATTGTCAAGGTAAATAATCATAAGGTCAAAAGACTATGAGATATGAAGAATTGTTTGTACATCCGGATATGTATGAGGTAGACACAATTCTTTAGTTAGTCTTGAATAACGTTCACAACTTAAGTTAAAGGTTGGGCACCTCTATCTTGATAAAGTTGTAGAATTCTTTTACTAGCATTTGAGTGGGATCAAATGAGTTATGATGAGTCTAAAATCATCGAAAGGTTTTCGAGTAAAAGAATCTAGTGCACTGGGTGCATTGAACTGGATCACAATGAAATACTTTATCTAGAACCGTCACTAGATATAAGTCTTTTCATTATCAGGACAATCGGAGAGTCTATCTAAATCCTAAGATAAATGATGGACTTATGGTTGCAAGTGTTATCATTTGAGCTATCAATGAGTACGATTATATAGCATAGTCTATCCTCGATAGTTTGGTGGTATTCATTTGTTAATCGATAGAGGACTTCATTTATAGATATGGACATCGTGGCTCCATTTATTAAATGAGAGTATAATATCATCATATGGATGTTTTGAGGTATTGGATATTAAATCTCAACGTTGAGTTTTCAATAATGATTATTGAAGACATGGCTTCTGGACAAGTCAAAATATCCAAGTTCAAAATGTGGTCATATGAGGAAATATGATAACTTGGAGAGCTATAGGCGGTCTATGAGCTCTTGGCGATTACTGATATTATTCAGGAGGATACACCATCTCCTATAAGATTGTCTAGGGTATGAATGAGAAACATCTCCTTATTCTATCTTTATTTAAGAGTTCAATTTTAGCTCTTTAGTGGAATGAGTTAAAATTAATAGATCGGACCTAAGTGAATCATTTGTTGATTGTGATTAGGTTATGTCTATTGAAGCTTAAATTTAGATAGCCCGCCAAGATCCACAATCCACACGTACTTGCATGGATCACTTGATATATTCTACCAGACCAATTTATGGGTCCATCTAGAATTGCATTTAATATATTAAGAATATAATATGTCTATTATTTATTTAATAGGCTGCACTATTATATTAATATATTAAAAGGAGATATGTAGGCTTGTTTCTTTTAGTAAGAATAAGTCTGGTTCACATGTGGGCTTTTATTTAAAGTCTAATGGATTAAATAAAATAAGAAAAATAATATTGGGCCCATATATACATGGTGTGGGCGGCAAGGCTAAATAAAATAGCCCAAGATATTATTTTATTTTATTGTTTTGATTAAATGGGAATTAATTAATTATTTAATTAATTAATAGTTTAAATCAAACTCTTTTCCTGATCAGTAAATTAAATACTATGTGTTGGATTATGGTTGGAATTCTTTTAAGTGATAGGAGTCCTAATGTGGTAAGGATTAAGTCCACATACACTCCTTATTATACAAAGAATTCGGCCACCACTAGTCCTACAAGGGTTAGGATTCTTGAATTGATAGGAATTAGGGAAAAGGACAATTCCTTTTCAAGTAAGGAAATGAACCAACCCTAGATTTCCTATTCAATGAATTCGGCCAACCCTACTTGGTGAAGGAGAAAATTCGGCCAACCTATAAATATAAGGTTATGAATTTTCGGCCACAAAGAAGCAAAATAGAGAGAGATTTTTGTTTGTTTTGAAAAAAAAAATCTTACTCTATACACATAGATTTTCGGCCAAGAGAGAAAAAGAAAATAAGTTCTCATTCGATTGTGCACTTACAAGCCTTTAACATCAAAAGGTTTTGTGCACACTTTCGATTTAGGGTTACGCGAGTTTCAATCATATTGATTGTGAATTCAAAAGTGACCGGAACTATTTTTTTAGGCTCTTGGTGTTTTACTATTGAAGATCAAGATCAGAAATTCCATACATCCATTCTAAGGTAAGCAATTCAAAGAAAAAGGGAGACCACGCTCCTAGGTGATTCACGTACGTGCTAGGATTGAAGATCTTGCGGATTACCATCGACGTAAGTCAATCGGATCACTCGACAAGAGGTATTTAACTCTAACTGTATATTTGAGTTTAATTAATTAAAGGGTTAAGGTTCAAATCTTTAGAAAAATTTTAAACTATACGAAAATTATTTTTTCGCCTTCCGCTGCGGTTTTAAGCAATTTTTCCCTACAATTGGTATCAGAGTCTTGGTTGTACCCTTTAATTAATTAATGTATATATACGTGAATCTATTTCTTTTTATTGTGATTATGCATGTTTTAGAAAGAGATGGCACTCTAGGTATTCGCATATATAATTACATGTGGAATGTATGGATTTATATATGTTGTTATAAAGTGAATTGTTATTGCTCGATTTTGGTCCTAGAATTTCAATGTATTTTTTGTTTCGGAATTGTAACAAGAAGGGTGGTCTATTATCGCCATAATTCCTTCTTGGTAGTTGCTAAGTTCTTATTAATTTTATTGTAAAAATACTGCAGTTTTTTATTGTATTAAAATTTAGTGCAGTTTTTTTATTGTACTAAAAAATAAGTGCAGTTTTTTATTTGGAAAAAATACTGCAGTAGTTAAAAAAAAAATATATTTATGCAGTATTTTATTGTATAAAATAAGTTGTAATATATTCAAGATTTGAAGACTCGAAGATTTGAAGAAATTGGAGCATCCGGAACCGAGCTTGGCACCCGCGCGCACCGAGACAACAAGCGCGCACGCAACCAAGCGTGCAGCTGCGCTTGTTGCGGTGCAGCAGCGCGCGCGACCCATGCATGGGCTGGCCATGCGGCAGCTCATGCCCTTGCATGGGCTAGGCGTGCACATGGGCTGCTTGGTGATCTTCGGACGCGAGAGTTACGTGCGCGAGATGGTCCCTTGAAGTCTTGTTCGCCAAGAAAGGAGTTTTTGTATTCCGTACAATTGTAATTTACATGCTTTTCTAGGATGGACCAAAATTGTGGCTATTTATTTTTATGTATAAATATTACAATATTTGTTATTGTATGATAACATGTCATATAGAATAGGAGTGCCACTCATATATCTCTTTTGGTATGAACATGCATTAAATGATTTAGGTATCTAATTGGCATCTAGATAACTTGGTAAAATCATTCTTTGGAATTTAATCACACGCCTTAAATAATTGAGTGGGAGAAGGTGTGTTAGAACACCTATGGCCTCCAAGGTTAGTTGAGCTTTATTATTTATTGGTAATCCCCCCGAGGGGCGTCCATAAATGGAATTTAACAAAATACTTCCTTACAAGGATAGACTAGACAATTGACTCAAACGAGATCTACTCCCAGAGGAGGGATTTTCGTGAGAGAAAATTGAGGGTCGATATCTTGGTAACACATTCAATGTAATTTTATTAGTATCCTCCCGGGAGTTCTTGTTGATAAAATTGCAAGGCTAAAATTGAAAATGCTGGTTGTTATGTTAAAAATTAGGTGGGACCTAGTCCAACTAGTAAATGGTGCGAACTCCCGAAGGAGGCGTAACATTTATGGGTGTTGGATCACCGTTGAATTTTTCACGATTGAGTTATTTAATTAATTCAAGATAAATATACGAAAGTGCTTTATCATGATTATTTACTTATATATGCTTTTTGTTTTATTCAGAAATCATGACCCCATCACTTATGAACATCCTGAAAGATAACACTTTAACTGGAGATAATTATGTCACATGGAAAAGGAAAATTGGGTTGTTGCTGCAAAGTGAAAAATATAAGTTTGTTCTAACTACTCCTAAACCACCTGCTCCTAATAATGAATCAAGTATTTTGCAAAGAGATGAGTATGAGCAGTGGAAGACCTCAGATGATATGGCCAAATGTTACATTATGGCTACTATCTCCGACGTGTTGCAACAGCAGCATGAAGTAATGGGGTCTGCTGCTGATATTATGATGTCTCTGGAAGAAATGTTTGCTATGAGGTCTATGACGACTAAGAGAGAGGCAGTGACTGCTTTTATGAATCTTAGGATGAAACCTGGACAGGCTGTGATGTAGGGAAAAATCGATATAAAACGCAGCGGAAGAAACGAAAAATAGATTTCGTATGGTTTTAAAATTTTTCTCAAAGTTGAACCTTAACCTTTTAATTAATTAAACTCAAATATATACGGTTAGAGTTAAATACCTCTTGACGCGTGATCCGATTGACTTACGTCGATTGGTAATCCGTAAAATCTTTTCCGATGCCCGTGAACGGTACCCGCGTCAACAGTGATCGTGAACAGTACCTCGTGAACAGTGATCGTGAACAGTACCCGAGTGAACAGTGATCGTGAACAGTACCCCCGTGAACAGTGATCGTGAACAGTACCGCGAGATCTTCCAATCCGAACACGTATGTGAATCACCTAGGAGCGTGGTCTCCCTTTTTCTTTGAATTGCAAACCTGAGAATGGATGAACAAAGTTTTCTTTTTCTTTTGTTAGTCACAAAACAATCAAAAGAAAACAAAAATTATTCCGGTCACTTTTGAGTTCTCAATCTAATGATCGAAACTCGCGTGAACCTAATTCGATGTTGTACACACTAGCTTATTGATGAACAAGCAATCAGTGTACTATCAAAGAATAATCTCTTCTCTCTTTTTATGTTTAGTAGAATAAAAATTATCCTTTTCTATGAATTGAGAAGAAGAAGAAAAATTGAATCATTCAATCAACTATATTGGCCGAATTCTATATGTGGAATTATATAGGTGGCCGAAATTTTGCTTCCTCTTCTATTAGGATTGCCGAAATCTCTCTCTAAATGGACTAGGGTTGCCGCAAATCACATACCAAAAAGAGTTTGTGTTGCACCCTAATTTCCATCAACCTTTAGACTTCAAAACCTAATCCAACTCATAGATATTTTTATTCTTTTTATTGACTAAATAAAAAGTCTTCTTATTTGATTAAATAAATAAAATTAATTATTTATTTTCTTATCAAACAAGTCTTTTACTTTTAATATACTACTACCAATAGTATAAATTTAGGAAATATATTTCCTGATCAGAAAAAGATTTGTTTCTTAATTAAACAATTAATTAATAAATTAATTAATTCTTATTTAATTAAAACAATGAAACAAAATAATATAGTAGGTTAATATATACACCTTGCCGCCCCACTTATATAAATGGGCCATATATTATTTTCTTATTTCATTTAATCCATTGGTCTTTAAATAAAAGCTCACATGTGAACCAGACCCATTCTTACTAAAAGAAACAAGCCCACATGTCTCCTTTTAATATATTAATATAATAGTGCAGCCCATTAATTAAATAATAGACATATTATATTCTTGATATATTAAAAACAATTCTAGATGGACCCTTAAATCGGCCCGGTGGAATATATCAAGTGATCCATGCAAATACGTGTGGATTTGGGATCTTGGCGGGCTATCTTAATTTAAGCTTCAATAGACACAACCTAATCACAATCAACAAATGATTCACTTAGGTCCAATCTATTAATTTTAACTCATTCCACTAAAGAGCTAAAATTGAACTCTTAAATAAATATAGAATAAGGAGATGTTTCTCATTCATACCCTAGACAATCTTATAGGATATGGTGTATCCTCGTGAATAATATCAGTAATCGCCAAGAGCTCATAGACCGCCTATAGCTCTCCAAGTTACCATATTTCCTTATATGACCACATTTCGAACTTGGATACTTTGACTTGTCCAGAAGCCATGTTTTCAATAATCATTATTGAAAACTCAACGTTGAGATTTAATATCTAATACCTCAAAACATCCATATGATGATATTATACTCTCATTTAATAAATGGAGCCACGATGTCTATATCTATAAATGAAGTCTTCTATCGATTAACAAATGTATACCACCAAACTATCGAGGATAGACTATGCTATATAATCGTACTCATTGATAGCTCTAATGATAGCACTTGCAACCATAAGTCCATCATTTATCTCAGGATTAAGATAGACTCTCCGATTGTCCTCTTTAATGAAAAGACTTATATCTAGTGACGGTTCTAGATAAAGTATTTCATTGTGATCCAGTTCAATGCACCTAGTGCACTAGATTCTTTTACTCGAAAACCTTTTGATGATTTTAGACTCATCATATTCATTTGATCCCACTCAAATGCTAGTAAAAGAATTCTACAACTTTAACAAGATAGAGGTGCCCAACCTTTAACTTAAGTTGTGAACGTTATTCAAGACTAACTAAAGAATTGTGTCTACCTCATACATATCCGGATGTATGAACAATTCTTCATGTCTCATAGTTTTTTGACCTTATGATTATTTACCTTGACAATTATAATAATAAATGCTATAAGTAATTGTAAGAATCAGAATTCACTTTATTAATATGAGAAGATTGTCAATTACAATATTACACTCTTGCCATTGAGCATAATCCTAACAATCTCCCACTTGCTATATAGCAAGTGTGTCATATCTCTCATTCCCATGTTCTCTAGATTTCCATCAAAGCTCTTCTGAGGTAGAGCCTTTGTGAAGGGATCCGCTAGATTTTCTACTGACGCGATTTTTGTGATCGTCACGTCTCTCCTATGAACAATTTCCCTCAAAAGGTGATACTTCCTTTCAATGTGTTTACCTCTCTTATGACTTCTTGGTTCTTTCGAATTAGCCACTGCACCACTATTGTCACAGTGTATAGTGATCTGCTTATTCGCACTAGGAACTACTTCTAAGTCAATCAAGAATTGGCGGAGCCAAGCAGCCTCTTTGGCAGCTTCGCATGCAGCAACATACTCAGCTTCCATGGTGGAATCAGCAATACAAGATTGCTTGATACTCCTCCATATGACTGCTCCTCCTCCAATGGTAAACACAGATCCTGATGTGAATTTTCTGGAGTCAGAATCCGACTGGAAATCAGAATCTGTATACCCAATGGAAATTAAATCCCCTCCAGAGTATACAAGCATATAATCTCTAGTTCTCTTGAGATACTTGAAAATATGCTTGACTACCGTCCAATGATCAGGACCAGGTTTCGATTGAAACCTGCTAACTTTGCCAACAGCAAAACAAATATCTGGTCTAGTACAGAGCATTGCATACATGAGACTTCCAACTGCCGAGGCATATGGAACTCTACTCATGAATTGCTCTTCATGCACATTCTTAGGTGCTTGACCCTTAGAAAGTTTGATTCCATGTCTAAAAGGTAACATACCTTTCTTGGAATCTTGCATGGTGAATCTAGACAAGATTTTATCAATGTATGAAGCTTGGGATAGTGCAATCGTTCTATTCTTTCTATCCCTTATTACTTGGATACCAAGAATATAACTTGCTTCTCCTAAGTCCTTCATATCAAATTGTTTTGCTAACCATTCTTTCACTGATGTCAATACACCTACATCGTTTCCAATGAGTAGTATATCATCAACATAAATAATGAGGAAAACCAACTTGTCGCCTTTGATCCTCTTGTATACACAAGGTTTGTCAGGGTTTTGAATAAATCCAAAACCCTTTACAGCTTGATCGAACCTTATGTTCCAGGATCTGGATGCTTGATTTAGTCCATATATGGACTTTTACAACTTGCATACTCTTTCTTCTTGGCCTTTTTCAATGAATCCCTCCGGTTGCATCATGTAGATGCTCTCGTCAAGATTTCCATTAAGGAAAGCTGTCTTGACGTCCATTTGCCAAATCTCTAGGTCTAGAGATGATGCAATGGATAAGAGTATCCTAATGGATTTAAGCATGGCCACAGGTGAGAAGGTTTCCTCATAATCGATACCTTCTTTCTGTGTATAACCTTTAGCTACTGGTCTAGCTTTAAAGGTTTCCACCTTACCATCCATACCTCTTTTCCTCTTGTATACCTACTTGCACCCAATGGGTTTTATCCCTTTAGGCAAGTCTACAAGGGACCAGACTTTGTTATTGAACATCGATTCAATCTCCGATTGCATTGCCTTTTGCCAATGACGACAATCAACATCCTCCATAACTTCCTTGTACGTGTAGGGATCATCGTCGTCCGGGAGATTCTCAACATATTCTCCTAGACTGATATATCTTTCGGGTTGTGTTCTAACCCTCCCACTACGATGAGGAATGGTAGGTTGTTGATTTTGTGTTGGAGTGGAACTTACAATTGGGCTGGGTTGTGAAACCTTTTGTGGAATTGTATCTTCTGACATCTCATTCAGGACAATTCTACTTTTTGGCACAAAATTATTCATATAGTCCTTTTCTAGAAATGAAGCATTTGTTGAAACAAATACTTTTAGATCAGAAGGACTATAGAAATAATATTCTTTAGTTCCTTTTGGATACCCCACAGATATACATGTTTCCGAATGGGACTCCATCTTTTCTGTCTTTCCTTTCAACACATGTGCAGGACAACCAAATATCCCCATGTGTTGTAAACTAGGCTTTCACCTAGTCCACAATTCATGTGGGGTTTTAGGGACAGATTTAGATGGTACATCGTTTAGAATATATATTGCTGTTTGTAGAGCATATCCCCAAAAAGAAATAGGAAGTGTTGAATAACTCAACATTGATCTAACCATCTCTAAAAGAGTCATATTTCTCCTTTCTGCTACCCTATTTTGTTGAGGTGTACCTGGTGCAGAAAGCTGAGAAACTATCCCATTATCAATAAGATATTGCTGAAACTCTCCAGATAGATATTCTCCACCACGATCAGATCTCAAGATTTTTATATGTTTCTCAAGCAGATTTTCTACTTCAGCTTTGAATGCTTTGAACATATCAAATGCATCCGACTTATGTCTCATGAGATACACATAACCAAATCTTGAGTAATCATCTGTGAAGGTGATGAAGTACTCATATCCACCTCTAGCTTGAATGCTCATAGGACCACATACATCAGTGTGTACTAGTCCTAAACGTTCAGTGGCTCTTGCACCTTTGGTATTGAATGGCCTTTTAGTCATTTTACCTTCCAAACAAGATTCACAAGTTGGTAGATCATCAACCTTTAAGTCACTTAAAGGTCCGTCACATACCAATCTTTTAATCCTATTAAGGTTAATGTGATGTAGGCGTAAATGCCAAAGATAGGTTTCATCTTTTGATAATTTTACTCTTTTATGATTAGGTTCCCTTATTTCTGTGTCTAA
The DNA here is from genome assembly GCA_033220585.1 of Dipteronia sinensis. Taxonomy (NCBI): domain Eukaryota; kingdom Viridiplantae; phylum Streptophyta; class Magnoliopsida; order Sapindales; family Sapindaceae; genus Dipteronia; species Dipteronia sinensis. The sequence goes on along the minus strand of CM065636.1, from coordinate 48,922,793 downwards.
CGAGTGAGAGATATTTCTATGCAAAAAGAATAAACCGTTTTCCAATGTACCTTTGCAAATAACTTTGTCATTCTTACTAATAATAAAAGTTTTATTAAAAGTAACCGAATATCCAAACTTATTTAAACAAGAAACTGAAATTAAATTCCTCTTGAATTGAGGTACATAATAAACGTCTATTAAATCTAAATGCCTACTAGAATCTAAAATAACTCTAATATCTCCCACTGCACTTGGAGACACTAACGTTCCGTTGCCCAAGCGCAAATTGACTTTATCTTCATTCAACCTTCTCTTTTCCCGAAACCCCTGCAAGGAATAACAAACATGATTAGTGGCTCCAGAGTCTATGATCCAAGAATCAGTAGAATCTGCCAGAAAACATGTTTCTAGATAATTAACATTACCTTCTTCCTTCTTTTTCTGGGACTTTGGGCAATCTCTTTTCCAATGTCCCTTTTCACCACAAAGGAAGCATTTCCCTTTGATCTTGGTTACTTTCTTGGTTTCCTTTTTGGTAGGCCCAAGTTGCTTTTTCTTCTGTTGTTTCTTGACCTTCTTACGGGTCTTAACAGTAGCAACTTTACCAACCAAATGAATCTCTTGACCTTTGTTTTTCACAAGGATCTTTTCAGCGCTTTGAACATCTTGCATCAGGCCCTGCAAGGTGTATTCCTTTTTGGTCAAGGTGTAGTCCAACTTGAACTGATCAAAGGAATCTGACAGTGAGTTAACTACTATATCAATTTTGGTCTCACCATCAATCTCAGCACCATTTAGTTCAGCAATATTGAGATGTGCTATGACTTTCATCATGTGATCTTTCACAGATTGTCCAGGTTTCATCCTAAGATTCATAAAAGCAGTCACTGCCTCTCTCTTGGTCGTCCTAGACCTCATAGAAAACATTTCCTCTAGAGACATCATTATATCAGCAGCGGACTCCATTCCTTCATGTTGCTGTTGCAACACGTCGGAGATAGTTGCCATAATGTAACATTTTGCCATATCATCAGAAGTCTTCCACTGCTCATACTCATCTCTTTGCATCACATTAGATTCATTATTAGGAAGGGGTGGTTTAGGAGTGGTCAGAAAAAACTTATGTTTTTCACTTTGCAGCAACAACCCAATTTTCCTTTTCCATGTTACGTAGTTATCTCCAGTTAAGGTGTTATCTTTCAGGATGTTCATAAGTGATGGGGTCATGATTTCTGATTAAAACAAAAACATATATAAGTAAATAATCATGATAATAGCACTTTTAAAAATTTATCTTGAATTAAAATAAATAATTCAATCATAAAAATTCAACGGTGATCCAACACCCATAAATATTACGCCTCCTTTGGGAGTTCGCACTATTTACTAGTTAGACTAGGTCCCACCTAATTGTTAACATAACAACCAGCGTTTTTAATTTTAGCCTTGTAATTTTTATTAAAAAGAACTCTTGGGAGGATATTAATAAAATTACATTGAGTGTGTTACCAAGATATCGACCCTCAATTTTCTCTCACGAAAATCCCTCCTTGGGGAGTAGATTTCGTTTAAGTCAATTGTCTAGTCTATCCTTGTAAGGAAGTATATTGTTAAATTCCATTTATGGACGCCCCTTGGGGGGATTACCAAAAATAATAAAACTCAACTAATCTTGGAGGCCATAGGCGTTCTTGCACACCTTCTCCCACTCAATTATTTAAGACGTGTGATTAAATCCCAAAGAATGATTTTTACCAAGTTATCTAGATGCCAATTAGATACCTAAATCATTCAATGCATGTTCATACCAAAAGAGATATATGAGTGGCACTCCTATTCTAAAATGTCATGTTATCATACAACAACAAATATTGTAATATTTAAGCAAAAATTAAATAGCAACAATTTTGGCCCATCCTAGAAAAGCAAGTAAATTACAATTGTTAGGAATACAAGATCTTCAGGTGGCCATCAACCATACGCTCATCCCTCGGCCTCCTCTCATGGACGTGCACAGCCCACAACCCCACAAAGGGGCTGCCTTGCGCAGCCAATAAGGCCACACAAGGCTGCCGTGCGCAGCCCACCAAGGATTGGGCTTGCCATGCGCAGCCCAATCCCCTCCTAGGGTGCGCACGGTGCTCGTTCTCGGTTCCGGTTGCTTCGTTTTTCTTAGTGTCTTCTCATTTTCAATACCCGAATACATTACATCATATTACAAATAAATTACTGCAGCAAAAATTTTTATTTATTTTTTATTTTTTATTTTTTATTTTGCAGTAAGATTTACAAAAAAAAAAATACTGCATCTGATTACAAAAAAAATACTGCACTTATTTTACATACAAAAAAACAATAAAACCCTAGCAACTACCAAGAATGGATTAATGGCGATAATAGACCACCCTTCTTGTTACAAATCCGAAACAAAAATTACATTGAAATTCTAGGACCAAAATCGAGCAATAACAATTCACTTTATAAAACATATATAAATCCATACATTCAACATGTAATTATATATGTGAATACCTAGAGTGTCATCTCTTTCTAAAACATGTATAATCACAATAAAAAAGAAATAGATTCACGTATATATACGTTAATTAATTAAAAGGTACAACCAAGGCTCTGATACCAATTGTAGGGAAAAATCGATATAAAACGCAGCGGAAGAAACGAAAAATAGATTTCGTATGGTTTAAAATTTTTTCTCAAAGTTGAACCATAACCTTTTAATTAATTAAACTCAAATATATACGGTTAAAGTTAAATACCTCTTGACGCGTGATCCGATTGACTTACGTCGATTGGTAATCCGTAAAATCTTTTCCGATGCCCGTGAACGGTACCCGCGCGAACAGTACCCGTGTGAACAGTGATCGTGAACAGTACCCGTGTGAACAGTGATCGTGAACAGTACCCCCGTGAACAGTGATCGTGAACAGTACCGCGAGATCTTCCAATCCGAACACGTACGTGAATCACCTAGGAGCGTGGTCTCCCTTTTTCTTTGAATTGCAAACCTGAGAATGGATGAACAAAGTTTTCTTTTTCTTTTGTTAGTCACAAAACAATCAAAAGAAAACAAAAATTATTCCGGTCACTTTTGAGTTCTCAATCTAATGATCGAAACTCGCGTGAACCTAATTCGATGTTGTACACACAAGCTTATTGATGAACAAGCAATCAGTGTACTATCAAAGAATAATCTCTTCTCTCTTTTTATGTTTAGTAGAATAAAAATTATCCTTTTCTATGAATTGAGAAGAAGAAGAAAAATTGAATCATTCAATCAACTATATTGGCCGAATTCTATATGTGGAATTATATAGGTGGCCGAAATTTTGCTTCCTCTTCTATTTAGGATTGCCGAAATCTTCCTCTAAATGGACTAGGGTTGCCGCAAATCACATACCAAAAAGAGTTTGTGTTGCACCCTAACTTCCATCAACCTTTAGACTTCAAAACCTAATCCAACTCATAGATATTTTTATTCTTTTTATTGACTAAATAAAAAGACTTCTTATTTGATTAAATAAATAAAATTAATTCTTTATTTTCTTATCAAACAAGTCTTTTACTTTTAATATACTACTACCAATAGTATAACTTTAGGAAATATATTTCCTGATCAGAAAAAGATTTGTTTCTTAATTAAACAATTAATTAATAAATTAACTAATTCTTATTTAATTAAAACAATGAAACAAAATAATATATTAGGTTAATATATACACCTTGCCGCCCCACTTATATAAATGGGCCATATATTATTTTCTTATTTCATTTAATCCATTGGACTTTAAATAAAAGCCCACATGTGAACCAGACCCATTCTTACTAAAAGAAACAAGCCCACATGTCTCTTTTTAATATATTAATATAATAGTGCAGCCCATTAATTAAATAATAGACATATTATATTCTTGATATATTAAAAACAATTCTAGATGGACCCTTAAATCGGCCCGGTAGAATATATCAAGTGATCCATGCAAATACGTGTGGATTGGGGATCTTGGCGGGCTATCTAAATTTAAGCTTCAATAGACACAACCTAATCACAATCAAAAAATGATTCACTTAGGTCCAATCTATTAATTTTAACTCATTCCACTAAAGAGCTAAAATTGAACTCTTAAATAAAGATAGAATAAGGAGATGTTTCTCATTTATACCCTAGACAATCTTATAGGAGATGGTGTATCCTCGTGAATAATATCAGTAATCGCCAAGAGCTCATAAACCGCCTATAGCTGTTCAAGTTACCATATTTCCTCATATGACCACATTTCGAACTTGGATACTTTGACTTGTCCAGAAGCCATGTTTTCAGTAATCATTATTGAAAACTCAACGTTGAGATTTAATATCCAATACCTCAAAACATCCATATGATGATATTATACTCTCATTTAATAAATGGAGCCACGATGTCCATATCTATAAATGAAGTCCTCTATCGATTAACAAATGTATACCACCAAACTATCGAGGATAGACTATGCTATATAATCGTACTCATTGATAGCTCTAATGATAACACTTGCAACCATAAGTCCATCATTTATCTCAGGATTAAGATAGACTCTCCGATTGTCCTTTTTAATGAAAAGACTTATATCTAGTGACAGTTCTAGATAAAGTATTTCATTGTGATCCAGTTCAATGCACCTAGTGCACTAGATTCTTTTACTCGAAAACCTTTCGATGATTTTAGACTCATCATATTCATTTGATCCCACTCAAATGCTAGTAAAAGAATTCAACAACTTTAACAAGATAGAGGTGCCCAACCTTTAACTTAAGTTGTGAACGTTATTCAAGACTAACTAAAGAATTGTGTCTACCTCATACATATCCGGATGTATGAACAATTCTTCATGTCTCGTAGTCTTTTGACTTTACGATTATTTACCTTGACAATTATAATAATAAATGCTATAAGTAATTGTAAGAATCAGAATTCACTTTATTAATATGAGAAGATTGTCAATTACAATATTACACTCTTGCCATTGAGCATAATCCTAACATGTGAAAGATCACATGATGAAAGTCATAGAACATCTAAATATTGCAGAATTAAATGGCGCTGAGATAGATGGTGAGACCAAAATTGACATGGTTGTCAACTCACTATCAGATTTCTTTGATCAGTTCAAGTTGGACTACACCTTGAACAAAAAGGAATACACCTTGCAGGGCCTGATGCAAGATGTTCAAAGAGTTGAAAAGATCCTTGTGAAAAGCAAAGGTCTAGAGATTCATATGGTTGGTAAAGTTGCTACTGTTAAGACTCGTCAGAAGGTCAAGAAACAACAGAAGAAAAAGCAACTTGGGCCTACCAAGAAGGAGACCAAGAAAGTAACCAAGATCAAAGGGAAATGATTCCTTTGTGGTGAAAAGGGACATTGGAAAAGAAATTGCCCAAAGTCCCAGAACAAGAAGGAAGAAGGTAATATTAATTATCTTGAAACATGTTTTCTGGCAGATTCTACTGATTCTTGGATCATAGAATCTGGAGCCACTAATCATGTTTGTTATTCCTTGTAGGGGTTCCAAGAAAGGAGAAGGCTGAATAAGAACGAAATCAATTTGCGCTTGGGCAACGGATCGTTAGTGTCTACAAGTGCAGTGGGAGATATTAGAGTTATTATAGATTCTAGTAGGCATTCAGATTTAATAGACGTTTATTATGTACCTCAATTCAAGAGGAATTTAATTTCAGTTTCTTGTTTAAATAAATTTGGATATTCGGTTACTTTTAATAAAGATTTTATTATTAGTAAGAATGAAAAAATTGTTTGCAAAGGTACATTAGAAAACGGTCTATTCTTTTTGCATAGAAATATCTCTCACTCGTTAGACACAGAAATAATGGAACCTAATCATAAAAGAGTAAAATTATCAAAAGATGAAACCTACCTTTGGCATTTACGCCTAGGTCACATTAACCTTAATAGGATTAAAAGATTGGTATGTGACGTACCTTTAAGTGACTTAAAGGTTGATGATCTACCAACTTGTGAATCTTGTTTGGAAGGTAAAATGACCAAAAGGCCATTCAATACCAAAGGTGCAAGAGCCACTGAATGTTTAGGACTAATACACACTGATGTATGTGGTCCTATGAGCATTCAAGCTAAAGGTGGATATGAGTACTTCATCACCTTCACAGATGATTACTCAAGATTTGGTTACGTGTATCTCATGAGACATAAGTCGGATGCATTTGATATGTTCAAAGCATTCAAAGCTGAAGTAGAAAATCAGCTTGAGAAACATATAAAAATCTTGAGATCTGATCGTGGTGGAGAATATCTATCTGGTGAGTTTCAGCAATATCTTATTGATAATGGGATAGTTTCTTAGTTTTCTGCACCAGGTACACCTCAACAAAATGGGGTAGCAGAAAGGAGAAATAGAACTCTTTTGAACATGGTTAGGTCTATGTTGAGTTATTCAACACTTCCTATTTCTTTTTGGGGATATGCTCTACAAACTGCAATATATATTCTAAACGTGGTACCATCGAAGTCGGTTCCTGGAACACCATATGAGTTGTGGACTGGGAGAAAGCCTAGTTTACAACACATAAGGATATTTGGTTGTCCTGCACATGTGTTAAAAGGAAAGACAGAAAAGATGGAGTCCCGTTCGGAAACATGCATATTTGTGGGTTATCCAAAAGGAACTAAAGGATATTATTTCTATAGTCCTTCAGATCTAAAAGTGTTTGTTTCAAAAAATGCTACATTTCTGGAAAAGGACTATATGAATGATTTTGTTCCCAAAAGTAGAATTGTCCTGAATGATATGTCAGGAGATACAATTCCACAAGAGGTTTCACAACCTAACCCAATTGTAATTTCCACTCCAACACAAAATCAACAACCTACCATTCCTCGTCGTAGTGGGAGGGTTAGAACCCAACCTGAAAGATACATCGGTCTAGGAGAATCTGTTGAGAATCTCCCTAACGACGATGATCCCTACACGTACAAGGAAACGATGGAGGATGTTGATTGTCACCATTGGCAAAAGGCAATGCAATCTGAGATTGAATCCATGTTCGATAACAAAGTCTAGTCCCTTGTAGACTTGCCTAAAGGGATAAAACCCATTGGGTGCAAGTGGGTATACAAGAGGAAAAGAGGTATGGATGGAAAGGTGGAAACTTTTAAAGCTAGATTGGTAGCTAAAGGTTACACACAGAAAGAAGGTATCGATTACGAGGAAACCTTCTCTCTTGTGGCCATGCTTAAATCCATTAGGATACTCTTATCCATTGCAGCATCTTTAGATTTAGAGATTTGGCAAATGGACGTCAAGACAGCTTTCCTTAATGGAAGTCTTGACGAAAGCATCTATATGATGCAACCAGATGGATTCATTGAAAAGGGCCAAATGGAAAAGGTATGCAAGTTACAGAAATCAATTTATGGATTAAAGCAAACATCCAGATCCTGGAACATAAGGTTCGACCAAGCTGTAAAAGGTTTTGGATTTTTACAGAACCTTAAAGAACCTTGTGTATACAAAAGGATCAAAGGTGACAAGTTGGTTTTCCTTATTCTTTACGTAGATGATATATTACTCATTGGAAACGATGTGGGAGTATTAACATTAGTAAAAGAATGGTTAGCAAAACAATTTGATATGAAGGACTTAGGAGAAGCAAGTTTTATTCTAGGTATCCAAGTAATAAGGGATAGAAAGAATAAAACGATTGCACTATCCCAAGCTTCATACATAGACAAAATCTTGTCTAGGTTTTCCATACAAGATTCCAAGAAAGGTATGTTACCTTTTAGGCATGGAATCAAACTTTCTAAGGAACAAGTTCCTAAGAATGAGCATGAAGAGCAATTCATGAGTAGAATTCCATATGCCTCGGCAGTTGGAAGTCTCATGTATGCAATGCTCTGTACTAGACCAGATATTTGTTTTGTTGTTGGCATAGTTAGCAGGTTTCAATCGAAACCTGGTCCTGATCACTGGACGGCAGTCAAGCATATTTTCAAGTATCTTAGGAGAACGAAAGATAATATGCTTGTATACTCTGGAGAGGATTTAATCCCCGTTGTGTATACAGATTCTGATTTCCAATCGGATTCTGACTCTAGAAAATCCACATCTGAATCTGTGTTTACTCTTGGAGGAGGAGCAGTCATTTGGAGGAGTATCAAGCAATCTTGTATTGCTGACTCCACCATGGAAGCAGAGTATGTAGCTACATGCGAAGCTGCCAAGGAGGCTGTTTGGCTTCGCCAATTCTTGATTGACTTAGAAGTAGTTCCTAGTGCGAATAAGCAGATCACTATCTTCTGTGACAACAGTGGAGCAGTGGCTAATTCGAAAGAACCAAGAAGTCATAAGAGAGGAAAACACATTGAAAGAAAGTATCATCTTTTAAGGGAGATTATTCATAGGGGAGACGTGACGATTACCAAAATCACGTCAGTAGAAAATCTAGCAGATCCCTTCACAAAGGCTCTACCACAGAAGAGTTTTGATGGGCACCTAGAGAACATGGGAATGAGAGATATGACACATTTGCTATAGCGCAAGTGGGAGATTGTTAGGATTATGCTCAATAGCAAGAGTGTAATATTGTAATTGACAATCTTTTCATATAAATAAAGTGATTTCTGATTCTACAAAATCTTATAGCATTTATAATTATAATTGTCAAGGTAAATAATCATAAGGTCAAAAGACTATGAGATATGAAGAATTGTTTGTACATCCGGATATGTATGAGGTAGACACAATTCTTTAGTTAGTCTTAAATAGCGTTCACAACTTAAGTTAAAGGTTGGGCACCTTTATCTTGATAAAGTTGTAGAATTCTTTTACTAGCATTTGAGTGGGATCAAATGAGTTATGATGATTCTAAAATCATCGAAAGGTTTTCGAGTAAAAGAATCTAGTGCACTGGGTGCATTGAACTGGATCACAATGAAATACTTTATCTAGAACCGTCACTGGATATAAGTCTTTTCATTATCAGGACAATCGGAGAGTCTATCTAAATCCTGAGATAAATGATGGACTTATGGTTGCAAGTGTTATCATTTGAGCTATCAATGAGTACGATTATATAGCATAGTCTATCCTCGATAGTTTGGTGGTATTCATTTGTTAATCGATAGAGGACTTCATTTATAGATATGGACATCGTGGCTCCATTTATTAAATGAGAGTATAATATCATCATATGGATGTTTTGAGGTATTGGATATTAAATCTCAACGTTGAGTTTTCAATAGTGATTATTGAAGACATGGCTTCTGGACAAGTCAAAATATCCAAGTTCAAAATGTGGTCATATGAGGAAATATGGTAACTTGGAGAGCTATAGGCGGTCTATGAGCTCTTGGCGATTACTGATATTATTCACGAGGATACACCATCTCCTATAAGATTGTCTAGGGTATGAATGAGAAACTTCTCCTTATTCTATCTTTATTTAAGAGTGCAATTTTAGCTCTTTAGTGGAATGAGTTAAAATTAATAGATCGGACCTAAGTGAATCATTTGTTGATTGTGATTAGGTTATGTCTATTGAAGCTTAAATTTAGATAGCCCGCCAAGATCCACAATCCACACGTACTTGCATGGATCACTTGATATATTCTACCGGACTAATTTATCGGTCCATCTAGAATTGCATTTAATACATTAAGAATATAATATGTCTATTATTTATTTAATGGGCTGCACTATTATATTAATATATTAAAAGGAGACATGTAGGCTTGTTTCTTTTAGTAAGAATAAGTCTGGTTCACATGTGGGCTTTTATTTAAAGTCTAATGGATTAAATAAAATAAAAAAAATAATATTGGGCCCATATATACATGGTGTGGGCGGGGCAAGGCTAAATAAAATAGCCTAAGATATTATTTTATTTTATTGTTTTGATTAAATGGGAATTAATTAATTATTAATTAATTAATAGTTTAAATCAAAATCTTTTCTTGATCAGTAAATTAAATACTATGTGTTGGATTAGGGTTGGAATTCTTTTAAGTGATAGGAGTCCTACTGTGGTAAGGATTAAATCCACATACACTCCTTATTATACAAAGAATTCGGCCACCACTAGTCCTACAAGGGTTAGGATTCTTGAATTGATAGGAATTAGGGAAAAGGACAATTCCTTTTCAAGTAAGGAAATTAACCAACCCTAGATTTCCTATTCAATGAATTCGGCCAACCCTACTTGGTGAAGGAGAAAATTCGGCCAACCTATAAATATAAGGTTATGAATTTTCGGCCACAAAGAAGCAAAATAGAGAGAGATTTTTGTTTGTTTTGAAAATAAAAATCCTACTCTATACACATAGATTTACGGCCAAGAGAGAAAAAGAAAATAAGTTCTCATTCGATAGTGTACTTACAAGCCTTTAACATCAAAAGGTTTTGTGCACACTTTCGATTTAGGGTTACGCGAGTTTCAATCATATTGATTGTGAATTCAAAAGTGACCGGAACTATTTTTTTAGGCTCTTGGTGTTTTACTATTGAAGATCAAGATCAGAAATTCCATACATCCATTCTAAGGTAAGCAATTCAAAGAAAAAGGGAGACCACGCTCCTAGGTGATTCATGTACGTGCTAGGATTGAAGATCTTGCGAATTACCATCGACGTAAGTCAATCGGATCACGTGACAAGAGGTATTTAACTCTAACCGTATATTTGAGTTTAAATAATTAAAGGGTTAAGGTTCAAATCTTTAGAAAAATTTTAAACTATACGAAAATTATTTTTTCGCCTTCCGCTGCGGTTTTAAGCAATTTTTCCCTACAAGGATTATGTTTAATATAATAATCTTAATTGTCTCTAATTGATATTAAAGTTGGGATCTTTAATTAAATAAAATTACAAGTACGGTTCGTTCCCATCAAGAATGGAACAGTTTTATCCGAACTGTTGATGTTGTGACATTAGAATGAAGGTACTTTGTATGATAAGATTATACAAGACGTGGACACGATAAATTGGAATCTTAAATAATCTCCGTCTTGAAACAAAGTATTCCCATTTATCAATTAGATGGTCATATATGGAACGATCTTAATCATGAGTATTTAACAGACTCCTACATATTGACTTGTGTATTTTGACTTACTCGGCATGGTTTGCTCAAGTTGCTAAACCTAAAACTTTGTATCTTGGAGACATGATGATATACTTAGCTGGGAATGATAATATACAAGATGGAATCCATTCCTTCTTAATTTAAGTAGACAAACGGGTCTCTTGAGTAAATGATTCGGGTCTTGAACAATAGAGCGCTCCATTTATGATAAGATCATAAATAATTGTTCATGAGAGAATCACGGGCACTCAAGGATAAAGATGTAATTAAGAGGTCAACGGATTTGAACCTAACTTATATTACTAACTGTTTATGGAGGATTGATCTATATATAATGATTATATCAATGGACTGTTCGATTCCTATTCGAGTAATTAATTCTATAATAACAAGAGTGCAGTTCCAGTTTTTCAGTGGAATAAATCTAGAATTAAAGATTTTAATTGAATATTAAAGATTTTAATTGAATATTAAAGATTTATTGGAGCTTGAAATTATAGGTCCATGTGTCCCCATACCATCTCCACAACACTGTATTGAACAATAAGGTATACTGAGGTTTAGTGATACATAAATAAGTGTATGTATTGTTTTATTAATTAAATAATATTTTGATTATTTAATTATATATATAATATAATAATTTGATTATTTTATTATATAAATAAATTAATATTTTTATTATTTAAAATTTTGATTATTTTAATATATATATTTTTTACAAAGCATGCCATCATTCAAATTTTTCCATTGTTAGAGTAGTGCCCAACACCACTCATGAGTTTTGTTCTTTAAATATATATATTTTTTCTTTTTTCATGGGTTTTTATTTTTAATAATACAAAAGGTAAGGAAACCATAACATACTCCTACCATGTGAGGATGTGGCACCTCAGTACCTTTGCCAGCTCTCTTGGTCGACGCTCCCCCTCACTCTCTAGCCATACCATACCACAGCTCTCTCTCTCTCTCTCTCACTTAATCTAAACACACTTTGTTCTTTGGTTTTTTCTTAGAGAAGAAATAACATAGAGAAAATGAGAGAAGGGGAGAGGAAAAACAAAGAAGAGTTCTTGGTTTTAGTTTTCTCTTAAACAAGAGACAAAGATGAAAAATAAAGAAGAGTTCTTAGTTGTTTCCTTTTTTGATCTCACACAAGATAGCACAAGAAGAGTTCTTTGCTATTTATTGATCTCACATGAGATAGCACAGACTAGTGAGGATAACAGAGAATCATAGAGAGAAAATACAAGAAGTGTTCTTGTTTTCTCTTGCAAAGAAAGAACTCCAAGTATTCTTGGTTTTCTTTGAAAAAGAAGCATTCCTTTTCTTACACGAGAGTGAGAAACAAAGAAGTGTTCTTTGGTTTTTCTTATATGAGAGAAAATAAAAAGAAAATAATATTTTGAGTTCTAAGCCTCTAGAGAAATATTATGAGAGAGTCTCCCAATATTTTTCATGTTGTCTCATATGATGAGTACACAACAATAACAGAAAATTTAAAATTCAAATATTTCTATTCAATATCGTGATGCCCACCTGTCGGTTCTCTAGTGTTGGAGGTTCGGTGTGGAAGAACTTGGTTTGAGAGAATCACGAAGATCCTAAAGTGGAAGAACTCAGATCAAGGGAATGAAGAAAAGTCTACAAGGGTAACGATTTATTTTCCATACTATTTACAATTTAATAAATATTAGAATCAATATAATCACAACGGTCTGGCTAAATCGGTTTTTGTTTTTTATGAAAATTTTTAAAACTAGGCCCACCTCCCTTCCGCTGTGCGGTACTGATTTCGGTTCTCCGGAACCAACATTATATTCACATCTAGTTAATCATTTTGTGTTAGTCTAGCACTTATTTGTATTGATCATTCTTATATATTAACTTAGATATTAATTCTCTTCATTGAGTCCAAGTCTTGTGGATACATATGGTAGTTGCACATGCAAGTGTCAAGAATAGCTATAAAAGGCTTGCGAGTTGATCGCTAAAATTATGTATATGGTTTGAGTGCCCTATCTCTATGTTTTGTGTCCATTTTAGGGTTGCTTTAGTCGTTTAATGGTGTGAAAAAGTGTTTTTAGGGATATTTAGGAATCATGGGTTGTTGTGCAAAAAGAAGCAAATTCGGGGTCAAAAAGAGGATTTTTGTAAAGTATGGAGCCAAAAATGGGCACATGATAGTGGTGCATAACCACTTTGCTTCAAACGCATCGAGCTCCAGAAGGTTTCAAGGATAGAAATACGAGTGCTTCAATAGCAAGGAGCAACCGCTTTCATTCAGTCACATTCACCACTAGAGAATCCTCAAAGGCCAAAAGTGAGCGCATGAATAGATGTGGCCACCAGCTTTGCTTTAACCACATAGCGCTCCAGGGCATTTATGGTGAGAAATTTTGTGCCCATACCCTATTCCCTATATATATCTCCTTTTTGTATAAATTTCATACACACTTACACTAACTAACTTTTCAGTTACACTCTATCTCATACACAATTACACTGGACTACCACTCTCTACATCTCTCTATCTCTCTCATATTTTCGAAACCCGTCACACATTTCTTCACCATTTTCCCACAAGACCCACATGCAATTCCACCCAAATCACCATTGAAGCACTTTAGAACTCAAGTTTGAAGAAGGAGAGTCACTAGACCAAGTGAAGAAGTGAAGCTCACCATGAACACGATGGGTTTTATCTTCTCTCTCCTCTTTATTTTATGTTGTATTTGTGATAATGCTTAACTAAACCCCCCCCCCCCCCCAATGTTGGGGGATTGATGTGTATATGACTTTCTTCTATGAATCTATTTGATTTTATCCAATTATCTTACCTTATTGAGCTTGTATATGTTGATGCATGGCCAATTTCATGCATGCATGTTTATGGATGATTTTATCTTGACTTGCATGTATCATTTACAGCCTTTTATGAGTATAATTGCTTGTGTCGATGACCTTTTTAAATATACAAACATGGTTTAATTGCCTAAAGCTAACCTAAAGGGGGGTGGGGGTGGGGGTGATTATGTTTTTAAACCTCTTTTCAATCCATTGAAACAAACAAAAGTTTGTCCCTCTAGATAGCTTGTATCACAACACATTAAGATATGAAAACTCATATGGACTTAACGAAAAGTATATTCAGTCTAGAATTTCAATTAAAGTCTACAATTTGCAAGTGAAGAAATCAAACTAAAATTAAAATCAACAAGTACTTGAATTAATACATATGTATATCTAAGATTCACAAGTACTAATCAAAGAATGACTATATACAAATAATTCAATGTACAAAGATAAATGATATATACAACTTTGATCAAGAGAGAGTTTGCATTACAAATATTACAAATATCTTGTTTACAAATATACAGAGAAATGATGATCTAAACAAGGTACTATCAAACACATACAAAAATATAAAAGAGATAGGGATAGAGACATTTGACACGTTATTTTTTACATGGTAAAACCTCCGAAGAGGAAATGTCCACGGGTTGATTCCACAACCATCGGTAAAACCACCTTTCACTAGTTGGATAAAAGTACACCCTCAAAAGAGACCAATCTTTACAATTGTCTATTTCCTATTGGATATCCCTTTTACCCTACCAGCGAGCCTTTTACTAATGAAAGACTTGCCTACTTTCTATCCAAGACACTTTACATGTCTCCAGAAAGTTTACTTGCCCGACTATCCAGATCTTCACAATCCTAACCAAGACTTCCTTGCTTAACTACACAGATCTTCACAATCCTAGTTAAGACTTCTTGCTCAAGTTGAAGCTTCACACTTCAATAAGAGACTTCATACCTTTTGCAAGGACTTCCTAAACGTGATCAAAAGTATAAAAAGGCAAACATATGCAACATAGATATGTGATCAAGATATCCTATGAAAACTAGAAATGAACAATGAGCACACAATATATATTTTTCTAGTTTATAATCCAAACAAAAATGACATCACACAAATGATGCATGTAACATATGTGTCAACGGAAAAATCCACTCGAGGAGCGAAATTTCGATTAACACCTTCGACCCGCTACCCCGGAGGTCGTAGCGGGGGTAGATACCTTCTATACCGAGGTTCCTCTCTATGCTAGAGATTAATATGGATAAATATGAAGGAACCAAGAGGATATGAACAAATACAGTTTTATAGAATAAATATTCGTGCAAAGGTTACAACACTCTCTCTTCACTCTTTCTAACACAAAATAGAGATGGAGAATTCCGTTTATGTCGATAAGTGGCTATTAACTACCCAGTGATCGTCTATATACTCTCACTAGCTTTAGAAAGATCTCATGGAGTTACTATGGGTACAGAAATCTCTTTTCTTTGGCAAAAAAAAAACACGGTCTGGGATCTCCTTTCTTTGTCCTTCAAGGCTGTATATATAGGTCTCCAATATTCCCCAGAATCTGGTTGCATTTATGAGGATTATTTGGAGTCTTATTTTAGGCATTGAAAGGAGTTGAATGGGGCTGAAGGCGTGAGATTTGATCCCGTTAATCTTTGTCATATTTAAATTCTGATTCGGTTGACCATTAGGTCTCATTTATGAAGCTTTAAACGGTGGTGGAGTCAACTCTTCCTGCTTGCATTGTTTAGAGGAGAATATTGGCATTACTTTCTTGTCATGGTGCTTGCTTTAATCATACTGTCGACCTTGTAGTGATATTTGTCCTGCTAGATACATGGGATGTCTGTTTTGATCGGATTCTGGGCTTATACCGATAAGTTCAGGGATATCAGGTGCACGTCGAGGTACCAGGGTACGAGGTAGGAGGTACCGGGGTACGAGGTAGGAAGTACCAGATACCTACGAGGTACCAGGAATGCAATATCGCCATACCCACTCTATTAAGTGTCGGTGTAGATATACATCGTGGTACCTGTCCTTCCTAGATCATACCTCTGGCGCCTTGTCTAGGTGGATAGGTAGCAGGAGTCCTGGCTTGTTAGGTAGTGACTCCTTCGAGGTCGCGATATTGGTCCCGCTAGGTATCTGAGAGTCAAGCTGGTTCCTACCAGGTGGTTGCTTGCTGGAAAATTCTCCTTTGGACCCTTGCCAAAAAACCCTGTTAACAGAAGTCCCCCCTGACTTGAACACCTGTGCTTGGCTGGGGTTGGAGTCACAATTTAGTACACATGGAGAATTTTCTATAAACGTCTCATAGAATGGAATCTTCCTCTAGCATGCTGACTTAAATGGGTCTTCCACATGGCCAGTTTGGGTAGGCCGAATTCAAAAAAGGAAATATCCCAGAGGCGTGCGTTTCTTGAAACCATTTTCCCTAAGTCACCGATTATCCCGCGACATTGATTACCTCATCTACCCATTACAAGTAGCTGCCTCTTCTTCTATTTAAGCCTCGCTCTCCCATGACATAATCACTCTTTTTTCAAGCAACTTCTCAAACTTTTCACACATGTGCTAACCCTAGTCTTCTTCTTCTTCATCATCCCTCATCCTCGATTCTTTCTATTTCAAAAAGTTCTTGCTTTGGTTATGATATAATGTCTTCTCTAGACAATGACAATATCGAACAATTCTTCACCGGCGACGTTTCTACCAGCAGGAACCTCACCCATAGAAAAAAGACCAGCGTCGATGATGACAGTGGGGATGATGTCCATCTTCTATAATGCCACCAGTCAAATAGGAATGTCGCAATCGAAACAGGTTTCACAAATGACCCCAGTGCTCTGGTTCATGTAGATCGGGAATCGAGTGGAGAATCAGGAGCTATAAGGGCCAGTGGAGATCGTGCTGGTGAAGTCACAAACACTGTAGGGATGGTGCTTGCCCTTCCTTATGAATATAAGTGTATCCCCGATTCTACCAGCACCAATGACATTATTAAGCCCCTGAGGAGAGATTTTAAAATCCCTAAGGATATTACGATCTCCATACCCCTACATGGGTATGATATGTATACTCTCAATCTTGGTGAGGTTGCCATTCACAGGTGGCTTTCGATAGTGGAGTCAGGCTACCTCTCCACCCTACCTTGTGTAGGGCGCTACATGCCTTACAGCTCACCCCATTTCAGCTAACAACAAGGTTCTGGAGGCATCTGATAGAGTTCTTGGTACTATAGAGAGAATAATGCGAGAGAGATAACGTCGACCGTGAACCGGGACCAGACGAGCTTGGATACGTATTCCAGATTGCTGCTAATTCTCCTGGCCCAAAGGGGCAATTTTATGCTCGGGCTAATAACAACTTGAAATTCCTGGTACCAGGGGCCACGAAGAAAGATACCTCTTGGAGGGAGGAATGGGTCGTCACTAAAGGCGAATGGGGCATCTCAGTTCATATTGGAGGAACTGAATTCAAGGTTCCTACTTGTTTTAGTGGGAAGGCCCCGTTGGAGAAGAACAAACTCTCTGCTGAGTCAGAGAAAGTTTTGAGAGATATCATGGTTTGCAATTATACCAACCTAAAGTATCCTACCTTAGATGCCTTCGAGGATGGTAGGGTGGAATTATTTCTCCGCATTTCCAGTGCATCCCCAGGTAAATAATTTCTCTGGTCCCTCCTTGGTACCTTTTTCTCGTTGATTATGCATGTGCTAACTCTTTGGTGTGGATAGTCTCTGTAGTGTTTCCATCGGTTCCCGAGGGTGAGCTTAACCGGGCTGGTGGCAGAGATAATTCCCCACCACCTTCCCCTATCAGGCTTCCTGCTGGTTCTGAACGTGAAGGATATGTGGGTACCCCCGCTGGATCTGGCAGGAACCCGACCAAGGAACCTGGGGCTTCAACTTCTCTTTTTGTCAGATCGCTGGAAACTTTTACAGCCAGAGTGCGGAGGTACCGAGGTATTCTTAGTCGGGTGCAAGACGTGCCTCCCATAGCCCCAGTTACCTCTGTTACTGCTACTAGTGCTGATCAACCAGCTTCTTCTGCCTCTCTTACTGCGGCAACCGATTGATCTACCCGGGTCGAGAGAGGTTCTGATTCTGCTGCTGCTAACCGGGTAGTACCTTGTGATAGGCCGCGATCGAGGTCAAGAGATAATAGCCATGATGAAGTCTTGGCCAGGTTTGCAGCTTCCTACCGAGGCTGAAGTTTGGAGGCCATGACTTCCATGCCTATTGATTACATAATCTCCAAAGGATCTGCTCTTCTGGCTGAGGTAAGCTATCTCGTCTGGTCTTTTATCTTGATTTCATAACTGGCAATATTCCAACTCATGTTTTGTACTTGGCAGGCCTTCAAATTCAACGTGGCTATGAACCATCAGGTTACCTCCCTCTGGAACCAAGTTAAGGAGGCTAATGTCGAGCAGGAAAAGGCCAAGGAGGAGCTCACTAAGGCTGCTGATGGCATGGTAGCTCTGAACCAGTATCTGAACAACGCTCAGAAGGAAGCGGATGCAGCGGAGGTAGATAGGGAGTGGATGCAGGACGCTTTGGACATAGAGAGACTCAGATCCCTTCGTCGTAGAGAGGAGAGGGAGATCGCGAAGGATAGAGTAGCGAAGCTAGAGAAGGAGGCTCAAATTCTTTATGAGAGCATGGCTAGCTTGGAAGCTCAAGTGGATACTGCCTTTGGAGATGGCTACTTCTTCGCTGGCTACCATGTGGCTCTAGCTTTCCCACCTCCGTTTGATATGAGGGTCATCAAGGGATGGAGCAGGGAAGAGATTATAGCAAAAGCCAATTGGCTGGGGTTGCTTCCTCCGATGTAGCTGGACCTCCTCGGGTTGCTGGAGCAAGTGGAGTGCTAGATGGTGAAGATCAGAGAGCTATCTCCCTTCCTCCACCAGGAAGTGTTGGAGCAGATCTTAATCGGAAGGCTCATAAAGTTGGAGTAGCACAAGTTGAAGGCTGGACTTCTGACCCGCTTGTCTCTTTGCCCAAATCCACAAAGGAGGTAGGGGACCAGCCTGCTACCAAAAATGGAATATATGATGTACCGGTCTCCTTATCGAGTCTCGACAAGAAGGTGGAGGATCGAGCTACCTCGATCGAGGAAATAGGGGAAAAGTCTGGTATAATAAGGGATGAGCTCCAGGCTGCACCCGCTCAAGTGGAGATCTTAGTGATAGCAAGAGTCTAGGTAGCAAGCGAGGCTCTTACCGAGGCGGTGGTGCAATTAACTGGTGAGCTCCCAGTTGGACCTGAAAGTGAGGTTCTGACCGTAGGAGCTGGAGAGAAAGGGGCGAACTAGGAGCAGGGGGATGCATGACCAAGCTTGATCCTTTATCCAGTCAACTGTCAACTGTCAACTTTTTTGTAGCCAGTGATCGGGGAATGGGCCCCCTTAGTAATGAAAACATTTCTTTCTTTTCTTTAGCTCCATGCGTGTGTAGTTTACTGATCACATGGTTGAATTCTGTCTTGATCTAAAGATAAGTCCCTAGTGTAAACTTGATTTAACAGCTTTCTGATAACAGAGGGGGCTCTGAAATTTGTCGAGACTGAAAGGTATAGTAAGCTTGTAACCGATACGAGGATCTCCCGGGACTTAGCAGTAGGTCTCACTTGGGGGAAAAGAATAGGTACCAGGCATTCTGATTCTGGGAATCCTAGTACTTAGGCAAGATTGCAGTTGCACTCAGGGTATCGGGCATTCTTGTTCGGAGAATCCTGGTACCTAGGTGTAGATTTGGTGATACATCTTCTGTTGAAACCCGATCAAATGTAGTTGATACGTGATTGGTCCAGGAGTGGTACCAAGGCATTAGTCGAATATGGATTGCGGTACCTAGCGATCTAAGTAGTCATGGTATATATCCTTTTCTGGGATATCTTGGTGGGGCTTCCTGTCTAGCATTCTAGAATAAGAACCCTTAGTTCAGACACTATATTTAATTGTTCATGCACATGTCAATCCAGGATAGGCTAGTTTGCCTCAGACATTAAACTGCGGAGGTGCATGCTTCGCGAAGCTGTCTTTCCTCATGTTCTGGGTGTCGTGCCTCATTAATGACCATATCTTCCCTTTACCGAGATCCTCTTTATTCTTCTATAAATACCCCGCCCTGCTTGAGAATTCTTTGCATTGCTCCTTTGTTTTCCAACAGAGTCGAAAACTTCAGCAAATTTATTGATGATCGTCATGATGGTTAGCACCATGGGAGGAAGAGGAGATGCAATTTCTCTGACTAGCAAGATGCTTAGAATTGTGGAAAGAATAGTGCGAGATAGACTTAGTTACCGGGGAATCATGATAGGTAGTGATTCCCAGGATCGGGAGGAGTGGTGGCTTACGATACTGCGCTCTTGCCAATGGTGTAGACATTACCTTGGTGGGCTGTGACCTTGTATCCAGTTGCCTCTTGAACGTGGATGGTTTCAAGATTATCCTTCTACCCCTCCTGTATTTGACGATTCCAACACGACCTAGATGAGATCAGTGTCGTTGGGTGAATAAGTCAAAAAAGTGGGCAGGAAATTAGAGAGGAAGCTGGCATGCCTGAGTCTTCAACTTATTTACTATTATTTTTCTTTTTTGTTTTCTGTATGTAGCCTGGAAGAAGGGTTGGGCTCCCTGATTTGATCAATGAAGAAATCCCTTTTCCTGTGCTTATCTGGCTATTTTTATGCTTTCCTTGACTTACTTTTGTTGCATGCTTCTAACTGTGGTATGAAATCCGGGTAAGAACCCCCAGCATGAATCTGCCTTAACCAAAAATTTGGTATATCGAGGAACTTGACACAAACAGGAGTATAGCGTTACAAGCAACTGGTACCAGGGACCCAGCGAATGGATCTGTGGACATCTTTCTAGGTGTAAGCACTCATTTGCAAATGGTACCGCAGATCCTAGTTGATATCACGATTGAGGTACCCGATACCCTTGCATCGAGGATTCTGGTACATAGGTGAATATACTTGATTGAACCCGGTATCTGGCGCTTTTGTTTTAAAGGGTTCTGGTACCTAGGCGAACAATCTGGTGAATTTAGGTACCTCGCATTCCCACTTTTAGGAATCTTGGTATCTAGATTAACATACTGGCAAAAACATTATCGAAGCTGAGTACCTTGCATTCATGTTCTAGAAATCTTTGTACTTAAGAGAATAATCTGGCGAATCGTGGCACCTCGCATTCCTTTTTGAGGAATCTTAGTACCATGGCGAACAACCTGGCGAATCTAGGTACCTCGCGTTCCTGTTCTAGGAATCTTGGTACCATGGTGAACAATTTTGGCGAACACATTACCTACAAGATCCTGGTAGGCAACTAAAGCCACTTTAGCACCAGGTCTTTCTCGGTGGGGGGTGGTACTTGGCCAAAGCCTTGATATAGGTACCTCGCATTGCTATGCTAGGAACGTTATTACCTTGGCGAATAGAGGCGAAAACATTGTCGAATTTGAGTACCTCACATTCCTGTTCTAGGAACCTCTGTACTTTGGAGAATATAGTGGTACCTAGCCTTCCTAGTTTTAAGAACCTAGGCACCTTGGCAAAAATAAGGCAAACATGCTGGCAATAAGATCCTGGTAGGCAACTAAGGCCACTTTAGCACCAGGTCTTTCTCGGCGGGGGGTGGTAATTGGCCAAGGCCTTGATCTGGTAGGCAACTATGCTCTTACTATCCAAACCCTTCTCAGTTGGGGTGGTGCCTGGCCGAGGTTTGATCCGTCGGGCAACTATGCTATTAGGGATCAGATCCTTCCTAGCGGGGGGTGGTGCCCGGCCAAGGCATCAGGAGTGCCATGTGGCATGTCCTAGTTTTGAGGAGATCCTCCTGGAGGGATTAATCCAGTCCAGGGCATCTGAAAATCTATGTAGTTATCCTGGTCTTTATGGTGATCCTCCTAGAGGGATTAATCTGATCCAGGGCGTCAGGAAAGCTATGTAGCTATCCTGGTCTTTATGGTGAACATGGCGGATTATGGCGATGTAGCATAGATAGATGTAGACAAATGTAGATGGAGAAAAATCTTCTTTATTGATGAATCAATAGGCAACATAGAAGACGAAAAATGACTCAAGACACAAAAGACGACTCAAAAAGGCATCTACACCCCCAAACCAAAACCCAACATTGTCCTCAATGTTGAAGACAAGAGAATCGAGCCTAGCGGCATGCACCTAACATGACTCAAAACAAACTTAGGTACTAATCAACCACAATCAATGCCCCAACAAAAATAGAAGTGACTCAAACAAGGCTCAGAAAATAAAGGCAATTCATGCAATATATCATTGAAGCACAAGTCAAGCTTAACATCAAGCATTTTATCAAAATTGATGGAATGGGGCATGAACAACCCCCAAACCGAATTAAACAATATAAAGCACATGCATTCATACTTGCATAAGAGCCTCCGACTCTTTCATCCACAAATATAATCAATAAATTCCTTGTGCAAATATCCACAAAATATAGCATTTGAACAAAACTATCCCAACATCATAATTTATTGAATTTAAACAACATAAAACATAAAACTAACTACATGCATCAAAATTATTCAATGGGATGCATTCATGGAGAGGCTAAGGTCCTCTAAGGGTGGTTTGACCAAGTTAGGAAATTCTCTATTTTTCACTACCCAAATAAATTTAGGTGACTTCATTATCTTTTCCTTTTTCATGTTTCTATATAAGTGCACTTGGTCTTTCCATACCCATATTTGCTTGACCCTAGGTGAACTCCACCTATTCCTAGGACCTTTAGTTTTCCTATGTTGATTTGGCTTGTAATTTTTAGCCTTAAAATGCTCTATCCTAGAACATGCATAGTAAAAGATATTAGAGTTAGAGGAACTCCCCTTTGATGCGTGGTGTTAAGGACGTTTGATTTGTTTCACTTGTAACACCTTGACCTCCTCCTCCTTTTTGCTTAGAGCTACCTTTGCTTCCTCTAAGGCATTGGCTTTTTGATCAACCTCCATTTGCATCTTCATTGACTTGTGAGCTATCTCATCTTCAAAATCTTTTAATAGCCTCGCTAAGTTCTCCAAATCCTTCGATGCGGTACTCTTTTCGGCTTCAAATCTCTCAAGTCGTTCTTCCAATTCTTTGTTCTTGTCGGAGACTTTGCCATTTGTCTTCTTGAGAGTACCATTCTCAACCCTGAGCATCTTTACTTCAAATAATAGTTTCTTATTCAACTCTTGGAGATTACTCACCTTTTCCATTCCCAAGGCTTCTTTCTCTTGAAGTGCTTCATTCTCCTCCTTCAACACACCCCTTTCCAACACTAGTTCTGTGCTCACGCTCATAAGCTCTTGGTTGATCTTGATCATCCTGTCCATCTCGTCCATTCTCTTGCTTCGCTCCACTTCAAATTCTATTTGGAGCTTATACATGTCTTCTTTTGAGAAATTGGAGGAATCCACCGGTTTGGTTGCTTTAACTTGGAAACAACTCTGATTTACCAGGGTGGACTGCTGGGCGGATTCGAGCATTTGGGTGGTTTTCTCTTCTATGAAGGCTTGAGTCTCTTGTTGAGAAGCTATCATCTGCTCAGTCTCCCGCACATGATTCTTCATGAAATTTCTTAGTTGATCTTCAACGGAATTTGAATGGACTGACGAGATGTAGGCATTCTCGTTAGGCTCGTAGCTTGACCGTGAATTTTGCCAAAAGGAATCCATAGAGTCCTGAAACAAACAAAAACAAAAACTACCAAAGCAATAAAAAGAAACTTAACAAAACTAAAAACAATTAATAAACTAATAGTATTAAAACTAATCTAATCAATACTACGCACACCGATCCCCGGCAGCGGCGCCATTTGATGAGAAGGTTTTTGCCATTAGAAAACCGTCCGTCAAAACAATTTATAAAACCTATGAGATGCGTTCACAAGTAGAAATACAAGTAAAGCGGTAAGCACATGTGTCGTCCACTGAGATCGGGGTAGCGGTGATAAGATTAGGATTAATATAACTAGTATGCATAAGAGTAAAGTGATGGTGAATGCAAATACAATATAACCTAAACTGTGAAAGCAAATAAAATGGGATGACAATGGAGTGATGAATGAATGATGAAGGAACTACGGAGTTGATGGACTCATAAGTGAATATTGGGGCAATTGCAACAAACTCTCAATTAAGCACGTTTTGACAAATGTAACCAACCTAGGGTGTATAGTGTTGGTATATATCTCTAGCAAGAGGTCAACCTAGGGTGTATAGCGAAGACCTCCTACTAGCGATTAATCCCTCCTAAGCAACCAACAATGGCTAGTTACTCAATCAGGACTTTTTCCATGAATGCTCATCTATCTAGCTATGGCTAAACCTATTACTAATGTAGCCATCCTAGGGTGTATAGTGATGGCTTCCAATTCCCTCACAAGTGGCCTACCTAGGATGTATAGTGAAGGCCACCCGTTTGAGATTGGATGAGGCTCGAGGTTGTCAACCGAATTCTACTCGAAGGTTAGTTCTCGTAAAATCACTAAAGTACTCAACCTAGGGTGTATAGTGGAGGCTTTTAATTCTCTCACAAGTGGCTAATCTAGGGTGTATAGTGAAAGCCACTAATTCAAGATTAGATTAAGGGCATGGTTGTAGAGCCGGATTTCGGGAAATCCTTCCATTCAATGGAGCATTAGACAACCTAATTGCCTACTCAAGTAATCCAAATCAATCATGCAAGGAGGGTGTATCCAAGCAAATCAGTAATGGAAATCAATTCAAGCAATGGAATAAAACATAGAGATAGAATAAATATAACACATAGAGTTTATTTACAAGCCCAAAACTCCATCAAACAAATAACATCAACCCCACAGTGGGGTATTTTAGCTACTCATGTTCTATTACAAACCAATAAACTAAGAAAGAGTGTAGAGAGTAAATCCTTGAAGATTGATCTCCTTCCTTGAAGATTGATCTCCTAGTTGCCTTTGATTGAGTAAAGATGGTTTGGATGATAGGGAGATGTGTTTCTAGCTTAGAATACAAGTGTTGGGAGATATGGGTGTTCTTTGGTTTGTTCCCCTGCTTTTCTATTTATAGGGGATGGAAATACAGGTCACTTAAGCTTGAAAACAGAAGCTGTCGTGCGCATAGTGCGGGTGGACTGCGGGTGTAGTGCGGGTGGAGTGTGGTTTGCTGACCCGCACTTTAATGAATCCAACTCTGTCTTGACCTGCACTTGACCCGCACTTGACCCGCACTTGACCCACACTTTATCTGTCAGGTACTAATCAGCTTCTCTGGCTTTGGCAACAGTGCAGGTGAAGTGCGGTGGGATGACCCGCACTCTACCCGTACTTTAACATCAGCTGCAAATCCAACTCTCTGTCTTGAGCAACAGTTCGGGTGGAGCCCGGTTGGATGACCTGCACTTGACCCGCACTTTATCTTTCCTTCGTGATTCAGGTCCCGGCTATGGGAAGGAGTGCGGTTGCGACCCGCACCTGACCTACACTGTAGAGCTACTTATGATCCTTTGTCTTTCCTTTAGCCCATTTTCTGGTGGAACCACCTCAACTAGCTTCTAACACTAGAATTACATCTATTGCCTACAATTAGCACCAAATATCCTATTAGACATAAAATATATAGAAAATACACACAAGAACGAGACAAAGGAATAGGAATGAGGGCCGAAATATACAACAATTTAGGCACGATCAAGGGATTAATCCAGTCCAGGGCATCTGAAAATCTATGTAGTTATCCTGGTCTTTATGGTGATCCTCATGAAGGGATTAATCTGATCCAGGGCATCAGGAAAGCTATATAGCTATCCTGGTCTTTATGGTGAACATGGCGGATTATGGCGATATAGCGTAGATAGATGTAGATAAATGTAGATGGAGAAAAATCTTCTTTATTGATGAATCAATAGGCAATACAAATATGCATGAGCACTAACAATCGCTAGTACCTATTTAAAGTGATTTCGATTGGTCTCCATTATAGGTTCTATGGGTAGAACCTCCTCAAATGATCTGCATTCCAGGTGTGGTCGATGGCATGACCTTCCATGTCCTCTAACTTGTAGGCCACGTTTCGGACTACCATTTTAACTAGGTAAAGACCTTCCCCATTGGGCGACAATACCCCATTAGACCTTTTCTGGGTATGCTGGGTTACCTTTCTGAGAACCAAGTCCCCTTCCTTGAAGCTTCGGTTCCTGACTTTCCTGTTGAAGTACCGGGCAATCTGACTTTGGTAGACTGCTACCTTTGCTGCGATCCTATCCTGTTTTTCCTCTAGTAGGTCTAAGTTGGCTCTTAGCTTGTCCTGGTTCCCTTCTGGGTCAAAGTGCTGAACCTGAAAAGAGGTGAGTTTATGTTCGATGGGGAGGATAGCTTTTACCCTAAAAGCTAGTGAATATGGGGTTTCTCCAGTGGCAGTCCTTTTGGTGGTGCGGTAGGCCCATAGCACATCTAGGAGTTTGTTTTCCCACCTACCCTTCATCTGTTAGAGCTTCCTCTTCAAGAGTCTTTTGATAGTCTTGTTTGTGGCCTCTACTGGGCCATTCATTTTTGGATGTGTTACAGATGCAAAATGAAGCTCGATTCCCAGGTTCTTACAGAAATACTGAAACCTAGCATTGTCAAACTGTTTGCCCAAATCAGTAATAATGACCATCGGGGTACCGAACAGGCAGACCACATTCTTCTTTATGGATTCTATTGTGTTTGCCTCTATAATCTTGGAGAAGGGCTTCGCTTCCACCCACATGGTAAAATAATCAATGGCTACAATCGTGTGCTTCTGTTGACCTGACGCGGTTAGGAGAGGTCCAATTCAGTCTACTCCCAGTAGGGAAATGGATATGGTGAACTGATTGAGGACAATCGCTCTAGAGGCAAATGGTGCAAACTGGCCGTTTCATGACATGGTCTACATGATTGCACGAACTTCCTCGCATTGTGGTGCAAGGTTGGTCAATAATATCCCATCCACAGCATCTGGTAAGCTAGCGCTTCTCCACCGGTGTGATTCCCGCATTCCCTTGAATGTACTTCTCTGAGTGCCCAGTTTGCATCATCGGGATGTAGACATCTGAGTAAGGGGAGAGATTTTCCTCTTCGATAAAGGTATCCCTTCACCAGGTAGTACCGGACTAAGGTTCTCTTGATCTTGCAAGCTTGATCAGGATCTTCAGGGAGCTTTTCTTCCTGGAGGTAATCCACAATAGGATCCATCCAGCATGGAAGTCGTTCCACGGGGTTGACTTCTCTTCCTTTTGCTATGCTAGGTCTAGAGATTATCTGGACAGGTACCCCTTTTGGCAACGTTTGTCCTTCGTTTGCAGCTATCTTGGCTAGGTCAACACAATTCGTTGTCTCTACCTTATATACATCCGCATGTATATACACTCTTATAATGCACGCAACCAGCCTATACTGCCTACTTTTCCCTTTGCTAAGCCCATTCCTAAGCTTAAACTTCCTGTGGAGAGTCCTCTCAAATGTTCTACTCTCTAACCTCTTGAACAATACAAGAATTGTCCAACCATATACACAACAATATGCAATTGACATCCCCAACTGCTAGGACATGTGGCACAAGCCAATTTCAGCACATGTGTAACTGCCAGGTAACCGCCTAGTAACCACCTCTGACTTGGTCTTTCCCACATGTCTTTGACTTGGTCATCCCTTGATTGTCTTTAGAAATTTTCCACACGAGCTTAGAGACATATGTGCACCTCACGTGCCTTTACATGTGCCTATAATGTGCACATCACTTGCAGCCCAACACAACAGCCCACATCAACAATCAGCCCACTTGCCTTGTTTGCCTTGCATCAGCCCATTGTCTTTGCTTGCCCAAGCCCTTGGCCTTTGCTTGCCCAAGCCCTTGGCCTTTGCTTGCAATCCTGTCTGCTGCCTCGCCTTACCCACACACAGCCTGCTGCCTTGTTTTATGCCTACGTGTAGGGAAAAATCGATGTAAAACGCAGCGGAAGAAACGAAAAAAAGATTTCGTATGGTTTTAAAATTTTTCTCAAAGTTGAACCTTGACCTTTTAATTAATTAAACTCAAATATATACGGTTAGAGTTAAATACCTCTTGACGCGTGATCCGATTGACTTACGTCGATTGGTAATCCGCAAAATCTTTTCCGATGCCCGTGAACAGTACCCGTGCGAACAGTACCGCGTGAACAGTGATCGTGAACAGTACCCGCGTGAACAGTGATCGTGAACAGTACCGCGAGATTTTCCAATCCGAACACGTACGTGAATCACCTAGGAGCGTGGTCTCCCTTTTTCTTTGAATTGCAAACCTGAGAATGGATGAACAAAGTTTTGTTTTTCTTTTGTTAGTCACAAAACAATCAAAAAAAGACAAAAATTATTCCGGTCACTTTTGAGTTCTCAATCTAATGATCGAAACTCGCGTGAACCTAATTCGATGTTGTACACACAAGCTTATTGATGAACAAGCAATCAGTGTACTATCAAAGAATAATCTCTTCTCTCTTTTATGTTTAGTAGAATAAAAATTATCCTTTTCTATGAATTGAGAAGAAGAAGAAAAATTGAATCATTCAATCAACTATGGTGGCCGAATTCTATATGTGGTATTATATAGGTGGCCGAAATTTTGCTTCCTCTTCTATTTAGGATTGCCGAAATCTTCCTCTAAAATGGACTAGGGTTGCCGCAAATCACATACCAAAAAGAGTTTGTGTTGCACCCTAATTTCCATCAACCTTTAGACTTCAAAACCTAATCCAACTCATAGATATTTTTATTCTTTTATTGACTAAATAAAAAGACTTCTTATTTGATTAAATAAATAAAATTAATTATTTATTTTCATATCAAACAAGTCTTTTACTTTTAATATACTACTACCAATAGTATAACTTTAGGAAATATATTTCCTGATCAGAAAAAGATTTGTTTCTTAATTAAACAATTAATTAATAAATTAACTAATTCTTATTTAATTAAAACAATGAAACAAAATAATATAGTAGGTTAATATATACACCTTGCCGCCCCACTTATATAAATGGGCCATATATTATTTTCTTATTTCATTTAATCCATTGGACTTTAAATAAAAGCCCACATGTGAACCAGACCCATTCTAACTAAAAGAAACAAGCCCACATGTCTCCTTTTAATATATTAATATAATAGTGCAGCCCATTAATTAAATAATAGACATATTATATTCTTGATATATTAAAAACAATTCTAGATGGACCCTTAAATCGGCCCGGTAGAATATATCAAGTGATCCATGCAAATACGTGTGGATTGGGGATCTTGGCGGGCTATCTAAATTTAAGCTTCAATAGACACAACCTAATCACAATCAACAAATGATTCACTTAGGTCCAATCTATTAATTTTAACTCATTCCACTAAAGAGCTAAAATTGAACTCTTAAATAAAGATAGAATAAGGAGATGTTTCTCATTCATACCCTAGACAATCTTATAGGAGATGGTGTATCCTCGTGAATAATATCAGTAATCGCCAATAGCTCATAGACCACCTATAGCTCTCCAAGTTACCATATTTCCTCATATGACCACATTTCGAACTTGGATACTTTGACTTGTCCAGAAGCCATGTTTTCAATAATCATTATTGAAAACTCAACGTTGAGATTTAATATCCAATACCTCAAAACATCCATATGATGATATTATACTCTCATTTAATAAATGGAGCCACGATGTCCATATCTATAAATGAAGTCATCTATCGATTAACTAATGAATACCACCAAACTATCGAGGATAGACTATGCTATATAATCGTACTCATTGATAGCTCTAATGATAACACTTGCAACCATAAGTCCATCATTTATCTCAGGATTAAGATAGACTCTCCGATTGTCCTCTTTAATGAAAAGACTTATATCTAGTGACGGTTCTAGATAAAGTATATCATTGTGATCCAGTTCAATGCACCTAGTGCACTAGATTCTTTTACTCGAAAACCTTTCGATGATTTTAGACTCATTATATTCATTTGATCCCACTCAAATGCTAGTAAAAGAATTCTACAACTTTAACAAGATAGAGGTGCCCAACCTTTAAATTAAGTTGTGAACGTTATTCAAGACTAACTAAAGAATTGTGTCTACCTCATACATATCCGGATGTATGAACAATTCTTCATGTCTCATAGTCTTTTGACCTTATGATTATTTACCTTGACAATTATAATAATAAATGATATAAGTAATTGTAAGAATCAGAATTCACTTTATTAATATGAGAAGATTGTCAATTACAATATTACACTCTTGCCATTGAGCATAATCCTAACACTACGGTCATTGCACTTGCCAAGCCATGCACTACTGCCCGTTAAGTCCTAAGGCACACCAACCAAGCTTGCCCAAGCTAACAACACTGCCCAAGGCCACCCAACCTTGTGCCTTGCTTGTTACCACCCCACCAAGCCAACGCACTTCACCCAAAGTGTGCACACACACTTTCTCACAAGTGTGTCCAACTCATACACGATCCTTACTTAGCCAATCCCTTGCCATGGGTATCTGCTCGATCTTGAACCCCTTGAAGCGGGGTACAAGTTCTAGGACTTTTCATAGGTAGGTTTCCATGTTTTCTCCCTTGCCTTGGTATAGACTTGTTATCTGATTAACTACCAGTTGTGAGTCACACTTAGCAAAGAGGTAATCAGCTCTCAGCTATGCTGCTGTTCTTATTCCTACTAACAAAGCTACATACTTAGCTTCGTTGTTGGTGGTGTTAAACTCGAATCTGAAGCAGTGATAGCATTCCACTTATCCTGGATCGGTTAGAATGATTCCACCCCCGCTCCCTGCTTGATTGGATGCCCCATCTGTGTATAAGACCCAGGTTTCTCAATTGGTGGTCCAATCTTCAGGTTCTTGCTCCTTCTGAGGGGTTAGATCCGAGATTGGGGTGGTATTGAGATCAGACGTTGTACTGAATTCTACCATAAAATCTACCAAAGCTTAGGCATTAATGGTAGTTTTGGCTTTATACTTGATGTCGAATTGGGTGAGCTCGAGGGCCCATAGTACAAGTCTTCCTGATACATCTGACCTTTGGAGAAATTGGCGTAGGGGATGATCGGTGACCACCGCGATTGTATGAGCTAGGAAGTAAGGGCAGATCTTCCTAGAAGTTGTTATTAATGCAAAAACGAGCTTCTCTAGGAGAGTGTAATTCTTTTCTGACTTGGTCAGGGTGCGGCTCACATAGTAGATAGGCAGCTGAATTCCACCTCCACATTCTTTTATCAAGGCCCCGCTAACAGCTGACTCGGACACTGCCAGGTACAACTGTAACTCTTCTCCTGGTACTGGGTTAGCTAGCAGTGGTGGGCTAGTAAGATATTTCTTTATTGATTGGAAAGCTAACTCGCTGTTTTGGTCCCACTTCATATTCTTCCCTTGTTTGATGGCTTTGAAGAAGGGAATGCACTTATCAGTCAATCACGATATGAAGCGGTTCAAGGCTGCTATCCATCTGGTCAGGCCTTGTACCTGTTTGAGTGAGGTAGGAGATTCAAGGGTTAATATGGCTTTGATATTCTCTGGGTTTGCTTCAATCCCTCTCTCATAGACCATAAGCCAGAGGAATTTCTCGGCTGTAACTCCGAAGGCACACTTAGCATGGTTTAACCACATATGATTTTCTCTGACTATCTGGAAAGTCTGACAGAGGTGATCCTGGTATTGCTTGGCTACTTGGGACTTCATGATCATGTCATCGATGTATACCTCCATTGACTTTCCTATCAGATCTTTGAACAAACGGTTGACAAGACGCTGATAGGTAGCCCCTGCATTCTTGAGTCTGAAGGGCATGACCTTATAACAATATAGGCCGTGCCCGGTTATGAAACTGGTTTTATCCTGATGAGCAAGGTACATCATAATCTGGTTGTACCCCGAGAAGGAATCCATGAAGCTTATGAGCTTGTTACCCGCGGTCGAATCTACCAGCTGGTCAATTTTTGGTAGTGGAAAATTGTCCTTCGGGCAGGTGCAGTTGAGATCAGTGTAATCAACACACATGCACCATTTCCCATTCGCTTTGGTCACCATGACTACGTTGGCAATCCATTCGGGGTACCGGGACTCCCTGCTAAACTTTTCCTTTAGTAGCTTGTTTACCTCTTCTTTTATTGCAGCATTCCTTTCTAGGTTGAAATGCCTCTTCTTCTATTAAACCAGTTTGAAGGTAGGATCTACGGCCAATCTGTGAGCTGCTAGGGTAACTGGTATCCCCGGCATCTCTTTGTGACTCCAGGTGAAGATGTCACCGTATTCTTGTAAGA
Organism: Dipteronia sinensis; assembly: GCA_033220585.1. NCBI lineage: Eukaryota > Viridiplantae > Streptophyta > Magnoliopsida > Sapindales > Sapindaceae > Dipteronia > Dipteronia sinensis. Next base: position 48,890,483 of record CM065636.1, on the reverse strand, counting down.
GCTTCACTAGACCCTCATTCACTCCCGTCTCCAGCTTCAAACCTATCCTGACAACCTTGGAAGGGTCGTCCTTCCTTAAAGATATTTCTTCCATCTCATCTACAAGATGGTCATTGGCCCATCCTCTTTCTTCTCATTTCCTGTCTTCTTTCTCTGGAACCCCTACCTCGGGTTCCACTACACCCATCTCATCTTCAAGATCCTCCTTTGGTAAGGTCTGATCTTGCATAAAAGTTACCTATGCACACTGCTTGGCAAGCACTGCGGGGTTGGCAGACATTGTGTAACATTGGCGTGCTGCCTCCAGGTCTCCCCGTACCTCGCCTACCTTGTCTCATAGCAAGAATTTTAGGACATTGTGGTAGATTGTGATCGAGCCAAAACTGTTATATATTTTGGCCCTCATATCCTTTCTCTTTGCGTTGTTCTCGAGTGTTTTTAGGTGTATTTATGGCTCTTTTGATCATTATTGCAGGCATTAGGTGAGAAGGCATGAATTGGGACAAAAAAGGACTAATTGGTGCACAAAGGAAGTGAAGAAGGTGAAAGTCCACGGGTAGCATGCCAGTGCACTACCCGTGCACTTACCTTTGCACCGGAAGGTGGAATTTTGGAAAATCTCAGTGCACGGGTAACTGCACGGGTATGACCTGTGCACTTACCCTTGCAATCCGTAAACCAGTGAGAAAAGCCTCGGGCAAGGATCAACTGCACAAGTGGTGCACGTGTTAGCAACCCATGTAATAACCCGTGCACATTGCACAAGTCAGGAAGAAAATGAAGATTGCATGGGTACCTCACCCATGCTATACTCGTGCTATACGAGATTCCTAGCTTGCCACATCAGCATTTTTGGCCTAATTTTGGAAAAAAAAATATATAGTTTCATATCTGATTTTTCAAGGAAGGGGGAGACCCACGACCATACACCCATTCCATTCATTCTTTCTCTCTCTAAATCTCAAAAACCATTCTCTCCCAAAAACCCATCAAACCCATCCATTTACTTCATCAAATTGCTACTCAAGAGGACATTGGGGGTGTGATCAAGCGTGAAGAAAGAAGGTCTCATATGTGTTTCTTCTATTTCTCTTCTCCTTATCTTTGTATTTCATATTGTCATGAGTAGCTAAACCCAATTTGGGATTGATGTAATTAATTCATCGATTGTGGGATTTCCACCATTTTTACTTGATTAATATATTTCCATTCAATTTACTTCATTGTGTTTGCTTCTCCCTTGAATTAAGTAGGCATTCCAACTCTTGATTTTTGTGGATTAATTGAGCTTATTAGATTTATTAATCATTAAATGAAATCTTTGTGAAAATGAGTAGACATTCCAACTCTCATTTAACTTAGTGGTTGAATTTGCCCTTAATTGCATTTAATACTCACTTTGGGTTGGGTAGGCATTCCAACTCCTAACCCTTTGTAGAGATTGAATTGTGGTTACTTTATGAGCCAAGTAGGCATTCCAACTCTTGGTTTATAGTGGTAACCAAACGTTTTTTTTTTACCATCTACACTCTAGGTGTTAATTAAGCTCAATTGAATTGGAAAAGGTATTTGGTGAGCATTCCAATCCCACATACCTTGGCTAGGAAAAATGGGTAGATTGTGAGCATCCCAATCCAAGCTATCTCAGTTTCCCTATATCTATCCAAAGCAAAGTGAAAGGGATGGATTGTGAGCATTCCAATCCAAGCCATCCCGAATACCTTAATTTATCTAGGCTTCATGAGAAACCCTGTCTACACTCAATATAGTACACCAATCATTGTTGTGTGGGGAGAGTTGAGTGATCTTAGAATCACGCCTAAATGTGGATTTAGCCCAATTAGATTGAATCAGTTCTTAATTGATTGATAGGATTGCCCACTATTCGTGTGTTGATTGCATCGACTCCCACTCATCTCACCATCATTAATTTGCATTCACTCTAACCTAGTTGCATTTAATATAACCTAAGTTAATTGCATTTTAATTGTTAACCTTTACAAACCAACCATGACATTTTACTTTTATGCATTCTAGTATTATTAATCTTAATCTAGTCATAACTACCCCCTAATCCCTGAGGACGATACCCTTATTTGCCGTTGCACTTGTTTTGTAAATAATTTGAGGCATTTGAGGTTTTTATAAATTATTTTTGACGGGCATTTTCTAACAACAAAAACACTCTCATCAGATTGACAGGACACCCTTGAGAGCAGATAAGTAAGGTCTCCCAAGGATGGCGTTATAGGCAGATGGGGTGTCTACCACGACTAAATTTGTCATGAGATTCTGCTGGAGCGGCGCTGTCCCTACTATCACTAGTAGGATCATAAACCTAGTGGGGACTATTGAGTCCCCTGTGAACCTATAGAGTGGGGTAGTGCAGCTGTTGTGGCAAGGATTCTTTAAATTGAATTGCTCCAAAGCACCATTGAAGAGAATGTTGACACTGCTACCAGTGTCAATTAGGACGCGATAGAAAAAATTGTTAGCTATTTGCACAGTGATGACCATGGGGTCATCATGGGGTTGTACAGTGTTGTACACATCCTCCTCAGTAAAGATAATATATGCTGAAGGAGGAGATTTGGGCGATTCTCTGGTGACCTTAAAGATATCTTGGCCCGCATCTATCCTAGGCACTTTCCTGGCGTGGTTCTTTCTAGAATTGTTAGAGGTTCCCTCCAGGGTGGGACCCCTACTAATGGTATTGACTATGTGGATTTGTTCCATCAGATCATTTCCTTTGGCTTTCCTCCCCTCCTTCGTTGCTCTAATTTCTGCTTGTACCTCGTTTCCAGTGCGAATGTTATAGGGCACCTGTTAGAGGAATTCTACCAGGCATCCTCCTCTTACTAATGCCTCAATCTAGTTACGCAAACTGTAGGATTCTGAGGTATTGTGACCCACATCCTCGTGGAAATCACAATACTTATAGCGATTTCACTGATCGGTTGGTACTTTTATAAAGCCAGGTTTCCTGAGTAGTCCTTTATCCCGGATGGCGAGATAGATAGTTTCACGGGAAGTGTTCAGGGGGGAGTAGTGAGTGTACCCCTTTTCTTCCCTATCTATCCGCGATATTTCTCTGGGAGGAGGCATAGCTCTAGGAGGGGTTCGCCTAACTAGGTACCGGTTCCTTGGAGACTGGTAAGGTGGCGACCGGAACGTGGACTTATTGGGAGGTTTGTTATGATTCTTATGAACTGGTGCGGGCTTAGACGCCTCCTTCTTTTGGCGCTTAGCGGATCTCATATCATCTCGCTCCATCTTGACTTTGAGATGCTCATCTATCTCTATATGTTCCAAGGCTCAATCATAAGCCTCATGGTATGTCTCTAGAGGATGCTTGGTGAAGGATCTGAACAGCCTGCCTACCTATAGATTCCTTCTAAAATTTGCCATCTCATTCTCTGCGAAAACCCCCATCAGGATCACTTCCTTGTGGAATCTCTCCACATAGGCTCTAAGCGACTCACCACGCTCTTGGATCATGTATTGAAGGTGGATGGGATCCTTGGGGTGAGGTTTAACACCCTATAATTGGGTGCAGAAGTCAGTAGTTAACTTGGTAAACGAGTCGTCGCTCCCTGCTGGTAGCTTCATGAACCATGTCTTGGCATACTCCGTTAGCATGGTAGGGAACATCCTGCACATGGCTGCCCTGGTAGCATTTTGGACCTCCATCTGATGAACAAAATTTCTAGGTGGCTCAGGGGATCTTCAATCCATGAATATTTATCAGTTGGCATCTTAAACTTGGGAGGTAGTTCTGCCTCTCTAATCCTCATAGAGAAGTGAGCATTCATCTCTCCCAAGGGGTCTTTCTGGTTTTCCCCATGCTTGCCCTTCTTTAACTCCTGGATCTCTTTCGCCACTCTGGCAACCTGGTCCCTGAGACGCTTGTTGCCATCATTCTCGGATTCTACTTAAGAATCTTTATCATCAGACCTCTCTGATGCTACTGAAGTTTCATCATGGTTCTCTCCCTAAGAGGGTTTTCTCGGGTGCTTCTAATAGTTCCTCCTGCACTTGACCGAGGTTGCCTCCTGGCCGCTTCTGGTTGAGGTTGTCTAGAAGCAACTTCCAGTTGAACCGGGTAATGGCTCTCCTTAAGGGGGAGGTCGATGGCGGATCTCACCTGTCGAGGTTGATATCCTTCAAGTTGTCTCAGAGTCGAGGGCATGGGCCCGAGTCTATCGTGGCCTGATGGTATAGGAGGCACGTGCCAGAGTCTGTTATGGACCTGTATTGGAGGTGGTGGTCCCAATCTGTCTAAGGGGGTATCTTGGTACCTAGGCGACTTGCCTTTCCCCTGGTATCTGGTACCGCAGGCTGACTGGCTCCACCTTCCATAACCATTCAGAGGCGGATGATTTCTATGAAGGCCGTGACTTGTTGGTCCAGACTATCTGGGTTAACTACTGGGTTCACATGTAGCTAGGGGGTAGCCCGTGCGGTAGCTGATGGCTTTGGAGCGGGGATACGACTCTTCACCCCTTTTTTCCGCTTCTGACCCTTCTAGGTTGAAGCATTTGATAGGTGCCCCGATGGATCAGAATGATCTTTAGAAGATCGAAGTTTCATATTGGTAATGGTGTAAGAAAACGAGGCTAACAGGCTTTCTTTCGAGGGTGTGGTGTTTCCCACGGACAGTTCCAAAAAGTGTTAACGAAAAAATTCACTTGGGGAGCAAAATTTCGATTAACACCTTTGACCCATTACCCCGGAGGTCTTAGTGGGGGTATGTACCTTAGGTACCAAGGTTCCTCTCTATGCTGGAGATTAATATGGATAAATATGAAGGAACAAAGAGGATATGAACAAATACTGTTTTATTGAATAAATATTCGTGCAAAGGTTACAACATTCTCTCTTCACTCTTTTTAACATAAAATGAGGATGGAGAATTCCGTTTATGTCGATAAGTGGCTATTAACTACCCAGTGATTGTCTATAAACTCTCACTGGCTTAGAGAGCTCTCATGGAGTTACTCTGGGTATAGAAATCCCTTTTCTTTGGCGAAACAAAACACGGTCTGGGATCCCATTTCTTTGTCCTTCTAGGCCGTATATATAGGTCTCCAATATTCCCCAGAGCCTGGTGGCATTTATGAGGATTATTTGGAGTCCTATTTTAGGCATTAAAAGGAGTTGAATGGGGCTGAAGGCGTGGGATTTGATCCCGTTAATCGTTGTCGTATTTAAATTCTGATTCGGTAGACCGTTAGGTCTCATTTATGGAGCTTTAAAGGGTGGTGGAGTCAACTCTTCCTTCTTGCATTGTTTGGAGGGGAATACTGGCATTACTTTGTTGTCATGGTGCTTGCTTTAATCATACTGGCGACCTTGTAGTGATATTTTTCCTGATGGATATATGGGATGTCTGTTTTGATTGGATTCTGGGCTGGTGTCGAAATGTTCTGGGATATCAGGTGCACGTCTAGGTACCGGGGTACCAGGTAGGAAGTACCGGATACCTACGAGGTACTGGGAACGTAATATTGCGATACCCACTCCATTAAGTGTCGGCGTAGATATACAGCGTGGTACCTGTCTTTTCTGGATCATACCTCTGGCGCCTTGTCTAGGTGGATAGGTAGCCGGAGTCCTGGCCTGTTAGGTAGTGACTCCTTCGAGGTCGCAGTATTGGTCCTGCTGGTTATCTTAGAGTCGGGCTAGTTCCTACCAGGTGGTTGCTTGCTAGAAAATTCTTCTATGGACCCTTGCCAAAAAACCCTGTTAGCAATATGAAATGTATGGATTAGGTACACTTCTTGAAGAACTAGACATAGTCATCAAAGTTCACAAATCAAAATTGCCTAGTTCTTACGCATGAACAGAAACCTAGAACGCACAAACCATCAAAACACACTTAATTCCTAGATTTAATCATGCAACTAAAGCTTGAAATAAAACATATTCTTTAACCATATATTCAAGACTTTATACTAAAACCAAAAAATGCTAGAATTATAAAATATGTTCAATGAAATTTCTAGCAATCATTTAGAGCACATATTCACAAAATAATCAATTAAATATCAATAGGCTCTAAATATAAAATTAAACATGCTAATCCTAAATATATTCAACTGAAGAGTCCTAGCGCATGTAAAGGCTATCAATCATCAAAATAAAATCATTTAAAGCCCAAATAGCCCTAGAATATGGGCTAGGCACAATACAACTATCAAACATGTAAAATCATAGATTTAGGTAAAACCTAGATCACAATCAAGTCTCTAATTAGACAAATCTAGATTATAATTGAAGCCCTATCTCTTAACAACATTTTTGCAAGTCACATACACTAAAATGAGAGGAAGACCCAAGGTAATTGAACATTTAAAGGCTTAAAATCAAAAGATAATCGAATACCTTTTGAGAAAATGTGCAGTCACCAATTTGGCATTAGAACACCAAAATTCTTGAACAAATGACTTCAAATTTTCTTACAGATGATAGAGGAATTCAAGATGAAAATACCCCCTTTCGAATCACTTAATTTCGATACGAAATGTGTGAGATATGGTGGTTTGAAGCTAAGAGAAAACTTAGAGAAAATTTCGCACAAATGGTCTTCTTGAAATGGAATCTGAAGAAGAGGAGATATTTAAAAGAATTGGGAGGGAGTTCGAGGAGAAAGCCCGAGCTGAGCTGGACATAAAAGGCAAAGGCCCAGCAGTTGACAGAGCAGAGTCCGTGTAGGATAATGATTGATTTCCTTACCTTTCATGCACTCTATTTCTTGCTAGAATATTTGAACTATTTTAGTTTTCGCATTAGTTATTCTTTAGGTTTTGAACTAGTTCATATTCTGCACTTTTATCACCTTTTAGTATTTTGCTTAGTTTTTAAATAATTTGTGTGGATGATTCGGATATTTTTGGATGATGATTGGCTTTGAGAGAAACCTTTGATATTTGAGTTATATTTTTGTGGCTGTTGATTTATTTGGTTAGATGTTTGTGCCCAACGATAGGTTCTTCATCTCTTAGATTTGACACACCGACAACTTGCAAGTCTTGGAAGAACGAGCAAGCCAAGAGTGCTCATAAAATAGGCGGGAACCTAATCCAATATGGGATTACATGAAAACAACCACCTTGGTTTCATTTCTTAATCTCAAATACTCAATGATAATTCTTTCTATCTTTTATTGATTCTTTTGTTGGGTAAGTATATTTTATTGATTCAATTCATTGAACTAATGTCTATACTTGTGAATGAATGAATGATATGGATATAATTTTTGATACAATTTTGTGAGTGTAATGAATGAACTTATTTTGAGCTTGTATATAAAATTTTGGTTCCCAATTTTGCATTTATTGATTTATCTATTTTGAAAATACAAAAAGTGTGTCTAATACAACCTAGAGGGGGGGTGAATAGGTTTTAGTTGATTTATTACCAACTTTTCGACTTAATCAATTTTAATAATCCTACTCCATATTAGCAATCAATCAATCCAATATAAATATGCGGCAAACAATAAAAACACAAGGATTGATTTACGTGAGAAACCCTCCAACAGGGCAAAACTCACGGGCTATCCTTCTAGCCACATACGGTCCTCAAATCCACTATTTGAACGAAAGTTTACAACCTAGGTTGACCTCAAGTCACACCTACTTGGTCACTAACCCTTTCACTCTACCCAACGGGCCTTTAATAGTGATTCTTGACCACAAGCTTGTGCACTAACCCACTTAGTCACAAAGCTTAACAATCAATGAAGAGGTTAAACAACCTATGTGAATATGTAAAAGATATTCAAACATGCAATTAATGCTAGGCAACAATAAATGCTTATCTAAGGATTTAAAGATGTCAATGAATGCAAATCCTAGATATCAATATCTAAATGCAAATGCATGAAGATTTAGCTAGAAGGGTAAAATCGTCCTAAATGCTAGCTATTAATGAACAAGGCTCTCAACCAACAAACAACAACTCAATCATGTTATAAATGCCAATAAACATAAAGATATGCAATAAAATCATATAAAAGAGCTAATCCTAGGCAAACAAGAACATAAATAAATACAATGAGATTTAGGGCATGTTCAAGTTACCTAGTCAACGAAAGCAAGAAGAATCCATGATGAGATGATGCTTGAAGATGTTAGATGCATATGGATTTGTGTTTGGTTGAGTAAAGATGAGTTCTTGGGAGTTTCTCTCTCTAAGGGAAGCTTGGCCTATCAAAAATGGCTTCTTGAACTCATTAAAAACGAGCAAGGAAGAAGATAGAGTATATATAAGGGAGCCCTAGTTAAAACAGCGTCGTTTTGAACTTAGGACACAAAATCCCGTCAATACCGCTAGATGGACCGCGTCTCAGGCAAGTGTCCAGACCGCGGTACACACAGCAGTGCACCGTCTGGACAACAACGCGGTGCAGGGCGCTGTGCATGCAGGTGCATAGGCCGCAGTATGGGCAACAGAGGCCTACTGGACAACACTGCGACTTGGGTCGCTATGCGTGCAAGTGTACAGGAAGCGGTACAGGAAGCATGACCCTGCTGAGGTATACCGCTCTGTATGCCGCGGTGCAAGCAAGTCTTGCCAAGCGGTCTAGGCCGCGATAAGAAAAGAAATTCTCTTTTCTGGGCAAACTCAACACACTAAGTAATGTGCAAAATGTGCAAGTGTGGAGTGTGAAAAGAGGTATACAATACATCATTCAATTACATGAAGATAAGAACAATAATGCATGCAAGTGAGTGTGTGCAACTAGATCTCTTCAAAGAAAGTTAAACTAGTGAGATACCTTTGAAGTGCTCTTTGAGAGAGATGATGTCCTTGAAGCTTGATCACACTCAAGAGGCCTAAAATACCCTTACAAAGAATAATCCCCAATGTGGTTTGTTAACGAAATAAGCCAATCAAAATATGAAGAACTTACATATTTTTTGATGATGAGATGAGCCGAAAGCTCTTTTGAATACGGTTGTGAGTGTACATGTTATTTTTGAGTATATAGCCCCGTTTGGTTTGAGGGTGGATTTGATTGCTCACATTTTGTATAGGTCTTTGAACATAAAGTGATATTCAGTTTGGAGGTCATCATGAACACCATTTCGTCAATTTTGGTGAAAATTGTTTAATGATTGGTTTGAACGTAATATCATATCGCATGATTGCCTTATTTATATTGAGCCATGTTTGAGTCTCTTCATTTTTGTTGGGCATTGATTGTGCATGATTAGTGCTTAGGTTGTTTGTGTTTTGTGTCTTGTTAGGTGCGCCCCGCTAGGCCTGGCTCTCGTGTTTTCAACATTGAGGACAATGTTGGGTTTTGATTTGGGGGTGTAGATGCCTTTTCGAGTCGTCTTTTTATTTTTAGAGTCGCTTTTGGTCATAATTTTTCAAATTGTCGCATGACCAAAATTTGTGAACTTTCAATAACTTGGTTGTGTGCTTTTGGCGAGTTTGTTTATGCATTTTGAGCTTGTGTAGTAGCTAGTTAACACCCTAGGGTCTCACTTGCACATCATGGGCTATTCCTATCCTTTTGTGTTAAGTTGAGGGGACTCGGTGCTCTTGCACCTTGTTCTAATAGTGGAGACTACCAGAGAGTTGACAAACACAAGCCTTTTAAAAAAAGCCCATTCGAATGTTTCATTTCTATTCTTAAACACCTTTCTCTTCATATGTGTCCCATGCCATAGGACATACACTTCATACATAGAGTGGATTGTGTGATGCAAAAATGCGTGATTGGTTTAGGGGTGTAGACGCCTTTTCGAGTCGTCTTTTTGTTTTAATAGTCGCTTTTGGTCATAATTTTTCAAATTGTCACATGACCAAAATTTTTGACCTTTAAATAACTTGGTTGTGTGCTTTTGGCGAGTTTGTTTATGCATTTTGAGCTTATGTAGTAGCTAGTTGTCACTCTAGGGTCTCACTTGCACATTATGGGCTAGTCCCATCCTTTTTGTGTTTAAGTTGAGGGGACTCGGTGCTCTTGCACCTTATTCTAATAGTGGAGACGACCAGAGAGTTCACAAACACAAGCCTTATAAAAAAGCGCATTTGAGTGTTTCATATCTATTCTTAAACATTTTTCTCTTCATATGTGTCACATGCCATATGACATACACTTCATACATAGAGTGGATTGCGTTATGGATGCATTCGTTCCCTTGGGAGACTAATCGTGGAAATGATCTTAGGCTATGTGTGTACAATTAGCTACTTAAAATGCCTAAACACATTCCTATGTCCCTTATATGTGCTTCGTAGCCAAATTTGAGGCCAAACACTTACCTTTCATTTGAAACCACAATAAACCATACAGCCACAAGCCAAACACAAACACCCTTTAATTACAAATAATGTGGGGGGTGTGTGTGTGTAAGGTGGTTGAAAGGCACAAGCTCTTATATGAAATAGCGTGTAATTAGGCAATCATGTAAATGTTCAAGCATGGGCTCAAAATGGAAAAGTGCCGAAGATTGCACTTAGAGCCAAATTGTCAATGTAAAGTGTGCAATATGTAAAAAGCAAAAGAAAAGTAAAATAAAAAATCAATGCAAAAGAGAAGGCAAGTAAAAAAAAGGGAGAAAAAAGCCTTGAAATGGTTAAGTACTCACAAATATTGAATACAATTGTGTAGCACAAGTGTGTATGTAAGAAAATGCCTAGATGCTATGGTGTAATTTGATGTTTAATAGAGCTTGGTGTGGGGTGTGTGTGTATGTTCAAGGATGATTGGTGATTTTTGAATTCTAAATTTTCCTATTTTCTTGTTTCACCACATTAAACCCCATGGCCCCATTACAACCAAATAGAAGTCCTTTTTGAACCATGATAAGTCTTGATTGAGAATGTTTGTTGAAACATGACCTTCCATGTTCATGGCATAGTGAATCCCTCCTAGGCTAGTTCACAGACATTATAGTTTTTTTATTTACAAGTAAGCAATGCATTAGATTTCTATGCATAAATTCCATCGGTGCATACCTTGTTTGAGTGTGAACTTAGGACTCTGAGCGGAAAGAAAAGAGAGACTCCACGAGAGGCTAGAGTCGAAGTGAATTACTCTCAAGGTGTGAGAGTGAGTAGTTCTCGATACGAGAGGGTTCTTAGGTGTGGGATTAGTGATTGTGCGAGTTTCCCTATAGTGCCTTCGAGTTGCTTTAGAACATATTGCATATGTCTACTTCTCTTTATCACACATCCTTGTATCTCATCACCAGTTGGACATGCAGCTATTTGATTTATTTGTTTTGAGTCTGGGAACTTTTAGATCGAGTCTTTATTTTTTGTTGTTATGTCTTTGTTGTTGTTTTGAGTTTACTCGAGGATGAGTAAATATTTGGTTTTGAGTCTGGGAACTTTTAGATCTGTAAGGACCTCGATTTTATGATTGGCTTATTTCATGACAAACCACCACATCGGGGATGATTGTGTAATGGGTAGCTTAGGTCCGTATTGGCAAGCTTCCAAGCATCTCCATGACTTCAAGAGCAAAAGGTATATTCACTTGACTTTGTCTCTTGAAGAGTTTAGGCACACACACACACTTCATGCATGTTTTGTTTATCTTGCATTTGTGTTCTTTATTGTTTGTATAAGTGTGCATCCTTTTCTAAAACACTCACTAGCTTACATTAGATATCATATCTTGCATTGTATCTTAGTTGATAACATGTTTGACATGTTAATTGTGCTTCATTGTGTGCATCTCACTCACTTCACACTTGCACAACATTCATGTAAGATTGACTTTTGTCTTGAGTGTTAAAAAGGGATTTTTCCCTTTGGCGCGGCCTAGACCGCTCGGCAGGCCTTGCTTGCACCGCGGCGCACGGAACGGTATTCTCCAGTGCGTCATGCGCGACGTGGACCGCGACCTGTGCACTTGCACGCACAGCGGTCCCAACCGTGGTGTTGTCCAGACGGTGCACTGCTGTATGTACCGCGGTCTAGCAAGCGGTTTTGACGGGATTCTGGTTCCCAAGTTCAAAACGATGTAGTTTTAACTAGGGCTTCATATATATTCTTCCTCTTCTCTTCTTGGCCGATCAAGAGCTCAAAAATTCATTTTTAGAGAGAGGTTAGAGCTCCTAGAGAGAGAAAGCTTCAAGAAAGCATCTTTGACTCTCCAAACCCAAAACCCATCTCCATCTTGCATCATTCAACATCATTTGAGTATGGGTCTTCATTGTTTCATGACTAGGTAAGCAAGAACTTCTTTGAATATCATTTATTGTTCTTCTTACTCTAGATTAGGTATTTATTGCATGATTAAATACCTAGACTCTATTATTGCATATTTATGAGTCTTGATAACATGATTGGGTTTGTATTTTGATAGCTTAATTGATTAGGTCACTTTTGCCTAAAAGCTAGGTCATAAACATTTATTTGTGATTCATTGATAACTAGGTTGAAATATTGATTCTTAATCAACTAGTTAAGCTTATTGAATGTTTATGCATATTTTGTGTAACAATTAGTTTGTTGGAAATTCTCTACAAATCTAATTGAGTTTGTTTGTTGATAGACTTTTGTCTAAGACTTGCATTTAGTAAATGATTAAATGTCTTGTGTTAATCACATGAATATATGCTAAGTTTATGTTGAATACATTGTGAGCATATTTGTTGATTCATTGTGATTGTTTGTGATAGCTAGGATTGGTTGTTATTGATAACATCTAGCTAAGTCTTTATGCCTTGCATTTAGACATTTGACAACTTGGATTTGTTTCTACAAACTCCTAGTTGAGCAATTTGTGTTGTCTAGCATAATTTGCATTGAGCATCATTTACATGATCGCATAGACACATAATTCTCTTCATTGAGTCAAAGTCTTGTGGCTTCGGGGTGAAGTTGCACAAGCATTGAAGTCTTGCAACCAAGTTATGGTTGGCAAGCTTTGGTCAAGAATCCATTGTAAAAGGTCTGCGGGTAGAGTAGGAGGTGCTCACGCCAATAGTAGTGTATCAGTGGATATCACTAGGGATTGAACCAAGAGTGGCGAGTGGTAGTGTCCATAGCCTGAGGTTATCTAGAGTGAGAGTCCGAGTATCACATGAGGGTGTAACTTTTTACTCATATAGTGGATTTGAGGATCGTGTGTGGCTAGAAGGATAGCCCGTGGTTTTTCCCTTTGTTTGAGGGTTTCCACGTAAAAATCAAGTGTTATTTATTATTCCGCACTTTACACTTGATTTTGTATGTTTGATTTAATTGGGTTATTTGTTTAATATTGACCAATCGAAAAATTGGTAATAATCGATTAACAACCCATTCACCCCCCCCCCCCCCCCCTCTAGGTTGTAGACACACGTTAAGAGCTATATTTTCAATTGGTATCAGAGCGGGTTCCTAGATATACTTAGGTGATCCTTGCTCTTGATTGTGTGTGTCTTGCATTTGTGTGCATCTTGTTGGTTGCATTCATTTGCATTCATATTACCCAAACACTATGAGTGACTTTGGGATGAGTAATGAGGGAGCATCGAGCATACGACCTCCTTTGCTCAAGGGTGACAATTATGCCTCATGGAAAGGCAAGATGGAGTCCTATATTTGCCAAATAAGTGATCGAGCTTGGATGGCAATTGAAGATGGCTACACTCCTCCAACAATAACCACCGAAGATGGAAGTGAAGTCTCCAAGCCTAAGTCTCAATGGAGCACACAAGAATTTGAAGCTTCAAAGTGGAACAACAAAGCAATGCATGCTTTGTTTTGTGCAGTGGATGAGAGCCAATACAAACTCATCCAAATCACCAAAAATGCACATGAAGCTTGGAATATTCTAGAGACTGCGCATGAGGGAACCGAAGTGGTTAAGGATTCCAAGCTCCAAGTTCTTCAAGCACAATTTGAGACGATCAAGATGGAAGAGCATGAGTGCTTTAATGACTTCCAAGTGAAGTTGATGGACATTGTGAATCAAAGCCATCAACTAGGTGACCCGTATTCGGATAGGAGGATCAAGCAAAAGATCATGAGGTCACTTCCCGCTAGATTCGAATCCAAAGTGACGGCTCTTGAAGAAAACAAGGACTTCAAGACTATGAAGCCGAGTGAAGTGATTGGAAGGCTACTTGCCTATGAATCTAGACGAGGTCCTACCTCCACACCTCCCAAGAAGCAAAAGGGGTTAGCCCTGAGGACCTCCAAGATTGGGAAGAGGGATGATGACTCAGATGAAGACATGGCTCTAATGGTGAAGAGATTCAAGAAATTCTTGAAGCTACAAAAGAGTGGCCATGGCTCTAAGGAAAATGACTTCAAGAAGAAAACCCACTTCAAGAAGATTGAGCCAAGTCAAGAGAAGCCTTCAAGAACGGGGATTCAATGCTTTAAATGTGAAGGATTCAGGCATATCTCTAAGGATTGTACTAACTTGAAGGACAAGAGAAGAGAAAAGGCGATGGCTATCTTATCAAGTGATAGTGAGAGTGTAGAAGATTCCTCGGATGATAAAGAACTTGCCATTAACTACACGGCCTTTGGAGTCTCTTATGTGGAAGTAGAAGAAGGCAAGAGTGCCTTGTCATGTGACCAAGGCGAAAGTCTTGATGAGGAAGTTGACTCATTTGATGAGAGGCAAAGTGAAAGGAGTGTCTCACTCTCTAGTGTAGGAAGTGACTCCGATGAGGAGATGACTCTCATGGTTGAGAGATTTAAGAGATTTACAAAATCTCAAAAGAAGGGTTTGACCTCCAAAGTGAAGGAGGAAAAGAAAAAGTCAAGAAAAGATGACCCTTGCCTTGAGTGTGGTGGAGTTGGCCACCTTGCCTCCATATGTGGTAACTTGAAGTACAAGAAGGGAGGAGAAACTATGATCGCTACTTGGAGTGATAGCGAAGTTGAAGTAGTTGAAGAGTGCTCCACAAGCTCGGTTGCTAGTGAGATCAACTACTTCGCATTTTCGGGTTCCTACCATGAAGAAACTCAAGCCATCACCAAATGTTTATCACTTGAAGATTTCAAGATGGGTGGCCTTGAACTTGGAAACCGAAGAGGAGCATGCTTGAGTGAAGCAAGCCTTGATGATATGACTCTCACAAGCACAAGTGGGAGAAGCCTTGATAGTGATGGATCATGCTCCGGGAACTCTTGTGACAACAATGTGCATAACCAAGAGTTCATTGACTTTCTTCAAAAGTCCTTAAAGGAGAGAGAAAATGATATCCTTAGATTGGAAAAGGATAATCTTCGATTAAAGGCTAAGTTAAATGACTCCTTGAAGGTGGACGTGATTGATATGTCCGAATATGAGAAGGAGATTAAAGATTGCCATCAACGGATGAAGGCCATGAAAGAAGAACTTGCCAACAATGAAAACTCCTTGAAGATTGTCAAGGAAAGAGAGATGAGGTGCCTTGAAGAATTAAAGAAGGCCAAGGTCAAACAACCTCAAGCTCAAGGCAAGAACAAAGCTTCATCCAAGCAATCTTCTACTCAAGGAAAGTCCACACAAGCCTTGGCATCCCAACCAAAGCCTAGGCAATCCAAGAAGAAAGGACAATTCCTTGAGAAGCCAACCACCTCCGTCAACAAGTCCACCATCAAGAAAGGAGGTGACAATAAGTGGCATGCTAAACCAAGAAGGCATGATCAACCGGCTCAACCACCTCTACAAGCAAAACCACAAAGGTGCCACCAATCGGCTCAAGCTCCTAGGAGAAGCAAACCGATGCACCATCAAAGACAACCTCATCAACATGGCGATGCCTCGATAAGATCACAATGCTATGGTATAAATCCTTACTTTGTACCTAATTGTCATTATTGTGGTATGATTGGTCACTTAAGACCAAATTGCTTAAATTACATTAAGAGGTGTAGATTAGAGAGCATGAAAGAAAAACGGTTGAAAAAGGAGGCAAGTTTGCATAAACCTAGGGAACCTAGAAACATGACTATGACCACTAAAAATGTTAAAGTGGAACCTAGGTGGGTTAGAAAGAATGAACCCGCTTGCCTTAGTGCCCATGTGACTCCCGTAGATGCAATTAGGTCCATTGGACTTGATAGGTCTATAGGAGCTCATGTCTTCCATTGACTTTGTTGGAATTGACCCCATTTGGGGAGCTCAAGCAAAGAGAGCAATCTTGCATGATTTGCTATATGCAAAAAGTTGGCTTATTTTATGCTTGTTTATGATTGCTTGAGTGTGCTTGGTGAATAACATTGATGAATAATTGTATAATGTTTTTGATTACACCATTGCACGGTTGCTTTGTATGATAATGCATGACTTCTATTATTGCTTGAGCATGCTTATCTTCTTGAGGAATGTTCTACTTGTTAGTACATTTGATTGACCTCAAATTATTCTCCATGTTCATGATTCCTAGATATTCATTCTTAAGCTCTCTCTTGAAAAGGGCTACTGGCAATATGACGTGGAGCCGCCCAATGTTGGAAAAGGCTACTCATTTGAAACCGAGTGAAAGCCATCAAGAGAGTTACATTTGCATGATAAACAGAAATACATGCTTGCTAGGAATATGGAGAAAAACAGAAAAAGGAGAAAAACAGAAAATATTGTTATATGACTGTTATGTGTGGTGTTGCATTGCTTATTTTTGACATCAAAATTGTTGATTGATGATGTATCTTGCAATGAAGAAAAGATGATATACTTTTGTTGTGATTAGTACACTTGCACACAAATGCTTGGACATATATCTTCTTATCATAACAACAGGGTCTTAATTGGTTTGACTTCATTTGGAAATCCTGTTGAATGTTGCTTTGATTGATTTTTATGTATGAGAATAATAGTATTTTGTATTACATGCTAAGCAACCTTTCACACGCACAAATTTTTTTTTTAATATAATCTCCTTGAATCTCTCTCAATTATTTGAGTTGCATAAAGTTTGTGTATATGATTATGCAATGTATTTGTGCGAATAGCTCTCTTTGCTAAAGCAACCCGATAGGGGGAGCTCCTTTGCCTATCTCATGACAAAAAGGGGGAGAAGTCTTGAGAGAAATAGGGGGAGTGAGAGATATAAGGAAGTCTTGAGAGAAATAGGGGGAGTGAGAGATATAAGGGGAGCATTGTTTATGCTATGCTTTGGGGGAGAAATCATGAGGGAGAGTAACCTTTTAGGGGGAGCATTGCACATGCATTCTTTGTATTGCTTTATTTGTTATTGAGTGCAATGCTTGTTTTTATTTGTTCACCTCACCTGCACTTGTTCTTGGAAAGTGCTACTTGCTATTGTGTGTAGGTACATTGATGATTCTACAAGAAGATATTGAATATTTAGATTCTAGGAATCTCTTTTGTATTGTAGAAGTGATCATGGACAATAGCTTTATTTTATTTTGTGAGGAATATTTGTGAGTGGTTGTTTTGTCATGAAATAGCCAAAGGGGGAGATTGTAAGGACCTCGATTTTATGATTGGCTTATTTCATGACAAACCACCACATCGGGGATGATTGTGTAATGGGTAGCTTAGGTCCGTATTGGCAAACTTCCAAGCATCTCCATGACTTCAAGAGCAAAAGGTATATTCACTTGACTTTGTCTCTTGAAGAGTTTAGGCACACACACACACTTCATGCATGTTTTGTTTATCTTGCATTTGTGTTCTTTATTGTTTGTATAAGTGTGCATCCTTTTCTAAAACACTCACTAGCTTACATTAGATATATATGAGAGGGGTCCTGAACCTGTATACCACGTTAGTCTTGATGAACTTGGTTGTATTCTTTTCTGATATTCGAGCTAGAGGCCCTGCCTCGACCCATCTTGTGAAGTAGTCAATAGCCACGATAGCATGTTTCATCTGTCCTGGAGCGGTAGGAAGTGGCCCAATTAGGTCGATTCCCCACATGGCAAGGGGGTAAGGTGAGCTGAGGGACGACAGTCGCTCGGGTGGCTGGTGGCTCAAGTTTGAGGTTCTTTGACAAGGTTCGCAGGATTGCACAAAACTCTTTGCATCTTGATGGATGGTCGGCCAATAATACCCCATACGAAGCACCTGATAGGCTAGAGCTTCCCCACCTATGTGGTTCCCACAATCCCCAGAATGGACCTCTCTCAATGCCCACTTAGCATCATCGGGATGCAAGCACCTAAGTAAGGGGAGGGATCTGCCCCTCCTGTAGAGGTATCCGTCCACCATACAGTATCGAACTGAGAGTCTCTTAACTCTTCGGGCTTGGTTGGGCTCTTCAGGAAGCTTTCCTTCAAGGAGATAGGTGATAATTGGGTCCATCCAGCAAGGTAGGCGATCCAGGGAACAAATTTCTCCATTTGGGGCTATGCTTGGCTGGGTGATTACTTAGAGGGGAATTCCCCTTGGTAGGGATTGGCCTCCGTTCGCCGCTATCTTAGCCAGAACATCTACGCGATGGTTTTGGTGTCGAGGCACCTGATCGATCTTAAGTCCCTTAAATTTACTTTTCAGCGACCGAGCTAGATTTAAGTAGGCCACCATATTATCTCCCTTTGCCTGGTAGACCCCAGTCACCTGGTTTACAACAAGCAATGAATCGCTCTTGACCTGCAGGTAGTCGGCCTTTAGCTCGATGGCTACCTTCATCCCGGCTAGGAGGGCTTCATAATCCGCTTCGTTGTTGGTAGCTTTAAACTCGAATCTGAAACAGTGACAGAATTCAGTTCCCTCTGGATCTATCAAAACTATGCCAGCTCCTCCCCCAGCTCGTCCGGATGCTCCGTCTGAAAAGAGGATCCATGGCTTGCAGCCCTCCGGCCAAAGCCTGTGCCACGAAGTCGGCAAAAGCCTGTGCCTTAATCGTAGTCCGGGGCTTATACTTTAAGTCGAACTGAGTGAGCTCTAGTGCCCATAAAACTAACCTTCCTGATACATCTGGTCTTTGCAAGAATTGACGGAGGGGTTGGTCTGTTACCACTGCTATTGTGTGAGCTTGAAAATAGGGACGGAGTTTCCTCGCTGAGATCACCAGAGCATAAGCGAGCTTCTCCAGGAGAGTGTAGTTCCTTTCTGATTTGGTCAAGGCATAACTCACATAGTATATGGGTCTTTGAAAACCGTCGCTACAATCCTTGGCCAAAGCCCCCCTTACTGCAGTTTCTGATACAGCCAGGTAAATCTGCAGCTCATCTCCGAGAACCGGCTTGACTAACAAAGGGGGGCTTGTTAGGTATTCCTTCAAAGCTTGAAATGCATGCTCGCTCTCCTGGCTCCATTTCATGTTCTTCCCTTGTTTGATGGCCTTGAAGAAAGGAAGGCATTTATCGGTGGAGCGAGAGATAAACCTATTGAGTGCTGCCACCCGTCCAGTCAGGATCTGTACTTGCTTGAGTGAGGTCGGGGATTCCAAGTCCAGGATAGCTTTGATTATTTCTGGGTTGGCTTCGATACCTCTCTCATGAACCATGAAGCCCAGGAACTTTCCTGCCGTTACCCCAAAAGCACATTTGGAGGGGTTCAAACGCATCTGGTTTTCCTTCAGTATGAGGAAGGTTTTGCGAAGGTCTTCCTGATGTCCCTTTGTGGTTGGGGATTTCGTGATCATGTCGTCGATATATACTTCCATCGTCCTCCCTATCTCGGTCTTCAACAATTTGTTAACCAGCCGCTGGTATGTGGCCCCTGCATTCTTCAAACCAAACGGCATCACCTTGTAGCAGTATAAGCCCTGGCCAGTAATGAAACTGGTATTATCTTGGTCAGCCGGGTGCATTTTAATTTGGTTGTATCCTGAGAACGCGTCCATAAAACTCAAAAGTTTATTTCCAGATGTGGAGTCAACCAGCTGGTCGATCTTTGGCAAAGGAAAAATGTCTTTCGGACAAGCCCGGTTGAGGTCGGTGTAGTCGACACACATACGCCAATTTCCATTCGCCTTCGTGACCATGACTACGTTGGCGATCCATTCGGGGTAACGTACCTCTCTGACGAACCCCGCTTTGATCAATTTATCAACCTCTTCCTATACCGCCGCTTTTCTATCAGTGTTGAAATGACGCCTCTTCTTCTTGACAGGCTTGACCGTTGGATCTACTACTAGCCGGTGGGTGGCCAACGATGCCAGGATTCCAGGCATTTCATTATGGTTCCAGGCAAAGATGTCGCTGAATTCCCTGAGAAGATCAATCAGTCCTCTTTTTACTTCTGGATCAAGAGCGGCTCCGACCTTCGGTCTTGGAGGGATCGTCAGTCCTGACGGATATCTATTCTAGTTTATCCACGGGCTACCCGCTGGCCCATTCCTTACCCCTTTTATCCTCGTAGGGCATGATAGGTTCATCCTCCGTATGCCCAATATGTTCTGCGGGCTCCTTCTCATCCTGGATTATCTTGGATGTGTCCATGTCTTCTTGGATTACTGTCACCTGTACACACTGCTTTGCTAGGGCTGTAGGATTGGCAGATACTGCATAGCATTTCCTGGCTGCCTGCTGGTCTCCGCGTACCTCTCCTACCTTGGTTCCAACAGGGAATTTCAAAACGTTGTGGTATATGGACAAGACACCCTTGAGAGAGGACAAGAAAGATCTCCCTAAGATGGCGTTGTAGGCCGATGGGGTGTCCACCACAACAAAGTCGGTCATTACGTTCTGTTGGAGCGGGGTGACCCCGATGATTACTGGGAGGATCATTGACCCCACTGGTATGATCGAGTCCCCAGTGAAACCGTAAAGTGGAGTGGTACAGCTGTTGTAGCAATGTTGCTTCAGGTTCAGTTTTTCTAGGGTATCCTTGAAGAGGATATCGACACTGCTTCCTGTATCCACGAGCACGCGAAGGACCAGACAGTTGGCGATCTGTATCGTGATGACCATAGGATCATCATGAGGTTGCACAGTGTTGAAGACATCTGCTTCGGTGAACACGATCTGAGCTGACTGGGCGGGCTCTGTCTGGCTCTGGCTGACTTTGAAGATCCCCCGGCTCTCTCCAAGGCAGGGAACCTTTCTTGCGTGGTTTTTCCGGGAGTTATTGGAAACACCGGCCAAGGTAGGACCCCCGCTGATAGTGTGTATCACCTGGATCTGTTGCATTAAGTCAGCCTGCTCCCCTTTCCTCTTTTCTGCATCCTCACGGATTTCAGCTTCTACTTCCCTTCCAGTTCTAATATTATCTCTGACCTGTTGTAAAAATTCAATCAGGCATCCTCCCCTTATCAAGGCCTCAATCTGGTTGCGCAAGTTATAGCACTCCGAAGTGTTGTGGCCCACGTCTTCGTGAAAGTCGCAGTACTTGTACCGGTTTCTCCTGTCGGTTGGGGCTTTCATGGGAGCTGGCTTTTGGAGCAACCCTTTATCCCGTATGGCAAGGTAGACCGTTTCCCTGGATGCATTCAATGGGGTATAGTGGTCAAACCCTTTTTCCCCTTGTATTACTGGAGCCACGGTCCTAGGAGGCGGGGAAGCCCGGGGAGGGGTTCGTTTTGCTGGATATCTTTCTTGCCTATGTGGAGGAGCAAGGGGGCGATAGGTCGACCTGTTGGGAGGCTTATTCTGAGCTCTCTGCACCGGCTCAAATTTGGGGGATTCTTTCTTCAAACGTTTTACCGTTCTCATGTCGTCATGCTCTATCTTGACCTTGAGTTATTCGTCGATCTCGACCTGCTCAAGAGCCCGATCATAGGCCTCATGGTAAGTCTCGGGAGGTCTTTTGGTGAAAGAACGGAAAAGCTTTCCTGCCCAGAGGTTTTGCCTGAAGTTGGCGAGGGTTTCTTTTTCGATGAAAACTCCCATTTGTATGACCTCCTTATGAAACCGCTCCACGTATGATCGAAGAGTTTCACTCCGTTCCTGGATCACATATTGGAGGTGTATGGGATCTTTCGGGCGAGGTTTAACTCCTTGGAATTGTGAGCAAAAATTGGTTGACAATTTTGTGAAAGAATCCACGCTACCAACGGGCAGTTTCCTGAACCAGGTTTTCGCATAGTCGGTCAAGGTTATTGGAAACATCCTGCACATGGCTACTCTGGTAGTGTTCTGGACCTCCATCTGTTGAACGAAGCTCTCTAAATGGCTTAGAGGATCTTCCGTTCCAGAGAACTTATCTGCTGGAATTTTGAATTTTGGGGGGAGCTCTGCTTCCCGGATCCTCCTAGTGAAGGGAGCGTTCATCTCGCTCAGGGGATTCTTTTTGTCTTCCTTACTCTTTCCCTTCCTTATCTGCTGGACCTCCTTTTGTAGCTTTGCCAGCTGATCCCTCAGTCGCTTATTTCCAGGTCTCTTCAAGTTAGCCTCAGATTCCTCATTGTCGAACCTTTCTGATGAACTGACAATTTCTATCCGGTCTTCCTCCTGGACGTGATCCATTCGGGGAGTTTGTCGGCTTTCCTCCTCTATGGCCCGGGTAGTTCTCCTAGATGTAGTTGGATGAGATAGCCCTCGCGGCTTCCGGGTCAAAACATCCGCGGTAGACTTGACTAGCCGGGGTTGATATTGTGAAAGTTTTTTAGGAACTGGGGGCATGGGTCCCAGCCTATCCCTGATCGAACGTTGGGGCCCTGATCTATCTCGAGCCGGCTCGGGAGGAGGAGGACCTAGGCGATCGAAAGCAGGTGGTGTAGCTCCGAGCCTACTCGGCTCTCCCTGATCATTCAGGTTGGTAGGCTGGACTGTGATGCCTTCAGCGAGGAGGCGGACGCGGATGGATTCTACGAAGGCCGCCGCTTGTTGGTCGAGCGCTGCCTGGCTCACTATGGGATGGCCAGCAGTCCGTGTATTGGTTGTCTGGATCAGAGCTTGACTACTATATCCAGACTTTCTCCCCCTTCCTGGAGCCTTTTGTGTTGGCCTCGCCGGGGATTGCTCCGGGACTCTGTGCTGGCCTTGGGAGGAGCAGAGCCTCATAGTTCCTATAAAACAATGAAAATATAAATACAAACGATTGGTTAGTTGAGTGTAGAATTTCGTTTCCCACAGACGGTGCCAGAAAGTGTTAACGGGAATTTTACTCGGGATGAGAAATCTCTGTTAACGCCCTCGAGACCACTACCACGTAGGTGGTGGCCGAAATTATTTATATATGTGACAATGGTTTATCTAATGATAAATAAACAAGAACATTTTTATTTAACATACATGGTACACGAGTACAAAGATTTTTCTCTCGTTTCTCTCAACTTTCTTTGGTAAATGATCGATTGCTAGTCGTATGCCTGTCAAATAGTAGTCTCCTTTTTTCGTTTCTTTTCTTTTCTATTTATACATGGTTTGTAGGTCAACAGACTGATTCTCCCTTGATTGTCTCAGTCTCTTCCTTATCGGGCGGGATTTCTTGCGTTAAATCATTTGACTTTTAGATTGACGTCCGAATTGAGAGTATCATGATAGAGATCAGCTTGTTTCCTTTTGGATTTCATTACTTATGTAGATAACGCTTCCAGGTACGATTTAATTCATTCCTTGTATCCTTCCAGTACGATCCTTATAGGAGTCGTGGGACATGACGAATATGGTATGATGCATCAACCAAGGAGGTTGTTTAGTATTTCGACCTTGATGTCTGAGAAGTTTCATCCAGCTTGGAGCCAGATCTGGCTTCTCTTGACTTTTCCGAAGCTAGGCGTGGCCTTGACTGACCTTTTTGAAGCTGGGTGTGGCTTCGACTCACCTCGTGGCCTTCTAGGGACATTCTTCTGTGTCAATCGAGGTACAGACTTGTTTCTTGAGCATTTGCAAGATGACCTTGACTTCGGGGAGCTTCTAGTTTTGATGATGCGGGCTAAGCCCGATCATTCCGGGTTCTATCTTGGATGTTTCCGGAGCTCGCCCTTGTTCTTGGGGTGGTATCACAGTTCGGCTCTGGATAGAGAGGTCTCCTGGTGGAAGTTCTCGGGTTCGGGCTTTATCCCAGATGTTTCTGGAGCCCGCCCTTGTGCCTGAGGCGGCATCGTAGCTTGGCTCTGGATATAGAGGTCTTTAGGTGAAACTTTCGGGTATGGAACTAGGTCTAGTAAGTGGAAAATTTCCCTTTGGTCCTTGGCCAATTTTGGCTATTAACAAAAACCAATGGGTAAGTTCTAGTAGTAACCCACCAACCAACTTTAATTCCCAAGCACCCGCTAGCTAACAAAAGGACAAATCCCTAGAGGAAATAGTGAGTACATTGATCAAAACGGTTGGTATCATGCTAGAAGCCCTCAAGAATACCTTGCATGCATCTGAGCAACGAATGACCGCTTACATGCAGTCCAATGATCAGAGGGCAAATAGTCATGGAGCGTCAATGAAAAAAATAGAAACTCAGTTGGCACAAATCTTTGATGCATTGGTCAAGAACAAGGGTAAGGCATCAAGCACTGATGAACACGTTAATGTGTTAGAGGTAGTCCAGTTGGGAGTTGAAGAGGGGTTAGAAGAGGAACTTATCCGAAACCAATACCTGATTCTAGACAATTCCAGGGAAGAGACCGTGAAGATTGTGGTGGAGGTCACATATAATGAAGATGAGGGAAGTGGCATAGACTCCCCCGTTAAGCTTTCAAACCCCGAAAGTTTTGTAATAGAGGTAGAAATTGAAAACTCACCTAGGATGGGAGCAGTGCTTGCTATAGGGGCTAGCATCAATATGATGCCATTGGAGGTATACAAACAATTGAAGATTCAGTCAATCAAGCCTACTTCTCAGACTCTCATCATGGCGGGCAATTCTTCCACCACCCCAGTTGGTATAGTGGAGGAAGTCTATGTGAATGTGCATGGGTTGATGGTGCCGGTAGAATTTGTTGTGTTAAATTGCAAGAGAGGAGAATCCAGTGGTAGGGACCGAAAATTGCTATTGGGGAGGTCATTCATGGCCACAGCGGGTATGGTTGTAGATATTCATTCTAGGGACATTTACTTTAGCTATGGAGGCAAGAGTGTTAACTTCAAGGTAAATTCCCCTGAAGCGAGCCAAGTAAAGGATTATTTGGTCTTGGAAGCACCCAATTCAAGAAAGAGAAGAAGCCGGGTGCTCACCCTTGTGCATGCTTTTAAGGGTGTGAATGAGATAGAAATAGGAAACCAAGATTGCGTGAAGGAAAGACAAGAATGTGAACTTGAAGAGGATGAATCAAGTACTACCACTTTTGAGGAGATAGGTGAGCTTGAGCAAGACAACACGAAGCTTAAACTAGAGGTATATTTGCTCAAGGCCGAGAATGGAATGTTGAAGAAGAAATTGCATGACCTCTAAACATTGAACAAGAGTCTAAGGGAGCAAGTGGTGGAACTTGCTACAAAGGAGGAGTTAGTCTCCAATAACCTAGAAGAATTTGCAAGGCTCTCGGAAGAATTTGAGGAGGAGAATGGGAGAAGGTCAAGGAAAATGCTATTAGGTGTCGAGGAGTCCGCAAAAGCAGTAAGAGAATTGTAAGAGCAATTGAACAAAAAAGAGGATGAGTTGAAGCGGTCTAAAGTCAAGGACTGTGATTTGATTGTTCAACTTGATGTGACAGAAAACGAGGTCAAATCTCTAAAAGGGATCCACATCAACAACCGAGCAGAGAGTTTCCCTAGCCGTTATTTTACTTGTTGCTTTTGTGCCAAAATAGGGCACACTAAGGCTTATTGCTTTAGTTTTCAAAAGTTCAAAACAAGTCGAGTTTGGTCTAAGTTGAACCCAACAAATGTCAAGCAAATATGGGTTAGAAAGGACCTAGTTGGGAAAGTGAGGAAAGTGGGGGAGAGATGCAGTAAGTAAGCCATTGGCACCCGTTTTAGTGGCCAAGTTGAATGTGCTCCCCATTCCGGTCAAACCTCCTTCGATTGACCGGGTCCCACTTTGAGTGCATTGCACCCATTTTTAAATTCATTTTAGTATTTTTGAGTTTCTGATGGGTAGTATTCGTCTTTGTAAATTTTTGGAACATAGTGCTTGTTAAGGTGTTGTGTGTGGTTTTTGGTGCAGAAACAGTTGCAGTGCAGAGTCCAGGAATAAATCCAGGGAAACAATGCGATTATAGTGCGGGTCATTCACCCGCACTCCACCCGCACTTTGGTCGCGCTATATATATCACTTGTCGTTCTTAGGGCTCCACCACTTTCAAAAAGAAAGAAAAAAAACCGAAACCTTCTGTTTTCCCTCATTTCAACTGAAAGGTATTCTATGTGTGTCACGTTTTCAATTTTCAGCAACCAAGGTATGATATCTTCCTCTAATTTTGTTACCTATCACTCTAATCTCAATTCTCAACCCTTTACCATCAATTTTTTCCCTCTTTTGCATGAATTTCATTGTTCAAAGATGGGCCACGATTTTGTGTCCTTTTTCCTTGTGATTTTGAACTTGTTATTCAATACCTAGGATGATTGAATGATGGGTTGTTATCCAATTATGCATGTGAAGTGTTTATTGTTTTGACTATCTATTGCAATTGGATGTTCAAATTCCGAATTTAGGGTTTATATGATTGAATGGAATTTCTATACTTGAGTTAAAGCCATATTTTTGTGAGTTGGGTCTATGATTTGCTGTGGGTGTGAATTGTGTGCGTTGATTGTGATTCTGCATGCGCTGGTATCTGGGGACGAGTTAAAGTGTCGGTACAGTGCGGGTCAGTCACCCGCACTTCAACCGTACTTTATTAGCCTGGAAGAATATTCGTTCTTTCAATTGTTTCATCATAGCCTCATGGTTCCTTGATATGAGTATTCCCTTAAAACTATTGTTTATTGTGCAGATGTCAGGAAGTACCAGGCAATCTACTAGGCAAGGCAGTCAGGTTTCCGAGTGAAGACCGATGAGGGGACCTTAAGTTCCACCACCATATGTCAGGTATCTGGAGTTTGAGGACCGCTTGGAATATTTTAGGGAATGAGACATCGTGGTTGAAAGAGGGATAGCCGTAGAAGAGCTAGAGGGCACTTCAATACCTCAAGTAGTTGGAACGAGGGGATGTGAAACTTTCGTTAGCACCCCTCCTATGTATTGCAGACGCGTGGTAGAGGAATTCTTCGCAGGAATGGTACCAGAGACTTTTCAGCGAACATCCTCCGTTTTGGTCTGAGGGGTGGAGGTCTGAATGACTATCATAGACATTAACAAATACTATCAGACAGATCTCCCAATTGATTCAGAGGAGTTCGGAAGACTACGACAGGGGGTGACTTGGAATGATTTCTTTGTGGCACAGAATATGGAGTTTGCCAACCAGTCAGTGATCCGTTCAATGGACTTCTGGGTGGCACCAGATCACCACATTAAGCACACCAACTTGAAGAGTGAGTTGGGTTTTTGGCATGTGTTCATCTCTCATTCCCTGATTCCCAGGAAGCACAGGACTTCAGTCAATTTCAACGCAGCAATGATCCTTTATTGTATACTTCAGAATCAATTGGTCAACATTGGCTTTCTAGTCAAAAGAGAGATAGTTAAACTGGGAGGTGTTAGAGTAGACAAGCTACCTCTCATCTTCCCTAGTCTGATCACCGCATTTTATAGAGAGGTAGGGGTGGATTTTGGGTTTGATCCCTTTGAATATGGTTTGGGGCCTGTTGGGGGGTCCACATGGAATGACCAAGTAAGAGAGCGAGACCCCTCCGATGTCAAAGTCAAAACAGGGAGAAAAAAAATTTGCTCGAGGGGGAGCACAAGCAGACAAGCTGAGGACGTTCCGGAACAACCAGAGTTGGAACCGGTTTATTTAGAATACGGTGATTACAGTCAGATGCCCTCACCCCCGTAAGAGACTTCTGGAGAGATCCCTTGGCAGACCTTGCTTACAGGATTAGAGAACCTTAAGACTGAGATCGTTGAAAATAGGAAGCAGATTGTTGAGAGCAGAGCAGAAGCCAGTGAGTATTATGCTGACATTTGGGGCAATCTCACCGACATGGTCGACATTGGCTTTCTCACCACCTTCAGGAGGCCCAGCCATTGACCCACATAGGGCTGAGCTCCGAGCTGCAATGGAGATATCCAGGAGGGAACATGAAGATAGGATCAGATCAGAACTTGACCCCAAGGGGAAAGGGGTATCTAGTGAACCAGATAAGGAGTTTTCAGACGAGGATTAGC
Source organism: Dipteronia sinensis (assembly GCA_033220585.1). NCBI lineage: Eukaryota > Viridiplantae > Streptophyta > Magnoliopsida > Sapindales > Sapindaceae > Dipteronia > Dipteronia sinensis. The sequence goes on along the minus strand of CM065636.1, from coordinate 48,862,525 downwards.
CATTCGTTTCCTTTATGTTTATTGCTATTAGTCTAGGACTACTTAGTTTTATTTCTTTTATTTGTATTTTCCTTTGACGGCATGGACTTATTTTGTTTTTCCTTTTCGCATTTGATTTTCGTTTGGTAGAGTTATTGTGTGTTTTAAGCTAGGTTGTGCATCTTTTGGGAAGCACACGACAACACGCATGGACAATGAACTAGCTTCCTTCTAAAGGGAGTTTCTACCTTCTATTTTGTACTTTAGTGCATTAAGTTTTCGATGAATGCGAATTTAGATTTTATTAATATGAATGAGCATGGTTGAGTGCATATTGATCATATACCTGTGCGAGTCTTGAGCTTATGTCTAGATCCGGTTTAGGGGTGCTGAACCCTCATTCTGCAAATTATTGTGATTATGCTTGTTATTGGTTGCGCTTTATGCATGTTCATAATTTTCGAGTAGTCTATGGTGTTTTCCTCCGTTAAGACATACCTTGTGGATTCCAACAATGGGGACATTGTTGAGTTTTTGTTTGGGGGTGTGTTACGCCTTGTACAGTCGTCCTTGTAGTCTTATAGTGTCCAGTTTTTCAATTTTGTCGCTTGTCCAATTTTCAAACTGTAAGCAGTATGGGTATGATGCCTCTAACGTGTACTTTTGGTGAGTTCTTTGTATGTGCTTTGACCTTGTGACATAGTTTGGTGCTACTTGAGGGTTCGCTTGCACCGCCATGGGATCGTCCCACCCGTTGGTGTTAAGTATTGGGGACTCAATGTTCCCATGTCTAGTTCTAATAGTGGAGATGCCCGTGAGATCACAAACACAAGCGTTAAAGTGCATATTTTGAGTGTATTATTGATTATTCTTAAACACGCCTCTCGTCATTTATGTGATGTGCCATAGGACTTGCATATCATTTTGTGAAGTGCGTGATGGATGCTTTCATTCCCTTTTTAGATGGTTGTGGAGGTGATATTAGGGAATGTGTGTGCATGGAATTACCTTTACTAACCTAAACACCACATACCATATTGTGTGCTCCAAAGCCAAGCTTGAGGCCAAACACTTATCCTTTTATTTTGTACCACATTCAACCATATACCTAATAGCCTAAACACATTCCTATCCTTGTACTAATCATGTTAGGATGTGAAAGGGTGATGAAAGGAGTTAAGCTCTAAATTTTCAAAGAGCGGGTAAAATGGAATAATTGTTGAAATTATGCAAGGAAAGGGCTAAGAATTATACTTGTCTGCTATAAGTGCCCAAGAAAGGGAAATTGTAACAACTCAAAACGGAGTACAAAATTGTGATTGTGAAATTGTAAAAATTCAAAGGGAAATTGTACTTGTGTGCCATAATTGTGATTGTGTTATGCTAAACACGCTCAAACGGAGTGCAACATTGAAGCCACGAATGTGGGTTAAACAATTGCCTAGAGGTTTGCATATGAGTGATAAAAGAGCATTGTATGGGTGTAGGGATATATTCTAGCATGATTGGTGAGTTTGAACTCCAAATGTCCATATTCTTTGTGTAACCTCATTAAACCCCATAGCCACACTATAACTGGTGGAAAAGCCCTATCTGATCCATATAAAGTCTAGTTTGGGAATGTCAGTTGAAGCACGATCTTTCACGTCCATGGCATAGTGACTCTTTCCTAGGATAGTTCATTACTTAAATTTTATGTAGAATTCATCTTTGCATACTCGTTTGTGTGGAACTTAGGACTCTGTGAGGAAAGAAAAGAGAGAATCCATGCGAGCTTAAGGAAATAGTGTAAAGATGGGTTTGGAAGCATGTTGCGGTGATTTCGGTAGAAAATGGGCAAAAGGAAAGACAAAGGATCACAAGCAGCTCTACAGTGCGGGTCAAGTGCAGGTCAAGTGCGGGTCGCAACCGCACTCCAACAACACTCATGCTCATAGACGGGACCTGATACAGTAGAAGAGTTACAGTGCAGGTCCAGTGCCGGTCATCTAACCGCACTCCACCCGCACTGCTGCCATAGCCAGAGAAGCTGAGTTGCACCTGACGTTAAAGTGCAGGTACAGTGCGGGTCATCCAACCGCACTTCACCCGCACTGTTGCCAAACCAGAGAAGCTGATTTGCACCTGACATTAGAGTGCGGGTACAGTGCGGGTCTTGCAACCGCACTCCACCCGCACTGTTGCTCAAGACAGAAGAGTGGATTTGCACCTGACATTAGAGTGCGGGTAAAGTGCGGGTCATCCAACCGCACTCCACCCGTACTATTGCTCAAGACAGAGGAGTGGATTTTTCACCTGACAGTAAAGTGCGAGTAAAGTGCGAATCAAGTGCGGGTCTAGTGCGAGTCAAGTGCGGATAATCCAACCACACTCCACCCGCACTATTTACCAGATCCGAGAACTGAAGATGAAGATAACCCATACAGTGCGGGTAATTCACCTGCACTCCACCCGCACTTTACGCACCCCAGATTGATTTTTGAAGTTTAAGTGACCTATTTTTATATGATGTATAAATAGAAAAGGATGGAAATGTTTTGGACATCCTTTGACTCCATTTTTCAAAGGTTTAGATCTATTGATAGCTCAAATGATAACACTTACAATCATAAGTCCATCATTTATCTCAGGATTAAAATAGACTCTCTGATTGTCCTCATAATGAAAAGACTTATATCTACTGATGGTTCTAGATAAAATATTTCAGTGTGATCCTGTTCAATGCATCCAGTGCACTAGATTGTTTTACTCAAAGACCCTTTCGATGATTTTAGACTCATCATAACTCATTTGATCCCACTTAAATGCCAGCAAAAAAATTCTACAACTTTATCAAGATAAAGGTGCAAAACCTTTAATTTAAGTTGGGAATGTTTATTCAAGACTAACTAACGAATTGTGTCTACCTCACAGATTTACGAACAATTCTTCATTTCTCATAGTCTTTTGACCTTATGATTATTTACTTTGACAATTATCATTATAAATGCTATAAGATTTTGTAAAACTAGAAATTACTTTATTAATAAGAAAAGATTGTTAATTACAATATTACACTCTTGCTATTGAGCATAATCCTAACACTTGTTTCATTTGACCCAGCTCCGCCAGAGCAGCCCGCCTACCACCTTCGGAGTCTTGGGCAGCCTTCACCAAAGGGCCCACTCTTTGCTTAGTTCGGGTGAGCTCCTCTTTAGCCTCTTCTAATTCTGTCTGGAGGGCTAGGTTGGATCCCCCCAAGGCCGACATCTGTTGGCCAACCGCCAAAGTAAATTTGAACGCCTGCACAAGTAAACAAGTAATGTAAATACCATCCATAAGGAATACCCAAAACAGAATAAAAGGACAAAAAAATTGTACCTCGGCCATTAAGGAAGTCCCCATTTTGATCAAGAGGTCAGGGGGTAGGGAGGCCATGTTCTGCAGGTTCCCACTGGGGCTGGTGTGTGTGAATCGGGATACCACCTCGTCCCGGGCATGATCTTAGGACCTCGAGCTGGAAGGAAGGTCAACAAAAAAAATCAGCCGAAGAGGCTGAAATTCTATCCTCCTATGTCCTTACTTGATATCCTAAAGATACTATTGGAGGCGGAGGAGAAGTAAGAGTAGGAGTCATGTTTGACGGCGCAGTAGCATGTCTGTTTGCTTGCCGCTGGGCCTGAACCGGTGAACCCCGAGCCCTAGCAGCCCACGCAAACATTTCATCGAGTGTTGGGCGCGGTGGAATAAAGGTAGGAGGAGCAGAAAGAGGATTAATAGGCTACATCCTTGGAGCTAGAGCTGGAGAAGGAGTCGGTACAGGTAGCTGGGACTTCTACCAGGCATCAGCACCCACACCCGGAGTAGAAGAAGGAGCTGGGGAACCGAAGGGATGGGAATCTAGTAGCCACGACTAAGAAGGAATAGGAGCAGGAAGGGTCAGAGGGGTAGCAGAAACTGCCAAAGGAAAATAACCATTCAAAAAAAGGGGAAATAAGGAAAGAACTACATAACCGAAAGAGCAATAGAAATCCTCAAGTACCTCTCCTACCAGTTTCCTTCAAAAGCATCTAGGGCAGGGTACTCTAGGTTCGAATATCCCCTCTCTATGATCTGACGGAGGATATCCTCGGATTCCCGTGAAAGCACCCCCTTACTCTATTTGTCTTTCGCCGTGAACTAATTAGACTAAGTTAAACTAAATGCAACTAAGTTAGTATGAATGCAAATGGATGATAATGAACTAAGGAATTGATGGATTCAATACGCAACTAGTGGGCAAATTACAAACTCTCATGAATGTACATTAATCTATCGTAACCAATCTAGAGTGTAAAGAGTTGGTTGTATATCCCTTATGGGTGCCCAATCGAGTGTATAGCTTGATCACCCACAAGTGATTTTTACCTTGATGCATATCTATCAAATTAAGGGACTAATCTCTTTACAAGGTCACCAACCTAGAGTGTATAGAATTGGTGCTTAATCTCTCACAGCTTATCAACCTAGAGTGTATGGAATTGATTACCCATTTGAGGTTAGATAAAAAAAATGAGAATATTAAGTCCGGATCTCACTTGAGGAGTGTACTCTTGTTTGATGCTTTTATTCAATTGAGCTTAAGAAAACAAAATAGAGTGTATACCTAGTCATCTACTCCAATCATTGCTCCACAAACAAGTAAACAGAGGAGTGTACGATCAAATACCCATTTATTTTGAAATCAATTAAATCGAAGAATGAAACATAATTGATAGATTGAATTATAGATAGAGTTCATTACAAAGCCCAAAGTCCACAAATGAATCACATCAAATCCTTACTAGGGATTTAGTTACTCATGATCATAAACATTACAAAGCAAGAACTAAGGGAAGAGATAAAGAAGAGACCCATGTAGAGATTCTCTTTCCTTGAATCTTCAAATCCAATCCTCTTAGTGGTCTTGATGAGTAGAAATCAAAGGAAAATGGTGTGGGTTTTGGATGATGAATTGAGAGTTAGATTCCTATATCTAGAGAGAAACAATGATGTAAAATGTCAGTGTGGGCGTGTGGGAATAATCATAATCGAATCTATATATAGGTGTTCCGAAATAGGTCTAAAAATGCTAATGTGGCTCCACCTGACGCGCGTAGTTTGCAGGTAAGATAACCGCACAGTACCCACCCACTGACCTTTTGGCTTCCTGGTTTGGCATTTGTATGGGTAGTATGCAGGTAGGTACCCGCACTGTACCGGCACACTGGGTAGTCTTCAGATATTCCTTCTCCGTTGTGCAGTTTGTGTGCAGGTAGTGCGCGGGTAGGGTACCCATGCCCTACCCGCACACTAGGGCCTTAAATTATTCCTTGCACCAAATTATCCATCTTTTGTACAGAAATCCCAGTTTCCAATTCCATCTCCCGATTTGCACCAAATGCCTGCAATTGCAATAAATGAGCCATAAGACATATGAAAACACCCAAAAATGAGACAAAGGGTAAGGATATGAGGGCCAAAATATATAATAATTTTGCTCGATCAAATACCCCCAAACCAAACCCTTGCTCATCCTCGAGCAAACTCCAGACAAGACAACAACAAAAATTTTGACATGGCCCATTTCCATGGTGAATTCTTCTCCATCCATGGCTTCCTCACTTAAACACTCATCCCTTCCTTGCTTAGTCTCTAACAAGCCTCGTTCCTCCTTCTCTATAGTACCTCCAAAGTAGTCTACCACTGAAAATCCGCCCATTTCATAAACTTTTTAAATTTTTGAATTTCTTTCCCCTTCCACTCCTGGTGTTCTTCTTCCCATCTCCTCCATGAAAGTCCAACCTATCTCCCTCCCTCATAAAGTTCCCTCTGCTGGTGTCATTTCCATTTTAACATCTAGTGTTCCTATTAAGTGCAATATTGAGTCTAGCAAAGGAGTGCATCTTTCTAGCTTGCCCAACAATAGAGAAGCTGGTCCAAGTTCACTCAACACAACTACTATCTCCTACTCTTTGGTGCATCCAACTGGTTCTACCATGGAGAATCCACCCTTTACTATATCCAATAGATCTACTTTTGTTGGTTTTCCTTCTTTCTTGGAAGCTAATGTTGTTAACAAGAGTAATAATGGGTCTGAAGGTGGAGGACATAACCTTAACATGTCTAAACTCGTTTCAAACAAAGCTCTTTCCTATAGAGCTGGATTGAGTTCTCAAACTGAAGAAAATACAACTGGTGATGAAGTTATTTGCAATGGACCTGGTTTATCTCTTGAGAATGAAGGTTTATCAATAATAGATGTTCTTCATAACTCAATGAATGTGATAGAGAAGAAGAAGAAGATGATTCACAACCCCCAAAAATCAGTTCTGAAGCAAGAGTCTCTTTTTCCCTTTTTTGGCTATGCACAAAAGCAAGCCTCTAAAGGACAAGTCATTACTTCTAAAATTGATGAGTCTCAACAGATACAATTGGTTGGAGTTTCCCCTTTTTGAAAAACAAGGAGCGGCAAAGGAAAGAAAATTCTAACACTTCTCCTTTGGATGATAGAGCCTTCAACAATGCAATTAGTCAAACTAGAAAATCTCCCCTAAGTATTTCCAAAAATAGGCCTATTAGCTACAAGAATGTGGTTCAAAGTGTTCTTTTTCTCAAAAGGAAAGTGGTCCAGACCAAAAGCCCATGAGGCTCAAATTCTACAAGCCTATTAACAATAGAAATAGGATGTGTGTTGCCTCCAATGGAGGTTGCTAATGAAGGATGTAAGGCTTGGAAGAATTGCTTAGTGGGTTATTTTAATGAGAAAAAGCTCCCATTCTCTCTTGTTAACAATATTGCTATGAAGATTTGGGATAATTGTGGTCTTTTAGAGGTGTAAGCTAATGAAACATGGTTCTATTTTTTCAAGTTCTCAGATTATGACTCTTGCTCTAAAGTTCTTGAGGCTGGTCCATGGCTTTTTGATGGAAGAATGATTATTCTTAAGAAATGAATCTCTCGGATTGTTTTAACGAAAGAATCTTATTCTAAGGTTCAAGTATGGGTCAATTTTTTTAATATTCCTCATGAATATTGGACTGAAGAGGGGCTAAGCTATGTAGCTAGTGCTGTTGGTAAGCCTCTTTATACTGATAGGCTAACTGAAACAATGAAAATAATTTCATACGCAAGAATTTGTGTCGAAATTGATGCAACTAGAAAGTTAATAGATTCTTTTGATTTACTTATGGGTGAAGGTGATTAACACAATAATAGGGAGAGTGTTGAAATTCTCATTGAATATCAATGGAAACCAAAGATTTGTCTTGAATGCAAATCGTTTGGTCATAATGCTGCTGCTTGCCCAAATCTAAAGCATGTGGAAGGCAGATCTAACGAGAACCGTGGTTCCAAAATAAAGCAAGAGTGGGTGAAGGTCAATCGTGGTGGAGCTCCGGTTTCCATCCCTTCAGGGGACCTTAATTTTGCTCAGGTTTCCTCTATTGGTATGAAGGTTAAGGAAGCTTCAAATAATGGTGGAGGATAGTCTACCCTCCTATCTATTTGTATTTCTGAGGATGTGCCAATTACAGGTATTTCTAGTCTTCCTCTTCAGATTATGGGAAGTGAAGTCCATACCGTTGCTGCTAATTCTAAGGAAGAAGTGGTTGAAACCTCCAACAAGTTCTTAGGTCTCATTGAAGAAAAAGAAGAGGCTTATGGTAATGAAGATTCTCCTGCCACAGTTTCTCCCGATATCTCTCTTTGGCATTCCAAGATCAAGAATATTGATGGGATTCCTATTGTAGGTATCTCTAGCACCTCTGAGGCCTCTAGTCGTAAGAAAAAGAAGCAGAATTCTAAAGCAACTAAGTCAAGCAAGGTTTATAGCTCTATAGCTAAGGTGAAGTCTCCTACAACCTCTAGATGATTAGTATGGCTTGTTGGAACATTAGGGGTCTTAAGGCTGCCCCTAAACTGAAGGTAAGGAAGATATTGATTGATTTAAAGCTTAGTTTGGTTTGCATGGCTGGAACTTGGGTGAGAATCATTAATAAACCCAATGTTATCAAATATGTTTTTAAAGAATAAGACATGCTTGACAACTACAATAGTCATAGCCTTGGAAGGATTTTGGTTGGTTTGGACCTAAGAATTCTTAAAGTGGTCAAAATTTGTGAAGCCGACCAGATTATCCACTGTCGTGCTTATCTTTTTGATAATAATGGCACATTTAGAATCTCTTTTTTTTATGGTTCTAATGATGATCGAGCTAGGAGAGCACTTGGGAGAATATGTGTGCTAATCTTTCTGCTAGTACCATTTGGATTGTTCTTGGAGACTTTAACGTTGCTAGAGGGGTTCATGATACTATTGGGGGTTCTTCTAGATGATCTACTACTATGGATGAGTTTGAAGATTGCTTACAAGCTGCAGAACTGGACGACCTGCGGTTCTTGGGTTTTTTCCACACTTGGGGTAACAAAAGAAGTAATGATGATTGTATCTCTATGAAATTGGATAAGGTGCTCGTTAATGATGCTTGGCTAGGTAAGTACACGAATTCAGAAAGCCATTTTTCTCCCACCTAGCAGTGTAGATCATAGTCCATCTTTGGTAAAGCTTCGGTTACAAGGTAGAAGGAAGAATTGCCCATTTAAATTCTTTAATTTTCTAAAGAAGAGGGAAGACTTTCTTCCTCTTGTTGAGAGCTGTTGGCAAGAACAAGTTCATGGAACTATGCAATTTAAGCTTTGCTCTGAGCTTCGTATTCTTAAGAAGGCTTTAAAATCTCTTAACAAGAACCGGGTTGGTGATGTGACAATCAAGTTAAACGAATCCAAAGAAGCGCTTGAAGAGTGTCAACATCTTCTTGATGCCCACCCTACTAATAACACTCTTATATTGCAAGAAAATGATATTATTAATTCTTATACTTTGGTTCTTCAAGCCAAGGAATATTTTCTGTTAACAGAAATTTTCTTCAGGGCGAGAAATCTCAGTTAACACCCTCGAGGCCACTACCACGTAGGTGGAGGTCAAGGATGAACGTATGTGTGACAGTTTCTAATAAAATGACAAGGAATATTTGTACTATTAACCACCAAAAAGAATCAAAAATACTTTCTTTATTAATAGTATATGATATAAAAATCTCTCTCAAATTGCTCTCAATTTTCTCTAGGGTGTAGTTGGGTACTCGTCGTATGCCTGTCAAAAAGTAGTCTCCTCTTTCTGAAGGCCAAAGTCCTTCTTTTATACATTGTCTTCATATGTTAAGCTACTCCCCTTGATTTTCTCCATCCCTTCCCTCCTTATCGGACAAGATTTTACATTTAAATGTCATTGACTTTGAGTTAATTGCTAAGTTGAGAATATCTTGGTGGAGATCAATTTGTTTCCTACTTGGACTCTATTACTTGTTCTGTACGTATGTAACATCTTAAGATATGATCCAGTGTGTCTTCAGGTTTAGCATGATCCCCCATAGGGGTCTTTGAATATGGTGTATATTATGGTGAGGTACATCAGATAATGAGGTCGATTAGTGTCTTAGCCCCGATATTCAGGAGTTTAGTCTAGCCAGGAGCTAGGTCTGGCCTCCCTTGATCTTTTGGAGCTAGGTACGGCCTCCTACGGATAGCCCACTATGTCAGCGAGGTATAGGCGAGCTTCTGGAGAGATTGCGAGGTAATCCCGACTTCGGGGGGATTTCCTGGTTTCATGTTCGGTGATACGGGATCGATCTGACCGAGCCGGGCTCTACTCCGGGTGTTTTTTTAGCCCGCCCTTATTTTTGTGGGGCGGTATCGTAGCTCGGCTTCGGGTAACATGGTCTCCTGGTGGATGACCTCGGGCATGGAGCCAAGTTTAGAGGGTGGAAAATGGCGAGGATCAGCATGAGGGAGGAGGATCAGCAGAGGAAAATCAAGAGAGTTCCAAAGCTTGACGCAACCTGTTCATGATTGTCCTTGATTGCCTGGAAAAGAGGGTGGGCACCCCGTTTTACTCTTGATTAGTTTAGTTGTTTTTTTTTTTTTTTTTTTTTTTTTTGTAGCCCGTACTTGGAGGTTGGGCTCCCCGTTTGATAGATGTAGCCTTACCGGGGGATAGGCCCCTCTTGTCTTTAATGAGAAACCGATTCGCTTGAGAATCTCTTGGTTTATTCCTGGTCCTGACTAGAAACCAGAAATGCATCCTTGATGATAATTTGTTCATACTTCATTCTGACTTTTGTAGGGAACTCTTATCAAGATGATCTTGATACAACACACGAAAAAAAATATTTATATTTAAATTCGTTTTAGGAGAGGTAGCCCGATCGAGGCATTAGGAGTATTGTTTAGCTATTTCCTAGTCTCGAGGTCCAGCTGGCAATTATGTTCTTACACTCAGACCCTTCTTGGGGGTAGTAGCCCGACCAAGGCATCAGGAGGGCTATTTAGCTATTTCCTGGTCTCGAGATCCGGATGGCAACTATGCTCCTACACTTAGACCCTTCTTGGGGGTGGTAGCCAGACCAAGGCATCAGGAGGGCTGGTTAGTTATTTCATGGTCTCGAGATCCAGATGGAAACTATGCTCTTACACTCAGACCCTTCTTGGGGGTGGTAGCCCGACCAAGGCATCAAGAGGGCTATTTAGCTATTTCTTGGTCTCTAGATCCAGATGGCAACTATGCTCTTACACTCAGACCCTTCTTGGGGTGGTAGCCCGACCAAGGCATCCTGAGGGCTAATTAGCTATTTCCTGGTCTCGAGATCTGGATGGCAGCTATGCTCTTACACTCAGACCCTTCTTGGGGGTGGTAGCCCGACCAAGGAATCAGGGGTAGCGAGAGGGATTCCCCGGCTAGTCACTGGTCTTGAGGTGCCTATGTTGAATTTCCCAGTCGAGGATGTAGATACTAATGTTGAACATAGTCAGAGATAAAGAGGAAAAAAAAGAAAAATGACTTTATTAATGATCGAGATTTAGTACATCTTTATTAGGGATTCTAACGAAACCTAAATGGAAGTAATCTGCTTGAAAACTCTCTGCTCAAGGGTAGAATTTCCTCTAGTGATCTGCGTTCCAAGTGTTGTCGATGGGTCGTCCATCCATGTCTTCGAGTTTGTAGGCTGCATTGCGAGCAACTAACTTTATCAAATATGGCCCTTCCTAATTGGGGCTTAGGACTCCATCTGACATTTTTCGATTATTCAGGGTCACTTTCCTGAGCACCAGATCCCCTTCTTTGAAATTTTGCGCTCTGACCTTTCAGTTGAAATATCTAGCGATCTTGCTCTGGTAGATTGCCACTTTCTCCGCTACCCGGTCTTGTTTCTCTTCTAAGAAGTCCAGATTAGCCCGGAGCTTGACCTCGTTACTTCAGAAGCTTCTTGATAGTCTTGTTGGTCGACTCCACCAGCCCATTAGTCTGGGGATGGGCTACTGAAGTGAGCCTGAGGTCGATCCCCAATCCATTGTAGAAATCATTGAATCGGGCATTGTCGAACTGCTTACCCAGATCGACTATAATGATAAGAGGGGTTCCGAATCTACATACCACGTTGGTTTTGATGAACTTGGTCATATTTTTTTCTGATATCTGAGAAAGAGGCCCTACCTTGACCCATCTTGTGAAATAGTCGATAGCCACGATAGCATATTTCACCTGTCCGGGAGTGGTAGGAGGCTATCCAATTAGGTCGATCCCCCACATGGCAAAGGGGTAGGGTGAACTGAGAGACGACAGTCGCTCAGGTGGCTGGTGGTTCAAGTTTAAAGTCCTTTGACATGGCTCGCAAGATTGTACAAAGCTTCTTGCGTCTTAGTGGATGGTCGGCCAGTAGTACCCCATACGAAGCACTTGATATGCTAAACCTTCTCCACCAATGTGGTTCTCGCAGTCCCTAGAGTGAACCTCTCTTAGTACCCATTTAGCATCGTCAGGATGCAAACATCTAAGTAAGGGGAGGGATCTACCCCTTCTGTAGAAGTACCCATCTACCAAGCAATATCAGACCGAGAGTCTTTTAATCCTTCGGGCTTGATCGGGCTCCTCGGGGAGCTCTCCCTCTAGAAGGTAGGCAACGAATGGGTCCATCCAGCAAGGCTGATGATCTAGGGAGCAGATTTTCTTATGTGCGGCTATGCTTTGTTGGGAGATCACTTGGAGGGGAATTCCCCGTGGTAAGGATTGGCCTCCATTTGCAGCTATCTTAGCCAGAACATCCACGAGGTGGTTTTGGTGTCGAGGCACCTGATCGATCTTGAACCCCTTAAAATTATTTTTTTGCAACTGAGCTAGCTTTAAGTAGGCAGCCATGTTATCTCCCTTTGCCTGATACACCCAGACACCTGATTGACAACAAACAATGAGTCGCTCTTGATTTGTAGGTAATCGGCCTCTAGTTCGATGGATGCCTTCATCCCAGCTAGGAGGGCTTCATACTCTGCTTCATTATTTGTGGCTTTGAACTCGAATCTGAAACAGTGACAGAATTCAGTCCCCTCCGGGTCTATTAAAACTATACCAGCTCCTCCCCCAGCTTGTCCGGCTACTCCATCTGTATAGAAGGTCCAGGACTTACAGCCTTCCGACCAATTGTTGATCTCAGAGGTCTTTTCAAGGATCTCCTTTGGTGCTGCGGGATTCTCTTGACCTGGGAGCACTGAAAATTCTGCCACGAAGTCTGCCAAAGCCTGTGCCTTAATCGTGGTCCGGGGATTATATTTTAAATCAAACTGAGTGAGCTCTAGGGCCCATAAGACTAGCCTTCTAGACACATCTGGTCTTTGTAAGAATTGGTGGAGAGGTTGGTCCGTCACCACTGTTATCGAATGAGCTTGAAAGTAGGGACGAAGCTTTCTCGCCGAGATCACTAGAGCATAAGCGAGCTTTTCCAGGAGAATATATTTTTTCTCTGACTTGGTTAAAGCATGACTCACATAGTATATGGGCCTTTGAACCTCGTCGCCCCACTCATTGGCCAAAGCTCCGCTTACTGCAGTTTCTGAGATGGCCAGGTAGATCTGCAGCTCCTCTCCGGAACTGGCTTGACTAACAACGGTGGGCTTGTTAGGTATTTTTTCAAGGCTTGGAAAGCTTGCTCGCTCTCCTAGATCCATTTCATGTTTTTCCCTTGTTTGAAGGCTTTAAAGAAAATGAGGCATTTATTAGTGGAGCGAGAGATAAACCTGTTGAGCGCTGCTACACGCCCAGTCAGAATTTGTACCTGTTTGAGTGATGTGGGGGATTCCAGGTCCAAGATAGCTTTGATTTTTTCTGGGTTGGCCTCTATGCCTCTCTCATGAACCATGAAACCTAGAAACTTCCCCGCTGTTACCCTGAAGGCACACTTGGAGGGGTTCAACCGCATCTGGTTTTCTCTCAGTATAAGAAAGGTCTTGCGAAGGTCTTCCCGATGTCCTTTTGCGGTTGGTGATTTTTTGATCATGTCGTCGATGTATACCTCCATCGTCCTTCCGATCTCAGGCTTGAACAGCTTGTTAACTAGCCGCTGGTATGTAGCCCCTGCATTCTTCAAATCAAATGGCATCACCTTGTAGCAGTACAAGCCCTGCCTAGTAATGAAACTGGTATTGTCTTGGTTAGCTGGGTGCATCTTAATTTGGTTGTATCCTAAAAACGCGTCCATAAAACTCAGAAGTTTATTTCCGGACGTGGAATCAACCGGTTGGTCGATCTTTAGTAGAGGAAAACTGTCTTTTGGACATGCCCGGTTGAGGTTGGTGTAATCGACACACATACGCCACTTCCCATTTGCCTTCGTAACCATGACCACGATGGCGATCCATTCGGGATAGCGCACTTCTCTGATAAACCCTGCCTTGACCAATTTATCTACTTCTTCCTGCACCGCAGCATTCCTTTCAGCGTTGAAATGACACCTTTTCTGTTTGACGGGCTTGACCATTGGGTCTACCGCTAGTCGATGGGCGGCCAATGATACTGGGATCCCAGGCATTTCATCATGGCTCCAAACGAAGATGTCTCTAAATTCTCTAAGATCAATTAAGCCTTCTTTCACTTTTGGCTCGAGGGTAGCCCCGACCTTGATGACCTTGACAACCTTGAAAGGATCATCATTTCTGATGGGTATCTGCTCTAGTCTATCTACCGGTTGCCCGCTGGCCCATTCCTTGCTCTGTTCCTCCTCATAAGGCAATATGGGTTCATTCTCTGGATGCTCTGAGGGCTCCATTTCTTCCTAGATTATCTGGGATGTTTCCATATCTTCCTGGACTATTGCGACCTGTACGCACTGTTTTGCTAAAGTCATAGGACTTGAAGACACTGCGTAGCACTTCCTAGCTGCTTGCTGGTCTCCGCGTACCTCCCCCACCTTGGTTCCCAACAGGAACTTCAGGAAATTATGGTATATAGACAAGACTCCCTTCAAGGAGGACATGAATGGTCTTCCTAGGATGGCGTTGTAGGCCAATAAGGTGTCAACCACAACAAAGTTCGTCATGACATTCTGTTGGAGAGGTGCGGTTCCGACGATTATTGGGAGTATCTTCGATCCCACCGGTATGATCAAATCCCCGATGAACCCATATAGTGGAGTTGTACAACTATTGTAACACAATTGCTGTAGATTTAATTTTTCCAAAGTATCCTTGAAGAGGATATCTACACTGCTGCCCGTATCTACGAGCACGCGATGGACTAGGCAATTGGCAATTTGTATCGTGATCACCATGGGATCATCATGAGGTTGCACGGTGTTGAAGAAATCTGTTTCAGTGAAAACGATCTGTGATGACTAGGACGGCTCTATCGGGCTTTGGCTAACTTTGAAGACTCCCTGGCTTTCTTCTATGCGGGGAATCTTTCTTGCTTGGTTTTTTTGGGAATTATTGGAGGTGCCAGCCAGTGTGGGCCCTCCGCTGATGGTGTGTATCACCTGTATTTGTTGCATTAAATCAGTCTGTTCCCCTTTTCTCTTCTCCGCATCCTCGCGGATCTCGGCTTATTATCTCTGATCTGCTGCAAGAACTCAATCAAGCATCCCCCCATTATCAAGGCTTCAGTCTGGTTGCGCAAATTATAACACTCTGAAGTGTTGTGGCCCACTTCTTCATGGAAGTCGCATTATTTGTACCGGTTCCTCCTGTCAACTGGGGCTTTCATAGGAGCAGGCTTTTGGAGTAGCCCCTTGTCTCGTATAGCAAGGTAGACCGTTTCCCTGGAAGCATTCAGAGAAGTGTAGTAGTCATACCCTTTCTCTCCTCGCATTATGGGGGCTACGGTCCGGGGAGGTGGTGAAGCCCGAGGAGGGGTTCGTCTTGCTGGATATTTTTCTTGCCTGTGTTGAGGAGCGGGGAGGCGATAGGTCGACCTATTGGGAGGTTTATTTTGAGTTTTCTTAGCTGGCTCAGATTTGGGGGCTTCTCTTTTCTGACGCTTCGCCGTTCTCATATCGTCGTGTTCCATCTTAACTTTGAGTTGCTCGTCGATCTCTACTTGCTCAAGAGCCCGATCGTAGGCCTCCTGGTAAGTCTCGGGAGGTCTCTTGGTAAAGGAGCGGAAAAGCTTTCCCGCCCATAGGTTCCGCCTGAAGTTGGTGAGAGTTTTTTTCTCTGTGAAAACTACTATTTGTATGACCTCTTTGTGAAAACGTTCCACGTACGATCGAAGTGTCTCACTTTGTTCCTGAATCACATATTGGAGATATATGGGATCCTTCGGACGAGGTTTGACCCCTTAGAACTGCGAGCAAAAATTTGTTGATAACTTCATGAAAGAATCCACGCTACCAGCAGGCAGCTTCCTGAACCAAGTTTTCGCGTAGTCGATTAGGGTCGTTAGAAACATCCTACACATAGCTGCTCTGGTAGTGTTCTGGACCTCCATCTGTTGGACGAAGCTCTCCAGGTGGCTTAGAGGGTCTTCTGTTCTAGAGAACTTATCTAATGGCATTTTAAATTTTGGTGGGAGTTCCGCTTCCCGAATCCTCCTAGTGAAGGAAGCGTTCATCTCGCTCAATGGATCCTTTTTATCCTCCTTGTTCTTTCCTTTTCTTATCTGCTGGACCTCCTTCTGTAGCTTTGCCAGCTGATCCCTCAGTTGGTTGTTCCCAGGTTTTTTTAAATTGACCTCAGATTCTTTGTTGTCGAGTCCCTCTGATGAACTGGCGACCTCTATCTGATCCCCTTCATGGACAGGATCCACTCAGGAAGTTTGTCGATTCTCTTCCTCTTGGGCCCGGGCGTTCCTTCTCGATGCCGTTGGGCGAGGTACCTCTCGTTGCTCTTGGGTCAAAGCATCTGCGGCAGACTTAACTCGCCTGGGCTGATATTGTAAAGGTCTTTTCGAAACTGGGGGCATGGGTCCTAGCCTATCCTGGATCGAAAGTTGGGGCCCAGCCCTGTCTCGAGCTGGCTCTGGAAGAGGAGGTCCCAGGCGGTCAAAAGCAGGCTTCCTAGCCCCAAACCTGCTCGGTTCTCCCTGATCATTCGGGTTTGTTGGTTGGACTATAATGCCTTCGGCGAGCAGGCAGATGCAAACGGTTTCCACGAAGGCTGCCGCTTGTTGGTCGAGCGCTGCCTGGCTTATTATAGGATTGCCAAAAGCCCGCGCATTAGTTTTTTGGACCGGAGCTTGATTGCTATACCCAGACTTCCTCCCTTTTCTTAGGGCCTTTTGCGTAGGCCTTGTTGAAGGTTGTTCCGAAACTCCATGTTGGCCTTGGGAGGAGCAGAGCCTCATGGTTCCTGTAAAACAACGAAAATGCAAATGCAAATAGTTGACTTGATTAACTAGGTGTAGGGTTTTCCCACAGACGGCGCCAGAAAGTGTTAACAGAAATTTTCTTCAGGGCGAGAAATCTCAATTAACACCCTCGAGGCCACTACTACGTAGATGGTGGTCAAGGATGAACGAATGTGTGACAGTTCCTAATAAAATGACAAGGAATATTGGTACTATGAACCACCAAAAAGAATAAAAAATACTTTCTTTATTAATAGTATGTGATATAAAAAATCTCTCTCAAATTGCTCTCAATTTTCTCTAGGGTGTAGTCGGGTACTCGTCGTATGCCTATCAAAAAGTAGTCTCCTCTTTCTGAAGGCAGAAGTCCTTCTTTTATACATTGTCTTGATAGGTTAAACTACTCCTCTTGATTTTCTCCATCTCTTCCCTCCTTATCAGACGGGATTTTACATTTAAATATCATTGAGTTTGAGTTAATTGCTGAGTTGAGAATATCTTGGTGGAGATCAATTTGTTTCCTACTTGGACTCTATTACTTGTTCTGTACGTATGTAACGTCTTAAGATATGATCCAGTGTGTCTTCAGGTTTAGCATGATCCCCCATAGGGGTCGTTGAATATGGTGTATATTATGGTGAGGTACATCAGATAGTGAGGTCGATTAGTGTCTTAGCCCCAATATTCAGGAGTTTAGTCTAGCCAAGAGCTAGGTCTGGCCTCCCTTGATCTTTTGGAGCTAGGTGCGGCCTCCTACGGACACCCTACTATGTCAGTGAGGTACAGGTGAGCTTCTGGAGAGATTGCAAGGTAATCCCGACTTCGGGGGGATTTCCTGGTTTCAGGTTCGGTGATGCTGGCTCTATCTGACCGAGCAGAGCTCTACTCGGGGTGTTTCTGGAGCCTCCCTTATTTCTGTGGGGCGGTATCATAGCTTGGCTTTGGGTAACATGGTTTCCTGGTGGATGACCTCGGACATGGAGCCAGGTTTAGAGGGTGAAAAATTTCCCTTTAGTCCCTAGCCAAATTTGGCTATTAACATTTTCTTAAGGAAAAATCGAGAATCCACTGGTTACATGCTGGTGATCGGAATTTTTCCTATGTTTTCGAGTCCATCAATGGT
Organism: Dipteronia sinensis; assembly: GCA_033220585.1. Taxonomy (NCBI): domain Eukaryota; kingdom Viridiplantae; phylum Streptophyta; class Magnoliopsida; order Sapindales; family Sapindaceae; genus Dipteronia; species Dipteronia sinensis. The sequence continues at coordinate 48,844,761 of CM065636.1, read as the reverse complement.
AGACAAAATCGAAATAAAATTCTATCTATTATGAGGGAAGATAGTTCCTTGATTGAAGGTGACGTTCCTGTCAAAAATAAAGATGTCCGCCTCTTTCAGAAAATTCTCGGCTGCCCAGTTCCTTCATTGAATAGAGCTGGTACACTTCAAACTATTATTCATAATCATATTTCAAATGAACAAGCTAACTTGATGAGCAGGGGTGTCACTAATGAAGAGATTCGTGATTGTTAATAGCCAAAATTGGCTAAGGACCAAAGGGAAATTGTCCACCCTCTAGGCCTAGCTCCATGCCCGAGATCATCCACCAGGAGACCATGTTACCCAAAGTCGAGCTACGGTACCACCCCGAGGAACAAGGACGGGCTCCAGAAACATCCAGAATAGAGCCAGGAATGATCAGATCAAGCCCGCATCACCGAACCTGAAAACAGGAAATCCCCCTCCCCCCCGAAGTCGGGATTACCTTGTAACTTCTCAAGAAGCTCGCTAGTACCTCGCTGACAGAGTGGGGTATCCGTAGGAGGCCGCACCTAGCTTCAAAAGGTCAAGGGAGGATAGACCTAGCTTCTGATTAGACGAAATTCCTTTATATCAGGGCTAAAACACTGATCAACCTCACTACCTGATGTACCCCGCCACATTACATGCCATATTTGACGATCCTTATGGGAGAACATGCTAGACCTGAAGACACACATGATCATATCTAAAGAAATTACATGTGTACAGAACAAGTAATACAGTCTAAGTAGGAAACAAATTAATCTCCACCAAGATATCAACGATTCAGTAATTAACTCAAAGTCAATCACATTTTAAATGAAAATCCGGCCCGATAAGGAGGGAAGAGATGGAGAAACTCAAGGGGAGAATCAATTAGTTTAACCTACGAAGACATTGTATAAATGAGGAACTTCCTCCTTCTGAAAAAAGGAGACTACTATTCGACAGACATACAACAAGTACCCAACGACACCCAAGAGAAAAGTGAGAGCAATTTGAGAGAGAGAGAGAGACATGTATATCACATATTATCAATAGAGGAAGCCTTTTTTTGATTCTTTTGAGTAGCTAATAATATTGTTGTTTCCTTGTCATTTCATTAGGCATTGTTATATATATACATATATATATATGTTCTACCTTGGTCATCACCTACGTGGTAATGATCTCGAGGGTGCTAACTGAGATTTATTGCCCTGAGCAAATTTTCTGTTAACATTGATGTTTGGTTCTCGTTTCAATCTAATAAAGCTCCAGGGCTTGATTGTTTAATGCTCATTTCTTTAAAAAGACATGGGATATAGTTAGTGGAGACGTAATCAATGCAGTTCAATATTTTTTTCGAACATGTCATCTTCTCAAAGAACTCAATACAACGATCGCTTTGGTTCCTAAAATCACAAATCCTTCTAGAATGATGGACTTTAGACCGATCTCATGTTGCAGTACTCTCTTCAATATTGTCGCTAAGATCATTGCAAATAGGATTAAGATTATTCTTCCTGACATTAAGGATTGGTGATAATATTCTCCTTGTGTACAAGCTTATGAAGAATTACCATAAAGATAATGGCTCTCCCAAGTGTTCTTGAAGGTGGATTTGATGAAGCTTTTGATACGGTGGAGTGGGACTTCTTGTTAGAAACCTTTGCTGCTTTTTGTGTTCCTTCGAAAGTAATAAGCTGGATTAAGGTGTGCATCACAACTCCTAAATTCTCTATTTCTATAATTGGTGAGCTTGTTGGTTTCTTTCATAGTAAGATGTGGCTTCGTCAAGGTGACCCTATATCTCCCTATCTTTGTTATAGCAATAGAGGTTCTCACTAAGTTATTAGCCAAGCACATTCAAGATTCCCTACATTATAAATATCACTGGAAGTGTGACAAGATTAAACTTTCTCATCTATGTTTTACGGACGATCTTATTATGCTTTATCATGGTTCTACACCTTCTGCTACTATTCTTAAGATATCTCTTGATGATTTCTCTTCTCTCTCCGGCCTCATAGCTAATCCGGCCTAGATTAATATTTTTCTTTCGAGTGTGCCTAATGACAGTAGACAGCAACTCATCAACATTTTTGGCTATAATGTTGGCTCGCTTCCTATCAGGTATTTGGGGATTCCGATCATTTCCTCAAAGTTAAGTCATCTTGATTGCTCTCCTCTTTTGGTTAAAGTTTCAAACAGAATTTCTTCTTGGATGAATCATTGTCGTTATACAGGTCGGCTGCAACTTATTATCTCGGTTTTGTCTAGTATCCAAGTCTTTTGGGCTAGTCACATTTGTCTCCCTTCAAAGGTTCTGAGGAGTATTGAGCAGACACTTTGCTCCTTTTGTGGAAAGGTGTTGATGGAAATTGTAAAGGGGCAAAAGTTACTTGGTCGGATATTTGTCTTCCTTAAAATGAGGGTGGTCTCGGCATCAAAGATCTCATTTATTGGAATAAAGCTCTAATGATTCGACATATTTGGAATTTGGTGCATGGTTCTAATAATCTCTAGACAACCTGGATAAAAACCTGTCACCTTAAAGGTAGGAGTATTTGGGAGGTGAAAGCTCCCCAAACGTGTTCTTGGAATTGGAGAAAGCTCCTCAAGCTTCGTCAAATTGCTCACCCCTTGATTCGGCATATCATTGGTAATGGGCTTGGCACTTCCTTCTGGTTTGATAATTGGCATTCTAATGGCCCTATTCATTTAAAATGGAGCTCTAGGGTCATTTATGACTCAGATCTTCCAAAAAAGGCCAAAGTCAATTCTATTGTTCACGGTGATCAGTGGGTTTGGCCTTGCTCCATGTCGATTGATCTCCTAGAAATAAAGAACCATATGCCTTCTTACAACCCTAATTCTAGTTCAGAGGATTGAATTAAGTGGCTTCCTACTCCCGATGGGATTTATTCTATAGATTCATCCATGACTAGTCTCAAGACTCCACATCCTTTGGTTCTTTGGTTTGAGCATGTGTGGTATTCTCTTAACATTCGAAGGATGATCTTCATTCTTTGGTTAGCCATTGGAGGGAGACTTTCAACGTTGGACCGTGTTCATCTTTATAATCCTCATGTTGGTACTCTTTCTGTTCTTTGCTCTTCTTCCCCTAAGACTCATGCCCATCTTTTCTTTGAGTGTGCTTGTAGCAAAGTCATGTGGTCTCATTTGTAGGATATGTGTGGCCGGCCTTGGAATGGCCATAGCAGGCCTAGATTTATTGCTTGGGTTGCTCAACGTTGGGGAGGGAAATCTTCTTCCATTGTTGTCAAAAAGCTTTGTCCTACTATGGCGGTTTACTATATTTGGAGAAAAAGGAACAGTGGAATCTCTGGGAGTTCTCATAAGTCAAGCATAGTCGTTACCCGCTCCATTATTGACACTATTCATAGTAGGCTCTTATCTATCAACTTGAAGGATGGGCCTCTTGTTGCTTTAAAATGGAATATCTCTATTGGGTTATTTGTTTGTCTTGTTTTGTGCTTGTTCGAGCCTTGTTTAGCTCTTGCTTTCTTCTTTAGTTGTTTTTGAGCTTTTGTTTTAGTAAAAATACACTCCAAGCGTGTGTCTAACAACCTAGAGGGGGTGAATGTGTTATTATTCAATTATTACCAATTTTTTGATTAGTCAATATTAATAATATAACCCAACATAAACAAACATACAAAATCAAGTAAAAGTGCGGAATATAAATAACACTTGATTTTTACGTGGAAACCCTTCAACAAGGGAAAAACCACGGGCTATCCTTCTAGCCACATACGATCCTCAAATCCACTATTGTAATGATGTTTACAACCTAGGTTGACTTCTAGTCACACCATTCTCGGTCACTAACCCACCACTACTACCCAACGGGCCTTTATAGTGAATCCTTGATCACTTTGCTTGCCAACCACACCTTGGTTGCAAGACTTCACTTGCTTGTGCACTACACCTTGTAGTCACAAGACTTAACTCTCAAGAAGAGATTAACAACCTAAGTGAATATATGAATATTCAAAATGCAAATAATGCTAGGCAACACTAAATGCTTATCTAGGAATTTAATATGACACTAAGTACAAATCCTAGATATCAATGTCTATATTAATGCTCATAAAGACCTAACTAGATATAGATATGCAAGTCTAAAATCTAGTCATCAACACAAAGCCATATCAACACATGTTGTCACATAAAATGGCAAGGACAACAAATGTAATTAACAAATGCAATCAATGAGTCCTAATTAGCTAGAGGGCAAATATGTCATAAATATTAGCTATCACAATACAACAACCCAAACATCAACAAATATCTCAACTTGTAATTAAAATCTAAATCTAGATGCAAACAAGTTATAAGAGAGATTTCTTGTTAAGTAAGAACAGAAGAATGTATCAGAATGGTGTTCTACTTACCAAGTCAAATATGTTGATGAAGACCCATGCTTAGAAACATCCTAGATGAAGCTAGATGATGCTTGAATCATGAATGGATGATGGGTGTTTGGGTTTTAAGAGTCAAAGGCAACTCTTGAAGCTTCTCTCACTAAGGAACCACTTCCTCTCTCTAAAAATCAATTTCTGACGCTCTAGGGTTGAATGGTGGAGAAGATGACATATATATAGGAGAAAAAACGAGCAGTCATGAAAAGACAAAAATTTCCCTGTTTTGGTGCTAGGCGACATGCACAAGTCGCCTTGAATGTGGCATTTTGTTCTGGACAAAAATCGAGCAGCTTGAGGCGACATGGGAGGCTACATGCACAAGTCGCCTAGTATGTCGCCTTACACATTCGAGAAAAATAAAGTTGCTCGAGGCGACATGTAAGGCAACATGTACAAGTCGCCTGTGATGTCGCCTTACACACTGGAGAAAAATAACAAGACTAAGGTGACATTGGAGGCGACATGCACAAGTGTCCTTGCATGTCGCCTAACACACTGTGGGAAAAACTCAAGTCTAAGGCGACTTGTCAGGCGACATGTACAAGTGGCCTTGCATGTCGCCTAACCCACTGTGCAGCCCATCAACTCCAAAATGCAAGAAATGTGAGTGTGTGCAACTAAAACCTCTTCAAGAGTTAAGGACAAGTGAACTACCTCTCTTGAAGCTCTTTGGGATGACCGGAAGCATGTCTTCGAGAAAACCACACTTGGAGAACCTATGCTACCCATTACATAAACATCCCAAATATGATTTGTCATGAAATAAGCCAATCATAAATAATGAGGTTCTTACAATCTCCTCCTTTGGTTATTTCATGACAAAATCACCACTCACAAAACAATCCTCACAAACAAAAATAAAGCTATTGGTTAACAAAGTAATTCTATGATACATTAAGAGAAACCTAGGATTTAAGTCTTCAAGGTCATCAATCTCTTCGTAGATCATTATACCTACACACAATAGCAAGAAAGCACTTTCCAAGAACAAGTGCATGTGAGGTGAACAAATACAAAAAGCAATTGCACTCAATAAAGCAATATAAAGAAATGCATGTGCAATGCTCCCCCTAAATGATTACTCTCTCTCAAGGCTTCTCCCCCAAATCATAACCAATGCTCCCCCTATATCTCTCAAGACTTCTCCCCCTTTTTGTCATGAGGTAGGCAAGGGAGCTCCCCCTATCGGGTTGCTTTAGCAAAGAGAGATATTTGCACAAAAGATGAGTGCATAATCATGTACATAAACTTTATGCAACTCAATTTAACTAAGAGAGATTCAAGGAGTTTTATTTTAAAGAGAATGTGTGACGGTGTTTCTTTGCATGCAAGACATATAACATCAAAGTTCAAAAACAATGGTATTTGGCAAAGCAAACATCAAAAGGGTTTCCATAAGAATTCAAACCAATTTGTACCCTTTTGTCATAAGCAAAACATGATATACTATTTTGAAAAGAAATTTTCAACACACACAAAACTATATCAATCCTTAAAAGAAATCAAGACATTGGATCAAGAGATCCTTTTAGATTTTTCCGGATAATTATCCGTATGATAGCAGTCTTGATTAACAATTAAGAAGAGAGAGAATACTAATTTGGATATGAAATCCTTATTGATTACATGGATACAAGATCCTTATTGATTAGTCTTCTCATTTGCATTCACACACATTTGCATTAAAGCAATCAAAACATATTTCATGCATATCATTTTGAGCATGTCATAATCAAGTTCACATGTCATGGAGATAAGTTATAGGTCATTCAAGTGTACTTTCCCAATCAAATCTCCTAGTGGAAAAATGCATGTTTGAACATAAATGTGACATGGATTGCAAACAAAGCAAGGTTACACACTTATTGAATAAAAATACCATATAAGCATATATGTACAACCTAGTATCTCAAGCAATTAATAAAGAAGCATAAAGTATATCAAATTTTTTTGCACATTTCAAAAATGCAAGGTTGCTCTCTTTGCTTGAGCTCCCCAAATGGGGTCAATTCCAACCAAGTCAATGGGAGGCAGGAGCCCCTATAGACCTACCAAGCCCATTTGACCTAGTTGAGTCTATGGGTGACATATTAGCACAATAGCATGCGGGTTTATCTTTTCTAATCCACTTAGGTGATATACTTTCATTCCTAGTGGTCTTAGTCAACATATTGCAAGACTTCCTAGGATCATTTTCTCTAGCTTTCACATGCACATGCATATTGGCCTTTTTAAGTTTATTTCTCTCCCTCATGCTCTCAACCCTACATTTCTTAATGTACCTATGCCAATTAGGCCTAATATGCCCATCAACACCACAAAAATGACAAGTAGGTATAAAGTGAAGAGTCATACCACGTCCTTGTAAGGTCATTAGAGACTTCTCAAGCATTTGATGTGGCCTTTGGTGTTGAACCGGTTCTTTCCTTCTTTGTTGTTGAACCGGGTTAGGATGTCTCTTTGGTTGAGGTTGCATGGCTTGCCTTCTTGGTTGGTCATGATGAGAATGTTGAGATTGAGCTCCATTCTTTGTTGGCATCTTCACTTGGCCACTCTTGGATGACTCTCCAAGCTCAATCTTCCTCCTTAGATGTTGTGGAGGTGAGGCTTCTTTCACGCTATTTACCTTGACAAACACCGTCTTGCCTATGGAGGGAGTTTCCTTGTGTTAATAGCCAAAATTGGCTAAGGACCAAAGGAAAATTTTCCACCTCCCAGACCTGGTTCCATACCCGAGAGTTTCACCAGGAGACCTCTCAATCTAGAGCCGAACTGCGATACCACACAAGGAACAAGGGCGGGCTCTGGAAACATCCGGGATAGAGCCCGAACCTGAGAGCTTCCACCAGGAGACCTCTCAATCCAGAACCGAACTGCGATACCACCCCAGGAATAAGGGCGAGCTCCGGAAACATCCGGGATAGAGCCCGGACCTGAGAGCTTCCACCAGGAGACCTCTCTATTTAGAGCCGAACTGCGATACCACCCCAGGAACAAGGACGGGCTCCAGAAACATCCGAGATAGAGCCTGGAACGATTAAATCTAGCCCACATCACCAAAACTAGAAGCTCCCTGAAGTCGAGGTCACCTCGCAAATGCTCTAGAGACTCGTCTGTACCTCAATTGACACAGAAGAATGTCCCTAAAAGGCCGCGAGTTCAGTCGAAGCCACACCTAGCTTCAAAAGGTCAGTCGAGGCCACACCTAGCTTCGAAAAGGTCAAGGGAAGCCAGATCTGGCTCTAAGCTGGATGAAACTTCTCAGATATCAAGGTCAAAACACTAATCAACCTTCCTGGTTGATGCACCACACCATGTCATATCCAACGACCTCTATAAAGGATCATGTTGAAATGATACGAGGGATACACTGAATCATATCTGCAAACGTTACCTATATGCAGAATAAGTAACAAAATCCAAAAAGGAAACAAACTGATCTCCACCATGATACTCTCAATTCGGAAGTTAATTCAAAGTCAATGACATTAATGTGAGAAATCCCGCCTGATAAGGAGGAGACTGAGAAAATCAAGGGAGAATCAGTCTGTTGACCTACAAACTATGTATAAATAGAAAAGAAAGGAAATGATAAAGAAGAGACTACTATTCGACAGGCATACGACAAACAATCAACCATTCCTTATAGAGAGTTGAGAGCAAAGATAAAAGAATTTCTGTACTTGTATACCATGCATGTTCAATAAAATATTCTTGCTTTCTTGTCATTTTATAAATCATTGCTACACATACAATAAACCTTGGCCACCACCTACATGGTAGTGATCTTAAGGGTGTTAACTGAGATTTCTCACCTTGAGTAAAATTTCCGTTAACACTTTCTGGCGCCGTCTGTGGGAAATTACCCTACACCCAATTAACCAGTTATTTGCATTTACATTTCAGTTGTTTTACAGGAACTATGAGGCTCCGCTCCTCCCAAGGCCAGCATAGAGTCCCGGAGCAACCTCTGGCAAGGCTAACCAATACGCGGGCTACTGGCCACCCTGTAGTAAGCCAGGCAGCGCTCGACCAACAAGCGGCGGCCTTCGTAGAATCCATCCGCGTCTGCCTTCTCGCTGAAGGAATCACGATCCAGCTAACCAACCTGAATGATCAGGGAGAGCCGAGCAGGCTCGGAGCTAGGCCACCTGCTTTCGATCGCCTAGGACCTCCCCTTCTAGAGCTGGCTCGAGATAGATCAGGGCCCCAACGTTCGATCCGGGATAGGCTGGGACCCATGCCCCCAGTTCTGAAAAGATTTTCACAATATCAACCCAGGCTAGTTAAGTCTGCTGCGGATGCTTTTACCCGGAAGCCACGAGGGCTATCTCATCCAACTACATCCAGGAGAACTGCACGGGCCCTAAAGGAGGAAAGTAGAAAACTCCCCGAGTGGATCACGTCCAGGAGGAGGACCGGATAGAAATTGCCAGTTCATTAGAAAGATTCGACAGTGAGGAATCTGAGGTTAACTCAAAGAGACCTGAGAATAAGCGACTGAGGGATCAGCTGGCAAAGCTACAAAAAGAGGTCCAGCAGATAAGGAAGGGAATGAATAAGGAGGACAAAAAGGATCCCCTGAGCGAGATAAACACCCCCTTCACTAGGAGGATCCGGGAAGCAGAGCTCCCCCCAAAATTCAAAATGCCAGCAGATAAGTTCTCTGAAACGGAAGATTCTCTAAGCCACCTAGAGAGCTTCGTTCAACAGATAGAGGTCCAGAATACTACCAGAGCAGCTATGTGCAGAATGTTTCCAACGACCTTGATCGACTACATGAAAACCTGGTTCAGGAAACTGCCTGTTGGTAGAGTGGATTCTTTCACGAAATTATCAACAGATATTTGCTCACAATTCCAAGGAGTCAAACCTCGCCCGAAAGATCCCATACACCTCCAATATGTGATCCAGGAACGGGGTGAAACTCTTCGATCGTACGTGGAGTGATTTCACAAGGAGGTCATACAAATGGGAGTCTTCACTGAAAAAGAAACCCTCGCCAACTTCAGGCGAAATCTATGGGCAGGAAAGTTTTTCCGTTCCTTCGCCAAGAGACCTCCTGAGACTTACCAGGAGGCCTATGACCGGGCTCTTGAGCAGGTCAAGATCGACGAACAACTCAAGGTCAAGATGGAACACGACGACATGAGAACGGTAAAGCATCTGAAGAAAGAAGCCCTCAAATTTGAGCCAGTGCAGAAAACTCAGAATAAACCTCCTAACAGGTCGACCTATCGCCTCCCTACTCCTCTACATAGGCCAGAAAGATATCCAGCAAAACGAACCCCTCCCCGGGCTTCGCCGCCTCCTAGGACCGTGGCTCCAGTAATGCAAGGGGAAAAAGGGTATGACTACTACAACCCTTTGAATGCTTCCAGGGAAACAGTCTACCTTGCCATACGAGATAAAGGGTTGCTCCAAAAGCCAGCTCCCATGAAGGCCCAAGCTGACAGGAGAAACCGGTACAAATACTGCGACTTCCACGAAGACGTGGGATATAACACCTCAGAGTGCTATAATTTGCGCAACCAGATTGAGTCCCTGATAAGGGGAGGATGCTTGATTGAGTTCTTACAACAGGTCAGAGATAATATCAGGACTGGAAGGGAGGTACAAGCTGAAATCCGTGAGGACACAGAAAAGAGGAAAGGGGAGCAGGCCGACTTAACAGAACCAGGTGATACACACTATCAGCGGAGGTCCTACACTAGCTGGAGTTTCCAATAATTCCGGAAAAAACCACGTAAGAAAGGTTCCCCGCATCGGAGAAAGCCGAGGGATCTTCGAAGTCAGCCAGAGCCCTACCAATCAGCACAGATCGTATTCACTGAAGCATTTGTCTTCAACACTGTGCAACCTCATGATGATCCTATGGTAATCACGATACAAATCGCCAACTGTCTGGTCCATCGCGTGCTCGTGGATACAGGTAGCAGTGTGGATATCCTTTTCAAGGATACCCTGGAAAAACTGAACCTGAAGCAACGTTGTTACAACAGCTGTACCACTCCGCTTTACGGTTTTACTGGGGACTCGATCATACCAGTGGGGTCAATGATCCTCCCAGTAATCATCGGGATCACCCAGCTCCAACAGAATGTTATGACCGAATTTGTTGTGGTGGACACCCCATCCTAGGGAGACCTTTCCTGTCCTCCTTGAAGGGAGTCTTGTCCATATACCACAACGTCCTGAAATTCCCGGTTGGAACCAAAGTAGGAGAGGTACGCGGAGACCAGAAGGCAGCCAGGAAATGCTACGAGTATCTGCCAGTCCTACAGCCTTAGCGAAACCATGTGTACAGGTGACATTAGTCCAGGAAGACATGGATACGTCCCGGATAACCCAGGAGGAGAAGGAGCCCGCGGAGCATCTTGGGCATCCGGAGAGTGAACCTATCATGCCCTACGAGGAAGAACGGAGTGAGGAATGGGCCAGCGGGCAGTCGTGGACAAACTAGAAGAGATACCTATCAGGAATGACGATCCCTCCAAGGTCGTCCAGGTCGGAGCCACCCTTGATCTAGAAGTAAAAAGAGGACTGATTGACCTTCTTAGAAAATTCAGTGACATCTTGGCCTGGAACCATGATGAAATGCCTGGAATCCCGGCATCGTTGGCCACCCACCGACTAGTAGTAGATCCAACAGTCAAACCCATCAAGCAGAAAAGGCGTCACTTCAATGCTGATAGGAACGCGGCGGTGCAGGAAGAGGTTGATAAATTGATCAGAGCAGGGTTCGTCAGAGAGGTGCGTTACCCCGAATTTTAGGATTATGCTCAAATGGCAAGAGTGTAATATTGTAATTGACAATCTTCTCATATTAATAAAGTGAATTCTGATTCTTACAATTACTTATAGCATTTATTATTATAATTTTCAAGGTAAATAATCATAAGGTCAAAAGACTATGAGACATGAAGAATTGTTCATACATCCGGATATGTATGAGGTAGACACAATTCTTTAGTTAGTCTTGAATAACGTTCACAACTTAAGTTAAAGGTTGGGCACCTCTATCTTGTTAAAGTTGTAGAATTCTTTTACTAGCATTTGAGTGGGATCAAATGAATATGATGAGTCTAAAATCATCGAAAGGTTTTCGAGTAAAAGAATCTAGTGCACTAGGTGCATTGAACTGGATCACAATGAAATACTTTATCTAGAACCGTCACTAGATATAAGTCTTTTCATTAAAGAGGACAATCGGAGAGTCTATCTTAATCCTGAGATAAATGATGGACTTATGGTTGCAAGTGTTATCATTAGAGCTATCAATGAGTATGATTATATAGCATAGTCTATCCTCGATAGTTTGGTGGTATACATTTGTTAATCGATAGAGGACTTCATTTATAGATATGGACATCGTGGCTCCATTTATTAAATGAGAGTATAATATCATCATATGGATGTTTTGAGGTATTGGATATTAAATCTCAACGTTGAGTGTTCAATAATGATTATTGAAAACATGGCTTCTGGACAAGTCAAAGTATCCAAGTTCGAAATGTGGTCATATGAGGAAATATGGTAACTTGGAGAGCTATAGGCGGTCTATGAGCTCTTGGCGATTACTGATATTATTCACGAGGATACACCATCTCCTATAAGATTGTCTAGGGTATGAATGAGAAACATCTCCTTATTCTATCTTTATTTAAGAGTTCAATTTTAGCTCTTTAGTGGAATGAGTTAAAATTAATAGATTGAACCTAAGTGAATCATTTGTTGATTGTGATTAGGTTGTGTCTATTGAATCTTAAATTTAGATAGCCCGCCAAAATCCCCAATCCACACGTATTTGCATGGATCACTTGATATATTCTACCGGGCCGATTTATGGGTCCATCTAGAATTGTTTTAATATATCAAGAATATAATATGTCTATTATTTAAGTAATGGGCTGCACTATTATATTAATATATTAAAAGGAGACATGTGGGCTTGTTTCTTTTAGTAAGAATGGGTCTGGTTCACATGTGGGCTTTTATTTAAAGTCCAATAGATTAAATGAAGTAAGAAAATAATATATGGCCCATTTATATAAGTGGGGCGGCAAGGTGTATATATTAACCTAATATATTATTTTGTTTCATTGTTTTAATTAAATAAGAATTAGTTAATTTATTAATTAATTGTTTAATTAAGAAACAAATCTTTTTCTGATCAGGAAATATATTTCCTAAAGTTATACTATTGGTAGTAGTATATTAAAAGTAAGAGACTTCTTTGATAAGAAAATAAATAATTAATTTTATTTATTTAATCAAATAAGAAGTCTTTTTATTTAGTCAATAAAAGAATAAAAGTATCTATGAGTTGGATTAGGTTTCGAAGTCTAAAGGTTGATGGAAATTAGGGTGCAACACAAACTCTTTTTGGTATGTGATTTGCGGCAACCCTAGTCCATTTAGAGGAAGATTTCGGCAATCCTAAATAGAAGAGGAAGCAAAATTTCGGCCACCTATATAATACCACATATAGAATTCGGCCACAATAGTTGATTGAATGATTCAATTTTTCTTCTTCTTCTTAATTCATAGAAAAGGATAATTTTTATTCTACTAAACATAAAAGAGAAAAGAGATTATTCTTTGATAGTACACTGATTGCTTGTTCATCAATAAGCTTGTGTGTACAACATCGAATTAGGTTCACGCGAGTTTCGATCATTAGATTGAGAACTCAAAAGTGACCGGAATAATTTTTGTCTTCTTTTGATTGTTTTGTGACTAACAAAAGAAAAAGAAAACTTTGTTCATCCATTCTCAGGTTTGCAATTCAAAGAAAAAGGGAGACCACACTCCTAGGTGATTCACATACGTGTTCGGATTGGAAGATCTCGCGGTACTGTTCACGAGCACTGTTCACGGCGGGGGTACTGTTCACATTCACTGTTCACACGGGTACTGTTCATACGGGTACTATTCACGGCATCAGAAAAGATTTTGCGGATTACCAATCGACGTAAGTCAATCGGATCACGCGTCAAGAGGTATTTAACTCTAACCGTATATATTTGAGTTTAATTAATTAAAAGGTTAAGGTTCAACTTTGAGAAAAATTTTAAAACCATACGAAATCTATTTTCGTTTCTTCCGCTGCGTTTTATATCAATTTTTCCCTACAATTGGTATCAGAGCCTTGGTTGTACCTTTTAATTAATTAACGTATATATACGTGAATCTATTACTTTTTTATTGTGATTATACATGTTTTAGAAAGAGATGGCACTCTAGGTATTCGCATATATAATTACATGTTGAATGTATGGATTTATATATGTTTTATAAAGTGAATTGTTATTGCTTGATTTTGGTCCTAGAATTTCAATGTAATTTTTGTTTCGGATTTGTAACAAGAAGGGTGGTCTATTATCGCCATAATTCCTTCTTGGTAGTTGCTAGGGTTTTATTTTTTTTTGTATGTAAAATAAGTGCAGTATTTTTTTTGTAATCAGGTGCAGTACTTTTTTTTGTAAATCTTACTGCAGTAAAATAAAAAAATAAAAAAACAATTTGCTGTAGTAATTTATTCGTAATATGATGTAATGTATTCGGGTATTGAAAATTCGAAGACACGAAGAAAAACGAAGCAACCGGAACCGAGAACGAGCACCGTGCGCACCCTAGGACTGGATTGGGCTGCGCATGGCAAGCCCAATCCTTGGTGGGCTGCGCACGGCAACCTTGTGTGGCCTTATGGGCTGCGCAAGGCAGCCCCTTTGTGGGGTTGTGGGCTGTGCACGTCCATGGGAGGAGGCCGAGGGATGAGCGTATGGTTGATGGCCACCTGAAGATCTTGTATTCCTAACAATTGTCATTTACTTGCTTTTCTAGGATGGGCCAAAATTGTTGCTATTTAATTTTTGCTTAAATATTACAATATTTGTTGTTGTATGATAACATGACATTTTAGAATAGGAGTGCCACTCATATATCTCTTTTGGTATGAACATGCACTGAATGATTTAGGTATCTAATTGGCATCTAGATAACTTGGTAAAAATCATTCTTTGGGATTTAATCACACGCCTTAAATAATTGAGTGAGAGAAGGTATGCAAGAACGCCTATGGCCTCCAAGATTAGTTGAGTTTTATTATTTTTGGTAATCCCCCCAAGGGGCTTCCATAAATGGAATTTAACAATATACTTCCTTACAAGGATAGACTAGACAATTGACTTAAACGAAATCTACTCCCCAAGGAGGGATTTTCGTGAGAGAAAATTGAGGATCGATATCTTGGTAACACACTCAATGTAATTTTATTAATATCCTCCCAAGTGTTCTTGTTAATAAAAATTACAAGGCTAAAATTAAAAACGCTAGTTGTTATGTTAACAATTAGGTGGGACCTAGTCTAACTAGTAAATAGTGCGAACTCCCAAAGGAGGAGTAATATTTATGGGTGTTGGATCACCGTTGAATTTTTATGATTGAATTATTTATTTTAATTTAAGACAAATTTTTAAAAGTGCTATTATCATGATTATTTACTTATATATGTTTTTGTTTTAATCAGAAATCATGACCCCATCACTTATGAACATCCTGAAAGATAACACCTTAACTGGATATAACTACGTAACATGGAAAAGGAAAATTGGGTTGTTGTTGCAAAGTGAAAAACATAAGTTTGTTCTGACCACTCCTAAACCACCCCTTCCTAATAATATATCTAATGTAATGCAAAGAGATGAGTATGAGCAGTGGAAGACTTCTGATGATATGGCAAAATGTTACATTATGGCCACTATCTCCGACGTGTTGCAACAACAACATGAAGGAATGGAGTTCGTTGCTGATATAATGATGTCTCTAGAGGAAATGTTTGCTATGAGGTCTAGGACGACTAAGAGAGAGGCAGTGACTGCTTTTATGAATCTTAGGATGAAACCTGGACAATCTGTGAAAGATCACATGATGAAAGTCATAGCACATCTCGATATTGCTGAACTAAATGGTGCTGAGATTGATGGTGAGACCAAAATTGATATGATAGTTAACTCACTGTCAGATTCCTTTGATCAGTTCAAGTTGGACTACACTTTGAACAAAAAGGAATACACCTTGCAGGGCCTGATGCAAGATGTTCAAAGCGCTGAAAAGATCCTTGTGAAAAACAAAGGTCAAGAGATTCATTTGGTTGGTAAAGTTGCTACTGTTAAGACCCGTAAGAAGGTCAAGAAACAACAGAAGAAAAAGCAACTTGGGCCTAACAAGAAGGAAACCAAGAAAGTAACCAAGATCAAAGGGAAATGCTTCCTTTGTGGTGAAAAGGGACATTGGAAAAGAGATTGCCCAAAGTCCCAGAAAAAGAAGGAAGAAGGTAATGTTAATTATCTAGAAACATGTTTTCTGGTAGATTCTACTGATTCTTGGATCAAAGACTCTGGAGCCACTAATCATGTTTGTTATTCCTTGCAGGGGTTTCAGGAAAAGAGAAGGTTGAATGAATATGAAGTCAATTTGCGCTTGGGCAACGGAACGTTAGTGTCTGCAAGTGCAGTGGGAGATATTAGAGTTATTTTAGATTCTAGTAGGCATTTAGATTTAATAGACGTTTGTTATGTACCTCAATTCAAGAGGAATTTAATTTCAGTTTCTTGTTTAAATAAGTTTGGATATTCGGTTACTTTTAATAAAACTTTTATTATTAGTAAGAATGACAAAGTTGTTTGCAAAGGTACATTGGAAAACGGTTTATTCTTTTTGCATAGAAATATCTCTCACCCGTTAGACACAAAAATAACGGAACCTAATCATAAAAGAGTAAAATTATCAAAAGATGAAACCTATCTTTGGCATTTACGCCTAGGTCACATTAACCTTAATAGGATTAAAAGATTGGTATGTGACGGACCTTTAAGTGACTTAAAGGTTGATGATCTACCAACTTGTGAATCTTGTTTGGAAGGTAAAATGACCAAAAGGCCATTCAATACCAAAGGTGTAAGAGCCACTGAATGTTTAGGACTAATACACACTGATGTATGTGGTGGCTTGCCATGCGCAGCCCAATCCAGTCCTATGGTGCGCACGGTGCTCGTTCTCGGTTCCGGTTGCTTCGTTTTTCTTCGTGTCTTCGAATTTTCAATACCCGAATACATTACATCATATTAGGAATAAATTACTGCAGCAATTTTTTTTTTTAATTTTACTGCAGTAAGATTTACAAAAAAAAATACTGCACCTGATTACAAAAAAAATACTGCACTTATTTTACATACAAAAAAAAAAAAAAACCCTGGCAACTACCAAGAAGGAATTATGGCGATAATAGACCACCCTTCTTGTTACAAATCCGAAACAAAAATTACATTGAAATTCTAGGACAAAAATCGAGCAATAACAATTCACTTTATAAAACATATACAAATCCATACATTCAACATGTAATTATATATGCGAATACCTAGAGTGCCATCTCTTTCTAAAACATGTATAATCACAATAAAAAAGAAATAGATTCACGGATATATACGTTAATTAATTAAAAAGTACAACCAAGACTCTGATACCAATTGTAGGGAAAAATCGATATAAAACGCAGCGGAAGAAACGAAAAATAGATTTCGTATGGTTTTAAAATTTTTCTCAAAGTTGAACCTTAACCTTTTAATTAATTAAACTCAAATATATACGGTTAGAGTTAAATACCTCTTGACGCGTGATCCGATTGACTTACGTTGATCGGTAATCCGCAAAATCTTTTCCGATGATGCCCGTGAACAGTTTCCGCGTGAACAGTGATTGTGAACAGTACCCCCGCCGTGAACAGTGATCGTGAACAGTACCGCGAGATCTTCCAATCCGAACACGTACGTGAATCACCTAGGAGTGTGGTCTCCTTTTTTCTTTGAATTGCAAACCTGAGAATGGATGAACAAAGTTTTCTTTTTCTTTTGTTAGTCACAAAACAATCAAAAGAAGACAAAAATTATTCCGGTCACTTTTGAGTTCTTAATCTAATGATCGAAACTCGCGTGAACCTAATTCGATGTTGTACACACAAGCTTATTGATGAACAAGCAATCAGTGTACTATCAAAAAATAATCTCTTCTCTCTTTTATGTTTAGTAGAATAAAAATTATCATTTTCTATGAATTGACAAGAAGAAGAAAAATTGAATCATTCAATCAACTATGGTGGCCGAATTCTATATATGGTATTATATAGGTGGCCAAAATTTTGCTTCCTCTTCTATTTAGGATTGCCGAAATCTTACTCTAAATAGACTAGGGTTGCCGCAAATCACATACCAAAAAGAGTTTGTGTTGCACCCTAATTTCCATCAACCTTGAGACTTCAAAACCTAATCCAACTCATAGATATTTTTATTCTTTTATTGACTAAATAAAAAGACTTCTCATTTGATTAAATAAATAAAATTAATTATTTATTTTCTTATCAAACAAGTCTTTTACTTTTAATATACTACTACCAATAGTATAACTTTAGGAAATATATTTCCTGATCAGAAAAAGATTTGTTTCTTAATTAAACAATTAATTAATAAATTAACTAATTCTTATTTAATTAAAACAATGAAACAAAATAATATATTCGGTTAATATATACACCTTGCCGCCCCATTTATATAAATGGGCCATATATTATTTTCTTATTTCATTTAATCCATTGGACTTTAAATAAAAGCTCACATGTGAACCAGACCCATTCTTACTAAAAGAAACAATCCCACATGTCTCCTTTTAATATATTAATATAATAGTGCAGCCCATTAATTAAATAATAGACATATTATATTCTTGATATATTAAAAACAATTCTAGATGGACCCTTAAATCGGCCCGGTAGAATATATCAAGTGATCCATGCAAATACGTGTGGATTGGGGATCTTGGCGGGCTATCTAAATTTAAGCTTCAATAGACACAACCTAATCACAATCAACAAATGATTCACTTAGGTCCAATCTATTAATTTTAACTCATTCCACTAAAGAGCTAAAATTGAACTCTTAAATAAAGATAGAATAAGGAGATGTTTCTCATTCATACCCTAGACAATCTTATAGGAGATGGTGTATCCTCGTGAATAATATCAGTAATCGCCAAGAGCTCATAGACCGCCTATAGCTCTCCAAGTTACCATATTTCCTCATATGACCACATTTCGAACTTGGATACTTTGACTTGTCCAGAAGCCATGTTTTCAATAATCATTATTGAAAACTCAACGTTGAGATTTAATATTCAATACCTCAAAACATCCATATGATGATATTATACTCTCATTTAATAAATGGAGCCACGATGTCCATATCTATAAATGAAGTCCTCTATCGATTAACAAATGTATACCACCAAACTATCGAGGATAGACTATGCTATATAATCGTACTCATTGATAGCTCTAATGATAACACTTGCAACCATAAGTCTATCATTTATCTCAGGATTAAGATAGACTCTCTGATTGTCCTCTTTAATGAAAAGACTTATATCTAGTGACGGTTCTAGATAAAGTATTTCATTGTGATCCAGTTCAATGCACCTAGTGCACTAGATTCTTTTACTCGAAAACCTTTTGATGACTTTAGACTCATCATATTCATTTGATCCCACTCAAATGCTAGTAAAAGA
Organism: Dipteronia sinensis; assembly: GCA_033220585.1. Taxonomy (NCBI): domain Eukaryota; kingdom Viridiplantae; phylum Streptophyta; class Magnoliopsida; order Sapindales; family Sapindaceae; genus Dipteronia; species Dipteronia sinensis. The sequence continues at coordinate 48,825,709 of CM065636.1, read as the reverse complement.
ATTTTACAACTTTAACAAGATAGAGGTGCCCAACCTTTAACTTAAGTTGTGAATGTTATTCAAGACTAACTAAAGAATTGTGTCTACCTCATACATATCCGGATGTATGAACAATTCTTCATGTCTCATAGTCTTTTGACCTTACGATTATTTACCTTGACAATTATAATAATAAATGCTATAAGTAATTGTAAGAATCAGAATTCACTTTATTAATATGAGAAGATAGTCAATTACAATATTACACTCTTGCCATTGAGCATAATCCTAACAATCTCCCACTTGCTCTATAGCAAGTGTGTCATATCTCTCATTCCCATGTTCTCTAGATGTCCATCAAAGCTCTTATGAGGTAGAGCCTTTGTGCAAGGATCCGCTAGATTTTCTGCTGACGCGATTTTGGTGATCGTCACGTCTCCCCTATGAACAATTTCCCTTAAAAGGTGATACTTCCTTTCAATGTGCTTACCTCTCTTATGACTTCTTGGTTCTTTCGAATTAGCCACTGCACCACTATTGTCACAGTGTATAGTGATCTGTTTATTCGCACTAGGAACCACTTCTAAGTCAATCAAGAATTGGCGGAGCCAAACAGCCTCTTTAGCAGCTTCGCATGCAGCAACATACTCAGCTTCCATGGTGGAATCAGCAATACAAGATTGCTTGATACTCCTCCATATGACTGCTCCTCCTCCAATGGTAAACACAGATCTTGATGTGGAGTTTCTGGAGTCAGAATCCGACTGGAAATCAGAATCTGTATACCCAACGGGAATTAAATCCCCTCTTGAGTATACAAGCATATAATCTCTAGTTCTCTTGAGATACTTGAAAATATGCTTGACTGCCGTCCAATGATCAGGACCAGGTTTCGATTGAAACCTGCTAACTATACCAACAGCAAAACAAATATCTGGTCTAGTAAAGAGCATTTCATACATGAGACTTCCAACTGCCGAGGCATATGGAACTCTACTCATGAATTGCTCTTCATGCACATTCTTAGGTGCTTGACCCTTAGAAAGTTTGATTCCATGTCTTAAAGGTAATATACCTTTCTTGGAATCTTGCTTGGTGAATCTTGACAAGATTTTATCAATGTATGAAGCTTGGGATAATGCAATCGTTCTATTCTTTCTATCCCTTATTACTTGGATACCAAGAATATAACTTGCTTCTCCTAAGTCTTTCATATCAAATTGTTTTGCTAACCATTCTTTCACTGATGTCAATACACCTACATCGTTTCCAATGAGTAGTATATCATCAACATAAAGAATGAGGAAAACCAACTTGTCGCCTTTGATCCTCTTGTATACACAAGGTTCGTCAGGGTTTTGAATAAATCCAAAACCCTTTACAGCTTGATCGAACCTTATGTTCCAGGATCTGGATGCTTGCTTTAGTCCATATATGGACTTTTGCAACTTGCATACTCTTTCTTGTTGGCCTTTTTCAATGAATCCCTCTGGTTGCATCATGTAGATGCTCTCGTCAAGACTTCCATCAAGGAAAGCTGTCTTGACGTCCATTTGTCAAATCTCTAGGTCTAGAGATGCTGCAATGGATAAGAGTATCCTAATGGATTTAAGCATGGCCACAGGTGAGAAGGTTTCCTCGTAATCGATACCTTCTTTCTGTGTATAACCTTTAGCTACTAGTCTAGCTTTAAAGGCTTCCACCTTACCATCCATACCTCTTTTCCTCTTGTACACCCACTTGCACCTAATGGGTTTTATCCCTTTAGGCAAGTTTACAAGGGACCAGACTTTGTTATTGAATATCGATTCAATCTCGGATTGCATTGCCTTTTGCCAATGACGACAAGCAACATCCTCCATAGCTTCTTTGTACGTGTAGGGATCATCGTCGTCCGGGAGATTCTCAACAGATTCTCCTAGACCGATATATCTTTCGGATTGTGTTCTAACCCTCCCACTACGACAAGGAATGGTAGGTTGTTGATCTTGTGTTGGAGTGGAACTTACAATTGGGCTGGGTTGTGAAACCTCTTGTGGAATTGTATCTCCTGACATCTCATTCAGGACAATTCTACTTTTGGGCACAAAATTATTCATATAGTCCTTTTCTAGAAATGAAGCATTTGTTGAAACAAATACTTTTAGATCAGAAAGACTATAGAAATAATATCCTTTAGTTCCTTTTGGATATCCCACAAATATACATGTTTCCGAACGGGACTCTATCTTTTCTATCTTTCCTTTCAACACATGTGCAGGACAACCAAATATCCTCATGTGTTGTAAACTAGGCTTTCTCCCAGTCCATAATTTATGTGGGGTTTTAGGGAAAGATTTAGATGGTACATCGTTTAGAATGTATATTGCTATTTGTAGAGCATATCCCCAAAAAGAAATAGGAAGTGTTGAATAACTCAATATTGATCTAACCATCTCTTAAAGAGTCCTATTTCTCCTTTCTGCTACCCCATTTTGTTGAGGTGTACCTGGTGCAGAAAGATGAGAAACTATCCCATTATCAATAAGATATTGCTGAAACTCTCCAGATAGATATTCTCCACCACGATCAGATCTCAAGATTTTTATATGTTTCTCAAGCTGATTTTCTACTTCAGCTTTGAATGCTTTGAACATATGAAATGCATCCGACTTATGTCTCATGAGATACACGTAACCAAATCTTGAGTAATCATCTGTGAAGGTGATGAAGTACTCATATCCACCTCTAGCTTTAATTCTCATAGGACCACATACATCAGTGTGTACTAGTCCTAAACATTCAGTGGCTCTTGCACCTTTGGTATTGAACGGCCTTTTGGTCATTTTACCTTCCAAACAAGATTCACAAGTTGGTAGATCATCAACCTTTAAGTCACTTAAAGGTCTATCACATACCAATCTTTTAATCCTATTAAGGTTAATGTGACCTAGGCGTAAATGCCAAAGATAGGTTTCATCTTTTGATAATTTTACTCTTTTATGATTAGGTTTCGTTATTTCTGTGTCTAACGAGTGAGAGATATTTCTATGCAAAAAGAATAAACCATTTTCCAATGTACCTTTGCAAACAACTTTGTCATTCTTACTAATAATAAAAGTTTTATTAAAAGTAACCGAATATCCAAACTTATTTAAACAAGAAACTGAAATTAAATTCCTCTTGAATTGAGGTACATAATAAACGTCTATTAAATCTAAATGCCTACTAGAATCTAAAATAACTCTAATATCTCCCACTGCACTTGCAGACACTAACGTTCCGTTGCCCAAGCGCAAATTGACTTCATCTTCATTCAACCTTCTCTTTTCCTGAAACCCCTGCAAGGAATAACAAACATGATTAGTGGCTCCAGAGTCTATGATCCAAGAATTAGTAGAATCTGCCAGAAAATATGTTTCTAGATAATTAACATTACCTTCTTCCTTCTTTTTCTCAGACTTTGGGCAATCTCTTTTTCAATGTCCCTTTTCACCACAAAGGAAGCATTTTCCTTTGATCTTGGTTACTTTCTTGGTTTCCTTCTTGCAGATTTACCTGGCTGTATCAGAAACTGCAGTAAGCGGGGCTTTGGCCAAGGATTGTAGTGACAGTTTTCAAAGACCCATATACTATGTGAGTCATGCCTTGACCAAATCAGAAAGGAACTACGTTCTCCTGGAGAAGCTCGCTTATGCTCTGGTGATCTCAGCGAGGAAACTCCGTCCCTATTTTCAAGCTCACACAATAGCAGTGGTGACAGACCAACCCCTCCGTCAATTCTTGCAAAGACCAGATGTGTCAGGAAGGTTAGTTTTATAGGCACTAGAGCTCACTCAGTTCGACTTAAAGTATAAGCCCCAGACTACGATTAAGGCACAGGCTTTAGCCGACTTCGTGGCAGAATTCTCAGCGATCCCAGATCCAGTTGATCCCTCAGTATCAAATGAGGTCCCTGAGAAGATATCCGAGGTCGAAAATTGGCCGGAGGGCTGCAAGCCATGGATCCTCTTTTCAGACAGAGCATCTGGACGAGCTGGGGGAGGAGCTAGCATAGTTTTGATAGATCCGGAGTGGACTGAATTCTTTCACTATTTCAGATTCGAGTTTAAAGCTACCAACAACGAAGCGGAATATGAAGCCCTCCTAGCCGGGATGAAGGTAGCCATCGAGCTAAAGGCCGACTACCTGCAGGTCAAGAGCGATTCGTTGCTTGTTGTAAACCAGGTGACTAGGGTCTACCAGGCAAATGGAGATAATATGGTTGCTTACTTAAATCTAGCTCGGTTGCTAAAAAGCAAGTTTAAGGGACTCAAGATCGATCAGGTGCCTTGATACCAAAACCATCGCGCAGATGTTCTGGCTAAAATAGCGGCGAACGGAGGCCAATCCCTACCAAGGGGAATTCCCCTCCAAGTAATCACCCAGCCAAGCATAGCCACAAATGGAGAAATTTGTTCCCTGGATCGCCTACCTTGCTGGATGGACCCAATTGTCACCTATCTCCTTGAAGGAGAGCTTCCTGAAGAGCCCGACCAAGCCCGAAGAGTTAAGAGACTCTCAGTTCGATACTGTATGGTGGACGGATACCTCTACAGGAGGGGCAGATCCCTCCCCCTACTTAGGTGCTTGCATCCCGATGATGCTAAGTGGGCATTGAGAGAGGTCCATTCTGGGGACTGTGGGAACCACATAGGTGGGGAAGCTCTAGCCTATCAGGTGCTTCGTATGGGTACTACTGGCCGACCATCCATCAAGATGCTAAGAGTTTTGTGCAATCCTGCGAACCTAGTCAAAGAACCTCAAACTTGAGCCACCAGCCACCCGAGCGACTGTCGTCCCTCAGCTCACCTTACCCCTTTTCCATGTGGGGAATCGACCTAATTGGGCCACTTCCTACCGCTTCTGGACAAATGAAACATGCTATCGTGGCTATTGACTACTTCACAAGATAGGCCGAAGCAGGGCCTCTTGCTCGAATATCAGAAAAGAATACAACCAAGTTCATCAAGACTAGCGTGGTATGCAGGTTTGGGACCCTTCTCATCATTGTAGCCTACCTAGGAAAGCAATTCGACAACACCCGATTCAAAGACTTCTGCAAGGGATTGGGGATCGACCTCAGGCTCACTTCAGTGGCTCATCCCCAGACTAACGGGCTGGTGGAATCCACGAACAAGACAATCAATAAACTTCTAAAGAAGAAGCTTCAACAGAGGAAAGGTAAATGGGCCGAAGAGCTACCAGAAGTCTTTTGGGCCTACCGAACTACAAAAAGAACAGCTACTGGAGAAACGCCTTACTCCCTGGCCTTCGGGGTTGAAGCAGTCCTCCCCATCGAGCATAAATTGACCTCGTTCAGGGTATAACACTTTGAGCCCGAAAGTAACGAAGTCAAGCTCCGGGCTAGTCTAGACCTCTTAGAAGAAAAGCAAGACCGGGTAGCAGAGAAAGTAGCGATATACCAGTGCAGGATCGCTAGATACTTCAACCAAAAGGTTAGAGCCCGAAAATTCAAGGAAGGGGATCTGGTACTTAAGAAAGTAACACTGAATACTCGAAAAAGGTCGGATGGAGTCTTAAGTCCAAATTGGGAAGGGCCATATTCGATAAAGCTAGTTGTTCGCAATGGAGCTTATAAACTCGAAGACATGGACGGACGACCCATCAACCACACTTGGAATGCAGACCATTTGAAGAAATTCTACCCTTGAAAGGAGTTCTCAAGCAGACTACCCCCACTTAGTTTTCATTACAGGTCCTAATAAAGATGTACTACATCTCAATCATCAATAAAGTCATTTTCCTTTTCTCTTCCATCTTTGTCTCCAACTATGTTCAACGTTAGTGACTATACACTTGAATGGGAATTCGACATAAACCTCTCTAGACCAGGAAATAGCTCGATAGCCCTCCTGATGCCTTGGTCGAGCTACCACCCCTAAGAAGGATCTGAGTGTAAGAGCATAGTTGCCTTCCAGATCTAGAGACCAAGAAATAGCTCTATAGCCCTCCTGATGCCTTGGTCGGGCTACCATCCCCAAGAAGGATCTGAGTGTAAGAGCATAGTTGCCTTCCAGATCTCGAGACCAGGAAATAGCTCGATAGCCCTCCTGATGCCTTGGTCGGGCTACCACCCCCAAGAAGGATCTGAGTGTAAGAGTATAGTTGCCTTCCAGATCTCGAGACCAGGAAATAGCTCGATAGCCCTCCTAATGCCTTAGTCGGGCTACTACCCCCAAGAAGGATCTGAGTGTAAGAGCATAGTTGCCTTCCAGATCTCGAGACCAGGAAATAGCTCGATAGCCCTCCTGATGCCTTGGTCGGGCTACCACCCCCAAGAAGGATCTGAGTGTAAGAGCATAGTTGCCTTCAGGATCTCGAGACCAGGAAATAGCTCGATAGCCCTCTTGATGCCTTGGTCGGGCTACCACCCCCAAGAAGGATCTGAGTGTAAGAGCATAGTTGCCTTCCAGATCTCGAGACCAGGAAATAGCTCGATAGCCCTCCTGATGCCTTGGTCGGGCTACCACCCCCAAGAAGGATCTGAGTGTAAGAGTATAGTTGCCTTCCAGATCTCGAGACCAGGAAATAGCTCGATAGCCCTCCTAATGCCTTAGTCGGGCTACCACCCCCAAGAAGGATCTGAGTGTAAGAGCATAGTTGCCTTCCAGATCTAGAGACCAGGAAATAGCTCTATAGCCCTCCTGATGCCTTGGTCGGGCTACCATCCCCAAGAAGGATCTGAGTGTAAGAGCATAGTTGCCTTCCAGATCTCGAGACCAGGAAATAGCTCGATAGCCCTCCTGATGCCTTGGTCGGGCTACCACCCCCAAGAAGGATCTGAGTGTAAGAGTATAGTTGCCTTCCAGATCTCGAGACCAGGAAATAGCTCGATAGCCCTCCTAATGCCTTAGTCGGGCTACCACCCCCAAGAAGGATCTGAGTGTAAGAGCATAGTTGCCTTCCAGATCTCGAGACCAGGAAATAGCTCGATAGCCCTCCTGATGCCTTGGTCGGGCTACCACCCCCAAGAAGGATCTGAGTGTAAGAGCATAGTTGCCTTCAGGATCTCGAGACCAGGAAATAGCTCGATAGCCCTCTTGATGCCTTGGTCGGGCTACCACCCCCAAGAAGGATCTGAGTGTAAGAGCATAGTTGCCTTCAGGATCTCGAGACCAGGAAATAGCTCGATAGCCCTCTTGATGCCTTGGTCGGGCTACCACCCCCAAGAAGGATCTGAGTGTAAGAGCATAGTTGCCTTCCAGATCTCGAGACCAGGAAATAGCTCGATAGCCCTCCTGATGCCTTGGTCGGGCTACCACCCCCAAGAAGGATCTGAGTGTAAGAGCATAGTTGCCTTCCAGATCTCGAGACCAGGAAATAGCTCGATAGCCCTCCTGATGCCTTGGTCGGGCTACCACCCCCAAGAAGGATCTGAGTGTAAGAGCATAGTTGCCTTCCAGATCTCGAGACCAGGAAATAGCTCGATAGCCCTCCTGATGCCTTGGTCGGTCTACTACCCCCAAGAAGGATCTGAGTGTAAGAGCATAGTTGCCTTCCAGATCTCGAGACCAGGAAATAGCTCGATAGCCCTCCTGATGCCTTGGTCGGGCTACTACCCCCAAGAAGGATCTGAGTGTAAGAGCATAGTTGCCTTCCAGATCTCGAGACCAGGAAATAGCTCGATAGCCTTCCTGATGCCTTGGTCGGGCTACCACCCCCAAGAAGGATCTGAGTATAAAGGCATAGTTGCTAGCCAGATCTCAAAGACTAGGAAATAGCTAAGTAGCATTCCTGATGTCTTGGTTGGGTTATCGCCCCATATATATAATGTTTGCTTTCGTGTGCAGGATCAAAATCATCATAATTGCCTACACGAATCTTAATTAATGCTACCGATGCTACTCTGGATACCATTCAAGACCAGAAGCAGAATAAAGTTCTCAAGAAGGCGGGTCAATTTATCATTAAGGGCAAGGGGAGCCTATCCTCCGATAAGGCTACATCCAAATGGGGAGCCCAACCCCCGAATTCGGGCTACAAAAAGAAGAAGGAAAAATAAAAAAAAACTAACAATGGCAAAGCAGGGTGCCCACCCCCATTTCCGGGCAATCAGAAACAAGTCATCTGCTTCAAGCTTTGGGGCTATCATAACTCCCCTCCGCTGGCCCTCCTCCTTCCTGCTGATCCTCAGCATCAACCCCCTCAACAGGTAGCTGTCCATCTGGGTTATCCTTGCCGACCGCTCCTCCGTTTAGAGGTTCTATCGGATGATTAGCTGGATCTTCCTCCAAAACTTCATTGATTACATTCATAACTTCAGAAGGAATAGCCGCGTCTAGAAGAGCAGCCAATGGCCTCATCTGGCTTTTGTCGACCTCCATCTCTGTTAAAGCTGGATCATCAGATGGGCTCCTAACCTCTTCACCAGCTCCCGATTGGTCCTCCTCGGATCGAGAGGACATCACTTTGCTGGACGATTCCCCAGGACCTGAGGGGATAAAGGAAGGAAGATGGAAGGAGGGATCTGACTGAGTGGGCTGCATCCCAGTTCCTGTCGGGCTAGAAAGGACCACCTTATCGCCTTCAGGATGAGATAACTCAGCAGCTTTGAGCATTATTTCTTGTCTGTCCCAGCCCACAATAGACGACAAATCAAAAGGAGGAGGAAGAGCTTCCGCGGTCTGAAAGGAAGCATAAAAATACCCATCACTGAAGGAGGTCTCCGCATCAGCTTGCAGCTTGGCCACCTGAGTAATCAGAGACCGGTTCTCAAGGTCCAGCTTCTTAACCTCAGATCTCCAGGAGTCTCGCTGCCTAGCCCGCCGAAGAGATTGAAGACGCTCCTGATCGAAAGATTGCTTCATCCTCTCATGATCGCAGCGAAGCTCAGCCATCTCGAGCTCAATTTTGCCCTGGCTGGAAGTCACCTCTTCCACTAGAGACTGAACCTGCTTGAGCAGTTCCCCGGCCTTCTCGACTTCAGCTTCGGCTTTTCCAGCTCGATCACGGAGAAGGGCTACCTGCTGGCCCATCGCGACATTGACCTTAAAGGCCTACAAATATAAAACCCGAGTTAGAAACTGAACGAGTTAACAAAAAAAAAGGGGGCGTGAAGGAAATACAATTACCTCAACCAAGATAGCAGACCCCTTTGTTATAAGGACTTCCACAGGCATAGAAGCCATCTTGGAGATCCCGCCACCCGGACAAGACGCTATGAACTGCTCCAGGACCTCATCCTGCCCTGTCGAGCTCGACTGAGGCCTGGAACGGTTGGAAGAAGCCTTCGCGACACCTTTCCCAGGAGCGACATCTTTCCTAGAAACCTTCGAGGCTTTGGTTGTCGAAAGCGCAGCTGAATCAGATGTTTGAGTTGAAGGGATATCGACGTTAGCAGCCATGGCTGAGGGGGCCGAAACAGCCGGGCCAACCACCTAGGGAGCTTTACCCAAAGCCCGAAAAGCCCGCGAGGCCAGAGTGGCCATCTTAGACCCAGCCGGAGAGACAGAAGAAGCCAGGGCAGGCTCGACCCCAGGAGAGGGAAGAGAAGCTCCACCTTGAGGAGAGCGCGAGACATGTTGGGTGGCTGGCTCCACGACAAAGACTGTGAATAAACAGATAAAAAAAATGTTAGAACCAAGCTAAGTAATAAGAAGAAGCGACACAAGGATACTTACGAGGAATAGCGTCTGAAATCCGTAGATATTTGTTCACCCTACGAGGGTCAAAAGCTTCAGCGGTAGGGAACTTCGGATTCAGGTAATTCCGGGCTAGAATAGCCTTTAAGACGGTTTCGGACTCGGCAGGCAGGGAGTCCCGGTCTTAAGAGGGCTTGTCACTGAAAGCCGTAGGAACCTCGAATTCATGCCCTCCGATGAAAATCGAGCTCCCCCAGTCATCCCCCGCCAGGATCCATTCTTCTTTCCATGCGGGATCCTTCTTCGAAGCACCAGGAACGATGAAATTGAGCTTATTCTTGGCCTTGGCGTAGAATTGACCCCGAGGAGCCCCAGACAAGCTCCCAATCTGCAAAAGATAAGCCAGCTCCTCTGCACCTGGCTCCCTCATCACTTTACTCATCTGGCATTATTCCCTCCATAACACAAGGAAACCGATCAAATGCCTCCAGAAGCCCGGCGTTAACTGAAGGGGAGCGAGCTGGATGGCGTTTAGAGCCCGCCGAAGGGTCGGATGGAGGGGAAGCCTGACCCCGTTCTCAAGAGCGGCCACATGGATCGAAAGCACGCCTTTAGGGAGGTTGAAAAACTCGAAGTTCTTGGGAGGCACCGAGATGGATACACTGTCGGGGATGCCAAACTTTGACCTCAAGCAGTCGATCGACACTGGGTCAATGGTGGAATCTGGGATAACCCAAAAATCGTAGGGAGGGAGCCTCTCCCCAAGGGGACCAGGAGCCGAGACCCGACGCTCCCCCGCAGCGCCACAGTCGTTTCTTTTTCGGAATCATCATCAACAATATCTAAAGGGTGGTCTGGATGATTGGAGAACCCAGTCCCGATAGATACATTCCTACTGGATCACCGACGTTGTGATGTGGGCGGGGAATCATCACCGTCAGAACTCCTCCTAGCCCGCTTCCCCAGACTAAGACTGATGACCTCCTCACCGTCGAATATGGAATCACTTGAATCACGATTGTTTTTCAACATTATAGAGAACGAAGAATGAAGAAAGAATAGAAGATGAAGAATGAAGAAAGAAGCAAGCTTGGAGAAAAAACTGTGGAAATATTTCTCAACAAAAGGCTCTTTTAGCTCGAAAAGATGTGAGGAAGATAAGGAGAAGAACAGACATCTATAAAGGCAGGAGGGCAACAGTTCAAGTTACCAGGATACTCGTTTGGTAACGGTAAAAAATCGACTCAGTAACGTAACCGGATTAAACTCGAAAGCGGGCTAATCATCTCATGCCATATCATTTACGCAGTTAAGAGGAAGATCTCCCCAAGATCCTGGTAACGGTAAAAAATCTCGGGGACTGCCGTAACGTGATCAGATTAATTCGAAGATAAAATAGTCGGTTCACAACACGTCACTCAAATGAAGAAATTTACCAAAATTTCGGTAACGGTAAAAAGAGGAAGATTTCCCAAATAAAGTGAGAATCTGACCTCAACCCCGAGCTCGACATCTGGTGTTCAAGTCAGAGGGGACTTCTGTTAATAGCCAAAATTGGCTAAGGACCAAAGGGAAATTTTCCACTTCCCAGACCTAGTACCATACCCGAAAGTTTCACCTGAAGACCTCTATAACCAGAGCCAAGCTACGAAACCACCCCAGGCACAAGGGCGGGCTCCAGAAACATCTAGGATAAAGCCCGGACCCGAGAGCTTCCACCAGGAGACCTCTCTATCCAGGGCCGAACTGCAATACCACCCCAGGAACAAGGGCGGGCTCTGGAAAAATCCGGGATAGAGCCCGGAATGATCGAACTTAGCCCGCATCATCAAAACTAGAAGCTCCCCGAAGTCAAGGTCATCTCGTGAATGCTCAAGAAACTCGTTGTTACCTCGATTGACACAGAAGAATGTCCCTAGAAGGCCACGAGGTCAGTCGAAGCCACACCTAGCTTTAAAAAGCTCAGTCGAGGCCACATCTAGCTTCAAAAAGGTCAGTCAAGGCCACATCTAGCTTCGAAAAGGTCAGTCGTGGCCACATCTAGCTTCGAAAAAGTCAAGAGAAGCCAGATCAAGCTCCAAGCTGGATGAAACTTCTCAAACATCAAGGTCGAAATACTAAACAACCCCCCTGGTTGATGCATCACACCATATCGTCATGTCCCGCGACTTCTATAAGGATCATACTGAAAGGATACGAGGAATGCATTAAATCATACCTGGAAGCGTTATCTACATACAGAACAAGTAATGAAATCCAAAAAGGAAACAAACTGATCTCCACCACGATACTCTCAATTCGGGCGTCAATCTAAAAGTCAAATGATATTAACGCAAGAAATCCCGCCCGATAAGGAAGAGACTGAGACAATCACTGAGACAATCAAGGGAGAATCAGTCCGTTGACCTACAAACCATGTATAAATAGAAAAAAAAAATGAAAAAGAGGAGACTACTATTCGACAGGCATACGACTAGCAATCGACCATTCACCAAAGAGAGTTGAGAGAAAAAAGAGAATAATCTTTGTATTCGTGTACCATGCATGCTAAATAAAAACGTTCTTGTTTATTTGTCACTATAAAAAACCACTGTCACATATATAAAAAATTTTGGCCACCACCTACGTGGTAGTGGTCTCGAGGGCGTTAATAGAGATTTCTCATCCCGAGCAAAATTTCCGTTAACAAAATTCTAGGACCAAAATCGAGCAATAACAATTCACTTTATAAAACATATACAAATCCATACATTCAACATGTAATTATATATGCGAATACCTAGAGTGCCATCTCTTTCTAAAACATGTATAATCACAATAAAAAAGAAATAGATTCACGTATATATACGTTAATTAATTAAAAGGTACAACCAAGGCACTGATACCAATTGTAGGGAAAAAGCGATATAAAACGCAGCGGAAGAAACGAAAAATAGATTTCGTATGGTTTTAAAATTTTTCTCAAAGTTGAACCTTGACCTTTTAATTAATTAAACTCAAATATATACGGTTAGAGTTAAATACCTCTTGACGCATGATCCGATTGACTTACGTCAATTGGTAATCCGCAAAATCTTTTCCGATGCCCGTGAACAGTACCCGCGTGAACAGTGATCATGAACAGTACCCCCGTGAACAGTGATTGTGAACAGTACCGCGAGATCTTCCAATCCAAACACGTACGTGAATCACCTAAGAGCGTGGTCTCCCTTTTTCTTTGAATTGCAAACCTGAGAATGGATGAACAAAGTTTTCTTTTTCTTTTGTTAGTCACAAAACAATCAAAAGAAGACAAAAATTATTCCCGTCACTTTTGAGTTCTCAATCTAATGATCGAAACTCGCGTGAACCTAATTCGATGTTGTACACACAAGCTTATTAATGAACAAGCAATCAGTGTACTATCAAAGAATAATCTCTTCTCTCTTTTATGTTTAGTAGAATAAAAATTATCCTTTTCTATGAATTGAGAAGAAGAAGAAAAATTGAATCATTCAATCAACTATGGTGGCCGAATTCTATATATGGTATTATATAGGTGGCCGAAATTTTGCTTCCTCTTCTATTTAGGATTGCCGAAATCTTCCTCTAAATGGACTAGGGTTGCCACAAATCACATACCAAAAAGAGTTTGTGTTGCACCCTAATTTCCATCAACCTTTAGACTTCAAAACCTAATCCAACTCATAGATATTTTTATTCTTTTATTGACTAAATAAAAAGACTTCTTATTTGATTAAATAAATAAAATTAATTATTTATTTTCTTATCAAACAAGTCTTTTACTTTTAATATACTACTACCAATAGTATAACTTTAGGAAATATATTTCCTGATCAGAAAAAGATTTGTTTCTTAATTAAACAATTAATTAATAAATTAACTAATTCATATTTAATTAATAAATTAACTAATTCATATTTAATTAAAACAATGAAACAAAATAATATATTAGGTTAATATATACACCTTGCCGCCCCATTTATATAAATGGGCCATATATTATTTTCTTATTTTATTTAATTCATTGGACTTTAAATAAAAGCCCACATGTGAACCAGACCCATTCTTACTAAAAGAAACAAGCCCACATGTCTCCTTTTAATATATTAATATAATAGTGCAGCCCATTAATTAAATAATAGACATATTATATTCTTGATATATTAAAAACAATTCTAGATGGACCCTTAAATCGGCCCAGTAGAATATATCAAGTGATCCATGCAAATACGTGTGGATTGGGGATCTTGGCGGGCTATCTAAATTTAAGCTTCAATAGACACAACCTAATCACAATCAACAAATGATTCACTTAGGTCCAATCTATTAATTTTAACTCATTCCACTAAAGAGCTAAAATTGAACTCTTAAATAAAGATAGAATAAGGAGATGTTTCTCATTCATACCCTAGACAATCTTATAGGAGATGGTGTATCCTCGTGAATAATATCAGTAATCGCCAAGAGCTCATAGACCGCCTATAGCTCTCCAAGTTATCATATTTCCTTATATGACCACATTTCGAACTTGGATACTTTGACTTGTCCAGAAGCCATGTTTTCAATAATCATTATTGAAAACTCAACGTTGAGATTTAATATCCAATACCTCAAAACATCCATATGATGATATTATACTCTCATTTAATAAATGGAGCCACGATGTCCATATCTATAAATGAAGTCCTCTATCGATTAACAAATGTATACCACCAAACTATCGAGGATAGACTGTGCTATATAATCGTACTCATTGATAGCTCTAATGATAACACTTGCAACCATAAGTCCATCATTTATCTCAGGATTAAGATAGACTTTCTGATTGTCCTCTTTAATGAAAAGACTTATATCTAGTGACGGTTCTAGATAAAGTATTTCATTATGATCCAGTTCAATGCACCTAGTGCACTAGATTCTTTTACTCGAAAACCTTTCGATGATTTTAGACTCATCATATTCATTTGATCCCACTCAAATGCTAGTAAAAGAATTCTACAACTTTAACAAGATAGAGGTGCCCAACCTTTAACTTAAGTTGTGAACGTTATTCAAGACTAACTAAAGAATTGTGTCTACCTCATACATATCCGGATGTATGAACAATTCTTCATGTCTCATAGTCTTTTGACCTTATGATTTTTTACCTTGACAATTATAATAATAAATGCTATAAGTAATTGTAAGAATCAGAATTCACTTTATTAATATGAGAAGATTGTCAATTACAATATTACACTCTTGCCATTGAGCATAATCCTAACACGGGTGAAGTGCGGTTGGATGACCCGCATTTAACCCGCACTTTATCTTTCCTTCATGATTCTGGTCCCGGTTGTGGGAAGGAGTGCGGTTGGAGTGCGGTTGCGACCCGCACTTGACCCGCTCATCGGGCCAAATATGTTGTATATTTAGGCCCTCAGATCCTTACCTTTTGTTCTGTTCTCGGGTGTTTCTGTATCTCTCATGGGTTGTTTTATGCTTATTTATAGGAAATGATGTAAGGACAGGTTTGGAAGCATATGGTGGTGATTCCAGCAGAAAAGAAGCACAAACACCTCTACAGTGCGGGTCAAGTGCGGGTCCAGTGCGGGTCGCAACCGCACTCCAGCCGCACTCCAGCCGCACTCATGTGCAAAGCTGGGGAAGAGTGCAAGTACAGAGATAAAGTGCGGGTACAGTACGGGTC
The DNA here is from genome assembly GCA_033220585.1 of Dipteronia sinensis. Lineage (NCBI taxonomy): Eukaryota > Viridiplantae > Streptophyta > Magnoliopsida > Sapindales > Sapindaceae > Dipteronia > Dipteronia sinensis. Next base: position 48,810,415 of record CM065636.1, on the reverse strand, counting down.
AGCTAACCGCACTCCACCCGCACTAATGCCAAACCAGAGAAGCTGATCACCCACCTGACATTAGAGTGCGGGTACTGTGCGGGTTATCCAATCGCACTCCACCCGCACTTGTATCAAGAACAGAAGAGCAGAGTTGCACCTGACATCAGAGTGCGGGTACTGTGCGGGTCATCCAACCGCACTCCACCCGCACTTGTATCAAGAACAGAAGAGCAGAGTTGCACATGACATCAGAGTGCGGGTACTGTGCGGGTCATCTAACCGCACTCGACCAACACTTTTATCAAGAACAGAAGAGCAGATTGCACCTGACACTAGAGTGCGGGTACTGTGTGGGTCATCCAACCGCACTATACCCGTACTTTGGCTCAAGACAGAAGGTAGATCTTTCACCTGACAGGGAAGTGCGATCACAGTGCGACCACAGTGCGACTACAAGTGCGGGTACAGTGCGGGTAATTCAACCGCACTCCACTCGCACTCCTGCCATGCTCCGAGAACTGAAGTTGCAGACAACCCATACAGTGCGGGTACAGTGCGGGTAAATCACCCGCACTTCGAGCGGGCCAGTCTGATTTTCAAAGCTTAAGTGACCTATTTTTTGTATTTAGTATAAATAGAAAAGTATAGAAACGTTTTAAGGAGCTTTTGACTCCGTTTTAGGCTGATTAGACATTCTTAGATCTAGTTTCTCTCTCTACCTCTCATCCACACATTCTCTACTCAACTTCAAGGAAGTTAGGAGATTGGAGCCACTTCAAGGAAGGAGATGTTCTCCAAGGGTTATTTCTTTCTCCTCTCTACTGATTTCCTAGTTGTAATGAGTAGCTAAATCCCCTCTAAGGGGTTGATGGAGTAGTTAGTTTAATATTGGGCTTGTACATAAACTTGATATTATATTGATATTCATGTCTATCTTCCATTGATCTATTCTTGTTGTGAATGTTTATCATTGATTTCTTGTGTAGATACATGATCTTTGCAAGTTGTCTTTGTATTATGTATAAGTATTCCATCTAGATATACATGATGTTTAGTTGTTAATGCTCTAAGGAATGGATGGAAAGTCATGAATTCCGACTCTTAAACCGCGGTTTTAATCTAACCTCGTTCGTGTTTCCGGCACTATACATCCTAGGTCGGAACCGTGAGAGAGTTAGAAGTCATCACTATACATCCTAGGGTGACTATCTTTAATCGGTTTAGTCAATGTTAGGTAGACGAGCTTCATTTCTAGAATCCGGTAAACAATCAACTCTATACATCCTAGGTTGGTAGTTTACAAGGATTAATCCCTAATAGGTGGTCCGCACTATACATCCTAGGCTGGCCACCTTCTAGGGATAAATAACCGGCTCTATACATCCTAGGTCGGTTACCTTGAAAAGCCGTGCTATTGACAAGTTTGTTGCATTGCCCAGTATTTGCTTTCGAATCCATTAACTCCTTAGTTTCCATCATCTATATATCCTTCACTCCATATTCCCCTTTCATTCTATTTACATATTTAATTTAGTATTATTTAGAGTTGGTTCACAATCTACATTTTCACCAATTCATGTTTTGCTATTATATATATATATATATATATATATATACATACCATTGCTTTAGCATTAACTAATTTGGCTAACTTCGCTCCCTGTGGACGACACCCACTTGCCACTATATTTACGTTTTCAAACTGATTTAGGCTTAGTGAGGTTTCTTAAAATATTATTGACGGACTGATCTTTTAAAAACGACATAAGGGAGAAAGGGTTTTGTCACCCGCACTGTAGAGCTGGTCATGATCCTTTGTCTTTCCTTCTACCCCTTTTTCTGCCGGAACCACTGCAACTAGCTTCTAACACCAAAATTACATATACTGCCTGCAATTAGCACCAACAAGCCTATTAGACATAAAAGACATAAAATATATAGAAAATACACTCAAGAAAGAGACAAAAGAATAGGAATGAGGGCCGAAATATACAACAATTTAGGCACGATCAGGGAGCCACCTGTATGTTACTGTTCCAGAGGCATGCTTGAGTTCCTAGAAGTCCCCAGCAACTGAAATGTGGCTCGGGACCACCCTGGAATGAATAAGGACACAGTGGCTCACTTGGGCGTTGTCCAGCCCGATAGAAGAAATGAGGAGCCACTGGGCCATGCAGCTTGGCTACTGCTCCAGAGGCTTGCTTGGGCATGTATGAGGCCTCAGCAATGAGGGAAGCCTCTGGGCTCTCCCCGAACAGATCTGGACATCGGTGGCTCACTTGGGCATTGAGAGTCCCGGTATGTCAGGTAGGGAGCCACCTGCATGATACTGGTCCAAAGCCATGCGTGGGATCCTAGAAGTCCCCAGCAACTGAAATATGGCTCTGGACCATCCTGGAATGAATGGGGACACAGTGGTTCACTTAGGCGTTGTCCAGCCCGATAGAAGAAGTGAGAAGCCACTGGGCCATGCAGCTAGGCTGCTGCTCTAGAGGCTTGCTTAGGCATGTAAGAGGCCATAACAATGTGGGAAGCATCTGAGCTCTCCCCGAACGGATCGGGACATCGGTGGCTCACTAGAGCGTTGAGGGGCCCAATACAAGAGGTAGGGAGCCACCTAAATGGTACTGGTCTAGAGGCATGCTTGGGATCGTTAAATTCCCAAGCAACTGCAATGTGGCTCTGGACCGTTCTGGAATGAATAGAGACACAGTGGCTCACTTGGGCATTTTCCAGCCCGATAGAAGAAGTGATGAGCCACTGGACCATGCACCTTGGCTACAGTTGAAGAGGCTTGCTTGGGCATATAGGAGGCCTCAGCAATGTGGGAAGCCTCTGGGCTCTCCCCGAACAGATTGGGACATCAGTGGCTCACTTGGGCGTTGAGAGGCCCGGTACATCAGGTTGGGAGCCACCTGCATGATACTGGTCCAGAGGCATGCATGGGATCCTAGAAGTCCCCAGAACCTAAAATATAGAGTTGGACCATCCTGTAATGAATAGGGACACAGTGACTCACTTGGGCATTTTCCAGCCCGATAAAAGAGGTGAGGAGCCACTAGGCCATGCAGCTAAGCCGCTGCTCTAAAGGCTTGCTTAGGCATGTAAGTGGCCATAACAATATGGGAAGCCTCTGAGCTCTCCCCGAATGGGTCGAGACATCGATGGCTCACTAGGGCGTTGAAAGGCCCGGTACATGAGTAAGGGACCCACATGTATGATACTGGTCAAGAGGCATGCTTGGGATTCTTGAAGTCCCCAGCAACTGAAATGTGGCTCTAGACCATCCTGGAATGAATATGGACACATTGGCTCACTTGGGCGTTGTCCATTCTAATAGAAGAAGTGAGGAGCCACTAGGACATGCAGCTAGGCTACTACTCTAGAGGCTTGCTTAGGCATGTAAGAGGCGATAACAATGTGGGAAGCCTCTGAGCCCTCCCCGAACGGATCGGGACATCGGTGGCTCACTAGGGTGTTGAGGGGCTCAATACAAGAGGTAGGAAGCCACCAAAATGGTACTGGTCCAGAGGCATGATTGGGATCCTAGAAGTCCCCAGCAACTGAAATGTGGCCTTGGATCATTCTGGAATGAATCAGGACACAGTGGCTCACTTGGCCGTTGACTAGCCCGATAGAAGAAGTGATGAGCCACTGGCTATGCAGCTAGGTTGCTACTCCGGAGGCGTTCTGAGGCATGTAGAAGGCCTCAGCAAAGTGGGAAGCCTCTGAGCTCTACCTGAACATATCGGGACATAGGTGGCTCACTAGGCGTTGAAGTGCCCGGTGCAAGAAGTAGGGAGCCATCGGAATGGTACTGGTCCAGAGGCATGCGTGGGATCCTAGAAGTCCCCAGCAACTGAAATGTGGCTCTGGGCCGTCCTAGAATGAATAGGGACACAGTGGCTCACTTGGGCGTTGTCCAGTCCGTTAGAAGAAGTGAGGAGCCACTGGGCCATACAGCTAGGCTACTGCTCCAGAGGCTTGCTTGGGCATGTAGGAGGCCTCAGCAATGTAGGAAGCCTCTAGGCTCTCCCAGAACGGATCGTCACATCGGTGGCTCACTTGGGCGTTGATAGGCCCGGTACATCAGGTTGGGAGCCACCTGCATGATACTGATCCAGAGGCATGCGTGGGATCTTCGAAGTCCCCAGTAACTAAAATATGGCACTGGACCATCCTGGAATGAATAGGGACACAGTGGCTCACTTGGGCTTTGTCCAGCCCGATAAAAGAAGTAAGGAGCCACTGGGCCATGCAGCTATGCTGCTACTCCAGAGGCTTGCTTGGGCATGCAGGAGGCCTCAGCAATGTGGGAAGCCTCTGGGCTCTCCCCGAATAGATCGGGACATCGGTGGCTCACTTAGGCGTTGAGAGTCCCGGTACATCAGGTAGGGAGCCACCTGCATGATACTGGTCCAGAGGCATGCGTGGGATCCTAAAAGTCCCCAACAACTGAAATATGGCTCTGGACCGTCCTGGAATGAATGGGGACACAATGGCTCACTTGGGGGTCGTCTAGTCTGATGGAGGAAGTGAGGAGCCACTGGGCCTTGCAGCTAGGATGCTGCTCTAGAGTCTTGCTTAAGCATGTAAGAGGCCATAACAATGTGGGAGGCCAAATGGCTAAAAAATGTTAACTACTATTAAACTAAAACTAAGCATGAAAAGTAAATATCACTGGTTGTTTTGAAAGTTAATAAGTATGATGCAAACTACAATGAAGTTAATTAATCTAAAGTTAAACCAATAATTAGCAAGAATGAAGATGGATAAGATAATGAGATGTGAATGTGGGAGTTTATACAATTCATACACGAATAGTGGGTAATCCGTCTCTTAAGACCAATTTGATTCTCTATAGGGCTTATCTTCCTAGCATGAGTTTCCAGGATGGCTTGGATTGGAGAGCTCACAATCCACCCCTTTCCCTCTCGCTTTGGATGGATTTAGGAGGTCGGGATGGCTTGGATTGTTGAGATCACAATCCACCCTTTTCACTCTAGCAATGATTTATTGGATTGGAGAACTCACAATAGATCTCTTCCAATTCAAGTGAGCTTGTTTTAAAACACCTTTAGTGAATATGGTTAAAAGCATAAATTGATGTCAAAATTGGGTTAAGAGTTGGAGAGTAGGAAATGATGAAGATGATGTAAGATGGTTAGTGTAAGTTCCTCATATTTTGATTGGCTTATTTCGTTGACAAACCACATTGGGGATTATTCTTTGTAAGGGTAATTTAGGCCTCTTGAGTGTGATCAAGCTTCAAGGACATCATCTCTCTCAAAGAGCACTTCAAAGGTATCTCACTAGTTTAACTTTCTTTGAAGAGATCTAGTTGCACACATTCACTTGCATGCAGTATGTTTCTATCTTCATGTACTTGAATGATGTATTGTATGCCTCTTTTCACACTCCACACTTGAACATTTTGCACATCACTTAGTGTGTTGAGTTTGCCCGGAAAAGAGAATTTCTTCTCTTAGCATGGCCTAGACCGCTTGGCAAGACTTGCTTGCACCGCGGCATACAGAGCGGTATACCTCAGCAGTGTCATGCTTCATGTACCGCTTCCTGTACACTTGCATGCAAAGTGACCCAAGTCGCGGTGTTGTCCAGTAAGCCTCTGTTGCCCATACCGCGGCCTGTACACCTGCATGCACAGCGCCCTGCACCGCGTTGTTGTCCAGACAGTGCACTGCTGTGTGTACCACGGTCTGGACACTTGCCTGCGACGCGGTCCATCTAGCGGTATTGACGGGATTTTGTGCCCTAAGTTCAAAACGACGCTGTTTCAACTAGGGCTCCCATATATATGCTCTATCTTCTTCCTTGCTCGTTTTTATGAGTTTAAGAAGCTATTTTTGATAGGCCAAGCTTTCCTTAGAGAGAGAAACTCCCAAGAACTCATCTTTACTCAACCAAACACAAATCCATGTGCATCTAACATCTTCAAGCATCATCTCATCATGGATTCTTCTTGCTTTCATTGACTAGGTAACTTGAACATGCCCTAAATCTCTTTGTATTTATTTATGTTCTTGTTTGCCTAGGGTTAGCTCTTTTATGTGATTTTATTGCATATCTTTATGTTTATTGCCATTTATAACATGATTGAGTTGTTGTGTGTTGGTTGAGAGCCTTGTTCATTAATAGCTAGCATTTAGGACGATTTTACCCTTCTAGCTAAATCTTCATGCATTTGCATTTAGATATTGATATCTAGGATTTGCATTTATTGATATCTTAAATCCTTAGATAAGCATTTATTGTCGCCTAGCATTAATTGCATGTTTGAATATCTTTTACATATTCACATAGGTTGTTTATACTCTTCATTGATTGTTAAGCTTTGTGACTAAGTGAGTTAGTGCACAAGCTTGTGGTCAAGAATCACTATTAAAGGCCCGTTGGGTAGATTGAAAGGGTTAGTGACCAAGTAGGTGTGACTTGAGGTCAACCTAGGTTGTAAACTTTCGTTCAAATAGTTGATTTGAGGACCGTTTGTGGCTAGAAGGATAGCCCGTGAGTTTTGCCCAGTTGGAGGGTTTCTCACGTAAATCAATCCTTGTGTTTTTATTGTTTTCCGCATATTTATATTGGATTGATTGATTGTTAATATGGAGTAAGATTATCGAAATTGATTAAGTCAAAAAGTTGGTAATATATCAACTAAAACCTATTCACCCCCCCCTCTAGGTTGTATTAGACACACTTTGTGTATTTTCAATTGGTATCAGAGCGGGTTCTTAGATACACTTAGGTGATCCTTGCTCGTTGTGTGTCTTGAATTTTGTTTGTGTTTGTTGCATCATAAACATTCATCTCATTCATACCCAAACACTATGAGTGGAAACGGGAGTGGTAATGAGGGAGCCTCTAGCACAAGACCCCCTTTGCTCACCGGAATAAACTATGCCTCTTGGAAAGGTAAGATGGAGTCTTACATTTGCCAAATAAATGACCGAGCATGGATGGCAATTGAAGATGGCTACGCTCTTCCGGAAAAGACTCTTGAAGATGAAAGTGTAGTTCCCAAGCCAAAGTCGGAATGGTCAACTCAAGAGTTTGAAGCATTCAAGTGGAACAACAAGGCTATGCATGCTATTCTTTGTGCAATGGATGACAATCAGTACAAATTGATCCAAACAACAAGAATTGCAAAAGAGGCATGGGAGATTCTAGAGATGGCCCATGAGGGAACCGAGGTGGTCAAGGACTCCAAGCTTCAAGTCCTCCAAACACAATTCGAGCAAATTAGGATGGAGGAGAATGAGTGCTTCAACGACTTTCAAGTGAAGATGATGGACATAGTCAATCAAAGCCATCAACTTGGTGATCCCTATTCGGATAGGAGGATCAAGCAAAAAATTATGAGGTCGCTTCCAGCAAGATTTGAGTCAAAGGTGACGGCTCTTGAGGAGAATAGTGACTACAAGAATATGAAGCCAAGTGAAGTTATTGGAAGGCTTCTAGCATATGAGTCTAGATGGACTCCCACACCTACACCTCAAAAGAAGCAAAAGAGCATTGCTCTGAAGACTTCTAAGGTTGATAAGGAGGAAGAAGACTCAGATGAAGAAATGGCCATCATGGTGAAAAGATTCAAGAAGTTCATCAATTTTGAGAAGAGGGGATTTGGATCCAAAGGAAAGGAAATAAAGAAGAAGACTCCTTTCAAGAAGTTTGAGTCAAGTGAAGACAAGCCCACAAGAAAGGGGATTCAATGCTTTGAATGTGGAGGTTTCGGACACATCTCCACGGATTGTGGAAATTTGAAAAATAAGAAGAAAGGAAAGGCCATGGCCGCCACGTAGAGCGATAGTGATGACTTGGAAGAAGAAGGAGAATCCTCAGATGATGAGGATCATGTGGCAAACTTTATTGCCTTCGCATCTTCTCTCAAGAGTAAGGAAGCAATAGATGATGAAGAGGTAGAGAAACAAAGTGAAGATGACTCTAGCTATGGTGACTCTTCATCCCATTCAACAAATATGGATGTAGGAGGAATGGATCTTGAAGGCTTCATTGAGCATTTTCAAAGCTCAAGATTGAAGATGAAGAAGGAGATTCAAAGGCTAAAAGGGGAGAATCTCAAGCTATCCACCGAAGCTACTCACTTAAATAAAGAAGTGAAGATAGCCAAAAGGAATGAGGAATTGATGGAAAAGGAGCTTGAAGAAGCTAGAGAGATCATTGCTAAGATGACTTCAAGCACGAATAAACTTGACCACATGTTGGGAGTTGGCAAGAGGCCAAGTGATAAGAAAGGTCTTGGCTATGAAAATGACAAGAAGACCTCATCCTCAAGCAAAACTGTGTTTATTAAGGGTTTGGATAACAAAGAGCCTCCACCCCCACAATATCCTAGGAAGAAGATCGAACTAGGAGAGTGCTCTAAAGATCCTCAAGTCAAGGTAGTACAAGGGAAACAAGCTCAAGCTCAATCAACAAGGGTGCATCAAGCAAGTTTCCCTCAACCGAAATACCATCAAGCCAAAAAGCAATTCATGCAAGGGCAACTAAGGAAGCAATTCGTTCCAACTCAACAACAAAGAAGGAGAGAACCAATCCAACACAAAAGACAAGCTCAAATGCGTGGGAAAGCCCCTCTATACTCACAAGGGCATGGTATGTCTTCTTATTTTATTCCCACGTGTCACTTTTGTGGTGTTGATGGTCACATTAGACCAAATTGCTTTAAATACATTGAAAAGTGTAGAATCAAGAGCATGACTGAAAGAAATAGAGCTAGAGCTAGAATGCATGTTCCTAGGAAACCCAGAGCAAATTTGCATGATCCTAGAAAATCTAGAGCCAATGTGACTAATACCACTAGGAATGAGAACATTACACCTAGGTGGATTAGAAGGGATAACTATTCTTGCTATGTGGCTCAAATTGCCTTGAAGGAAAATGCCTCTAACACTTGGTATTTGGATAGTGGGTGTTCTAGGCATATGATGGGGAACAAGAGCTTCTTTAAATCCCTTGTCTTGGAGGATGGAGGGTTTGTCACCTTTGGTGATGGATCTAAAAAGAAAGTCATAGGGAAAGGAACCATTTCCATTCCCGATTTACCCTCATTGTCCAATGCTTTACTTGTTGATGGCTTGCAAGCAAATCTTATAAGCATTTCTCATCTTAATGATGATGGACTCTCTGTATTGTTTAACAAAAATGATTGCTCTATTTTAATGCCAAATGGACAAACCTTGCTAAAAGGAAAGAGATCTAGTGACAATTGCTATTGTCTTGAAGCTAGTGCTATCTCTTGCAATATGTCCAAATGTGAGGAAATTGAGTTATGGCATCAAAGACTTGGCCACATGAACTATCGAGATTTGAGGATCTTAGATAAGTTCAAGGTTGTGCGTGGCCTCCCTAAGCTTGGGAAGAAAGTCGATGGCGTTTGTGGACCTTGTCAACAAGGGAAACAAACCAAAAGTATGCACAAGAAAGGCAAGTATCTCGCCACCAAGGAGCCATTAGAGCTTCTACATATGGACCTTATGGGTCCCATGCAAACCGAGAGTCTCGGTGGCAAGAGATTCATTTTTGTTTGTGTTGATGATTTTTCTAGATTTACTTGGACATATTTTCTTAGAGAAAAATCTGAAACTTTTGAAAAATTTAAAATGCTTTGCACTAAAATTCAAAATGAAAAGAACTCACACATTAAAAGCATTAAAAGAATTAGGAGTGATCATGGGAGGGAATTTGAAAATGCTTGTTTTGAAAGCTATTGCAATAGCTTAGGCATTTCCCATGAGTTTTCGGCTCCTAGAACTCCTCAACAAAATGGGGTTGTTGAGAGGAAGAACAGGGTCCTTCAAGAGATGGGCCGTGTGATGTTGCTTAGCAACAATGTCCCTAGGAACCTTTGGGCCGAGGCCGTCAATACGGCTTGCTACATAGGAAATAGAGTCTTCCTAAGACCCGGTACTAGGCAAACCTCCTATGAATTATGGAAGGGTAGGAAGCCAAATATTAGCTACTTCCACTCATTTGGGAGCAAATGCTACATTCTAAATGACCGAGATCAACTTGGCAAGTTTGATGCCAAGAGTGATGAGGGGATTTTTAATGGCTATGCCCTTAATAGTAAGGCCTATAGAGTTTTCAATTTAAAAACTCGGAGTGTCATGGAATCATCTAATGTCGTCATAGATGATTGTAGGCCTAAGACTAGAGACCATGATTAGGAGGTCATTGTGCTTGATGATCCTTTCTTGGAGAAGAATGTTGAGACTTCAATTGATGTGAAGTCAAGTCTTGATGAAGAGGTCATCCAACCTCTTGATAGAGATCCATCTTTGGACTCTAAAGAACCCGCTCCATGGGTTAGACATCTCCACAATAAGAATGACATTCTTGGAGATATGAATGAGGGTGTTAGGACTAGGCGTCAAATAGCTAATCAAATTAGCTATACTTGTTACACCTCTCAAATTGAACCCAAAAAGTTTGATGAAGCCTTGAATGATGAGTTTTGGGTTCTTGCCATGCAAGAAGAGCTAAACCAATTTGAAAGAAATGAGGTTTGGACTCTTGTTCCTAGACCCAAGGATACTAATGTCATAGGCACCAAATGGGTTTATAGGAATAAGTCGGATGAGAATGGCAACATTGTGCGCAACAAGGCTAGACTTGTAGCACAAGGATACTCTCAAATTGAGGGTATTGACTTTGAGGAGACTTTTGCTCCGGTTGCCCGTCTTGAGTCCATCAGGCTTCTTTTGTCCATATCATGTGTGCACAAGTTCAAATTGCATCAAATGGATGTTAAGAGTGCCTTCCTAAATGGTCTCTTGCATGAGGAAGTGTTTGTTGAGCAACCCAAGGGGTTTGTGGATCCATACCACCCCAATCATGTCTATAGCCTCAAGAAGGCTTTATATGGGTTGAAACAAGCACCTAGGGCTTGGTATGAGCGCCTCACTCAATTTCTTGTTGACAATGACTACACTAGAGGTAGTGTTGACAAAACCTTATTCATCAAGAGGAACAACGATGAGCTTTTCATAGCTCAAATTTATGTTGATGATATTGTTTTTGGCTCCACCAACAAATCCAAAGTCCAAAAATTTATTGATGTCATGTCTCATGAGTTTGAGATGAGTCTTGTTGGGGAGCTCAATTACTTCCTAGGTTTGCAAATCAAGCAATTGCATGATGGGATTTTCATATCCCAAGCTAAGTATGCTAAGAACCTAGTGAAGAAGTTTGGCCTTGAGAATGCCAAACATTGTGACACACCCATGAGTACCACCTTGAAACTAAGCAAGGATGCTAGTGGCAAGAGTGTGGAACAAAGTCTTTATCGTGGTATGATTGGTAGCTTGCTTTACTTGACCGCAAGTAGACCCGATATAGCCTTTAGTGTGGGTGTATGTGCTAGGTACCAAGCAGATCCCAAGGAATCCCATCTCTCCTCCGTGAAGAGAATCATTCGATATGTGAATGGGACATCCAACTATGGGATATGGTACTCTTTTGACACTAATGCTAGCTTAGTTAGCTTTAGTGATGCAGATTGGGCAGGAAATTGTGATGATAGGAAGAGTACATCGGGCAGTTGCTTCTTCCTAGGCAACAACTTGGTCTCATGGTTTTGCAAGAAGCAAAACTCCATCTCTCTATCCACAGCTGAAGCGGAATACATAGCCGCCGGGAGTGCCTGCACACAACTCCTTTGGATGAAACAAATGCTTGTGGATTACGGCTTTGATCAAGGTATTCTTACCCTTTATTGTGATAACATGAGTGCAATTAACATTTCAACGAATCCAGTTCAGCACTCTAGGACAAAGCATATAGACATTAGGCATCATTTCATTAGGGAACTAGTTGAAAACAAATGCATTGCTCTTGAGCATGTGGGCACTAATGATCAACTAGCGGATTTATTTACAAAGCCCTTAGACTCAACTAGGTTCAAGTCACTTAGTAGGTCTATTGGGATTTGTCATATGCCTTGATGTGTTTTGGTGTTTGACCCATTATGGGGAACTCAAGCAAAGAGAGCAACCTTGCATGTTGGAATAAGCAAAAACTTGATCAACTTTATGCTTCTTTATTAATTGCTTGAGTATTCTTGGTTGTGCTTATATATATTCTTATATGTTTTTTTTTTACTTAATAAGCGTGCCTTGCTTGATTTGTAATCCATGTCACCTCTATGTTCAAAAAATGCATTTTTGGACTAGGAGATTTTGATTGGGAAAGTACACTTGAATGACCCATAATTTAACTCCATGACATGAGAACCTTTAATGACATGCTTAAAATAATATGCATGATATGCTTTTGATTGCTCAAGTGCAAAATCTGTGTGAAAGCAAATGAGAAGACTAAACCCAATAAGGATCTAGTATCCTTGCAATAAATACGGATGTCTCATCCAAATTTAGTCTTCTCTCTCTCTTTATCAGTTGAACAAGACTACTATCATACGGGTATCCTACCCGAAAAAATCAAATAGGGTGCAAAAGTCACTCATGTCTTGTTTTGCTCATAAAGTTTGATATAGTTGCTCTTTAAATTGAAATTCATTTTGATAAACTATATCTTGTTTGCTTATAACAAAAGGGTATAAATTGGTTTGAATTCTTTTGGAAACCCTTTTGATGTTTGCTTTGCCAAATACCATTTGCTTGAACCATGATGTTACATGTCTTATATCCAAAGCAACTAAGTCACACATTTTCTTCTAAACAATAAAACCCTCAATGATTCTCTCTCAATTAATTGAGTTGCATAAAGTTGTTGTATATGATTATGCACTTATCTTGCTAATAGCTCTCTTTGCTAAAGTGACCCGGTTGGGGAATACTCCTTTGCCTATCTCATGACAAAAAGGGGGAGTAATGTGGTTTTATTTAAGGGGATTGCATATTTGGAGAGATTGTCCCATTGAGGGGGAGTAACCTATATAGGGGGAGAGCATTTGCATGTTGCATGTTGAAGTTTTCTTTTATTATGCAAATTGCTCTTATTTATCTATCTCTCTTGATCACCTCACATACACTTGTCTTGGAAAGTGTAGTCTCTTTGTTTTGTAGGGATGGCTATTCTACAAGAGCTTTAAGTTTTGAAGACCTAGTATCTAGGTATCTTTTTGTAATGTAGAATATCTCTTTGTTGACCTTTAGTTTTTATTTTTTTTGTGAGGATGATTTGTGAGTGGTGGTTTTGTCACGAAATAGCCAAAGGGGGAGATTGTAAGTTCCTCATATTTTGATTGGCTTATTTCGTTGACAAACCACATTGGGGATTATTCTTTGTAAGGGTAATTTAGGCCTCTTGAGTGTGATCAAGCTTCAAGGACATCATCTCTCTCAAAGAGCACTTCAAAGGTATCTCACTAGTTTAACTTTCTTTGAAGAGATCTAGTTGCACACACTCACTTGCATGCATTATGTTTCTATCTTCATGTAATTGAATGATGTATTGTATGCCTCTTTTCACACTCCACACTTGCACATTTTGCACATCACTTAGTGTGTTGAGTTTGCCCGGAAAAGAGAATTTCTTCTCTTAGCGCGGCCTAGACCGCTTGGCAAGACTTGCTTGCACCGCGGCATACAGAGCGGTATACCTCAGCAGTGTCATGCTTCATGTACCGCTTCCTGTACACTTGCACGCAAAGCGACCCAAGTCGCTGTGTTGTCCAGTAAGCCTCTGTTGCCCATACCGCGGCCTGTGCACCTGCATGCACAGCGCCCTGCACCGCGTTGTTGTCCAGACAGTGCACTGCTGTGTGTACCGCGGTCTGGACACTTGCCTGCGACGCGGTCCATCTAGCGGTATTGACGGGATTTTGTGCCCTAAGTTCAAAACGACGCTGTTTCAACTAGGGCTCCCATATATATGCTCTATCTTCTTCCTTGCTCGTTTTTATGAGTTTAAGAACCATTTTTGATAGGCCAAGCTTTCCTTAGAGAGAGAAACTCCCAAGAACTCATCTTTACGCAACCAAACACAAATCCATGTGCATCTAACATCTTCAAGCATCATCTCATCATGGATTCTTCTTGCTTTCATTGACTAGGTAACTTGAACATGCCCTAAATCTCTTTGTATTTATTTATGTTCTTGTTTGCCTAGGGTTAGCTCTTTTATGTGATTTTATTGCATATCTTTATGTTTATTGCCATTTATAACATGATTGAGTTGTTGTGTGTTGGTTGAGAGCCTTGTTCATTAATAGCTAGCATTTAGGACGATTTTACCCTTCTAGCTAAATCTTCATGCATTTGCATTTAGATATTGATATCTAGGATTTGCATTTATTGATATCTTAAATCCTTAGATAAGCATTTATTGTCGCCTAGCATTAATTGCATGTTTGAATATCTTTTACATATTCACATAGGTTGTTTATACTCTTCATTGATTGTTAAGCTTTGTGACTAAGTGAGTTAGTGCACAAGCTTGTGGTCAAGAATCACTATTAAAGGCCCGTTGGGTAGATTGAAAGGGTTAGTGACCAAGTAGGTGTGACTTGAGGTCAACCTAGGTTGTAAACTTTCGTTCAAATAGTTGATTTGAGGACCGTTTGTGGCTAGAAGGATAGCCCGTGAGTTTTACCCAGTTGGAGGGTTTCTCACGTAAATCAATCCTTGTGTTTTTATTGTTTTCCGCATATTTATATTGGATTGATTGATTGTTAATATGGAGTAGGATTATCGAAATTGATTAAGTCGAAAAGTTGGTAATATATCAACTAAAACCTATTCACCCCCCCCCCCCCCCCCCTCTAGGTTGTATTAGACACACTTTGTGTATTTTCAGTTAGGATTTAGTGAGGAAAGAATCCTAGATCTAGGTCAGTGGTTAGTGATATCAAAAGGGTGTAAGAGAGTGTTTTTGGTCGTGACTAGCTCTCCTAAGAAATCAGAACAAGATTTATTTATATGGTACCAAAAACAGGTCTGAAACGTGCTGACTGTTAGGATTATGCTCAATAGCAAGAGTGTAATATTGTAATTGACAATCTTCTCATATTAATAAAGTGAATTCTGATTCTTACAATTACTTATAGCATTTATTATTATAATTGTCAAGGTAAATAATCATAAGGTAAAAAGACTATGAGACATGAAGAATTGTTCATACATCTGGATATGTATGAGGTAGACACAATTCTTTAGTTAGTCTTGAATAACGTTCAGAACTTAAGTTAAAGGTTGGGCACCTCTATCTTGTTAAAGTTCTAGAATTCTTTTACTAGCATTTGAGTGGGATCAAATGAATATGATGAGTCTAAAATCATCGAAAGGTTTTCGAGTAAAAGAATCTAGTGCACTAGGTGCATTGAACTGGATCACAATGAAATACTTTATCTAGAACCGTCACTAGATATAAGTCTTTTCATTAAAAAGGACAATAGGAGAGTCTATCTTAATCCTGAGATAAATGATGGACTTATGGTTGCAAGTGTTATCATTAGAGCTATCAATGAGTACGATTATATAGCATAGTCTATCCTCGATAGTTTGGTGGTATACATTTGTTAATCGATAAAGGACTTCATTTATAGATATGGACATCGTGGCTCCATTTATTAAATGAGAGTATAATATCATCATATGGATGTTTTGAGGTATTGGATATTAAATCTCAACGTTGAGTTTTCAATAATGATTATTGAAAACATGGCTTCTGGACAAGTCAAAGTATCCAAGTTCGAAATGTGGTCATATGAAGAAATATGGGAACCTGGAGAGCTATAGGCGGTCTATGAGCTCTTGGCGATTACTGATATTATTCACGAGGATACACCATCTCCTATAAGATTGTCTAGGGTATGAATGAGAAACATCTCCTTATTCTATCTTTATTTAAGAGTTCAATTTTAGCGCTTTAGTGGAATGAGTTAAAATTAATAGATTGGATCTAAGTGAATCATTTGTTGATTGTGATTAGGTTGTGTCTATTGAAGCTTAAATTTAGATAGCCCGCCAATATCCCCAATCCACACGTATTGCATGGATCACTTGATATATTCTACCGGGTCGATTTAAGGGTCCATCTAGAATTGTTTTTAACATATCAAGAATATAATATGTCTATTATTTAATTAATGGGCTGCACTATTATATTAATATATTAAAAGGAGACATGTGAGCTTGTTTCTTTTAGTAAGAATGGGTCTGGTTCACATGTGGGCTTTTATTTAAAGTCCAATGGATTAAATGAAATAAGAAAATAATATATGGCCCATTTATATAAGTGGGGCGGCAAGGTGTATATATTAACCTAATATATTATTTTGCTTCATTGTTTTAATTAAATAAGAATTAGTTAATTTATTAATTAATTGTTTAATTAAGAAACAAATCTTTTTCTGATCAGGAAATATATTTCCTAAAGTTATACTATTGGTAGTAGTATATTAAAAGTGAAAGACTTGTTTAATAAGAAAATAAATAATTAATTTTATTTATTTAATGAAATAAGAAGTCTTTTTATTTAGTCAATAAAAGAATAAAAATATCTATGAGTTGGATTAGGTTTTGAAGTCTAAAGGTTGATGGAAATTAAGGTGAAACACAAACTCTTTTTGGTATGTGATTTACGGCAACCCTAGTCCATTTAGAGGAAGATTTCGGCAATCCTAAATAGAAGAGGAAGCAAAATTTCGGCCACCTATATAATACCACATATAGAATTCGGCCACTATAGTTGATTGAATGATTCAATTTTTCTTCTTCTTCTCAATTCATAGAAAATGATAATTTTTATTCTACTAAACATAAAAGAGAGAAGAGATTATTCTTTGGTAGTACACTGATTGCTTGTTCATCAATAAGCTTGTGTGTACAACATCGAATTAGGTTCACGTGAGTTTCGATCATTAGATTGAGAACTCAAAAGTGACCGGAATAATTTTTGTCTTCTTTTGATTGTTTTGTGACTAACAAAAGAAAAAGAAAACTTTGTTCATCCATTCTCAGGTTTGCAATTCAAAGAAAAAGGGAGACCACGCTCCTAGGTGATTCACGTACGTGTTCGGATTTGAAGATCTCGTGGTACTGTTCATGATCACTGTTCACGGCGGGGATACTGTTCACGATCACTGTTCACGCGGGTACTGTTCATGTGGGTATTGTTCACGGGCATCGAAAAAGATTTTGCAGATTACCAATCGACGTAAGTCAATCGGATCACGTGTCAAGAGGTATTTAACTCTAACCGTATATATTTGAGTTTAATTAATTAAAAGGTTAAGGTTCAACTTTGAGAAAAATTTTAAAACCATACGAAATCTATTTTTCGTTTCTTCCGCTGCGTTTTATATCGATTTTTCCCTACAATTGGTATCAGAGCCTTGGTTGTACCTTTTAATTAATTAACGTATATATACGTGAATCTATTTCTTTTTTATTGTGATTATATATGTTTTAGAAAGAGATGGCACTCTTGGTATTCGCATATATAATTACATGTTGAATGTATGGATTTATATATGTTTTATAAAGTGATTTGTTATTGCTCGATTTTGGTCCTAGAATTTCAATGTAATTTTTGTTTCGAATTTGTAACAAGAAGGGTGGTCTATTATCGCCATAATTCCTTCTTGGTAGTTGCTAGGGTTTTATTTTTTTTGTATGTAAAATAAGTGCAGTATTTTTTTTGTAATCATGTGCAGTATTTTTTTTGTAAATCTTACTGCAGTAAAATAAAAAAAAAAATTTGCTGCAGTAATTTATCTGTAATATGATGTAATGTATTCGGGTATTGAAAATTCGAAGACACGAAGAAAAACGAAGCAACCGGAACCGAGAACGAGCACCGTGCGCACCCTAGGACTGGATTGGGCTGCGCATGGCAAGCCCAATCCTTGGTGGGCTGCGCACGGCAGCCTTGTGTGGCCTTATGGGCTGCGCAAGGCAGCCCCTTTGTGGGGTTGTGGGCTGTGAACATCCACGGGAGGAGGCCGAGGGATGAGCGTATGGTTGATGGCCACCTGAAGATCTTGTATTCCTAACAATTGTAATTTACTTGCTTTTCTAGGATAGGCCAAAATTGTTGCTATTTAATTTTTGCTTAAATATTACAATATTTGTTGTTGTATGATAACATGACATTTTAGAATAGGAGTGCCACTTATATATCTCTTTTGGTATGAACATGCATTGAATGATTTAGGTATCTAATTGGCATCTAGATAACTTGGTAAAAATCATTCTTTGGGATTTAATCACACGCCTTAAATAATTGAGTGGGAGAAGGTGTGCAAGAACGCCTATGGCCTCCAAGATTAGTTGAGTTTTATTATTTTTGGTAATCCCCCCAAGTAGCGTCCATAAATGGAATTTAACAATATACTTCCTTACAAGGATAGACTAGACAATTGACTTAAACAAAATCTACTCCCCAAGGAGGGATTTTCGTGAGAGAAAATTGAGGGTCGATATCTTGGTAACACACTCAATGTAATTTTATTAATATCCTCCCAAGAGTTCTTGTTAATAAAAATTACAAGGCTAAAATTAAAAACGCTGGTTGTTATGTTAACAATTAGGTGGGACCTAGTCTAACTAGTAAATAGTGCGAACTCCCAAAGGAGGCGTAATATTTATGGGTGTTGGATCACCGTTGAATTTTTATGATTGAATTATTTATTTTAATTCAAGATAAATTTTTAAAAGTGCTATTATCATGATTATTTACGTATATATGTTTTTGTTTTAATCAGAAATCATGACCCCATCACTTATGAACATCCTGAAAGATAACACCTTAACTGGAGATAACTACGTAACATGGAAAAGGAAAATTGGGTTGTTGCTGCAAAGTGAAAAACATAAGTTTGTTCTGACCACTCCTAAACCACCCCTTCCTAATAATGAATCTAATGTGATGCAAAGAGATGAGTATGAGCAGTGGAAGACTTCTGATGATATGGTAAAATGTTACATTACGGCCACTATCTCCGACGTGTTGTAACAGCAACTTGAAGGAATGGAGTCCGCTGCTGATATAATGATGTCTCTAGAGCAAATGTTTGCTATGAGGTCTAGGACGACTAAGAGAGAGGCAGTGACTGCTTTTATGAATCTTAGGATGAAACCTGGACAATCTGTGAAAGATCACATGATGAAAGTCATAGCACATCTCAATATTGCTGAACTAAATGGTGCTGAGATTGATGGTGAGACCAAAATTGATATGGTAGTTAACTCACTATCAGATTCCTTTGATCAGTTCAAGTTGGACTACACCTTGAACAAAAAGGAATACACCTTGCAGGGCTTGATGCAAGATGTTCAAAGCGCTGAAAAGATCCTTGTGAAAAACAAAGGTCAAGAGATTCATTTGGTTGGTAAAGTTGCTACTGTTAAGACCTGTAAGAAGGTCAAGAAACAACAGAAGAAAAAGCAACTTGGGCCTACCAAGAAGGAAACCAAGAAAGTAATCAAGATCAAAGGGAAATGCTTCCTTTGTGGTGAAAAGGGACATTGGAAAAGAGATTGCCCAAAGTCCCAGAAAAAGAAGGAAGAAGGTAATGTTAATTATCTAGAAACATGTTTTCTGGCAGATTCTACTGATTCTTGGATCATAGACTCTGGAGCCACTAATCATGTTTGTTATTCCTTGCAGGGGTTTCAGAAAAAGAGAAGGTTGAATGAAGATGAAGTCAATTTGCGCTTGGGCAACGGAACGTTAGTGTCTGCAAGTGCAGTGGGAGATATTAGAGTTATTTTAGATTCTAGTAGGCATTTAGATTTAATAGACGTTTATTATGTACCTCAATTCAAGAGGAATCTGATTTCAGTTTCTTGTTTAAATAAGTTTGGATATTCGGTTACTTTTAATAAAACTTTTATTATTAGTAAGAATGACAAAGTTGTTTGCAAAGGTACATTGGAAAACGGTTTATTCTTTTTGCATAGAAATATCTCTCACTCGTTAGACACAGAAATAACAGAACCTAATCATAAAAGAGTAAAATTATCAAAAGATGAAACCTATCTTTGGCATTTACGCCTAGGTCACATTAACCTTAATAGGATTAAAAGATTGGTAAGTGACGGACCTTTAAGTGACTTAAAGGTTGATGATCTACCAACTTGTGAATCTTGTTTGGAAGGTAAAATGACCAAAAGGCCATTCAATACCAAAGGTGCAAGAGCCACTGAATGTTTAGGACTAGTACACACTGATGTATGTGGTCCTATGAGCATTCAAGCTAGAGGTGGATATGAGTACTTCATCACCTTCACAGATGATTACTCAAGATTTGGTTATGTGTATCTCATGAGACATAAGTCGGATGCATTTGATATGTTCAAAGCATTCAAAGCTGAAATAGAAAATCAGCTTGAGAAACATATAAAAATCTTGAGATCTGATCGTGGTGGAGAATATCTATCTGGAGAGTTTCAGCAATATCTTATTGATAATGGGATAGTTTCTCATCTTTCTGCACCAGGTACACCTCAACAAAATGGGGTAGCAGAAAGGAGAAATAGGACTCTTTTACAGATGGTTAGAT
This sequence comes from Dipteronia sinensis, assembly GCA_033220585.1. Lineage (NCBI taxonomy): Eukaryota > Viridiplantae > Streptophyta > Magnoliopsida > Sapindales > Sapindaceae > Dipteronia > Dipteronia sinensis. The sequence continues at coordinate 48,789,924 of CM065636.1, read as the reverse complement.
CAATGTTGAGTTATTCAACACTTCCTATTTCTTTTTGGGGATATGCTCTACAAACAACAATATATATTCTAAACGATGTACCATCTAAATCTGTCCCTAAAACCCCACATGAATTGTGGACTGGGCGAAAGCCTAGTTTACAACACATGAGGATATTTGGTTGTCCTGCACATATGTTGAAAGGGAAGACAGAAAAGATGGAGTCCCATTCGGAAACATGTATATTTGTGGGGTATCCAAAAGGAACTAAAGGATATTATTTCTATAGTCCTTCTGATCTAAAAGTATTTGTTTCAACAAATGCTTCATTTCTAGAAAAGGACTATATGAATAATTTTGTGCCCAAAAGTAGAATTGTCCTGAATGAGATGTCAGGAGATACAATTCCACAAGAGGTTTCACAACCCAGCCCAATTGTAAGTTCCACTCCAACACAAGATCAACAACCTACCATTCCTCGTCGTAGTGGGAGGGTTAGAACATAACCCGAAAGATATATCGGTCTAGGAGAATCTGTTGAGAATCTCCCGGACGACGATGATCCCTACACGTACAAGGAAGCTATGGAGGATGTTGATTGTCGTCATTGGCAAAAGGCAATGCAATCCGAGATTGAATCGATGTTCAATAACAAAGTCTGGTCCCTTGTAGACTTGCCTAAAGGGATAAAACCCATTGGGTGCAAGTGGGTATACAAGAGGAAAAGAGGTATGGATGGTAAGGTGGAAACCTTTAAAGCTAGACTAGTAGCTAAAGGTTATACACAGAAAGAAGGTATCGATTACGAGGAAACCTTCTCACCTGTAGCCATGCTTAAATCCATTAGGATACTCTTATCCATTGCAGCATCTCTAGACCTAGAGATTTGGCAAATGGACGTCAAGACAGCTTTCCTTAATGGAAGTCTTGACGAGAGCATCTACATGATGCAACCAGAGGGATTCATTGAAAAAGGCCAAGAAGAAAGAGTATGCAAGTTGCAAAAGTCCATATATGGACTAAAGCAAGCATCCAGATCCTGGAACATAAGGTTCGATCAAGCTGTAAAGGGTTTTGGATTTATTCAAAACCATGACGAACCTTGTGTATACAAGAGGATCAAAGGCGACAAGTTGGTTTTCCTCATTCTTTATATTGATGATATACTACTCATTGGAAACGATGTAGGTGTATTGACATCGGTGAAAGAATGGTTAGCAAAACAATTTGATATGAAGGACTTAGGAGAAGCAAGTTATATTCTTGGTATCCAAGTAATAAGGGATAGAAAGAATAGAACGATTGTATTATCCCAAGCTTCATACATTGATAAAATCTTGTCTAGATTCACCATGCAAGATTCCAAGAAAGGTATGTTACCTTTTAGACATGGAATCAAACTTTCTAAGGGTCAAGCACCTAAGAATGTGCATGAAGAGCAATTCATGAGTAGAGTTCCATACGCCTCGGCAGTTGGAAGTCTCATGTATGCAATGCTCTGTACTATACCAGATATTTGTTTTGCTGTTGGCATAGTTAGCAGGTTTCAATCGAAACCTAGTCCTGATCATTGGACGGCAGTCAAGCATATTTTCAAGTATCTCAAGAGAACTAGAGATTATATGCTTGTATACTCTGGAGGGGATTTAATTCCCGTTGGGTATACAGATTTTGATTTCCAGTCGGATTCTGACTCCAAAAAATCCACATCAGGATCTGTGTTTACCATTGGAGGAGGAGCAGTCATATGGAGGAGTATCAAGCAATCTTGTATTGCTGATTCCACCATGGAAGCTGAGTATGTTGCTGCATGCGAAGCTGCCAAAGAGGCTGTTTGGCTCCGCCAATTCTTGATTGACTTAGAAGTGGTTCCTAGTGCTAATAAGCAGATCACTATACACTGTGACAACAGTGGTGCAGCGGCTAATTCGAAAGAACCAAGAAGTCATAAGAGAGGTAAACACATTGAAAGGAAGTATCACCTTTTGAGGGAAATTGTGCATAGGGGAGACGTGACGATCACCAAAATCGCGTCAGCAGAAAATCTAGCGGATCCTTTCACAAAGGCTCTACCTCAGAAGAGCTTTGATGGACATCTAGAGAACATGGGAATGAGAGATATGACACACTTGCTATAGAGCAAGTGGGAGATTGTTAGGATTATGCTAAATGGCAAGAGTGTACTATTGTAATTGACAATCTTCTCATATTAATAAAGTGAATTCTGATTCTTACAATTACTTATAGCATTTATTATTATAATTGTCAAGGTAAATAATCATAAGGTCAAAAGACTATGAGACATGAAGAATTGTTCATACATCCGGATATGTATGAGGTAGACACAATTCTTTAGTTAGTCTTGAATAACGTTCACAACTTAAGTTAAAGGTTGGGCACCTCTATCTTGTTAAAGTTGTTGAATTCTTTTACTAGCATTTGAGTGGGATCAAATGAATATGATGAGTCTAAAATCATCGAAAGGTTTTCGAGTAAAAGAATCTAGTGCACTAGGTGCATTGAACTGGATCACAATGAAATACTTTATCTAGAACCGTCACTAGATATAAGTCTTTTCATTAAAGAGGACAATCGGAGAGTCTATCTTAATCCTGAGATAAATGATGGACATATGGTTGCAAGTGTTATCATTAGAGCTATCAATGAGTACGATTATATAGCATAGTCTATCCTCGATAGTTTGGTGGTATACATTTATTAATCGATAGAGGACTTCATTTATAGATATGGACATCGTGGCTCCATTTATTAAATGAGAGTATAATATCATCATATGGATGTTTTGAGGTATTGGATATTAAATCTCAACGTTGAGTTTTCAATAATGATTATTGTAAACATGGCTTCTGGACAAGTCAAAGTATCCAAGTTCGAAATGTGGTCATATGAGGAAATATGGTAACTTGGAGAGCTTTAGGCGGTCTATGAGCTCTTGGCGATTACTGATATTATTCACGAGGATACACCATCTCCTATAAGATTGTCTAGGGTATGAATGAGAAACATCTCCTTATTCTATCTTTATTTAAGAGTTCAATTTTAGCTCTTTAGTGGAATGAGTTAAAATTAATAGATTGGACCTAAGTGAATCATTTGTTGATTGTGATTAGGTTGTGTCTATTGAAGCTTAAATTTAGATAGCCCGCCAATATCCCCAATCCACACGTATTTGCATGGATCACTTGATATATTCTACCGGGCCGATTTAAGGGTCCATCTAGAATTGTTTTTAATATATCAAGAATATAATATGTCTATTATTTAATTAATGGGCTGTACTATTATATTAATATATTAAAAGGAGACATGTGGACTTGTTTCTTTTAGTAAGAATGGGTCTGGTTCACATGTGGGCTTTTATTTAAAGTCCAATGGATTAAATGAAATAAGAAAATAATATATGGCCCATTTATATAAGTGGGGCGGCAAGGAGTATATATTAACCTAATATATTATTTTGCTTCATTGTTTTAATTAAATAAGAATTAGTTAATTTATTAATTAATTGTTTAATTAAGAAACAAATCTTTTTCTGATCAGGAAATATATTTCCTAAAGTTATACCGTTGGTAGTAGTATATTAAAAGTGAAAGACCTGTTTGATAAGAAAATAAATAATTAATTTTATTTATTTAATGAAATAAGAAGTCTTTTTATTTAGTCAATAAAAGAATAAAAATATCTATGAGTTGGATTAGGTTTTGAAGTCTAAAGGTTGATGGAAATTAAGGTGAAACACAAACTCTTTTTGGTATGTCATTTGCGGCAACCCTAGTCCATTTAGAGGAAGATTTCGGCAATCCTAAATAGAAGAGGAAGCAAAATTTCGGCCACCTATATAATACCACATATAGAATTCGGCCACTATAGTTGATTGAATGATTCAATTTTTCTTCTTCTTCTCAATTCATAGAAAAGGATAATTTTTATTCTACTAAACATAAAAGAGAGAAGAGATTATTCTTTGATAGTACACTGATTGCTTGTTCATCAATAAGCTTGTGTGTACAACATCGAAGTAGGTTCACGCGAGTTTCGATCATTAGATTGAGAACTCAAAAGTGACCGGAATAATTTTTGTCTTCTTTTGATTGTTTTGTGAGTAACAAAAGAAAAAGAAAACTTTGTTCATCCATTCTCAGGTTTGCAATTCAAAGAAAAAGGGAGACCACGCTCCTAGGTGATTCACGTACGTGTTCGGATTGGAAGATCTCGCGGTACTGTTCACGACCACTGTTCATGGCGGGGGTACTGTTCACGATCACTGTTCACACGGGTACTGTTCACAATCACTGTTCACGCGGGTACTGTTCACGGGCATCGGAAAAGATTTTGCGGATTACCAATCGACGTAAGTCAATCGGATCACGCATCAAGAGGTATTTAACTCTAACCATATATATTTGAGTTTAATTAATTAAAAGGTTAAGGTTCAACTTTGAGAAAAATTTTAAAACCATACGAAATCTATTTTTTGTTTCTTCCGCTGCGTTTTATATCGATTTTTCCCTACACTGACGTGGCGAGCTTGGGCACGTAGTGGACGGGTGGTGCACGGGTAAGGTACCCGCGCAGTGACCAGCACACTGACACTTCAGTTGCTTCATTCTTCTGTTCGTGGTAATTGCGCTGGTAGAACCTACACAGTACCAGCGATCTGGGTCAGTTTGGTCTTTTCTAGAGGATTTCTGATCTTCAGTTCGTGGGTTGATATGCTGGTATAGACCAGCAATGTTTTGAAGCTTGGGAGTGCGCGGGTAGGGACTCGCACACCTACCATCACACTGGAGCCTTCTTTCTTGCTTCTTTTAGCTTGTTTTTCGCCCGAATTCTCCTCGTTACTTCTCCAAGACCAGAATTGCACATATTGCCTACAAACACTTCAAAAGAGCCCATAAGACACCAAAACATGTTTGAAAAAAAGACAAAGGACAAGAAATGAGGGCCAAAATATAAAACAATTTTGGCGCGATCAATTGTAAGGACCTCTATTTTATGATTGGCTTATTCCATGACAAACTACATTGGAGATGATTTTGCAATGGGTAACTTGGGATCTCAATAGCAAGCTTCCAAGCATCTCCGTGACTTCAAGAGGGAAAGGTATATTCACTTGACTTTACCTCCTAAAGAGTTTAGGTGCACACATACATCAAGCATGCCTTGTTCATCTTGCATTTGTGTTCTAATTGTTTATATATGTGCATCCATTACACCCATCACACTTGCACTTCATTCTTAGACTTAAGTGTGTTTTTTATGTGATGTAATTCATTTCCCGATGATTAACTGGAAAATTCTGCGCATGCACGTTGTTGTGCTTGTCTTAGCACAATGAGTGACCATTTGAGAAGGTCTCATTCTTCTCTTGGTTTGGTCTTTGGTCACATGGTTTTATACCATGAGTTTTGGACATTTTGTTGTTGTCCATATATGACCTTTAGTCACTCTTTTGACCATAACTCTTTCTATAGACATCAAAATCTTGTTTTGTAAAATAGAGTAAAAAGTAGACATCTATACCTTCCCGACTGTATATCATTGGAAAAGTTTCAATATCATTTGGTCATGTTTTGAGGCGCTCGAAACTGGAGCTGATGTGTTGTCACATGCCATTCTAGTCCAATCCATTGTACACTCGCCCTACGTATAGTAGGTAAACAGCCATTTTTGACCAGTATGTCTCCATTGGTAAGTCGCCCATGAGTCGCCTTTCGTACATCCATTTTCTAGAAATTTCCAGCTCACCCGCTGTACAGCCGTTGTATGTACAACGGGTGTATAGAGCGGCCAAGAAGAAAAATTTTGTAAACTTTTCCTAAACAATGCCATTTCATTTAGGGTTGCTATATATACATCCTTTCTTCCCCATTTCATTTAAGAGCTTAAAAAATATAGACCTAAGAGCGAGAGAGAGAGAGAGAGACTCTTGAGAGAGAAAGCTTCATTTAAGCTTGTTTGACTCTCCAAACCTAAAACCTATGCATCCATTGCATCAATCATTCTTGGGTCTTCATCATTCATGACTTGGTAAGTAAGAACAACATCTCATCTTTGTTTATTGTTCTTTAAGTCCAATAATTCATTTTTAATGCATAGGATTTGTAGAAATCATTTATTGAATGCATTTACTGTTGAATGATAACGTGATTGGGTTTTGTTTGTGATAGCTAGAATTTAGGACTATATTGCCCTTCTAGCTAAGTCTTTATGCTTTGCATTTAGACATTTTTATGTATGCCTCATTGGTCACTTAAGCTTCTTGAGAGAGAAAGCTTCATTTAAGCTTGTTTGACTCTCCAAACCCTAAACACATGCATCCAGCATCAATCATTCATGGGTCTTCATCATTCATGACTTGGTAAGTAAGAACACCATCTCATCTTTGCTTATTGTTCTTTAAGTCCAAGAACTCGTTTTTAATGCATAGGATTTGTAGAAATCCATTTATTGAATGCATTTATTGTTGAATGATAACATGATTGGGTTTTGTTTGTGATAGCTAGAATTTTGGACTATATTGCCCTTCTAGCTAAGTCTTTATGCTTTGCATTTGCATTTAGACATTGCTATGTATGCCTCATTGATTGCATATTTATTACCCTTGTTGTATGTTGTGACAACTTGTGTTGGTTGGACTTTATTTGACAATTAGGTTGTTAGATTTTATCTTTACATCTAATTGAGTCCTTATGTATGGTCATATAGGCATTATTTGATAACTAGGTTGTTAAATTGGATTATAACATTTAGTTAAGCTTTTTGTGTGTGGTCTTACACATTATTGCATTTGAGCATATTGTCATATATTCACTTAGACATTTATACTCTTCATAGAGTCTATGTCTTGTGGCTTCTAGGTGAAGTTGCACATGCAAGTAAAGTCTTGCAATCAAGGATGGGTCGGCAAGCATTGGTCTAGTGCCAATGTAAAAAGGCTTAAGGGTAGAGTAGGAGGTGCTCACGCCAAAAGTAGTGGATCAGGGGATTTCACTAGGGACTGAACCAAGAGTGGTGATTAGAAGTATCCATAGCCTGAGGTTGTCGAGAGTGAGAGTCCGAGTATCACTTGAGGGTGTAACATTTTATTCATATAGTTGATTTCTATGACCGTGTGTGGCTAGAAGGATAGGCCATGAGTTTTGCCCAGTAGGAGTGTTTCTCACGTAAATCAATTCAATGTGTTATTTATTGTTTTCCGCACTTTAATTTCGTTGATTGATTATTTAATTGAATTGGGTTTTATTGTTAATATTGACTAATCAAAAAAGTTGGTAATAATCGATTAACAACTCATTCATCCCCTAGGTTGTTTAGACACACCTTAATGTATTTTCAATATAGATAAATATAATGTGTGACTGATCATGCCAAATATGTAGTTTAGTTAGGCCCTCAAATCCTTATCTTGTGTTCCGTTTTCATGCGTTTTGGTATCTCTAATGGGTTGTTATGTACGTAATTATAGGAAATGGTGAAAAGATGGGTTTGGAAGCATGTTGTGGTGATTCCGGCAGAAAAGGTGCAAAAGGAAAGTCAAAGGATCATAAGCAGCTCTACAGTGCGGGTCAAGTGCAGGTGAAAGGAACTGAGCTCTAAATGGTCAAATAGCGGGTAAAATGGAATAATTGTTGAAAATATGCAAGGAAAGGGCTAAGAATTGTACTTGTGTGCCGTAAGTGCTCAAGAAAGGGAAATTGTAACAACTCAAAATAGAGTACAACATTGTGGTTGTGAAATAGTAAAAATTCAAAGGGAAATTGTACTTGTGTGCCATAATTGTGATTGTGTTATGCTAAATACGCTCAAACAGTGTGCAACATTGAAGGCACGAATGTGGGTTAAACGATTGCCTAGAGGTTTGCGTATGAGTGATAGAAGAGCATTGTATGGGTGTAGGGATATATTCTAGCATGATTGGTGAGTTTGAACTCCAAATGTCCATATTCTTTGTGTAACCTCATTAAACCACATAGCCACACTATAACCAGTGGAAAAGCCCTATTTGATCCATATAAAGTCTAGTTTGGGAATGTCGATTGAAGCACGATCTTTCACGTCCATGGCATAGTGACTCTTTCCTAGGATAGTTCATTGCTTAAATTCTATGCAGAATTAATCTTTGCATACTCGTTTGTGTGGAACTTAGGACTCTGTGAGGAAAGAAAAGAGAGAATCCATGCGAGCTTTAGAATTGAAGCGAATTATGCTCAAGGTATGGGAGTAAGTTGTCCCTAATTCATGAATGCCTTTAGGTGTGGGATTCGTGTTCGTACAAGCCTCCCTTGGGTGTCTCCAAATTGCTCTTGATCTTGTGCATATGTTTTTCTCCTCTCTATCACACCTATGTGTATCATATCACACATTGGACTTGCGTCATTGTTGAATTATTGTTTAGGTGTCTAGGATTTACAATCAGTTGGCGCCTGATTGTTTTAGATTATGTTTGCTCAAGGACGAGCAAAGGTTTGGTTTTGGGGTGTTTGATCGTGCCAATTATGTAGTTTATTTAGGCCCTCAAATCCTTATCTTTTGTTCTATTTTCGTGCGTTTTGGTATCTCTAATGGGTTGTTATGTACGTAATTGTAGGAAACGGTGCAAAGATGGGTTTCGAAGCATGTTGCGGTGATTCCAGCAGAAAAGGGGCAAAAGGAAAGACAAAGGATCATGAGCAGCTCTACAGTACGGGTCAAGTGCAGGTCAAGTATGGGTCGCAACCGAACTCATGCTCATAGCCGGGACCTGATACAAGAGAAGAGTTAAAGTGCGGGTCATCCAACCGCACTCCACCCGTACTGTTGCTCAAAACAGAATAGTGGATTTGCACCTGACATTAGTGTGCGGGTACAGTGCTGGTCATCTAACCGCACTCCACCCGCACTATTGCTCAAGACAGAGGAGTGGTTTTGCACCTGACAGTAAAGTGCGAATCAAGTGCGGCTCAAGTGCGAGTCAAGTCCGGGTAATCCAACCGCACTCCACCCGCACTATTTCCCAGATCCGAGAACTGAAGATCAAGACAACCCATACAGTATGGGTACAGTGTGGGTAATTCACCCGCACTCCACCCGCACTCCACGCGGGCCAGATTAATTTTTGAAGTTTAAGTGACCTATTTTTGTATGATGTATAAATAGAAAAGGATGGAAATGTTTTAGGGAGCCTTTGAACTCGTTTTTCAAAGGTTTAGATCTAGAATCCCTCTCTCTCTCTCATACTTACATTCTCTACTCAACTTCAAGGAAGGTAGGAGATTGAAGCAACTTCAAGGAAGGAGATGTTCTCCAAGGGTTATTTCTCTTTCCTTTCTCTTATTTTCCTAGTTGTAATGAGTAGCTAAATCCCCTCTAAGGGGTTGATGGAGTAGTTAGTTGGATATTGGGCTTGTATATAAACTTGATGTTATATTGATATTCATGTCTATCTTTCATTGTTCTATTCTTGCTATGAATGGTTATCATTGATTTCTTGTTTAGATACATCCTCTTACCAAGATCTCTTTGGATTATGTTGGAGTATTGCATCTAGATATACATCATATTTAGTTGTTTCTTGCTCTAACGAATGGACGGAACGTCATGAATTCCGACTCTTAAACCGTGGTCTTAATCTAACCTCGATCGGGTTTCCGGCACTATACATCCTACGTCGGAGCTCGTGAGAGGATTAGAAGTCATCACTATACATCCTAGGTTGACTACGTTTAATCGGTTGAGTCATTGATAGGTAGACGAGCTTCATTTCCAGAATCCGATGAACAACCAACACTATACATCCTAGGTTGGTGGTTTACGATGGATTAATCCCAAATAGGTGGTCCTCACTATACATCCTAGATGGGCCACTTTCTAGGGATAAATAACCGACTCTATACATCCTAGGTCGGTTACCTTTGAATAAGACGGGCCTATTGACAAGTTTGTTGCATTGCCCAGTATTTACTTTCGTATCCGTTAACTCCTTAATTTCCATCATCTATATATCTTTCACCCCATTTCCCCTTCCTCTAGTTTGCATAATTAATTTAGTGTTACTCATAGGATAATTCACCATCTACATCTTCATCATTTTATGTTTCGTTTATTATATATATACATTAACATTATTTTTGCAATAGCTAACCTTAGTTAGCTCAGCTCCCTGTGGACGACACCTCACTTGCTACCATACTTATGTTTTTCAAACCAATTTAGGCTTCGTGAGATTTTTACAAATATTATTGACGGATTGATCTTTTAAAACGACACACGAGAATCATCCCATCAGTTACCTATGAACAATTAGTGTAAATGAGGAGGAGCTAACAATCTGAAATCTCAATTGTAAAATTTTTATTTAGAAGAGATATAATGTTGTTCATTATTGTAACCTAGATTTAATTTTATAATTTTTATCAGGCTAAAGCATACTTAATCCCTCCATTAGTTGAAAAAGCTACTCTTGACTTTATCACATTTTACGTATTCACATTTGTATCTACAAATACAATTGGCTGGCCAGTGAATACGTAAGTCAGATAAAAATCATTAGATCTTCCCATTCCATCCGTCTCTTGGTCTCCAAAACATCTGTTACCATAGACTTGTCCCATAGGTTGAATTATCATAGCCTTAGAAATAACACACTAAAGATGCTAACACTATCCTATCACTTCAAGATAAAGTGAATGGTCAAGAGGACACCATTTGAAGCTTTAAACATAAAACTTCAATGGAACTTACACAATGAGGAAGTAGGGATTCATTCTCTCATTTTTCTCATCGGTCACTAATAGGACACGCAGTATGAAACACGTGTTACAGTGATTTTTTATTCTAAATAAGAATGGATATGTCTTTATAGTATTCACTGTACAAATCTAAGTTCAGTCACATATCATGTGTCTAACCTGAGTTCCTAAACGCTCACCCCTCTTTGGAGCCATTTTAAGATCTCACATCTGACTTGATCAGGTATCAATGATAGTTGGGTCTATCATGATCGGTTCTAAAATATGGATATATTTATTCTGAACTTCATCTTGACCCAGTGAAGGAGACAAAATCATATATATTAGCTCATTGAAAATATATCCTGCATATTCTCTATTATATATGTGTCTCATCTCAGTCTGCTATCTAAGCAACTGAGGTGACCGTAAGTGTAAGAATGCTGGTCTCAACGTGACGACTTATTCAAATAATTAATTTGTGTGAAATTTAACATGCTAGTACTATTTCAGACAGAAATCAATTTTTTTTAACTATAACAACATTGTTCAATACAATGATTCAAACTATTACATCGTTACATTCTACGCAACCCCAATGACTTGGCATGTGGCTCACAGATATCTCTAACCATAACTTTAGTGAGAGGATCTGCTACAATCTCATAAGTTGAAATGTATTGAATCTTCACTTCTTTCTTTACTACGATGTTTTTGATAAAATTATATTTTATCTCTATGTGTTTAGATTTACTGTGATACTTGGAGTCTTTAGTGTATACAATCGTTGCTTGACTATCACAGTAAATAGTTACTGGCTTCCCCGTGCTTGTGGAGACATTCAGATCTTCTAAAAATCTCTTAAGCCAGAAGGCTTCTTGTACTGCTGTCGAGAAAGCCATAAATTCGGCTTCCATCGTTGATAAAGCAATACACGACTTTTTCTTGCTAATCCCTGAGATAGCACCTTGGATGAGTAGGAAATGCATATCATGATGTAGATTTTCGCTCATCCAGATCACCTCCTCAATCGACATCTGTATATCCAATGAGAGGTAAATCTCCACCTTTATAACAAAGGGAGCAATTAGCAATACCTTTGAGATATGCCGAATTTATTTTCACGACAATCCAATGTTTTTGACCAGGATTAGATTGATATCTACTCACGAATCCAACTGCATAGAAAATATCAGGTCTCATACACATCATAGCATACATGAGATTGCCGATAGCACTGGAATAAGGAACCTTTTGCATTCTTTCATGTTCTCATGGAGTTTTAGGACACATGTCGAGACTAAGATTTTGTCCTTTTGATATAGGTGCATCCATAAGCTTACAATCAGCCATATTAAGTCGTTCAAGCATTTTCCTTATGTAAGGCTCTTGTGACAGAGCAAGAAGTTTCTTCGAACGATCTCTTGACTTCTAATATATAGGTAGCCACATCCGTATCCTTTATGTCAAAATTCGATGACAACCACTTCGTAATGGTCAACACAAACTCTTTATCGTTTCCGGTCAACAAAATATCATCCACATATAAAGATAGTATTACAAACTTATCTTTTACCTATTTTATATACATACAATGGTCCTCTTCTGCCATTTAGAACCCATAAGACATGACTGCTTAATGGAACCAAAGATACCACTGTCTGGATGATTGTTTAAAACAAGATATTGGCCTTATTAGCATGCAATCTTTGCGCTCTTGGCCATTTGAAACAAATTATTGTTCCATGGAAATTTCCTTATTCAATTCTCTATTGAGAAATGCCTTTTTTACATCCATTTGATGTAATTCCAGGTCCAAATGTGTGACGATTGCCAGAATAAGGTGTATTGCCAGAATAAGGCGTATTGAAGCAAACCTTACCACAAGGGAAAAAGTTTCTTCATAGTCGATACCCTCATGTTGGTATATCATTTCTCGACTAAAAGCACATTATGTCTCTCTACCATCCGTCTTTCGTTTGATGTGAATAACCCATTTATTTCCAATGGCTCTTCGTTCAGGCAGCAAGTCAACCAAGTCCCAAACATGATTACCTTTCACTGAATCCATATCTTTTTGCATAGTCTTTATCCATGATTCATTGTCAGGTGAGTTGAGAGCCTCATTTACATTTTTATGCTTATCAGTATCATGTGAAGCAACCATAAACGCTTCCCATTAAATCTCAAAATGACTATGTGGGATAGTTTTGCAGTTGCTTCTACGAGTAGGTAAATATAAACGTTCTGTTTTAACAGCATCGCCACTCCCACTAGGGACAGGAAGTCCAGACATATCTACATTCACTTCCAGTGGAGTATTACTCCTACTAAGGACATAAGGTTGGTAGATTTGCATTCACTTCTAGTGGTGTGTTTAGATTCATTTCCTCATTTAAATCATCCAATTCATAGAATCATATATCTCTACCAACTTCACCTCTATTAGGAAATTCACTCGCTGAAAAATTTATATCTCGTGATTCTACCTCAGTTATGCTTCCATCTGAGTTTTCACCTATGAGTACATATCCTTTAGAATGCTCAGAGTATCTTATAAAGATACATTTCTTTCTTCTTGCACCAAATTTTCCATACTTACTGAATGGATCATGAACATAACTTGAGCACCCCTAAGGTCGCAAATGAGTTAGGTTAGGTTTTCCGTCTATCCATAACTCATAAGGAGTGGAAGTATTTGACTTCGTGGGAACACGATTAAGTACATATGCAATGGTTAACAAAGCATCTCCCTACTGGTATACTGGGAGATTCGCTTGTGCAATCATAGACCTAACCATTTCCAACAACGTTCTATTCCTTTTTTTCGCCACACCATTTTGTTGCGGAGTCCTAGGAATATTTAATTGTCTTTGTATACCCTTCTCATCACATAATTCCTTGAACTGTTATGAAAGCTATTCACGTCCTCAGTTAGTACGTAATGCTTTAACCCTTTTATCTAATTGATTCTCAAATAAGTTTAAATACAATTTGAAGCAATCCAGTACTTTAGACTTATGAGAAATCAAAAAAATGTGACCAAAATGAGTAAAATCATTTAAGGTTATAAAGAAATATGAGGCTTCATGCTTCGCTTTTACACTCGTTGGACCACATATGTCAGATTGAATTAGCTGTAATGGATTTTCGACCCTAGTTCCTTTTCCAAATGGTTTTCTAGTTGTTTTTCCAGCTAGACAATTTTCACTGACAGGTAACTCTATCTTATTGATTAGAGATAAAAGGCTTTCTTCGGCCAATCTATTCATTCTATCATGATCAATATGGTCTAGTCTAACATGCCAAGTATTCACATCAATATTGGCAGTATTAGCGGAAGCAATTAAAGAAAAACAATTTAATTCGGTATTTAGTACAATAAAACCATTTAATAAATATACAGTACCAGTAAAAAAATAATTATAAAAAATGTCCATACAAACATCATGAAAATTCAATTCATATCCTAAACCTAGAAGGATAATAACTGAAATTAAATTCCATCGAATCCCTAAAACATACAGGACATCATTGAGGTAAAGTATTTGGCCACCATGCGACACTAACTGGCATGTGCCAATACCCTTCACTTTAACCCCCGAGTTGTTCCCCACATAAATCCATCTCGTCCCCTGGCTGATCCAATGGTACTAAACGAATTCTCCTTTGTCTCTAGCTACATGGTCTGTGGCTCCTGAGTCTATAGTCCAAAAAGGACGAGAATCAGTGAGTAAAACAGTACTAGAAACTAAACCATATTTTTCAATTATTGAATTGGGTTTTACCTTTTTAGGCTCAGTGCACTCAGGAGCAAAATGACCAGGCTTGCCAAAATTATAGCAATTTAATTTGGCTTTGTCCTTCTTGGCCCCAGCACTTTTGCCCACTTTGCTCTTTCCATTCTTAGTTTTCTTGAAGTTTTATTTAAGACCCTTACCTTTTCTCTTCTAGAAGTTCCCCTTCTTTCCCTTGCGCTTGAAGCTTGTAGCCTTCCGCATCCTCGATTCAGCCATGTAAAGCTGACCCGAGGCTTTAGCTGTCGCTAAGCACTCATCCTCAATTTCAACATGACGGGATATTGATTATCACATTTATGTAACTATTTAAGGCCCCCTTTTCCTAACTTTTGTACTTGTTTTCGAGCGTTTTTGTGTATATAATGTGTGTTTGAGCCATGTAAAGGTAAATGTTCACTAAAGATGGTGTTTGTGCTTAAAGTGAAGAATTGAGGGCAAAAATGGATATTATTCAACTTTACAAGGGACGTACGGGATGCAAGTGCGAGTAATAAGCTGCATTGAGGATGCCACATTGAAGACCAAAAGAATGTACGAGAAGGATAGTGCGGGCAAGAAGTCGCACTCAACATCAGAGGAATATGTAGGATGGAGAGTGCGGGCAAAAAGCCGCACTAAGAAGCTACACCATAAATCAGAGACTTGTGCGAGACCAGCCTATGCGGGATATAAGCTACATCATCAAGTCGCACTGACATGTGCGGGATGTCAGTGCGGGCTACAAGTCGCACAACACTTGTCAAGGATTAAAACACGTAAATTTATAGGGGCATCTTGGTCTTTTCCACCCTAATTCATGCTCCAAATTGTCCAACCTATAAATACACATTCTTTGACTCCTCTCTTGAGGGATCCCTCATCTACCACTATTGTTTGAAGATTAAACACAAATTAAGAGAGATAAGTTGCAAGCTCCCATGGAGATCTTTCTCCATAAGAGCATCGCCATTCACCACCTTCTACACTTCTTCCATCCATGTTTGATTAGATTGCAAGGAGAAAGAAGGGCTCTCTTGACCAAATCTGAGTCAAGTAACAATAATGAAAATGAAGACACTCTGGAGTGACTTCTCCACTAGGGTTCTTTTATATCTCACTCCACTAGGGCTTTCTTGTTGTGCCTTTGGATGACCTTCCTGGCATGATCTTGACTATTAGCTCTTAAGAATGGGAAATGCTTGTTTTACGCATGACCTTACCAGAATAGGTTTTGGTTCTGTGTTCTTGTGCATTAATGGGTCTTTTGCTATTGCTTATTCTATGACCATAGGTGAGTGATGGTTGAAGACACAATTGCTCTTCCATGACCTTTTAAGAGTGATAATTTGATTTTGGTAATTACCTTAATCAAGAGAACAAACCCTTGACTTGAATTGAATGTGCTTAATATTTAATAACCAACTTGATGTGCATATTTGTTTGGTGACCTCATTTCCCTTGTGTGACCATTATCTTGCATCTCTCCAATCCGCCCAAGCCTTTGTTACCATGTTAGATAATTAGGGTGCTTTGCCTTTAGGAGTAGTTTAATTTAGTTTAGGATTAGTATAATTTACAAAGGTAAGCACTCAGTTACTTTCATGCATTAGCTTAAGTATTTTGCTTTCACATACACACCATTCTCACCACTTCCATGTTCTAATTACATTGCTTTAAATAATGCTTTAACTAGAGATGGCATAATAACGATGACCCTCTTTGTTGGAACGACTCGTACTTAGTGCTATAATATCATGTAACGATCTGTGCACTTGTGGGATAAACCAACATGCTCATATATTTTAGGGAACCACTCCCGGCATGTCAAGTTTTTGGCGCCGCTACCGGGGAGGTGGCTAATTCCTTAGCTGTATCTAAGTTTAGCTTAGGTTCTGTAAATAGCTTAGATTTGTTTTGCTTTGCTGATTTTTGTTAGTGTGTTTAGTTGCTGTTAAGTGTTATGTTATGTTTTTTTTTGTAATTTTCATTTTTGTATTAAACATATACATTTGATGTTGTTTGAGTTGTTTTGTGCTAGGACAAGAAACTTTTCAGGTTGGATGGACCGCACAACTCTTGGGAACAGTGAGAGTGTTGATGCAATACACAACAACCCTACTAAGTAAAATGGCAGCTCCAAAGACTTATTTGGGTCTAAAACCAAGTGTTAACAGAAAATTTGCATGAGAGCAAAATTCTGATTAACACCCTCAAGCTACAACCTGGTAAGTCATAGCGGGGGAGGTATCTCTAGATACCATGATTTTGACAAGATAAGTGTAACAAAGAAAAAAGGAGACAATAGCATGCGTATGGTAAAAATGGGGAAAATACTATTGTATTTATCACTTGGTTTCCTGTTACAATGGTAGAGATTACACAGACTACCGAACTATCTTTTCTATCTCTCTTTCCTACACATTTGGCGATGGTGAACTCGTGCTCGTCGATAAGTGGATATTTTTCTCTCTATACGATGGAGTCTTTTTCTTTCAATTTATGGATCCATTTTCTCGTTTTCAATTGCCCTATTTATGGATTCCAAATCCTCCCTTTTCTTTCCTGGAAATCAAGTCCCTTTATTGAGAATCATTGGAATCCTTAATTATGTGTTGAATGACATTGATTGAGGCTAATGGCGCCGGATTTAATCCCTAGAATTGCTGTTGCATTTAAACTCTGATTTCATTGACCTTTTGGTCTCATTTATGGCGCTTTAAATGGTGAAGAAGTCAACTTCTTCCCCTCCCTAGCGAAATTAGATTTATTTCTTCAGAGGCAGTACTCTACCATGATTCGCAGTATACCTATCTATTCTCGCTGGCGAGGTTCATCCATGGAGCGCCAGTGCCTTCTTGATGTCATTCTCCTTGCTAGGTGGGTAGGTAACACTTACTATACTGGTCCAGGAGTGGTAGGGCGATACCTGGATATTGGGTACGTGGTATCACGGTACCAGCTTCACTTGGTATTAGGAGAAAAATGTGTGACTTGGCACCAATCCTTCTTAGATCATGGTTCTAGTGTTCATCCGGTACCAAGTTAGTGAGGCAGCCACGGTTCCGGTCCTACTAGGTATTGATCCTTCCTAGATCTTGGTGTCGATATTTCCTGGTACCTGGGAACTGGGAATGGTCCCGATCCAGGTCCTACCAGATATCGACTGGATGAAAAATTCTTCGTTGGACCCTCGCCAGAAAAGGCTATTAACAACAAGGACACTAGATGAACCGCGAGTGAGCTTAAAGAAGAGAAGAAGCCAATGCGCAGCCATAAGAAGTAATCCTCGACACTTTGCTTCCCAGACATAAATTTCTCTAATCGACTCCTCTATGTTTGGAGTTGAGATGATTGTGATTGAAATTTAGTTTTGTGCTTAAATGAAATGGGATACTTTTATTGAACTTAATTTAGTGCTTGTGGATAGTTGTTGAATAGGGTGGAAATTTCCTATATGCTTCATGATAAAATGCTTTGCTTATTTGTTTGTGATTTCTTATATTTATTTTCCTTATTTTGTTTAGATTTAAGAGTGAATTTGTATTGTGCTTAGATGTTAGGATGTTTTGTGTTTTGTTTTTAATTTTGTTATTATATTGTTGTCGTTAATTCCAAATTCTAGCTTGCATTTTCCAAATTTTGAG
The DNA here is from genome assembly GCA_033220585.1 of Dipteronia sinensis. Lineage (NCBI taxonomy): Eukaryota > Viridiplantae > Streptophyta > Magnoliopsida > Sapindales > Sapindaceae > Dipteronia > Dipteronia sinensis. The sequence continues at coordinate 48,771,792 of CM065636.1, read as the reverse complement.
TGGAGATAGTTCCATAGGGCAACATTGAGGACAATGTTGAGTTTATGTTTATGGGTGTAGACAACGTTTGTTTATGTTGTGGTCGTTTTGTTTATGTGCGTTTTTGTAACACCCCAAAACTCAAAGAGTAATTAAACCCTTTGATATGAGATGTTATGTCATAAATCATTAATTACTTCACAAAAACAAAATAATAATCATTGAATAACTCCAAATATACCATTCTCTATTGTAAAATATATCTCCAAATATATCCAACAATAAGGTGCAAAACACTCTAAAGGGAAACAAAACAATACCAAGCACCTAAACTCAAATTCTAAGTAACAAAAAAAAAAGAGGAAAACATTACATAAAATCTCAATCACTTCCACTTCTGAAAGTCTAATGCCCTAGAGATCAGCTTCTAAAAACTCAGTCTGCAAAAATGTTAATGACAAGGGGTGAGCTGTCAACTCAATAAGTATTGCATAATACGTAATCGAAAACATTTATGAATAATGACATTTAAAGAGTACATAAATTTTCAAATATTCAAATACAATTAAACTTGCAAAGGTAATATTTTCAAATACAAGTAAAACTTGCAAAAGTAACATATTAATATACAAATAAGCTTGTAAAAGTAACATTTTCAAATACAAGTAAAACTTGCAAAAGTAGCATTTTCATTGTACGATAACGATTAATAACATTTCATAAAAATAAACTCAAGTCAAGTAGTGTCACCAATACCCCCGGTGACCCGGCCATTTACATTTCAGAAATTGATACGAGACCAAAATCATAACATTTCAGAAATTGGTACAAGACCAAAATCATAACTTTTCATTTGTCGCGCACGTTGCATTTACATTATCACCGGTGATCAACATTTCATTTCACATTTCATTTACTACTGACGTTGAGCTAAAACATTACTTTCAATATACAATATATATGTATATATATATATATATATATATATATATATATATATAACAATACATTTGCATTACTAAATCATAAAAGGGCCAAACATTTAAGCATTTAAGCAAAAAGGTCTAGTAAAGGTAAAACTTATTTAAAAAGAATTAAGTAACAAATATGTAAGTAAAGACTAAGTAGTGAAATGAGTTTATAAACGTATATAATAAAATATTTCATAACATTACAATATGATAAATAAATTTGGTTTCTAAGAAAATATTTGTGCAATTACATACGATGCAAAAAAAGAAATCTACTTACCTCCGATGATAGCAAGTTTAAGGTTTCACTAACGATATTGGGAAATCATGAGAGGAACCTAAACATATAGAATATAATCCCTCAATTAAACCAGCCAAATAAAATAAATCTAACTCAACTTTGTAAGTACATTTTTTATTCATTTTCATGAAGAGATTTCAGAAAAACAGTTTTTAATGCTCAAAGGTTAGTGATTTGAAAATCAGATTACTAATTCCCCTCAAAATATCATAATTTTATCAAACACCTATAATTTCCTATCATATTCTAAACACACAAGGGTCAATCCTGACAGCATATATTTTGATCCTCCAATCAGACTTCCTATAATATTATAACAATCCTATATAGACCACAAAAAATTCCAAAACTTTAATTTTAGACTAATATATTATTAATCTATCTCTATACCAAAAATCAGAATTTTACCTATCTCCCTTTAAGAATTAAAATTCCTACAACACCTAGAGCTCATGACTGTCAGCCTAAATATCATGGCTTAAACATCAAATATACTCAAAGAATTAAAATAATTATATGACACCAAAATTCACGATAATTTATATCCTGATTCAATTATGCCTCTAAAACTACAATAATGAAAATCAAACTTAAATACATCCCCAATTGTAATTTAAAATTACTCTAATACAATAAGGTCAGTTTGATGATTCAGAAAATCTGCATATGTAATCGATTTAGAATTAAAGTCACCCTAATATGAACACCACCGAAAATTCAAAAAATTATAACACAAGTAGAGATATATGTCTACTATTCTCATACGAAAATTCAGCATCAATCGCAACCTAAAAATATAACTAAAATAAACAACACGGTAAGTTGCTTCACCAATATTAAAAAAGATCGCAATTTCAACCTACACTAACACTCAAACTTGAACTCTTTAATGAACTCCAAAAATTCCAGCAATTAATTATAGAGCTTCATGTATAATTCTATTTTATTCACTCCAAAATCCATTCATTAAAACATCCCCATAAAATAAAGTTGAGCAATTGTTAGAGGCCTAAATTTTGTTGATGAGATGTTTTATGTTAAAAGAAAACAAAGAGTATAAAAAGGAATACATCTTTAATCAAAATTAAAAATGAAACAAAGTTCAAGAACTTGTACCTTCAAAGAGTTTCAGAGTAAAGGTACAATGAAATTGATACTTTTTATTGATATTATTTTGCTATGATCTTTTGGTAGGGAAACAAGTATAGAAAATTGAGAGTTTTTGTATGAAAGCATTTAATTGATATTACTGTGTCAATATATATACACACATATGAATAATTATAAAAATAATGAAGATATACAATTCCACTGATTTTGCTAAAATATTCAAATTTCTTTAAATGTGGAATTGATTTATTTCAAATCACTCTAAATGTGGAAATTAACTTATTTCAAATCACTATAAATATAGAAATTGATTTATTTTAAATCACTCTAAATGTGGAAATTAATTTATTTCAAATTACTTTAAATGTGGAAATTAACTTATTTCAAATCACTTTAAATGTGGAAATTGACTTGTAATAATATTGGAGAATTAATCACTGATCTGGTTTATTGCCAAAAATACGTTTCTATTTTTATTATTATTATTACTACTAGAAAAGAAGGGTCTTACAGTTTTAGTTAGAATTTTTTTCAAATCTCTGCAAAAATCAATCAATTTTGAAAATTTTGGAATTAGAGTCCATTTTTGTTGAATTGTTTTCTTTTGCGTGCCGGTAAAGACATGTCATGTATGCTTTTAGCTCTCTGTTTTGACTAGCATTCATGACATCTATAATTTTTGCATTGATATAAATTTGCATGTACAGTGCTAATCTTTAGATGTTAAGCCAGACATGACCGTAGTTCGGTTCCAACCGTGGAACCGAACCAGAACCAGTCCTCCAAAAACCAGACTGGAACCAAAAATTCAGTTCCGATATAGGAACAAAATCGAAAATCGGAACCTAACCGGAAACCTAAACTATAAGCTTCTGGTTCTCTATCTTCAAAAACCAGAGTGGTACCGGCGGTTCCACTACAATTTTCGAACCGGCAGTTCCAATATAATTTTTTCTTTGAATTTTTTTTTTAAATTGTTGGCGACAGAGGCGCTGGAGGTGAACGGAGGCGCATCCTTGATGGCGACTTCGTTGATTATGTCGGCATCGTTCAAGGATAGAGGTAGGAGGAAATCATCGCAGAGGCGAGCGTCTGTGAGAGTGTGAGGCCGAGCTTCGACGTTGACAGTGAATTTCACTCAGATTTGTGCATATTTTCGGCAATCTCTAAACAAGCTAACACAACAAATAATCAGACATCGCTCGATCTGTGTTTTGCTTACAGGTTTCTAATTGAATTTATCTATTTATTTGTGGTGTTTGAGATATTAATGTTGTTCTGTGTGCAGGTTTACTTGGAGTTCCAGTGAAATTGAAGAACAGGGAAGAATATAGAATAAAGAAGATAGAGAGTAGATTAGATCGGGAGGAAATAGAGTTGGGAAATTGTAAAATTCAATCATCGAAATTGTAAAGGATATTTAATCATGTGAAACAAGCTCACAATTTTTATCCCATATAGTAGACACACTATTTAAATTAAAAAAAGAACCAAACCGTCGGAACTGGATCTGAACAAGTTGAACAGGAACCGGAACCCCCTCTAGGCGGTTCCGGTTCCAGTTCTAATTTCTCCTAGAACAGAAACCAGTAGTTCAGAACCGGAATCAGAATGGAACCGGAACCGAACAGCGGTCATCACTTTGTTGAAGTGAATGTGACCTCAATGTTTTTTTAGCCTAGGAAAATAGTGGAGACTGCCCTTGTGAGATTATTGTGCCTATTATGTTTCATTTGAGAGGGTTTTATTTCGTTTATACTCTTAAACACTTTTCTCGTTCTTCAAATGTATAGATTGATCTCTATAGGATTTTGCATTGGATATTAAAGAATAATCATGTTAACTGCCAAAAATGACCAAGGAAAAAAATCAAGGGAGCACTTCCCCTAGTGTAATGTGGTAGAGTAAGAGTCGAAATAGGTTTCTGTAGGGAAAAATACGAAAAACGTAGCGGAAGCGAGACTAAAAATGAATTTAGTATTGTTTAAAAATTTTCCAATATTTGAACCTTAACCCTTTAATTAATTAAACATACATATATTCAAAAGATATCATTCATCTTGTCGCGTGATCCGATTGACTTAGCGTCGATGGTAATTCGCAAGATCTTCCAATCTGATCACGAATGTGAATCACTTAAGAGCGTGGTCTCCCTATTCTTTGAATTGCGTACCTAAGAATGGAAAAATGAAATCTTCTTTTCTTGATCGTTACTCACAAAAACTCCAAGAGCCTAGAAAGATCGTTCCGGTCACTTTTGAATTCACAATCGTTATGATTGAAACTCGCATGAACCTAAATCGAAAGTGTGCACAAAACCTTTTTATGTAAAGGCTTGCAAGTGCACTATCGAATTTAGAACTATCTTTCTCTCTTCCTCTTGGCCGAATTTTCACTATGTTTTAGAGTTTGAATTTTTTTTTATTCAAAAGTAAGAGAATAAAAAATTCTTTCTCTAAAAAAACACTTTTTTTTTCTTCCTATCACTATTAATTCCGAAATTAATAATATATATAGGTATACAAATCCTTTCCTAAAGAGGATTTACTTGGTGGGCAAGAATCCTATCTCTAGGTGGATTTACTTGATTATATTTGAAAATACTCATATGCGATTATATTTGATTCCATGTACCTAAACTCATTCGCATATGTTTGCAAGAGAGTGCGCCTAGGATTCTGAGTGAAAATATATGACTGAAATCCAGTGAGGATTAGAGTCGAGGCGAATTTTATCTTGGGCATTCGAGAGTAGTTGTTTTGTAAACCGAAAACATCCTAAGTATTGGCACACTTGCATTACGTGATACATTGTTATTGATTGGTATATTTGAGATTCTAGCATGCACGTGTTGTCTTTTCTTGGTGTGTTTGGATTGCAACTCAACCAATTTTCTTGCAGAGTACGTTTGTGGGTGTCGTAACTGTAAACTCTCAGGAGACTATAACTCCTCCTATTAGGGCCGCCTATAGGTTCAAAGGCTTGTGGCACGTGCTAAGTGCCATCGTGTTTCCTACGAAAGTGGACTAGCCTAGTTTTTATTTATTTTTACTGTTATATGTTTGTTTGTTTGTTTTTCTTTTGTTTTTTTGCTCGAGGACGAGCAAAAGATAGGTTTGGGAGTATTTGATCGGACTATTTTATACCTATTTTAGGTCCCCAATTTCCTATCGTTTGTTCTCGTTTTTGAGCGTATTTTGCATATAATGTGTTTGTTGAGCCATGTGTAGGTACATATTCCCTACATTTTGGTTTTGAGCTTAAATAACAGTTTGAGAGGCAAAAACATGCCGAAATGAGAATAAATTGGAAGATTCAGAGTGCCGCGCCTCACCGTTGACACAGACCGCGACATGATCTAAGCCCAGCCGTGTTCCACGGTTGATCCGTTCCCAAGCCAAAATGCGACATTGAGCCCATGGCAGAACCCCCTCTGAATTCCAGCAGCTTATGGAACGAGTGCAGAAAAGAAGACATTCGGAGGTCCATTCAGCGGTCACCACAACCGCCGTTTCGACCGCCATTTCATGGCAGTAGGTTCCAGAAGTTCGGAGCCTAGTTCGGTGGTCATACCATGACCGCTGTTTCAACTGCCATTTTATTCCTGAAGAACACTAGTAATTCGGCGGTCAGAAAGGCGGTCACCCCAACCGCCGATCGACCAGCGAGAGGCCAATTCTGGTGAATTTTTAAGGGCATTTTCGTCCTTTCACCATCATTTCCAGCCCTAACCTCCCAACACTATATAAACACCCATTTCTCTCTTCTCTTCAGACTGCTTCTTCCCCAAAAACTTCATCTTCTTCATCTTCTTCATCCATTATGAGAGAGAGAAGCTTTCAAGCTTCCATGGAGGTTTTCCTCCATGGAAAGTTCAACACCTCCATTTCTAACCATCACCCACCACATTTATGAGTAGATTACAAGAGATTAGGAGTGGTCCTTGACCAAATTTGAACCAAACATCATCAATGGAGTCTAGCACATTTTGGAGGGGCTCTCCACTTGGGTTTTTCTCCTTTTAACTCAATCTCTTGTATTTCTTGTTTTCTATATGTGTAATCCCCACTTGGGAATATTTGTAAACCTAATTTGTGCTCAATATTATGTATGGTTGTTTTTATATCTAATTTGTGTTTTGAGTCATTCTTGTTATCATTGATCATATCTCTTATCTTGAAATGCTTGTGTATGGAGATTGGAAATTAATATGTGTTCATGAATGGGATTAGGAGTAGATTAATGTAATTGTAGGAGTAGTTGTAATCAAATGCCCCATTTGTGTGTGTATGTTGATGGAAGGTCGAATTGCATGTGTATGGATGGGTTTGAGTGAATTAGAGTTAGGATTGTGCTTTAGGAGGGCCATCCGGGCATAGTCTTGGCTAATTAGCTAGAAAGAATGAATGAACTTGTTAATTGCCATATTTAAAGAGGTTTGGTTCATTTTTTTTGTTATACATTGGTCTTTAGTTATTCACGCTAGGGGCTCTAGGTGAGTTATGATTAGAGATACAATAATTGGGAATTCGGCTATTTGTTGCGCTAGGTGCTCTAGGCAAGTTATGGTTGGAGGAACAATTACTCTTTCCACATTCATTAGACTTAACGTTACCGTCTTACATTACCATGTTAGTATTGAGGCTCAATCTAGCATTGGTTTGTGGGATTGGTTCACATATGTCAGTTGTGGTTTCGTGTTTGAGAGGCTCTCGACACACTCTTCAACCGTTAGCTCTATGAATGGGTATAATTCGGATTGAGGCAAGAACAAACCCTTAACTTAAGTTGGATGAACTTAATGTCTAACAACCCACTTGTGTGCACTTATGTATGGTGAACTTGTAAACCCTTGTGTGACCACTTTCATGCATATCTCCTATCCACCCTTTTATTATTTCTCATTTAATCACCATTCTCACCCCTCCATATTCTCTCGTTTATTTTTATATTATTTTTCTTTACATTTTCTACACACACACACACACAACACCACTTCACACACCATTCTCACCACCTCCGCATTCTATTTACATGATTTCCCTAAACTCTAGAACTTGAAACAGTTAAAAACACATCCCTGCGGAACGATACCCTTGCTTGCACGATGTACTAGTTTTATTTCTATATATGTCTTTTGACTCGTGCATTATAGCAAGGTTGATTGTATAAATTCTTGACGATGTTTTCAACGACACAAAAATCCACTCGTCAGGCACCACAAGATGTACTCCACTTAAACGAGTTAATAAAGTTGGCCTATTCACAATCGCACTCTCCCTTCATTATCTGTCTCCCCTCCTTCAGGATCGGCCTTGAACCTAGGCATCAGTCCCTGGTAGTCAAACCTTGTAGAACCGGTTAGACCAAGCCTTACCCGATCCACTCCAACAGCGATGCACCTATACACCACGGTCAACAGGTGTCCCGAATGTCCCTGTAGGATTTTCAAGGTAACAAATTCTTTTAAGATATCACATGTGTGTTTGCTTTGCTTTTGTGTTTGAACAATCCTTTTTTTGTATCTTGGGCATTAATGCTAGGTTTCTAATCTCTTGGGATGAAACAATGACAACTTGTAAGTCTTGGAGAGACAAGCAAGCCAAGAGTGCTCCTAAAAAGAGCAAAAAACCTTCTCTACATCAACAAAAGAATCAACTTGGAGTCTGAAGAGCCGTAGTGCTCTCACAACGTCTTGCCCTGATGATAAATAGAGCGCTTGTGGGAGGCAACCCACCTAAGTGTTAAATTTCTTAAACTAATTAAATTTCTGAACTATTTCCTGCTTTTAGTTTAGTTTTGTTGAATAATTTTTGTGGATGATGATTGATAATTTGATTTGATTAATGAATTTAGTTGATGATTAAGCTAAAGGCTCTCATGAATGAATGTGTGTGTTTGTACAGGTTTTGGTGCTTTATATTGTTTGATTCGGTTTGGGGGTTGTTGTGCCCTCATTCCATCAATTTGGTGGAAGCTGATGTCAATTTTTACATTTTGGCAATTCGTGTGCCTTATGCTTTAAAGGATTATATTGCATTGTGATGACTTTTTATATATTGAGCCTTTAGTTAGTTTTTCTTTTTTTGTGTGGGCATTGGTTGTGCATGATTAGTGCCTAGGTTTTGTGTATGTGAAACGTGCGCGCTGTCTTGCTGGGCTCTCTTGTCCAACATTGAGGACAATGTTGAGTTTTGGTTTGGGGGTGTAGACGCCTTTGTCTTGAGTCATCTTTTGTGTGTTTGTGTCAAAATATTTTAAAATTTTCGCTTGGTCAATTGTTGAGTTTTAAGTAGCTAGGTATGATTCCTTGAGCGTGTGTTTGTGGCAAGTTCATTTATGCTTAACGTGCAGAGTTCAAGTAACTCGTTGTCACTCTAGGGGTCTCACTTGCACTTCATGTTTCATCCTTTTAGTGCCTAAGTTAAGGGGATTTGGTGCTCAAACACTTTGTTCTAATAGTGGAGATTGCCTTATGAGCTCACAAACACAAGCCCCAAAGAGCGTATTTATAAGTGAAAGCAATTTTTCAAATCTTAAACACTCTTCACGTCATATGCATCATTTGCCATAGAACATGCATCAATTAGTGGACTGCTTGATGGAGACTTATATTCCCTTGATATACGGATTTGTTGATATGATTTTAGGCAATGCGTGCATGAACTACTTAAATTAACCTAAACACTTTTCCTTGTCCCTAATGTGTGTGCTCCATTGCCAATTTTGAGGCCAAACACTAACCTTTCACTTCATACCCACAACACTTCCATATAGCCATATAATTCAAACACATGCCTTACCTTTGTTGCCAATCATATTAGGATGTGTAGTTGTGGAAGTTGAATGGAAAAGCTCTCATATGTAAAATAACGTGTACTTAGGTAAAAGTTGTAATACGCAAAGCAAACGCTCAAAATGTAAAAGTGCTAGCAATGAGCACTTAGAGCCTCGTATGTTAAAATGTAAAGTGTGCTAAAAAGAAAAAAAAACAAGGAAAAAGAAAAGAATAACACAAAAGCCTTAAAGTTCTTAATGTGAAGTACTCGAAGAAATTAGAGTACAAAATATGTAAAGCACAAGTCTAATCGGAAGTCAATGCATAGACTCTAAAGTTCAAAGTAATTGCAAGCATGTAGAGCGAGATTAGTGGTGTGTAATGTAATGATTCTTAGCATGATTGGTGAATTTTGCATTCCATTCATTACTTTCTTTCATCATATTTTACCCCATAGCCCCATTACAACCTAGGGAAAGACCTATTTGATCTTCGAAGAAGTCTAGCTTGGGAATGTGAGTTGACGCATGTTCTTTCCACGCTAATGGCATATGGTTCCTTCTTAGGATAGTTCACAAAAATAAGCGGTTTTTCTTAGTTAAATTGTATGCAATGCATTTGATTCCAATTCATAAACTCTATCTTTTCATATCTTGCATGAGTGTGAACTTAGGTTCCGAGGGGAATGAAAACAGAGAATCCACATGAAGACTTAGAATCAAAGCGAATTATGCTCGAGGTGTGAGAGTAATCAGTTCCCATTATGAGGGTGCTTTTAAGTGTGGGATTCGTGATTGTGTGAGTTTCCCCTTGGAGTGCCTTTGAGTTGTTTCAGAATGATTTGCATGAGCTTACTCCTCATTATCACACTTCGTTGTATCTCACCATTAGTTGGCAATATGGCTTGTTTGTTTATTGTCTAGGAAATTTTGAAGTCATGTTTTTTTTTTCGTGTCTTGTGTCTTTGTTTGCTCGAGGACAAGCAAAGGTTTGGTTTGAGGGTATTGATTGTGCCAAATTTGTGTTACATTTTGGCCCTTAATTCCATATCATTTAGCTTGTTTCCGAGTAAATTCTTATGTCTAATGGCTTTATTCTAGTAAATGCAGTCACTCATTGTATTTCAGGTATTGGAGATCTAAGCCGAGACTTTCAGATGCAAAAGAGGTCAGATTTCAGGAGAGGTGCCCGGTTCGCTTATATTTTTGAGGGTCCATACCCGCGCAAAGCAATCCGCTCAACCAATGGTGATTTCTCGCAAGAAGTTCCCTGCTCCATACCAGCAAAGCCACCCGCGGACCGAGAATTAGAAGATCGCAAAGTGCCCAGTTCACTGGTGCTTCACAGGTCCAAACCCGGGCAAAGCTTCCCACGAAGTACTCTCAGAAGACTTCAAGGCCACAGTTCCCTGGTCCTCACCAGCCAAATGACCCACCAACCGAGAACCGAAAATCATCTCAAATGCCCAGTTCTCTAGTAGTTCGCGGGTTCACACCAGCGAAGTGACCTGTAAACCGAGAGACAGAAAAGCCCCAAATTGATTTTGCTGGTCTTCTTCGTGGGTCCATGCCCATGAACTTCTGGTTGCGAAGTTGCCCAGATTTGATGACGTCAACAAACTCAGACGTATTTTTTTCAACACTATAAATGTATTCTTTTTTTATTTGTACTACACGCCCTGACAAGGCCTCAGACAAACTCACACCCATTCTTACCTCATCTATATCTGGGACTCTCTCCACCACATCCAAACCCATACACACTGAAAATACACTAAGAGTGATAAAACTAACCTAGAGGGGGGGTGAATAGGTTTTAGTTAAATTAAATGCCATCTTTTTGATTAATCAAAATTAAACAACACAGGACCTAATCTCTATCACAATCAATCATTGCCATAATAAAAGTACGGAATAAACAAAAAGACACAATGATATGATTTACGTGAGAAACCCTCCAACTGGGTAAAAACTCACGGGCCTAATCGCCAATTGAACCCTCAAATCCACTATTTGCATAAACGATTACAACCTAGGTTGACCACATCACACCTAATCGGTTACTAATCCGTCCTTTCTACCCGCAAGCCTTTAATAGTGATTTTAGGCTCTTGCTTGTATACTACTCAAGGCAAATACAAGACTTAACTCTTAAATGAAGAGATATGAAACCTAAAGTGAATATGATGATATTCTGAATGCACAAAATGCAAGGTTAACACATTTAATGCTTATCTAGTCATGTATGAATGCTTCAAACAATCCTAGATATCATGTTGCCATATGACACACATATAACTTAGCTATATGAAATCAAAGCATTCCTAGATGCAATAGCTATCACAAAACAACAACCCAAACATCAACAAAAATCTCTATTTATAATGAAAAATTATAATCTAGATGCATAAGAGACATAAAAGAGATTTCTTTTTAAGCAAGAACACAAAGATAGATGAGAGTGGTGTTCTACTTACCAAGTAAGCTATGTTGATGAAGACCCATGCTTAGAAACAGCCTAGATGAAGCTAGATGATGATAGAACCATGAATGAATGATGGGTGATTGGGTTTTGGACAATAAAAATGGTTTCTTGCAACCTTTTCTTGCAAGACACTCTTGAGCTCTAAAAGGAATGAAAGAGAATGAATTCTGAAGCTCTCAAGAGGCAAGGAAGAGGAAAGGGCATATATATATCAAGCCCTAGACGAAATGACACTGTTTTGAAAACAGTAACAAAAACCTGTCATTACCGTTGTGCGAACGGCGGCTTGGGCAAGTTGTCCAGACCGCGGTACACGCAGCAGTGTGCCTACTGGACAACAACGCGGGTTAGACCGCTGTGCGTGCAGTGCACAGGCCGCGGTCAAGGCATCAGGGGCCTACTGAAGTTTACCGTGTCACAGACCGCTGGGCGTACATGTGTACAGGACACGGTCTAGGTAGCATGAGCCGACTGATGATTACCGCTCTGTATGCCGCGGTGCAAGCAGTGCTTGCCAAGCGGTCTAGGCCGCGGTACTAAAAGAAACCCTATTTTCTAGGCAGACTCAACACACAAAGTGATGTGCAATATGTACAAGTGTGGAGTATGATAAGTGACATACAATACATCATCCAATTGTATGTAAACAAGAATATAATGCATGCAAGTGAGTGTGTGCAGCTATATCCCTTCAAGTAAAAGTAGAGTCAAGTAATCTACCTTTCTTGAAGCACTTGGAGTCAATTGGAAGATCTTCAATTCCTAATCTACCCTTTTACAATGATTAACCCCAAATGTGATTTTGTCAACGAAATAAGCCAATCATAAAGTGAGGCACTTACAATCTCCCTCTTTGGCTATTTCGTGACAAAACCACCACTCACAAAGCAACCTCACAAAAACAACAAATTGGTCAACAAAAGTTTCTACATTACAATAAAGCCTATAGTCTAAGTCTTGAACATCTTCAAGTCAATCAAAAGCTTGTAGAACCATCCAACCTACACACAATCAACAAAACAAACCAGGATACCTTCCAAGATCAAGTGTGTGTGAGGTGCTTTCAATAACCATAACCAACTACAAACAACATCATTTGCAATAGCCTTAACAAAATACAATCAAATATTGTAATCATGCTATGCAATGCAATACTCCCCCTACATGATAGCTCTCAACTCCCCATAAACAAGATACTGCTAGTCCACTAAAGCTCACACCTCTTCTCCCCCTTTTTGTCATGAGATAGGCAAAGGGAGTCCCCCTTAATGGGTAAGCTTTTGGCAAGGAGAGCATATAGCACAAAACATATGCAAGTTCATATAAGCAACTTTATGCAACCCAATTAAGTAGGAGAGAATCAAGGAGTTTTATTTGATGAAAATGTGTGACACGATGCTTTGCAAGCAAGACATGTTGCATTCAAGTTCAAAAACAATGGTATTTGGCAAAGCAAACAACAAAGGTTTCCAAAAAGAATTCAAACTAATTTTCATCCTTTGTCATGATTTCAAGCAATGATATAGATTGTTTACAAGAAAGTCAGTTTAAAGAGCAACTATATCAAACTTTATAAGCGAAACAAGAAATGAGCGACTTTTTGCACCCTATTTGATTTTTCCGGGTAAGATACCCGTATGATAGTAGCCTTGTTCAACTAATAAAGAGAGAGAGAGAGAGAAGACTAAATTTGGATGAGACATCCTTATTTGTTGAATAGACTCATGGTCCTTAATTAGTTTAGTCTTCTCATTTGCTTATGCATACAGTTTTGCATTCATGTTTAAGCAATAAAAAATACGTCTTCATGCATATCAACTTAAAGCATGTCATTAATAAAGAAAACATCATGTCATGGAGATCAATTATAGGTCATTCAAATTGTACTTCCAAAGTAAATCTCCTAGTCCAAAAATGCATGTTTGAACATAAATATAACATGGATTGCAAGAAAAGCAATTTTCACACTTATTAAGAAAATAACATAATCATATGCACAACCGATCATCTCAAACAATTAATGAAGGAGCATAAAATATATCAATGTAGCACAATGCACTTTCATGCCAATTTGCTCTCTTTGCTTGAGCTCCCCATATGAGGTCAAGACATACCATTTCAAGCCAAATGACAAATCCCAATAGACTTACTAAGGTTGCCAAACCTAATAGTGTCTAAGGGCTTTGTAAATAAGTCCGCTAGTTGGTCATTAGTTCCCACATGCTCCAATGTAATAGTTTTGCTCTCAACTAGCTCTCTAATGAAATGATTTCTAATGTCAATGTGCTTAGTCCTAGAATGTTGGACGGGATTCTTAGAAATGTTTATGGCACTCATGTTGTCACAAAACAAGGTGAGAGTGCCTTGCTCTAAGCCATAGTCGGCTAGCATTTGCTTCATCCGCAACAATTGGGTACAAGCACTACCGGCGGCTATGTATTCCACCTCGGCCATGGATAGGGAAATTGAGTTTTGCTTCTTGCAAAACCAAGACACCAAGTTGTTGCCTAGAAAGAAACAACCACCCGATGTACTCTTCCTATCATCACAATTCCCCGCCCAATCGGCATCACTAAATCCAACAAGATTTGGATTAGTGTTAATGGAGTACCATATCCCATGATTGGAGGTACCATTCACAAATCGAATGATCCTCTTCACCGCAACAAGGTGAGACTTTTTGGGATTAGCTTGGTACCTAGCACAAACACCCACACTAAAGGAGATATCGGGCCTACTTGCGGTCAAGTATAGCAAACTACATATCATGCCACGCTATAATCTCTGATCAACACTTTTATCGCTAGCATCCTTGCTTAGCTTCAAAGTGGTACTCATGGGTGTGTCACAATGTTTGGCATTGTCAAGACCAAACTTCTTCACTAGGCTTTTGGCATACTTAGCTTGGGATATGAAAATCCCATCATGCATTTGCTTAATTTGCAAGCCTAAGAAGTAATTTAGTTCACCAACCATGCTCATTTCAAATTCAAGAGACATGACATCAACAAATTGTCTCACTTTTGACTCGTTGGTGGAACCAAATACAATATCATCAACATAAATTTGAGCTATGAAAAGCTCATCTTTGTTGCACTTGATGAACAAAGTCTTGTCAACACTACCTCTTGAGTAGCCATTGTCAACAAGATAAAGAGTGAGGCGCTCATACCAAGCCCTCGATGCTTGTTTCAACCCATAAAGTGCCTTTTTGAGGCGATAGACAGGATTGGGGTGGTGTGGATCCACAAACCCCTTGGGTTGTTCAACAAACACTTCCTCATGCAAGAAGCCATTGAGGAAGGCACTCTTAACATCCATTTGATGTAGTTTGAGCTTATACACAGAAGAAATGGACAAGAGAAGCCTTATAGACTCAAGACGGGCAACGGGAGCAAAATTCTCCTCAAAGTCAATACCCTCAATTTAAGAGTATCCTTGTGCCACAAGCCTAGCCTTGTTGCGCACAATGTTGCCATCCTCATCCGACTTGTTCCTATACACCCATTTGGTGCCTATGACATTAGTGTCCTTGGGTCTAGGAACTAGAGTCCAAACCTCATTTCTTTCAAATTGGTTTAGCTCTTCTTGCATGGCAAGAACCCAAAACTCATCATTCAAGGCTTCATCAACCTTTTTGGGTTCAACTTGAGAGGTGTAACAAGTATAGCTAATTTGATTAGCTATTTGACGCCTAGTCCTAACACCCTCATTCACATCTCCAAGAATGTCATTCTTGTTGTGGAGATGTCTAACCCATGGAGCGGGTTCTTTAGAGTCCAAAAAAGGATCTCTATCAAGAGGTTGATCATCCTCTTCACTATGGTTAGACTTCATATCACTTGGTGTCTCACCACACTCCTTCAAAGGAAGGTCACCATTCTCACAAACATCCTCCTCATGGTCAACATTTTTGGGCCTACAATCATCAATGACAACATTTGATGATTCCATGACACTTCGAGTTTTTAGATTGAAAACTCTATAGGCCTTGCTATTGAGTGCATATCCAATGAAAATACCCTCATCACTCTTAGCATTAAACTTGCCAAGTTGATCATGGTCATTAAGAATATAGCACTTACTTCCAAAGATATGGAAATAGCTAACATTGGTTTTCTTCCCTTCCATAACTCATAGGATGTTTGTTTGGTCCCGAGTTTAAGGAAAACTCTATTCCCTATATAACAAGCCGTATTAACGTCTTCGGCTCATAAATTCCTAGGAACCTTGTTGCTGAGCAACATCACCCGAGTCATCTCTTGTAAAACCCTATTCTTTCTTTCCACAACTCCATTTTGTTGGGGAGTTCTAGGAGCCGAGAATTCATGGGAAATACCTAGACCATTACAGAAACTCTCAAAGCTACTATTCTCAAATTCTTTCCCATGATCACTTCTAATTCTCTTAATGCTCCTAATGTGAGAATTTTTCTCATTTTGAATTTTGACACATAGCATTTTGAATTTCTCAAAAGCCTCGGACTTCTCTCTAAGAAAGTAAGTCCATGTGAACCTAGAGAAGTCATCAACCACTACAAGGATATATCTTTTACCACCTAGACTCTCGGTTTGCATGGGACCCATGAGGTCCATATGAAGGAGTTCCAATGGCTCCTTGGTACACAGGAATTTTCCTTTCTTGTGCACACTTTTAGTTTGCTTCCCTTGTTGACAAGGTCCACAAACTCCCTCAACCTCTTCCCAAGCTTGGGAAGGCCTCTCACAACATTCAACATCTCAAGGACTTTCAAGTCACCATAATTCATGTGGCCAAATCTTTGATGCCACAACTCAACTTGCTCACAATTAGACAAGTTACAAGAGATGTTACTAGACTCAAGACAATAACAATTGTCACTTGATCTCTTGCCTTTTAGAAGCACTTGCCCATTTTCCTTAAGGATAGAGCAATCAACTTTGCCAAACATAACCGAAAGCCCTTCATCACTTAAATGTGATATACTAATGAGATTGGCTTGCAAGCCATCTACATATAGAGCATTGAGCAAGGAGGGCAAACCGGGAATAGATATATTACCTTTCCCTATGAACTTTTTCCGTGAACCATCACCAAAGGTGACAAATCCACCATCCTCCATCACAAGAGTCTCAAAGAAACTCTTGTTTTCGGTCATGTGTCTAGAACACCCACTATCAAGGTACCAAGTGTTGGAGGCATTGGCTTTCAAAGCCACTTGAGCCACATAGCAAAAATATTCATTTTTTCTAGCCCACCTAGGAGCAACATTATCAATCCTAGGAGCCTTTGGTTCATTTGCTCTAAGTTCCCTAGGTGCATGCTTTTTGGCTCTTCTAAGCATATTTTTCTCAATCATGTTCTCAAATCTACACAAATTGATATACTTAAAGCAATTAGGCCTTATATGGCCTTCAATACCACAATAATGACAAGTATGAGTAAAGTAGGAATTCATACCATAGCCTTGTGCAACCATTTGAGGTTTCCTTTTCCTTTGAGTAGTCCTTTGATGTTGAACAAACTCTCTCCTTTGTGGTTGAGCTAAAGTAGCATGTCTTCCTTGTTGACCATATATGATCCTTGATTGTGGAGGAGGTATCCTTTCATGTGGAGGTCTTGATTGAAATGCTTTGAGTTTTATGGATGCCTTCTCAGGATACAACCAGATAATGATGCACCTAGCTGACCAGGATAAAACCATTTTCATAACCGGGCAGGGCCTGTACTGCTATAGGGTTATGCCCTTCAGGCTCAAAAATGCTGGGGCTACCTACCAGCACCTGGTCAACCGATTATTCAAGGGATTGATAGGAAAGTCGATGGAGGTATACATCGATGATTTGATCATGAAGTCCCAGGTAGCTGAACATCACAAGGACCATCTCCGTCAGACGTTCCAGATAATTAGAGAAAATCAGATGCGATTGAATCCTGATAAGTGCTCCTTCAGAGTTGCAGCCGAGAAATTTCTCGGATTCATGGTCCATGAGAGGGGGATCGAAGCAAATCCTGAGAAGATCAAAGCCATCCTAGATCTTGAGTCCCCCAACTCACTCAGACAAGTGCAAGGTTTGACCAGGCGAATTGCAGTCATAAACCATGATGTGAGGCAGTTCGTACGGTCTTGTGAACCCTGTCAAAAAATGGCCAACCTGCATCACCTACCTCCAGAACGATTATCTACCATCAGCTCGCCATATCCGTTTATCTTTTAGGGAGTAGATCTAATTGGGCCTCTACTAACCGTGCCAGGTCAATAGAAGCACGTGATCGTGGCTATTAATTACTTCACCAGGTGGGTGGAAGCAGAACCCCTTTCCAGAATCATTGAAGCAAATACAACAGAATTTATCAAGAAGAATGTGGTGTGCCGGTTCGGTACCCCGATGGTCATAACACCAATTGGGGTAAACAGTTTGTTAACGCCAGGTTCAGGGAATTCTGTAAGAGCCTAGGGATTGAACTTCACTTCGCATCTGTGGCACACCCTTAGACTAATGGCCTGGTAGAGGCCAAAAATAAGACTACCAAGAGGCTCCTGAAGAAGAAACTTCAACAGAAGAAAGGAAGATGGGCTAATGAACTCCCGGACGTGCTCTCGGAGAAACCCCATACTCGCTATCTTTCGGGGTAAAAGCTATCCTTCCGATAAAGCATAAGCTCACTTCTTTCCGGGTTCAACATTTCGACCCCAATGAAAATGAAGACAAGCTGAAAGCCAGCCTGGACTTCTGATCGTGCTTAAATTATTGCATATTTCGGTCCTCATTTCCTATTCCTTTGTCTCGTTCTTGTGTGTATTTTCTGTATATTTTATGTCTAATAGGCTCATTGGTGCTAATTGCAGGCAATAGATGTAATTCAGGTGTTAGAAGCGTTTTATGGGAGTTTTGGCCGAAAAGGGGAAAAAGGTGGTTGAAGGAAAGACAAAGGGTCATCAGCAACTCTAATAATGCGGGTCAAGTGTGGGTCACAACCGCACTCCTTCCCACAGTTGGGACCTGATTCTTGAAGGAAAGATAAAGTGCGAGCCAAGTGCGGGTCATCCAACCGCACTCCACTTGCACTGTTGCTCAAGACAGAGAGTTGGATTTGCACCTGACGTTAAAGTGTGGGTACAGTGCTGGTCATCCAACCGCACTCCACCCGCACTATTGCCAAAGCCAGAGAAGCTGATTCGTAACTGACAGATAAAGTGTGGGTCAAGTGCGGGTCAAGACAGAGTTGGATTCGCACCTGATGATTAAAGTTCGGGTACAATGCGGGTCATCCACCCACACTCCACCCGCACTCTGTGCGCGGCAGCTTCTATTTTCAAGCTTAATTGACCTATTTTTCCATCCCCTATAAATAGAAAAGCATGGGAACGAACCAAATGCTCCCATATCTCCCAACACTTGTATTTTCTATTTTCTTTACATAGTCTAAGCTAGAAACACATCTCCCTATCATCCAAACCATCTCTACTCAATCAAAGGCAACTAGGAGACTTGGATTCAAGCTTCAAGAAAGGAGATCAATCTTCAAGGGTTTTCTCTCTACACTCTCTCTTAGTTTATTGGTTTGTAATAGAACATGAGTAGCTAAAATACCCCACTATGGGGTTGATGTTATTTGTTTGATGGATATTTGGGCTTTGTAAATAAACTCTATGTGTTATATTGATTCTATCTCTATATTTTATTCCATTGCTTGTATTGATTTCCATTATTGATTTGCTTGGATACACTCTCTTTGCATGTTGATTTGGATTACTTGAGTAGGCAATTAGGTTGTCTAATGCTCCATTGAATGGAAGGATTTTCGGAAATCCGGCTCTACAACCATGCCCTTAATCTAATCTTGAATTAGTGGCTTTCACTATACACCCTAGGTTAGCCACTTGTGACAGAATTAGAAGCTTCCACTATACACCCTAGGTTGGCTACTTTAGTGATTTTACGAGAACTAACCTTCGAGTAGAATTCGGTTGATAATCTTGAGCCTCATCCAATCTCAACATGGTGGCCTTCACTATACTCCCTCGGTCGGCCACTTGTGAGGGAATTGGAAGCCATCACTATACACCCTAGGATGGCTACATTAGTAATAGGTTGAGCCATAGCTAGATAGCTAGATAGATGAGCATTGATGGAAAAAGTCCCGATTGAGTAACTAGCCATTATTGGTTGCTTAGGAGGGATTAATCGCTAGTAGGAGGTCTTCGCTATACACCCTAGGTTGACCGCTTGCTAGAGATATATACCAACGCTATACACCCTAGGTTTGTTACATTTGTCAAAACATACTTAATTGAGGGTTTGTTGCAATTGCCTCGATATTCACTTACGAGTCCATCAACTCCGTAGTTCCATCATCAAACATCCATCACTCCATTTTCATCCCATTTTATTTGCTTTCATAGTTTAGTTTATATTGTATTTTCATTCACCATCACTTTTACTTTTATGCATACTAGTTATATTAATCCTAATCTTATCGTCGCTACCCCGATCTCAGTGGACGACACCCGTGCTTACCGCTTTACTCGTATTTATACTTGTGAACGCATCGCATAGGTTTTATAAATTGTTTTGACGGACGGTTTTCTAACGGCAAAAATCTTCCCATCAAATGGCGCCGTTGCCGGCGATCGGTGTGCGTAGTAGTGATTAGATTAGTTTTAATACTATTAGTTTATTAGTTGTTTTTAGTTTTGTTAGTTTCTTTTGATTGCTTTGGTAGTTTTTTTTTTGTTTGTTTCAGGACTCTACGGATTCCTTTTGGCAAAATTCAGGGTCAAGCTACGAGCCGAACGAGAATGCCTACATCTCATCATTCCAATCAAATTCCGTTGAATATCAACTAAGAAATTTCATGAAGAATCATGTGCGGGAGACTGAGCAGATGATAGCTTCTCAATAAGAGACTCAAGCCTTCATAGAACAGAAAACCACCAAAATGCTCGAATCTGCCCAGCAGTCCACCCCAGTAAATCAGAGTTGTTTCCAAGTTAAAGCAACCAAACCGGTGGATTCCTCCAATTTCTCAAAAGAAGACATGTATAAGTTCCAAATAGAATTTGAAGTGGAACAAAGCAAGAGAATGGACGAGATGGATAGGATGATCAAGATGAACCAGAAGCTTATGAGCGTGAGCACAGAGCTAGTGTTGGAAAGGGTTGTGTTGAAGGAAGAGAATGAAGCACTTCAAGAGAGAGAAACCTTGGGAATGGAAAAGGCGAGTAATCTCCAAGATTTGAACAAGAAACTATTATATGAAGTGAAGATGCTTAGGGTTGAGAATGGTACTTTCAAGAAGACCAATGGCGAAGTCTCCAACAAGAACAAAGAATTGGAAGAACGAATTGAGAGATTTGAAGCCGAAAAGAGTACCGCATCGAAGGATTTGGAGAACTTAGCGAGGCTATCAAAAGATTTTGAAGATGAGATAGCTCACAAATTAATGAAGATACAAATGGAGGTTGATCAAAAAGCCAATGCCTTAGAGGAAGCAAAGGTAGCACTAAGCAAAAAGGAGGAGGAGGTCAAGGCGTTGCAAGTGAAACAAATAAAATGTCCGCAAGACCACGCATCAAAGGGGAGTTCCTCTAACTCTAATATCTTTTGCTATGCATGTTCTAGGATAGAGCATTTTAAGGCTTAAAATTACAAGCCAAATCAACATAGGAAAACTAGAGGTCCTAGGAATAGGTGGAGTCCACCTAAAGTCAAGCAAATATGGGTAAGGAAAGACCAAGTGCACTTATATAGAAGCATGAAAAAGGAAAAGATAATGAAGTCACCTAAATTTATTATGTACTGAAAAATAGAGAATTTCCTAACTTGGTTTTGTGGATATTTGCACATTGAATTTATTGATTATATTTGTTGATGAAAGAGTCGGAGGCTCTTGTGCAAGTATGAATGCATAGCTTTATATTGTTTAATTCGGTTTGAAGGTTGTTCATGCCCCATTCCGTCAATTTTGATAAAATGCTTGATGTTAAGCTTGACTTGTGCTTCAATGATATATTGCATGAATTGCCTTTATTTTGTGAGCCTTGTTTGAGTCACTTTTATTTTGTTGGGCATTGATTGTGGTTGGTTAGTGCCTAGGTTTGTTTTGAGTCATGTTAGGTGCGTGCCGCTAGGCCGGATTCTCTTGTCTTCAACATTGAGGACAATGTTGGGTTTTGGTTTGGGGGTGTAGACGCCTTTTTGAATCGTCTTTTGTGTCTTGAGTCATTTTTCGTCTTTTGTGTCTTGAATCATTTTTTGTGTCATATTTTCAAAAAATGTTGCTGCTTAGCCAGAATTTTGAGCTTATTTAGCTTGGTGAGATACCTGGAGCATAGTGTTTGTGGCGAATGTGTGTATGCTTTGTGTGCTTATTCAATAACTCTTAGTCACTTTAGGGGTCTCTCTTGCACTTCAGGGGCTAGTCTCATCTTTTAGTGTCCAAGTTTAGGGAACTCGGTGCTCAAGTGCCTTGTTCTAATAGTGGATATTTCCCTTGTGAGATCACAAACACAAGCCAAAGGCCTGTATATTTGAGGGAAAATATTTTTCAAATCTGTAAACACTATTCAAACACCATGCATAGTCTCACTACATCAAAAATCATCATTTTTCATTAAACATGCATCATATATGTGGACTGCTTGACGGAAACCTTTATTCCTTTGGTAGATTGATCCTTTGAAGTGGTATTAGGCAATGTGTGTTTTAGCCACTCAAAAGGCCTAAATACTTCCCATTCCCGTAATATGTGTGCTCCCAAGCCAATTTTGAATCCAAACACATATAGACTTTTTCATTCTACACCCACGTTATCCATAACCCAAGCAACCTAAACACTTAGCCAACCCTCACTTAATTGATCTTGTTGAGGCTTAGGAATGTAAGGTTGTGCTTCAATTTGATAAATGGCGTGTACCTAGGCAAGAGTAATGAGTTGTGAAAATGTGCATAGTAAAAAGGCATGAAAAGAAAAGAAAAGAAAAGAAGCAAAAAGTAACAAAAGAAAATATGCTTCAAATGTCTTGTGTAAATTGTAAATGCTACTCAAATGGGTAACATGAGTAGTTAAAGATTGCACGTAGAGTCTAATTGTATGCCTAGACGCCATATTGTATTTGGAAGTGGAGTTGCACGAGAAATTAAATGCTTAAGTGTAGAATGTACTGCCTTAACTTGGTTGATTAGTGCTTGTGCCTAAATTTCTCATTCTTCTAATCACCATTCACCGTGGCCACGTTACAACCAAATGGAAAAGACCTAGTTGATCTTAGGGGACGTCTAGATTGGGAATATTAGTTAATGAATGTTCTTTCCACGTTCATGACACGTGATTCTTTCATAACACGATATAGAGATCAGGGAGAAGGAAGAGAAGGGATGGGCCAGTGGCCATCCTGCAGAGGAATTAGAAGAGATATCTATTAGGAAGGACAATCCTTCCAAGGTAGTCAAGATAGGTTCAACATTGAAGGCGAAGGTAAAGGAAGATCTGATAAAGCTCCTATGATAATATAATGACATCTTTGCATGGAGCCATGAGGAGATGCTGGGGATACCTGTTGCTTTAGCAGCTCACAGGTTAGTAGTAGATCCCACCTTCAAGCTAGTCAAACAAAAGAGAAGACATTTCAACCAGGCAAGAAATGCTACAGTGCAAGAGGAGGTAAACAAACTATTAAAGGCAGAATTCATCAGGGAGTCTCAGTACCCCGAGTGGATCGCCAACGTAGTTATGGTGACAAAAGCAAATGGGAAGTGGCGCATGTGTGTTGATTATACTGATCTCAACCGCGTCTGCCCAAAAGACAGCTTCCCACTACCAAAAATCGACCAACTGGTAGATTCAATCGCGGGTAACAAGCTCTTGAGTTTTATGGACGCCTTCTCAGGATACAACCAGATAATGATGCACCCAGCTGACTAGGATAAAACCAGTTTCATAACCGAGCAGGGCCTGTACTTCTATAGGGTTATGCCCTTCGGGCTCAAAAATGCTAGGCCTACCTACCAGCGCCTGGTCAACCAATTGTTCAAGGGACTGATAGGAAATTTGATGGAGGTATACATCGATGATATGATCAAGAAGTCCTAGGTAGCTGAACATCACTAAGACCATCTCCGTCAAACGTTCCAGATAATCAGAGAAAATCATATTTGATTGAATCCTGTAAGTGCGCCTTCGGAGTTGCAGCCGGGAAATTTCTCAGATTTATGGTCCATGAGAGGGGGATCGAAGCTAATCCTAAGAAGATCAAAGCCATCTTAGATCTTGAGTCCCCCACCTCACTCAGACAAGTGGAAGGTTTGACCGGGCGAATTGCAGCCTTGAACCGCTTCATATCACGATCTACTAATAAGTGTATCCCATTCTTCAAGGCAATCAAACAAGGGAAGAACATGAAGTGGGACTGGGATAGCGAGCTAGCTTTCAAATCTTTGAAAAAGACCCGTCTCTGCTAGCTAGCCCGGTACTAGGAGAAGAACTGCAATTATACCTAGCAATATCTGAAACAACTGTCAGCGGAGCATTAGTAAAAGAATGGGAGATGGGGTCCAGCGCCCTATCTACTATGTGAGCCGTGCCCTAACCAAATCCAAAAGTAACTACATCCTCCTAAAAAAGCTCACCTTCGCGTTGGTGGTTGCTTCCAGAAAGCTCCGTCCTTATTTCCTTGCCCACACAGTTGTGGTAGTCACTGATCAACCTATGCGGCAATTTCTCCAAATGCCGGACCTATCAGGAAGACTTGTGTTGTAGGCCCTTGAGCTCACCCAGTTTGACATAGAGTACAAAGCCAGGACAGCCATCAAAGCCCAAGCTTTGGTGGATTTCATGGTAGAATTCAGTGCAACTCCCGATCAAGATGCTACCGTGGCCCTGAATCAAGCTTTTCAGAGAGAGCAAGAGCCTGTAGATTGGCCTATCATTCAAGTCTGGATCTTATATACCGATGGGGCATCCAATCAAGCAGGAAGCAGATGTGGGATCATTCTAACCGACCCCGAAAAGGTCTAGTGCTATCATTGTTTCAGATTCGAGTTCAGTACCACCAACAACGAAGCTGAATATGAAGCCTTGTTAGCAGGAATGAGAATAGCAGTTGAGCTAGGGGCTGATTACCTCCTTGCCAAATGTGACTCGCAACTGATAGTAAATCAAATAACCATTCTATACCAGGCCAGAGAAGATAACATGCCAACCTGCCTCAAAAAAGTCCAGGAAATGTTGCCCCGTTTCAAAGGTTTCAGGATCGAGCAGATACCTAGGCAGCAGAATCATCGAGCTGACGTCCTAGCTAAGATAGCTCCCAGTGGAAGACAAGCATTACCGAAAGGAGTACCGCTCCAGATAATCACTACGTCGAGTATAGCTGAAGGCAGGGAATTCAACCCCATGGAACGAGTCCCATGCTGGATGGATCCCATCGCGGATTATCTTTAGTCAGAGAAGCTCCCTAAAACCTCTGTTTAAGCTCGCAAAATCAAGAGAACCTCGATCCGATACTGCTTGGTAGAGGGGCACCTTTACCGAAAAGGTAGGTCACTCCCCTTGATTAATGCCTACATCCTAACGATGCAGACTGGGCATTGAGAGAAGTACATTGAGGAGATTGTGGAAGTCATGCCGGGGAAAAGCACTAGCTTACCAGGTGCTACGCATGGGATATTTTTGGCCAACCTTGCACCATGATGCGAGGCAGTTCATACGGTCTTGTGAACCATGTCAAAAAATGGCCAACCTGCATCACCTACCTCCTGAATGATTATCTACCATTAGCTCGCCATATCCGTTTGCCTTCTAGGGAGTAGATCTAATTGGACCTCTACCAACCACACCAGGTCAGTAGAAGCACGCGATCGTGGCTATTGATTACTTCACCAGGTGGGTGGAAGCAGAACCCCTCTCCAGAATCACTGAAGCAAATACAACAGAATTCATCAAGAATAATGTGGTGTGCCGGTTCAGTACCCCGATGGTCATCATCACCGATCTGGGTAAGCAGTTTGATAACGCCAGGTTCAGGGAATTCTTTGAGAGCCTGAGGATTGAACTTCGCTTTGCATCTGTAGCACACCCTCAGACTAATAGCCTGGCAGAGGCCAAAAATAAGACTATCAAAAGGCTCCTGAAGAAGAAACTTCAATAGAAGAAAGGAAGATAGGTTGATGAACTCCCGGAAGTGCTATAGGCTTACCGCACCACCAAAAGAACCGTTACTGGAGAAACCCCCTACTCGCTATCTTTTAGGGTAGAAGCTATCCTTCAGATAGAGCATAAGCTCACTTCTTTTCGGGTTCAACATTTCGACCCCGATGAAAATGAAGACAAGTTGAGAGCCAGCCTGGACCTCTTAGAGGAAAAACAGGACAGGGTTGCAGAAAGGGTAGCAGTTTACCAAAGCCGGATAGCTCATTACTTCAATAGGAGAGTAAGAGCCTGGAGCTTCAAAGAAGGGGACTTAGTTCTCAGGAAGGTTACTTAAAATACTCGGAAGAGGTCAGACGGGCTACCATCACCTAATTGGGAAGGTCCCTACTTAATCAAAATGGTGATCTAAGGTAGGGCATACAAGCTGGACGACATGAATGGGCATCCTGTAGACCACATTTGGAATGCTGATCATCAAAAAAAGGTTCTACTTATAAGCCGTGCAGTAAAAGTATGCCAAGACTCTACTGTGTGTAGCCGATTGTATCTGTCATGGTCGCCTTAAAGACCAGGGAAGCCAGATGGCCCTCCTGATGCCTGGACAGGATAAATCCCTCCAGGAGAATTTCCTCGAGACCAGGATAAGTAGCATGGCATTCCTGATGCCCTGGCCGGGCACCACCCCCCGCTAGGAAGGATCCAGTATGTAAGAGCATAGTTGCCCTACGGATCAAACCTCGGTCGGGGTAGCAACTTTGGTGGCCACGGCCGAGGGGGCAGAAGCAGCCGGGCCAACCACCTAGGGAGCCTTACCCAATGCTCGGAAAGCCCGCGAGGCAAGAGTGGCCATCTTAGACCCAGCCGGAGAGATAGACGAAGCCAGAGCGGGTTCGACCCCAGAGGAGGGAAGAGAAACTCCACCTTGAGGGGAGCGTGAGATGTGACGGGTGGCCAGTTCCACGATGAAAACTGTGAATAAGCAGATTAAAAAAGAAAACGTTAGAACCAAGCTAAGTAATAAGGCGAAGCAACTCAATGACACTTACGAGGAATAGCGTCTGAAATCCGCAAATACTTGTTCACCCTACGAGGATCAAAAGCTTCAGCAGTAGGGAACTTCGGATTCAAATAATTCTGAGCTAGAATAGCCTTTAAAACGGCTTCGGACTCAGAAGGCAGGGAGTATCGGTCCCATGAGGGCTTGTCACTGAAAGCCGTGGGAACCTCGAATTCATGCCCTCCGATGAAAATCGAGCTCCCCTAGTCATCCCCCGCTAGGATCCATTCTTCTTTCCACGCGGGGTCCTTCTTCGAGGCATCAGGAACGATGAAGTTGAGCTTGTTCTTGGCCTTGGCATAGAACTGACCTCGAGGAGCCCTAGACAAGCTCCCAATCTGGAAAAGATAGGCCATCTCCTCTGCACCCGGCTCCCTCGTCACCTTACTCATATGGCATTGTTCCCTCCATAATACAAGGAAACCAATCAGATACCTCCAGAAGCCAGGCATCAACTGGAGGGGAGCGAGCTGGATGGCGTTGAGAGCCCGCCGAAGGGTCGGATGGAGGGGAAGCCTGACCCCGTTCTCAAGAGCGGCCACATGAATCAGAAGCACGTCTTTAGCTAACTCCGCTCCCTGTGGACGACACCCCACTTGCCACTATATTTATGTTTTCAAACTAATTTAGGCTTGTGAGGTTTTATCAAATATTGTTGACGGATTGATCTTTTTAAAACGACACTAAGAAAAATGTTCTGTCAAATAGCACAACTGCCGGGGAGCAGCATGTTTAGTTTGATTAGTTTTGCATAGACAATAGTTAGTCTAGCAAAAATTTTGATCTACCATGTTTGTTTCTCGTTTACGTTGTGCATTATTTGTTGTAAAATTTCAGGATTCTAGGTATATGCATGGAAGAAGATCGTTAAGAGGAACAGTGTTGCCAGTTATCGATAACATCAATCAGTTGGGTAGAAGGACCGGTCAGTTAGAGGGAAACATTGATGCCGGTGTTCCTATGGATTACCCTGGGCAGAATAAGGAAGACAGGAACGATCAGAATCAGAATGAGCAGCAGGCTCAAGAGCATGAGGGAAGTGTACATGGGAATGAACAGCTAGGTCTCACCATGGGCGAGTACACTCTCCCGTTTGTAGATAATGTGCCCACTGCCATAGTACTGGATGATGTAACAAGGCAGTATGAGTTGAAGACTATGCACATTAGCCTTCTACCATCGTTTAGTGGGCAGATTACCGGGTATTGCCTCCAATTTATGAAGAAGTATGGGGCCACCCTAGAAACCTTCTCGTTAATGGCTCGCCAAGCAGTATTGACAAGAAGCAGCTTCATCTTAGGTTTTTCCAGTATTGTCTGAAAGATGCCGCCATGACATGGTACATGAACTTGAGGCCAGGATCGCTGGTGACATGGAGTCAGGTGTGCAAGGTTTTTTTCAACAAGTATTTTCCGTCGCAGAAAGCAAAGGACCTAAGGTCGAAGATAGCATCATTTGTTGAGGAGGACGGTGAACCATTCCATGAGGCATGGGAGAGGTTCAACTTGTTGTTAGCACAAATGCCACCGCATACATACCACCCTGAGTTGAAGGTTAATTCCTTCTATAGTGGACTTTCACCAATAACACAAATGCTAGTAGACAATGCGTGCAGAGGTACAATAGCAGACAAGAGGGCAGTTGAGGCGTATGACATCTTGGAGAAGATTGCCCAGAACTCACAGCAGAGGACATCACATGTGAGAAGGGGTGGAAGAATAGAAGTGGGTCAGGATACCCAAGTTCAGATTTAGATGTCCAGAATGAACAAGGAATTCCAATCGATCAAGGAGCTTATAACCGGAAAACCAGGGTCCTCCCAAGGAGTGAGTCAAGTCATGGGGGAGATAGAAGGAGGAGAAGGGCATTTCGGACAAGAAGAGCAAGCCCAAACCCTTGGGGAATTCCCTATAGGAAAATTCGATATAAAACGCAGCGGAAGAAACGAAAAATAGATTTCGTATGGTTTTAAAATTTTTCTCAAAGTTGAACCTTAACCTTTTAATTAATTAAACTCAAATATATACGGTTAGAGTTAAATACCTCTTGACGCGTGATCCGATTAACTTACGTCGATTGGTAATCCGTAAAATCTTTTCCTATGCCGTGAACAGTACCTGCGTGAACAGTGATTGTGAACAGTACCCGTGTGAACAGTGATCGTGAACAGTACCCCCGCGTGAACAGTGATCGTGAACAGTACCCCCCGCCGTGAACAGTGATCGTGAATCACCTAGTAACGTGGTCTCCCTTTTTCTTTGAATTGCAAACCTGAGAATGGATGAACAAAGTTTTCTTTTTCTTTTGTTAGTCACAAAACAATCAAAAGAAGACAAAAATTATTCCGGTCACTTTTGAGTTCTCAATCTAATGATCGAAACTCGCGTGAACCTAATTTGATGTTGTAGGGACAGATTCATGTGGGGTTTTAGGGACAGATTTAGATGGTACATCGTTTAGAATATATATTGCTGTTTGTAGAGCATATCCCCAAAAAAGAAATAGGAAGTGTTGAATAACTCAACATTGATCTAACCATCTCTAAAAGAGTCCTATTTCTCCTTTCTGCTACCCCATTTTGTTGAGGTGTACATGGTGCAGAAAGCTGAGAAACTATCCCATTATCAATAAGATATTGTTGAAACTCTCCAGATAGATATTCTCCACCACGATCAGATCTCATGATTTTTATATGTTTCTCAAGTTGATTTTCTACTTCATCTTTGAATGCTTTAAACATATCAAATGCATCCGACTTATGTCTCATGAGATACACATAACCAAATCTTGAGTAATCATCTGTGAAGGTGATGAAGTACTCATATCCACCTCTAGCTTGAATGCTCATAGGACCACATACATCAATGTGTACTAGTCCTTAACATTCAGTGGCTCTTGCACCTTTGGTATTGAACGGCCTTTTGGTCATTTTACCTTCCAAACAAGATTCACAAGTTGGTAGATCATCGACCTTTAAGTCACTTAAAGGTCCGTCACATACCAATCTTTTAATCCTATTAAGGTTAATGTGACCTAGGCGTAAATGCCAAAGATAGGTTTCATCTTTTGATAATTTTACTCTTTTATGATTAGGTTCCGTTATTTCTGTGTCTAACGAGTGAGAGATATTTCTATGCAAAAAGAATAAACCGTTTTCCATTGTACCTTTGCAAACAACTTTGTCATTCTTACTAATAATAAAAGTTTTATTAAAAGTAACCAAATATCCAAACTTATTTAAACAAGAAACTGAAATTCAATTCCTCTTGAATTGAGGTACATAATAAACGTCTATTAAATATAAATGCCTACTAGAATCTAAAATAACTCTAATATCTCCCACTGCACTTGCAGACACTAACGTTCCATTGCCCAAGCGCAAATTGACTTCATCTTCATTCAACCTTCTCTTTTCCTGAAACCCCTGCAAGGAATAACAAACATGATTAGTGGCTCCAGAGTCTATGATCCAAGAATCAGTAGAATCTGCCAGAAAACATGTTTCTAGATAACTAACATTACCTTCTTCCTTCTTTTTCTGGGACTTTGGGAAATCTCTTTTCCAATGTCCCTTTTCACCACAAAGGAAGCATTTCCCTTTGATCTTGGTTACTTTCTTGGTTTCCTTCTTGGTAGGCCCAAGTTGCTTTTTCTTCTGTTATTTCTTGACCTTCTTACGGGTCTTAACAGTAGCAACTTTACCAACCAAATGAATCTCTTGACCTTTGTTTTCACAAGGATCTTTTCAGCGCTTTGAACATCTTGCATCAGGCCCTGCAAGGTGTATTCCTTTTTGTTCAAGGTGTAGTCCAACTTGAACTAATCAAAGGAATCTGACAGTGAGTTAACTACCATATCAATTTTGGTCTCACCATCAATCTCAGCACCATTTAGTTCAGCAATATTGAGATGTGCTATGACTTTCATCATGTGATCTTTCACAGATTGTCCAGGTTTCATCCTAAGATTCATAAAAGCAGTCACTGCCTCTCTCTTAGTCATCCTAGACCTCATAGCAAACATTTCCTCTAGAGACATCATTATATCAGTAGCGGACTCCATTCCTTCATGTTTCTGTTGCAACACGTCGGAGATAGTGGCCATAATGTAACATTTTGCCATATCATCAGAAGTCTTCCACAGCTCATACTCATCTATTTGCATCACATTAGATTCATTATTAGGAAGGGGTGGTTTAGGAGTGGTCAGAACAAACTTATGTTTTTCACTTTGCAGCAACAACCCAATTTTCCTTTTCCATGTTACGTAGTTATCTTCAGTTAAGGTGTTATCTTTCAGGATGTTCATAAGTGATGGGGTCATGATTTCTGAATAAAACAAAAACATATATAAGTAAATAATCATGATAATAACACTTTTTAAAATTTATCTTGAATTAAAATAAATAATTCAATCATAAAAATTCAATGGTGATCCAACACCCATAAATATTACGCCTTCTTTGGGAGTTCGCACTATTTACTAGTTAGACTAGGTCCCACCTAATTGTTAACATAACAACCAATGTTTTTAATTTTAGCCTTGTAATTTTTATTAACAAGAACTCTTGGGAGGATATTAATAAAATTACATTGAGTGTGTTACCAAGATATCGACCCTCAATTTTCTCTCACGAAAATCCCTCCTTGGGGAGTAGATTTCGTTTAAGTCAATTGTCTAGTCTATCCTTGTAAGGAAGTACATTGTTAAATTCCATTTATGGACGCCCCTTGGGGGGATTACCAAAAATAATAAAACTCAACTAATCTTGGAGGCCATAGGCGTTCTTGCACACCTTCTCCCACTCAATTATTTAAGGCGTGTGATTAAATCCCAAAGAATGATTTTTTACCAAGTTATCTAGATGCCAATTAGATACCTAAATCATTCAATGCATGTTCATACCAAAAGAGATATATGAGTGGCACTCCTATTCTAAAATGTCATGTTATCATACAACAATAAATATTGTAATATTTAATCAAAAATTAAATAGCAACAATTTTGGCCCATCCTAGAAAAGCAAGTAAATTACAATTGTTAGGAATACAAGATCTTCAGGTGGCCATCAACCATACGCTCATCCCTCGGCCTCCTCCCATGGACGTGCACAGCCCACAACCCCACAAAGGGGCTGCCTTGCGCAGCCCATAAGGCCACACAAGGCTGCCTTGCGCAGCCCACCAAGGATTGGGCTTGCCATGCATAGCCCAATCCAGTCCTAGGGTGAGCACAGTGCTCGTTCTTGGTTCCGGTTGCTTCGTTTTTCTTCGTGTCTTCGAATTTTCAATACCAGAATGTAGGGAAAAATCGATATAAAACGCAACGGAAGAAACGAAAAATAGATTTCGTATGGTTTTAAAATTTTTCTCAAAGTTGA
This sequence comes from Dipteronia sinensis, assembly GCA_033220585.1. Lineage (NCBI taxonomy): Eukaryota > Viridiplantae > Streptophyta > Magnoliopsida > Sapindales > Sapindaceae > Dipteronia > Dipteronia sinensis. Next base: position 48,739,599 of record CM065636.1, on the reverse strand, counting down.
ACCTTAACATTTTAATTAATTAAACTCAAATATATACGGTTAGAGTTAAATACCTCTTGACGCGTGATCTGATTGACTTACGTCGATTGGTAATCCGCAAAATCTTTTCCGATGCCCGTGAACATTACCCGCGTGAAGAGTACCCGCGTGAACAATACCCCCCGTGAATAGTGATCGTGAACAGTACCGCGAGATCTTCCAATCCGAACACGTACGTGAATCACCTAGGAGCGTGGTCTCCCTTTTTCTTTGAATTGAAAACCTAAGAATGGATGAACAAAGTTTTCTTTTTCTTTTGTTAGTCACAAAACAATCAAAAGAAGACAAAAATTATTCCGATCACTTTTGAGTTCTCAATCTAATGATCGAAACTCGCGTGAACCTAATTCGATGTTGTACACACAAGCTTATTGATGAGCAAGCAATCAGTGTACTATCAAAGAATAATCTCTTCTCTCTTTTATGTTTAGTAGAATAAAAATTATCATTTTCTATGAATTGAGAAGAAGAAGAAAAATTGAATCATTCAATCAACTATGGTGACCGAATTCTATATGTGGAATTATATAGGTGGCCGAAATTTTGCTTCCTCTTCTATTTAGGATTGCCGAAATCTTCCTCTAAATAGACTAGGGTTGCCGCAAATCACATACCAAAAGGAGTTTGTGTTGCACCCTAATTTCCATCAATCTTTAGACTTCAAAACCTAATCCAACTCATAGATATTTTTATTCTTTTATTGACTAAATAAAAAGACTTCTTATTTGATTAAATAAATAAAATTAATTATTTCTTTTCTTATCAAACAAGTCTTTTACTTTTAATATACTACTACCAATAGTATAACTTTAGGAAATATATTTCCTGATCAGAAAAAGATTTGTTTCTTAATTAAACAATTAATTAATAAATTAACTAATTCTTATTTAATTAAAACAATGAAACAAAATAATATATTAGGTTAATATATACACTTTGCCGCCCCACTTATATAAATGGGCCATATATTATTTTCATATTTCATTTAATCCATTGGACTTTAAATAAAAGCCCACACGTGAACCAGACCCATTCTTACTAAAAGAAACAAGCCCACATGTCTCCTTTTAATATATTAATATAATAGTGCAGCCCATTAATTAAATAATAGACATATTATATTCTTGATATATTAAAAACAATTCTAGATGGACCCTTAAATCGGCCCGGTAGAATATATCAAGTGATCCATGCAAATACGTGTGGATTGGGGATCTTGGCGGGCTATCTAAATTTAAGCTTCAATACACACAACCTAATCACAATCAACAAATGATTCACTTAGGTCCAATCTATTAATTTTAACTCATTCCACTAAAGAGCTAAAATTGAACTCTTAAATAAAGATAGAATAAGGAGATGTTTCTCATTCATACCCTAGACAGTCTTATAGGAGATGGTGTATCCTCATGAATAATATCAGTAATCGCCACGAGCTCATAGACCGCCTATAGCTCTCCAAGTTACCATATTTCCTCATATGACCACATTTCGAACATGGATACTTTGACTTGTCCAGAAGCCATGTTTTCAATAATCATTATTGAAAACTCAACGTTGAGATTTAATATCCAATACCTCAAAACATCCATATGATGATATTATACTCTCATTTAATAAATGGAGCCACGATGTCCATATCTATAAATGAAGTCCTCTATCGATTAACAAATGTATACCACCAAACTATCGAGGATAGACTATGCTATATAATCGTACTCATTTATAGCTCTAATGATAACACTTGCAACCATAAGTCCATCATTTATCTCAGGATTAAGATAGACTCTCTGAATGTCCTCTTTAATGAAAAGACTTATATCTAGTGACGGTTCTAGATAAAGTATTTCATTGTGATCCAGTTCAATGCACCTAGTGCACTAGATTCTTTTACTCGAAAACCTTTCGATGATTTTAGACTCATCATATTCATTGATCCCACTCAAATGCTAGTAAAAGAATTCTACAACTTTAACAAGATAGAGGTGCCCAACCTTTAACTTAAGTTGTGAACGTTATTCAAGACTAACTAAAGAATTGTGTCTACCTCATACATATCCGGATGTATGAACAGTTCTTCATGTCTCATAGTCTTTTGACCTTATGATTATTTACCTTGACAATTATAATAATAAATGCTATAAGTAATTGAAAGAATCAGAATTCACTTTATTAATATGAGGAGATTGTCAATTACAATATTACACTCTTGCCATTGAGCATAATCCTAACATTCCCAAGGCCAAGGAATGACCCATATTCAAACACATATAATCCAGGGTTGAGAAACCACCCAAACTTGTCTTGGTCCAACAACAACCACCTAGGAGCAACAACTTACCAAGGTGACAACAACACTTACCAAGGTGGCAACAACAATTTCCAAGGTGGAAACAATAATCAAGGGTACCAACATCGTGGGTACAATAGATACAATCAGGGAGGGGCAAACAATAACAATCAATGGGGAAGTTCAAGTAGTAACCCACCACCCAACTTTAATTCCCAAGCTTCCGCTAGCCAACCAAAGGACAAGTCTCTGAAGGAGATAGTGAGCACAGTGATCAAAACTGTTGGTATCGGGTCAGAAGCTCTCAAGAACACCTTGCATGCCTCTGAGCAACGAATGTCAGCTTACATGCAGTCCAATGATCAGAGAGAAAATAGTCATGGAGTGTCACTGAAGAAGATGGAAACTCAGTTGGCATAGATTTTTGATGCATTGGTCAAGAACAAGGAGAAGGCATCAAGCTCCGATGAACATGTTAACGTGTTAGAGGTTGTCCAGTTGGGAGTTGATGAAACTGAAGGAAGCGTGGTAGAGGTCATAGTTAATAAAGATAGGGGAAGTGGCATAAACTTACCCATTAAACTTGAGGACCCCGGAAGTTTCGTCATAGAGGTACAAATTGAGAGTTCACCAAAGATGGGAGCAGTGCTTGATATGGGAGCTAGCATCAATATGATGCCATTAGAGGTATACGAACAGCTGAAGATTCAGTCGATCAAGCCTACCTCTCAGACCCTCATTATGGCGGACAATTCTTCCATCGCCCCAGTTGGTATTGTGGAGGAAGTTTACGTGAATGTGCACGGTTTGATGGTGCCGGTAGAATTTGTCATGTTGAATTGCATACGAGGAGAATCCAGTGGTAGGGACTGGAAACTACTTTTAGGGAGGTCATTCATGGCCACAGCGGGTATGGTAGTTGATATTTGTTCTAGGGACATTTCCTTCAGCTGTGGAGGAAAAAGTGTTAACTTCAAGGTAACATCCCCCGGAACAAGCCAAGTCAGAAATTGTTTGGTCTTGGAGGCACCAAATTCCAGAAAGAAAAGAAGTCGGGTGCTCACCCTTGTGCAAGCTTTTGAGGGAGTTAAGGAGATGGAATTGGGAAACCAAGACTGCATTAAGGTAAGGCAAGAGTCAGAATTTGAAGAGGAGGAATCCAGTACTGAAATTTTTGAACAATTAGGTGAGCTTGAGCAAGACAACACAAAACTCAAACTGGAGGTTTATTTGCTTAAGGCTTAGAATGGTCAGTTGAGGAAGAAATTGCATGATCTCTCAACGTTGAACAATGGTTTAAAGGAGCAGTTAGTGGAGCTTGCCACCAAAGAGGAGTTAGTCTCCAAGAACCTAGAAGAGTTGGCAAAACTCTCAGAAGAATTTGAGGAAGACAATGGGAGACGGACAAGGAAACTTCAACTAGGTGTGGAAGAGTCCGCAAAAGCGGTAAGAGAATTGCAAGAATGGTTGAGCACCAAAGAAGATGAGTTGAAGCGGGCCAAGGTCAAGGAGTGTGATTTGATTGAGCAACTAGTTGTGATAGAAAACAATGTCAAATCCGTGGGATACGGACAACAAAAAGGGGCCCACGCCAACAATCGAACAGGGAGTTTCCCTAACCGTCCTGTTACTTGTTACATTTGTGCCAAAAGAGGGCACACTAAGGCTTATTACTTTAGTTTCCAAAGGTTCAAAGCAAGTGGAGTTAGATCTAGGATGAACCCACCAAGGGTTAAACAAATATGGGTTCAAAAGGACCTAGTTGGACAAATGAGGAAAGTGGGGAGAGATGCAGTGCATATGCATTTGGCACCGGTTTGGGTGGCCAAGTTGAATGTGCTCCCCATTCCGGTCAAATCTCATTTGGTTGACCAGGTCCCACTTTGAGTGCATTGCACTCACTTTTGAATTAATTTTAGTATTTTTATTTTTATTTTTCAGATGGTTAGTTTTTGTCTTTGTAAACTTTTGGTACATAATGCTTGACAATGTGTAAAGGTTTTAGTTTTGGTGCAGATACAGTTGCAGGGCAGAGTCCAGGAGTCAGTCCAGGGGAACAGTGCGGTTACAGTGCGGTCAGTCACCCGCACTCGTCCAGCACTTCAAAGGCATCAGGTAATAAAGTGCGGGTACAGTGCGGATCAGTCACCCGCACTCCACCCGCACTTTGGTCGCGCAGTATATATACTGCCTGTCGTTCTCTAGGGCTCCACTTTGCCACAAAAGCAAAACAAAACAGCAAAGTTCAAATTTTTCTGTCGTCTCAACTGAAAGGTATTCCGTGTGTGCCACGTTTTTGATTTTTCGGCAACCAAGGTATGAATTCTTCCTCTAATTTCATTACATATCTCTCTAATCCAAAACCCTAATCCTTTTTGTCAAAATTCTGTTTCCTCTTAGGCATGAACTTCATGATTCAACGTTTTGAACTTTTGTTTTTGCTTTTGCTAATGTCTAACTACCTATTGAATGTCTAAGAAGATGAAATGATGGGTGTTGTCTTTATGCATGTGATGTGTTCATTGTTACATTGATTTTCTATTGCAATTGGACATTCAAATTATGAATTTGGGTTTATATGGGTTGGATGGAATCTTATACATGAGTTAGAGTCATATTGGTGTTAATTCGGTCGATGATGTGCTGGGATTATGAAATGTATACATGGCAATTCTGCATGTGCTGGTATCTGGGAACGAGTTAGAGTGCGGGTACAGTGCGGGTAATTCACCCGCACTTCACCCGCACTTTATCCTCCTGGCAGAAGATGTGTCCTTTCAAATTCCTTCATCATAACCTCATGGTTCTTTGATCCGGATATTGCCTTAAAAACTGTTGTTTATTGTGCAGATGTCAGGAAGAACCAGGAAATCAACTAGGCAAAGCACTCAGGGTTCCGAACAAAGACCGAGAAGGGGACCCCAAGTTCCACCACCATGCATCAGACACCCAGATTTCGAGAACCATTTAGAATATTTCAGGGAGCGAAACGTCGTGGTGGAAAGGGATAGCAGTTGAAGAACAGGAGGGCACCTCAATTCCTCTAATGGTTGAAACAAGGGGATGGGAAACCTTTGTTAGCCCCCCCCCCCCCCCCCCCCCCCGATGTATTGCCGACGTGTGGTCGAAGAATTCTTTGCTGGAATGGTACCTGAAACTTTTCAGCGAACTTCTTCGGTTCTGGTTCGCGGGGTAGAAGTCTGGATGACTATAACAGACATTAACAGGTACTATAGGACTGAGCTTCTAGTTGATCCCGAAGCAGTTGGACGTCTAAAGCAAGGGGTGACTTGGACTGAATTTTTTGTGACATAAAATATGGATTTTGCAAATCAATTAGTGATCCGTCCAATGGATTTTTGGGTGGCGCCTGATCACCGCATGAAGCACACCAACTTAAAGAGTGAGTTGGGTTTCTGGCATGTGTTCATCTCCCATTCGCTGATCCCCAGAAAGCACAGGACTTCAGTGAACTTCAATGTAGCAATGATCCTGTACTGTATACTGCAGAATCAGTTGGTCAACATAGGCTTTCTAGTCAAGAGGGAGATACTTAAGTTGGGAGGTGTCAGAGTGGACAAGCAGCCACTCATCTTCCCTAGCCTCATCACAGCATTTTGCAGGACTGCCAGGGTGGATTTTGGATCAGACCCTTTCGAATGTGGTTTGGGGCCAGTTGGGCGTTTCACATGGAATGATCATGTCAGAGAGCGGGACCCCTCTGGTGTCAAGGTCCGAACAGGGAGGAGGAAACCTACCCGAGGGGGCAGCACGAGCAGACAGGCTGAAGACATCCCAGAACAACCAGATTTAGAGCCGATTTATCTCGAATATGGTAATTATAGGCCTGCTGCTTCCCCACCCACACAGGAGACGTTTGGAGAGGTCCCTTGGAAGACCTTGCTTACAGGATTGGAGAACCTCAGGACCTAGGTCGTCGAAAACAGGAGGCAGATTACTGAGAGCAGAGCGGAAGCCAATGAGTATTTTACTGACCTTTAGGGAAACCTCACTGACATGAGGGAGGCACTCAGTCTTCAAAGTTATCCGCAGAAGAAGAAGAGGCCAGCTGCTTTCTCACCTCCTTCAGGGGGCCAAGACATTGACCCATATGGGGGAGAGCTCCAAGCTGCAATGGAGAGATCCAGGAGGGAGCATGAAGAGCGGATTAGATCAGAGATCGACCCCAAGGGAAAAGGGATAGCCAGTGAACCGGAGAGGGAGTTTTTCGATGAAGATTGACCATCCATTCCTTTTTTGTTTCTTGTTATTATTCTAGGATTACTTACTATTATCGCTTGTATTTGTATTTTCCTTTTAAACGGCTTAGACTTATTTTTCTTTTCTTTTTGCATTTGATATTCGTTTGGTAGAGTTGTTATGTGGTTTTAAGCTAGGTTATGCATCTTTTGGGAAGCACATAGCAACACGCATGGACATCGAACGATCTTCCTTCTAAAGGGAGTTTTCTACCTTCGGTTTTGTACTTAAGCTTTCAATGAATGCGATTTAGTTTTGATATTATGAATGAGCATGGTCGAATGTATGTCTAGAGTCGGTTTGGGGGTGTTGAACCCTCATTCCGCCATTTCTTGCGATTATGCTTGTTATTTCCAACAATGGGGACATTGTTGAGTTTTGGTTTGGGGGTGTATTACGCCTTCGCCTTGTACAGTTTAGTGTCCAATTTTTCAACTTTGTCGCTTGTCCATTTTCCAAACAGTATCCAGTATGGGTATGATGCTCCTAGAGTGTGCTTTTGACAAGTTCCTTATATGTACTTTGACCTTGTGATATAGTTTGGCGCCACTTGAGGTTCGCTTGCACCATCATGGGTTCGTCCCACCCGTTGGTGTTAAGTATTGGGGACTCATTGTTCCCATGTCTTGTTCTAATAGTGGAGATATCCGTGAGATCACAAACACAAGCATGAAAGTGCGTTTTCTGAGTGCATTATTGATTGTTCTTAAACACGCCTCTTGTCATTTATGTCATGTGCCGTAGGACTTACATATCATTTTGTGAATTGCATGATGGATGTTTTCATTCCCTTTTTAGATGGTTGGGGAAGTGATATTAGGGAATGTATGTGTATTGAATTACCTGTATAGCCTAAACACCACATACCATATTGTGTGCTCCAAAGCCAAGTTGAGGCCAAACACTTACTCTTTCATTTGGTACCACATTCAAACCATATACCCAATAGCCTAAACACATGCCTACCCTTGTACTAATCATGTTAGGATGGAAAATGGTAGTGATGAAAAGAGTTAAAATGGTCCTACAGCGGGTAAAATGAAATAATTGTTGAACAATATGCAAGGAAAGGGGTAAGAACCTTAGTTATGTGCCTTAAATGCCTAAGAAAGGGAAATTGTAACAACTCAAATGGAGTACAACATTGTGATTGGGAAATTGTTAAAAGAAAAATTAAAAGAAAGATTGTACTTGAAGTGCCATAAAGGGGATTGTATTATGCTAAAAATGCTCAAAAAAATGTAACGTTGAAGGCACAAATGTGGGTTAAATGGTTTCCTAGAGGGTTGCATTTAAGCAATAAAAGAACATGGTGTGGTAGTAAGGATATATTCTAGCATGATTGGTGAGTTTGAACTCTAAATGTCCATATTTTTGTGTAACCTCATTCAACCCCACAGCCACACTATAACCAGTTGAAAAACCCTATTTGATCCATATAAGTCTAGTTTGGGAATGTCGGTTGAAGCACGATCTTTCACATCCATGGCATGGTGACTCGTTCCTATGATAGTTCATTGCTTAAATCTTATGCAGAATCTTCTTTGCATACTTGTTTGTGTGGAACTTAGGACTCTTGAGGAAAGAAAAGAGAGAATCCATGTGAGTTTTAGAATTGAAGCGAATTATGCTCAAGGTATGGGAGTAGGTTGTCCCTAATTCATGAATGCCTTTAGGTGTGGGATTCGTGTTCGTACGAGCCTCCCCTGGGTGTCTCCAAATTGCTCTTGATCTTGTGCATATGTTTTTTCTCCTCCTTATCACACCTATTTGTATCATATCACTCATTGGACTTCGGTATTGTTGAGGATTTGTTTAGGTATCTAGAAATTACAATCAGTTGGCGTCTTACTGTTTCGATTAGATTTGCACGAGGACGAGCAAAGGTTTGGTTTGGGGGTATTTGATCGGGACAAATATGTAGTATATTTAGGCCCTCAAATCCTTACCTTATGCTCTGTTTTCATGTATTTTTGTATCTTTGATGGGTTGTTTTGTGCGTATTTGTAGGAAATGATGCAAAGACAGGTTGGGAAGCATATTGCAGTGATTCCAGCAGAAAAGGAGCAAAAGTAAAGGCAAAGGAGTAAAAACAGCTCTACAGTGCGGGTCAAGTGCGGGTCGCAACCGTACTCTGTCCGCACTCCAGCCGCACTCATATTCATAGCCGGGACAGGATGCAAGTGAAGAGATAAAGTGCGGGTACAGTGCGGGTCATCCAACAGCACCCTACCCGCACTAATGCCAAACCAGAGAAGTTGAAGATGCACCTGACATTAGAGTGCGGGTACTGTGCGGGTCATCAAACCGCACTCCACCCGTACTGTCACCAAGAACAGAAGAGCATAGTTGTACCTGACATTAGAGTGCAGGCACTGAACGGGTCATCCAACCACACCCTACCCGCACTATTGCTCAAGACAGAAGGTAGATTTTGCACCTGACATGGAAGTGCGATTCAAGTGCGATCACAGTGCGATTCCAAGTGCGGGTTAAGTGAGGGTAATGCAACCGCACTCCACCCGAACTATTATCCTGATCCGAGAACTGATGATGAAGGCAACCCATACAATACGGGTACAGTGCGGGTAATCCACCCGCACTCCACCCGCACTCCGAGCGCGCCAGTTTGATTTTCAAAGCTTAAGTGACCTATTTTTGTATCTTGTATAAATAGAAAAGTATAGAAACGTTTTAGGGAGCCTTTGACTCCATTTGCAGAGGTAAAACACTTTTAGACCTAGAATCTCTCTCTCTCTCTCTCTCTCTCTCTCATCCTTACATTCTCTACTCAACTTCAAGGAAGTTAGGAAATTGGAGCCACTTCAAGGAAGGAGATGTTCTCCAAGGGTTCTTTCTATTTCTTTTCTCTTAGTTTCCTAGTTGTAATGAGTAGCTAAATCCCCTCTAAGGGGTTGATGGAGTAGTTAGTTGAATATTGGGCTTGTACATAAACTTGATATTATATTGATATTCATGTCTATCTTTTATTGATCTATTCTTGTTGTGAATGTTTATCATTGATTTCTTGTGTAAATACATCCTTTTTGCAAGATGTCTTTCTATTATGTATGAGTATTGCATCTAGATATACATCCTATTTAGTTTTTTAATGCTCTAAAGAATGGACAGAAAGTCATGAATTCTGACTCCTAAACCGCGGTTTTAATCTAACCTCGATCGAGTTTCCGGCACTATACATCGTAGGTCGGAACCCGTGAGAGAGTTAGAAGTCATCACTATACATCCTAGGGTGACTATTTGTAATCGGTTGAGTCATTATTAGGTAAACGAGCTTCATTTCTAGAATCCGATAAACAACCAACTCTATACATCCTAGGTTGGTAGTTTATGACGGATTAATCCCTAATAGGTGGTCCGCACTATACATCCTAGGTTGGCCACCTTCTAGGGATAAATAACAGACTCTATACATCCTAGGTCGGTTACCTTGAATAGCCATGCTATTGACAAGTTTGTTGCATTGCCCAGTATTTACTTTCGTATCCATTGACTCCTTAGTTTCCATCATCTATATATATCCCTCATTCCATTTCCCCCTTCATTTAGTTTGCATAATTAATTTAGTGTTATTTTTAGTATAATTCACCACCTACATTTTCACCAACTCATGTTTCGATATTATATATATACATATCATTACTTTAGCAATAACTAATTTAGCTAACTCTGCTCCCTGTGGACGACACCCCACTTGCCACTATATTTATGTTTTCAAACTAATTTAGGCTTGTGAGGTTTTATCAAATATTGTTGACGGATTGATCTTTTTAAAACGACACTAAGAAAAATGTTATGTCAGGGGTGGTATCCCGACCAAGGTATCAGGAGGGCTATTAAGCTATTTCCTGGTCTCGAGATCTGGAAGGTAACTATGCTCTTACACTCAGACCCTTCTTGGGAGTGGTAGCCCGACCAAGGCATCAGGAGGGCTATTGAGCTATTTCCTGGTCTCGAGATCTGGAAGGCAACTATGCTCTTACACTCATACCCTTCTTGGGGGTGGTAGCCCGACCAAGGCATCATGAGGGCTATTGAGCTATTTCCTGGTCTCGGGATCTGGAAGGCAACTATGCTCTTACACTCAGACCCTTTTTGGGGGTGGTAGCCCGACCAAGGCATCAGGAGCGCTATTTAGCTATTTCCTGGTCTCAAGATCTGGAAGGCAATCATGCTCTTACACTCAGACCTTTCTTGGGGGTGGTAGCCCGACCAAGGCATTAAGAGGGCTATTGAGCTATTTCCTGGTCTCCAGATCTGGAAGGCAACTATGATCTTACACTCAGACCCTTCTTAGGGGTGGTAGCCCGACCAAGGCATCAGGAGGGTCACTTTCCTAAGTACCAGATCCCCTTCTTTGAATTCCCGGGCTCTGACCTTTTGGTTGAAGTATCTAGCGATCTTGCTCTGGTAGATCGCTACTTTCTCTGCTACCCAGTTTTGTTTTTCTTCTAAGAGGTCTAGATTAGCCTGGAGCTTGACTTCGTTACTTTTGGGCTCAAAGTGTTGTACCCTGAATGAGGCCAATTTATGCTCGATGGGGAGGACTACTTCAACCCCGAAAGCCCAGGAGTAAGGTGTCTCCCCTGTAGATGTTCTCTTTGTAGTCCGGTATACCCAGAGGACTTCTGGTAGCTCTTCGGCCCATTTACCTTTCCTCTGTTGTAGCTTCTTCTTTAGGAGTTTCTTGATAGTCTTGTTGGTGGATTCTACTAGCCCGTTAGTCTGGGGATGAGCAACTGAAGCGAGCCTGAGGTCGATCACCAATCCCTTACAGAAGTCTTTGAACCCGGCGTTGTCGAACTGCTTCCCTAGGTCAGCTATAATGATGAGAGGGGTCCCAAATCTGCATACCAGGTTGGTCTTGATGAACTTGGTTGGATTCTTTTCTGATATCCGAGAAAGAGGTCTGCCTCGACCCATCTTGTGAAGTAGTCGATAGACACGATAGCATGTTTCATCTATCCGGGAGCGGTCGGGAGTGGCCCAATTAGGTCGATTCCCCACATGGCAAAGGGGTAAGGTGAACTGAGGGACGACAGTCGCTCGGGTGGCTGGTGGTTCAAGTTTGAAGTTCTTTGACAAGGCTCGCAAGATTACATAAAACTCTTTGCGTCTTGGTGGATGGTCGGCCAATAGTACCCCATACAAAGCACCTGATAGGCTAGAGCTTCCCCACCTATGTGGTTCCCACAGTCCCCAGAGTGGACCTCTCTCAATGCCCATTTAGCATCATCGGGATGCAAGCACCTAAGTAAGGGGAGGGATCTGCCCCTCCTGTAGAGGTACCCGTCCACCATACAGTATCGGACTGAGAACCTTTTAATTCTTCGGGCTTGGTCAGGCCCTTCGGGAAGCTCTCTTTCAAGGAGGTAGGCAACAATTGGGTCCATCCAGCAAGGCAGGCGATCCAGGGAGCAGATTTCTCCATTTGTGGTTGTGCTTGGTTGGGTGATCACTTGGAGGGGAATTCCCCGTGGTAGGGATTGGCATCCATTCGCCGCTATTTTAGCCAGAACATCTGCATGATGGTTTTGGTGTCGAGGCACCTGATCGATCTTGAGCCCCTTAAATTTACTTTTTAGCAGCTGAGCTAGCTTTAGGTAGGCATCCATATTATTTCCCTTTGCCTAGTAGACTCTAGTCACTTGATTTACAGCAAGCAATGAATCGCTCTTGATTTGTAGGTAATCAGCCTTTAGTTCGATGGCTACCTTCATCCCTACTAGGAGGGCTTCATACTCCGCTTCATTATTGGTAGCTTTAAACTCAAATCTGAAACAGTGACAGAATTCAGTCCCTTCCGGATCTATTAAAACTATGCCAGCTCATCCCCCGGCTTGCCCGGACGCTCCATCTGTAAAGAGGGTCCATGGCTTACAGCCTTCTGGCCAATTGTCGACCTCGGATATCTTTTCAGGGACCTGATTTGATACTGAGGGATCATCTTGATCTAGGATCACTGAAAATTCTGCCACCAAGTCGGCCAAAGCCTGTGCCTTAATCGTAGTCCGGGGCTTATACTTTAAATCGAACTGAGTGAGCTCTAGGGCCCATAAGACTAGCCTTCCAGACACATCTGGTCTTTGAAAGAATTGGCGGAGGGGTTGGTCCGTCACCACTGCTATTGTGTGAGCTTGAAAATAGGGACGGAGCTTCCTCGCTGAGATCACTAGAGCATAAGCGAGCTTTTCCAGGAGAATGTAATTCCTTCCTGATTTGGTCAAAGCATGACTCACATAGTATATGGGTCTTTGAAAACCGTCGCTACACTACTTGGCCAAAGCCCCGCTTACTGCAGTTTCTGATACGGCCAGGTAGATCAGAAACTCATCTCTAAGAACCGGCTTGACTCCTGGCTCCACTTCATGTTTTTCCCTTGTTTGATGGCTTTGAAGAAAGGGAGACATTTATCGGTGGAGCGAGAAATAAACATGTTGAGTGCCGCCACACGTCCAGTCAGAATCTGTACTTGCTTGAGTGAGGTTGGGGATTCCAGGTCCAAGATAGCCTTGATTTTTTCTGGGTTGGCTTCTATGCCTCTCTCATGAACCATGAAGCCTAGAAACTTCCCCGCTATTACCCCAAAGGCACATTTGGAGGGGTTTAACCGCATCTGGTTTTCCCTCAGTATGAGAAAGGTTTTGCGAAGGTCTTCCTGATGTCCTTTTACGGTTGAGGATTTCTTGATCATGTCATCGATATATACTTCCATCGTCCTTCCTATCTCAGGCTTGAACAGTTTGTTAACCAGCCGCTGGTATGTAGCCCCCGCATTCTTCAAACCAAACGGCATCACCTTGTAGCAGTATAAGCCCTGCCCAGTAATGAAACTGGCTTTATCTTGGTTAGCCGGGTGCATTTTAATTTAGTTGTATCCTGAGAATGCGTCCATAAAACTCAAAAGTTTATTTCCAGACGTGGAGTCAACCAGCTGGTCGATCTTTGGTAAAGGAAAACTGTCTTTTGGACAAGCCCGGTTGAGGTCGGTGTAATCGACACACATACGCCACTTCCCATTTGCCTTTATAACCATGACCACGTTGGCGATCCATTCGGGGTAGCATACTTCTCTAATAAACCCTGCCTTGATCAATTTATTAACCTCTTCCTGCACCGCAGCGTTGAAGTGACGCCTTTTCTGCTTGACGAGCTTGACTGTTGGATCTATCGCTAGTCTGTGGGCGGCCAATGACGTCGGGATTCCGGGCTTTTCATCATGGTTCCAAGTGAAGATGTCGCTGAACTCCCTGAAAAGGTCAATTAGTCCTCTTTTCACTTCTGGATCAAGGGTGGCCCCGACCTTGGCGACCTTGGATGGATCGTCATTTCTGATGGGTATCTCTTCTAGTTTATCTACGGGCTACCCGTTGGCCCACTCCTTACTCTGTTCTTCCTCGTAAGGCATAATAGGTTCGCTCTCTGGATGCCCAAGATGTTTCGCGGGCTCCTTCTCCTCCTGGATTATCCGGGATGTATCCATGTCTTCTTGGATTAATGCCACATGTACACACTGTTTTGCTAGGGCTGTAGGATTGGCAGATACTGCGGAGCATTTCCTGGCTGCCTGCTTGTCCCCGCGTTTCTCTCCTACTTTGGTTCCAACCGGGAATTTCAGGACGTTGTGGTATATGGACAAGACTTCCTTCAAGGAGGACAGGAATGGTCTCCCTAGGATGGCGTTGTAGGCCGATGGGTTGTCAACCACAACAAAGTCGGTCATAATATTCTGTTGGAAAGGGGTGATTCCGATGATTACTGGGAGGATCATCGACCCCACTGGTATGATCGAATCTCCAGTGAACCCATAAAGCGGAGTGGTACAACTACTGTAACAACGTTGCTTCAGGTTTAATTTTTCCATGGTATCCTTGAAGAGGATATCTACACTACTACCTATATCCACGAGCATGCGATGGATCAGACAGTTGGCGATCTGTATCGTGATTACCATGGGATCATCATGAGGTTGCACGGTGTTGAAGACATCTGCTTCAGTGAAAATGATCTGCACTGACTGGGAGGGCTCTGTCGGGCTCTGGCTGACTTCGAAGATCCCCCGGCTTTCTCTGATGTGGGGAATCTTTCTTGCGTGGTTTTTTCGAGAGTTATTGGAAACGCCAGCCAGTGTATGACCTCCACTGATAGTGTGTATCACCTGGATCTATTGCATTAAGTCAGCATGTTCCCCTTTCCTCTTTTCTGCGTCTTCACAGATTTCAGCTTGTACCTCCCTTCCAGTCTGAATGTTATTTCTGACCTGTTGTAAGAACTCAATCAAGCATTCCCCCCTTATCAGGGCTTCAATCTGGTTGCGCAAATTATAGCACTCTGAGGTGTTGTGGCCCACGTCTTTGTGGAAGTCGCAGTACTTGTACCTGTTTCTCTTGTCAGCTGGGGCCTTCATGGGAGCGGGCTTTTGGAGCAACCCTTTATCTCGTATAGCAAGGTAGACCGTTTCCCTGGGAGCATTCAAAGGGGTGTAGTAGTCATACCATTTTTCCCCTTGCATTACGGGGGCCACGGTCCTGGGAGGTGGCGAAGCCCGGGGAGGGGTTCGTTTTGATGGATATCTTTCTTACCTATGCTGAGGAGCAGGGATGCGATAGGTCGACCTGTTGGGAGGTTTATTCTGAGTTTTCTGCACTGGCTCAAATTTGGGGGCTTCTTTTTTCAGACACTTTACCGTTCTCATGTCGTCGTGTTCCATCTTGACCTTGAGTTGTTCGTCGATCTTGACCTGCTCAAGAGCCCAGTCGTAGGCCTCTTGGTAAGTCTCGGGAGGTCTCTTGGCGAAGGAACGGAAAAGCTTTCCCGCCCATAGGTTCCGCCTGAAGTTGGCGAGGGTTTTTTTTTCGGTGAAAACTCTTATTTGTATGACCTCCTTGTGAAAACGTTCCACGTACGACCGAAGAGTCTCACTCCATTCCTGAATCACATATTAGAGGTGTATGGGATCTTTCGGACGAGGTTTGACCCCTTGGAATTGCGAGCAAAAATCTGTTGCTAATTTTGTGAAAGAATCCACGCTGCCAACGGGCAGCTTCCTGAACCAGGTTTTCGCATAGTCGGTTAGGGTCGTTGGAAACATCCTGCACATAGCTGCTCTGGTAGTGTTTGGGACCTCCATCTGTTGAACGAAACTCTCTAGGTGGCTTAGAGGATCTTCCGTTCCGGAGAACTTATCTGCTGGCATTTTGAATTTTAGGGAGAGCTCCGCTTCCTGGATCCTCCTAGTGAAGGGAGCGTTCATCTCGCTCAAGGGATCCTTTTTGTCCTCCTTGTTCTTTCCCTTCCTTATCTGCTGGACCTCCTTTTGTAACTTTTCCAGCTGATCCCTCAGTCGCTTGTTCCCAGGTCTTTTCGAGTTAACCTCAGATTCCTCGCTGTCGAGTCTTTCCGATGAACTGGCAATTTCTATCTGGTCCTCCTCCGGGATAGGATCCGCTCGGGGAGTTTGTCTACTTTCCACCTCTAGGGCCCGGGCAGTTCTCCTGGATGTATTTAGATGAGATAGCCCTCGTGGCTTCCGGGTAAAAGCATCAGCAGCCGACTTAACTAGCCTAGGTTGATATTGTGAAAGTCTTTTCGGAACTGGGGGCATGGGTCCCAGCCTATCCCGGATCGAACATTGAGGCCCTGATCCATCTCGAGCCGGCTCTGGAAGAGGAGGTCCTAGGCGATCGAAAGCAGGTGGCCTAGCTCCGAGCCTACTCGGCTCTCCCTGGTCATTCAGGTTGGTTGGCTGGATTGTGATACCTTCAGCGAGCAGGAGGACGCGGATGGTTTCTACGAAGGCTGCCGCTTGTTGGTCGAGAGCGGCCTAACTCACATTAGGGTGGCCAGAAGCCCACGCATTGGTTGTTTGGACTGGAGCTTGACTACCATATCCAGATTTTCTCCCCTTTCTTGGGGCCTTACGTGTTAGCCTCGCCGGAGGTTGCTCCGAAACTCTATGTTGGCCTTGGGAAGAGCGGAGCCTCATAGTTCCTGTAAAACAACAAAAATGTAAATGCAAGTAATTTATTAATTGGGTGTAAGGCCCTTTCCCACAGACGGCGCCAGAAAGTGTTAACGAAAATTTTGCTCAAGATGAGAAGTCTCAGTTAACACCCTCGAGACCACTAACACGTAGGTGGTGGCCAAGATTGATCGTATGTGTAACAATGTTTTATAAAATGACAAGGAATAATGATACAATTTATCACCCAAAAGAAAGCAAAAATATTTTCTTTATTGAACCTGTATGGTATACAAATTTCTCTCAAATTGCTCTCAATTCTCTAGAGGGTATGGTCGGGTATTTGTCGTATGCCTGTCGAATACTAGTCCCCTCTTTCTGAAGGAAGAAGTCCCTCCTTTATACAATGTCTTCATAGGTTTGAACTCAATGATTTCCCTTTGATTTTCTCATCCCCCTCTTATCGAACGGGATTTTTACCTTTAAATGTAGTTGACTTTGAGTTAATTGCTTCTTTGAGGATATCTTGGAAATCAATTTGTTTCCCATTCAAAATCTATTACTTGTTCTGCACGTGTATAATATCTGTGGATGTGATACTGTGTGTCTTCGGGTCTGGCATGATTTCCATAGGGGTCGTTGAATGTATCATGGTGTGTGCATCAACTAATGAGGTCGATCAGTGTTTCGACCTCGATATCTGAGAAGTTTCGTCCAGTTATGAGCCAGATCTGGCTTCCCTTGACCTTTCGAAGCTAGGTACGGCTTCCCCTGACCTTTTGGAGCTAGGTGCGGCTTCCTAGGGACATCCCCATGTATCAGCGAGGTATAGGTGAGTTTCTGGAGAAATTGCGAGGTGACCTCGACTTCGGGGAATTTCTTGTTCTCAGTTTTGGTGATGCGGGCTAGATCTGATGGTTCCGTGCTCTATCCCGGATGTTTCCGAAGCTCGTCCTTGTTCCTGCGGGGTGGTATCGTAGCTCGGCTTTGGGTAGAATAGTCTCCTGGTGGAAAATTTCGGGCATGAAGCCAGGTCTGGAAGGTGGAAAATTTTCCTTTGGTCCTTAGCCAGTTTTGGCTATTAACAGAGTCATATCTCCCAGGTCTCTTCAAGATTTCATTTTTCATTCCTTATTTCTGTTGTAAAAAAAGGGACCTCGGTACCGAAGGTACCTATCCCGCTACTATTTATGGGTAGTGGGTGAGGGTGTTAACTGAGAAATTCACTCCTAGTGGATTTTTTATGTTAACAAAATCATTTCCATTCTGGGTTTACCCTCCTTGTCAAATGTTTTTTTTGTTGATGGCTTGCAAGCCAATCTTATAAGGATTTCTCATTTCAATGATGATGGGTTATCGGTCTTGTTTAATAAAAATTATTGCTCTATTTTGAAGTCTAACGGACAAACCTTGTTAAAAGGAAAGAGATCTAATGACAATTGTTATTGTCTTGAAGCTAGTGTCATCTCTTGCAATGTGTCCAAAAGTGAGCAAATTGAGTTATGGCACTAAAGGCTTGGCCACATGAACTATTGAGATTTGAGGATCTTAGATAAGTTCAAGGTTGTGTGTGGGCTTCCCGAACTTAGGAAGAAAGTTGATGGTGTTTGTGGACCTTGACAATAAGGGAAACAAACCAAAAGCATGCACAAGAAAGGCAAGTATCTCACCACCAAGGATCCATTAGAGCTTATACATATGGACCTCATATGTCCCATGCAAACCGAGAGTCTTGGTGGCAAGAGGTACATTTTTGTTTGTGTTGATGATTTCTCTAGTTTCACATGGACTTATTTTCTTAGAGAAAAATCTGAAACTTTTGAAAAATTTAAAATGCTTTGCACTATAATTCAACATGAAAAGAACTCACACATTAAAAGCATTAAAAGAATTTTGAGTGATCATGGGAGAGAATTTGAGAATTCTTGTTTTGAAAGCTAATGCAATACCTTAGGCATCTTCCATGAATTTTCAGCCCCTAGAACTTCTCAACAAAATGGGGTTGTTAAGAGGAAGAATAGGGTTCTTCAAGAAACGGCACGTGTGATGTTGCTTAGCAACAATGTGCCTAGGAACCTTTGGGTCGAGGCCGTCAATACAGCTTGCTACATAGGAAATGGAGTTTTTCTAACGCACGGTACTAGGCAAACATCCTATGAGTTGTGGAAGGGTAGAAAGCCAACTATTAGCTACTTCCACTCATTTGGAAACAAGTGCTACATACTTAATGACCGAGATCAACTTGGCAAGTTTGATGCCAAGAGTGATGAGGGAATTTTCATTAGTTATGCCCTTAATAGTAAGGCCTATAGAGTGTTCAATTTGAAAACTCGTAGTGTCATGGAATCATTCAATGTTGTTATAGATGATTGTAGGCCTAGAACTACAAACCATGATAAGGAGGTTGATGTGGTTCATGACTTTTCTTTGGAGAAGAATGATGAGACTTCAATTGATGTGAAGTCAAGTTATGATGAAGAGATCATTCAACCTCTTGATAGAGGTTCATCTTTGAACTCTAAAGAACCTGCTCTGTGGGTTAGACATCTCCATAACAAGAATGATATTCTTAGAGATGTGAATGAGGGTGTTAGGACTAAGCGTCAAATAGCTAATCAAATTAGTTGTACTTGTTACACCTTTCAAATTGAACCTAAAAAGGTTGATAAAGCCTTGAATGATGAGTTTTGGGTTCTTGCTATGCAAGAAAAGCTAAACCAATTTGAAAGAAA
Source organism: Dipteronia sinensis (assembly GCA_033220585.1). Lineage (NCBI taxonomy): Eukaryota > Viridiplantae > Streptophyta > Magnoliopsida > Sapindales > Sapindaceae > Dipteronia > Dipteronia sinensis. The sequence continues at coordinate 48,720,296 of CM065636.1, read as the reverse complement.
TGAGGTTTGGACTCTAGTTCCTTGACCCAAGAACATCAAAATCATAGGCACCAAATGGGTGTATAGGAACAAGTCGTATGAGGTTGGAAACATTGTGCACAACAAGGCTAAACTTGTAGTATAAGGATACTCTCAAATTGAGGGTATTGATTTTGAGGAGACTTTTGCTCCGGTTGCCCGTCTTGAGTCCGTAAGGCTTCTCTTGTCCATATCATGTGTGAACAAATTCAAATTACATCAAATGGATGTTAAGAGTGTCTTCCTCAATGGCTTCTTGCAAGAGGAAGTGTTTGTTGAGCAACCCAAGGGGTTTGTGGATCCACATCATCCCAATCATGTCTATCGCCTCAAGAAGGCTCTATATGAGTTGAAACAAGCACGGAGGGCTTGGTATGAGCGCCTTACTCAATTTCTTATTGACAATGACTACTTTAGAGGTAGTGTTGACAAGACTTTATTCATCAAGAGAAACAAAGATGAGCTATTTATAGCTTAAATCTATGTTGATGATATTGTGTTTGGCTCCACCAACAAATCTAAAGTCCAACAATTTGTTGATGTCATGTCTCATGAATTTAAGATGAGTCTTATTGGGTAACTCAATTACTTTCTAGGTTTGCAAATCAAACAATTGCATGATGGGATTTTCATATCCCAAACTAAGTATGCTAAGAACCTAGTGAAGAAGTTTGGCCTTGAGAATGCCAAACATTGTGACACACCTATGAGTACCACATCGAAACTAAGCAAGGATGCTAGTGGCAAGAGTGTGAACCAAAGTCTTTATCGTGGCATGATAGGTAGCTCACTTTACTTGACAGCAAGTAGGCCTGATATAGCCTTTAGTGTGAGTGTGTGTGCTAGGTACCAAGCGAATCTGAAGAAGTCTCATCTCTCCTCTGTGAAGAGAATCATTCGATATATGAATAGGATATCCAACTATGGGATATGGTACTCTTTTGACACTAATGCTAGCTTAGTTTGCTTTAGTGATACAGATTGGGCAAGAAATTGTGATAATAGGAAGAGTACATCGGACGGTTGCTTCTTCCTAGGAAATAACTTGGTCTCATGGTTTTGCAAGAAGCAAAATTCTATTTCCTTGTTCGCAGCCAAGGTCGAGTACATAGCAGCCGAGAGTGCTTGCACACAACTCTTTTGGATGAAACAAATGCTTGTGGATTACGGCTTTGATCAAGGTACTCTAACCCTTTATTGTGATAACTTGAGTGCCATTAACATTTCAAAGAATTCGGTTTAGCACTCTAGAACTAAACATCTAGACATTAGACATCACTTTATTAGGGAGCTAGTTGAAAACAAATGCATTGCACTTGAACATATTGGCACAAATGATCAACTAACGGATTTATTTACTAAGCTCTTAGACTCAACTATGTTCATGGCACTTAGTAGGTCTATTGGGATTTTTCATATGCCTTGATTTGTTTTGGTGATTTACCTCATATGAGGAGCTCAAGCAAAGAGAGCAACCTTGCATAGTTGAAATAAGCAAAAATTTGATCAATTTTATGCTTTTTCATTAACTGCTTGAGCATATTGGTTGTGCTTATATAATTATATGGCTTTTTATTCAATAATTGTGCCTTTGCTTTGTTTGTAATTCATGTCACCTTTATGTTCAAGCATGCATTTTTTGACTAGGAGAATTGATTGGGAAGTACATTTGAATGACCTATAATTTATCTCCATGACATGTGAACTTGATTTTGACATGCTTAAATATTATGCATGAGTTATATGTGTAAAAATGTGTGTGGAAGCAATTGATAAGGCTAAACTCAACAAGGACCTTGTGTCGATTAAATAAATAAGGATGTCTCATCCAATTTAGCCTTGTCTCTCTTCTTAATGGTTGAGCAAGACAACAACCAATAAGGATTCTATATCCATTCAATTAATATGGATTTTATATCCATATCTTGATTGGTCATTAAGGATTGACATAGTTGCTTGTGTGTGTTACAAAGTTTTTAAAGCTATATCTTGTTGACTTATGACAAAAGGGTACAAATTGGTTTGAATTCCTTTGGAAACTCTTTTGATGTTCGCTTTGCCAAATACCATTGCTTGAACTTTGATGTTGTATGTCTTACATCCAAAGCAACAATTTCACATATCTCTTTCAAATCAAACCTCTTTGATTCTCTCTCAATTAATTAAGTTACATAAAATTGTTGTACATGATTATGCACTTATCTTGCAAATAGCTCTCTTTTCTAAAGTGACTCGGTTGGGGATACTCTTTTGCCTATCTCATGACAAAAAGGAGAAGTAGTGTGTTGGTAGTCATGGGAGTTGCATATTAGGGGAGAATTATGCCTTGAGAGGGAGTAACCCATTTAGGGGGAGCATTTGCAATGCACTTCATTGCATGGTTTATTGAATTTGGCAAATGCTTGTATTTTTTTTCACTTGATCACCTCTCATACACTTGTCTTGGAAAGTGTAGCTATCTTGTTTTGCAGGGTTGCGTATTCTACAAGAGATCGAAGACTTGAACATCTAGACCTTAGGCATCTCGTTGTAATGTAGAATATTTTTTGTTGACCATTAGCTTTTTCTTTCCTTTGTGAAGATCAATAGTGACTGGTGGTTTTGTCACGAAATAGCCAAAGGGGGAGATTGTAAGTTCGTCAATTTTGATTGGCTTATTTCATTGACAAACAACATTGAGGTTTAATTATGTAAGGGTAGATTAGGTATTTCATTGTTCGTGATCAAGCTTAAATGGAATTCAAGCACTCAAGCTCAAGAGCTCATTGAAGGTTTATCATTTGTGCTGAACCTTTTGAAGAGACTAGTTGCACACACACACTTCTCATGCATGCCTTAGTTTTCTTGCTTTTGTGTTCATTTCATGTGTGTATTCTCTTCACTTCACACGTGCACCACTTTGTTATGTTTTGTGTGTACTTGTTGAGTGTGTGCGTTGGTCGTCATGCGCCACACCAGCGCATCTCTAGCAGTAGGTCAACGCTAGTGGTGCACTGGTCGTCAAGCGCCAGACCAGCGCACAGTGCATTTCTGGGCACGTTTTTGTTCAAAACGACGCAGTTTAATTTAGCCCTAATATATATGTTCTCTCTTGTTCCTTGCTCATTTTTGTGAGTTCAAAAACTAATCTAAGTGAGAGAAAGCCAATCTTGAAGAGAGAGAGAGACTCTAAAAACCCACCTTTACTCAACCAAACACATTTCAATGAGCTTCTAGCATCCTTCTTGCATCATCTAAGCATGGGTTTTCTTGTTTTCCTTGACTAGGTAATTTCTACATGTCCTAAAATCTCTTGTTTTACTCTTATGGCATGTATGCCTAGGATTAGCATTTACTTTGTGATTAAATGCATGACTCATTAATTAATGTTGTTTCTAACATGCTTGAGTCTTAGTTTATTGGTTGAGATGTGTTGTTTGTGATAGCTTGCATACAGGACCATTTTGCCCTTTTAGCTAAATCTTCTTGTTTTGTATTTAGATATTGATATCTAGGATTTGCACTTATTAACATCCTTAAATCTCTAGATAAGCACTTAGTGTAGCCTAGCATTAATTGCATGATAGAATATTTCTACATATACATATAGGTTGCTAAATCTCTTCATTGATTGTTAAGCCTTGTGACTAAGTGGAGTAGTGCACAAGCAATTGGTCTAGAATCACTATTAAAGGCCTGTTGGGTAGAGTGAAAGGGTTAGTGACCAAGAATGGTGTGACTAGAGGTCAACCTAGGTTGTAAAATTTTATTCAAATAGTGGATTTGAGGACTGTGTGTTGCTAGAAGGATAGCCTGTGAGTTTTGCCCAGTTTGAGGGTTTCTCACGTAAATCAATCCTTGTGTTTTTACTATTTTTTGCATTTTACTTTAGATTGTTTAATTGCTAATATGGGGTAGCTTTATTTAAATTAATTAAGTCGAAAAGTTGGTAATAAATCAACTAAAACCTATTCACACACCCCCCCCCCCCCCCCCCCCCCCCCCCCCTCCCCTCTCGTCCCCTCTAGGTTATTAGACACATGTTTTGTGGTATTTTCACTGTCGATGGTTATCGGTGACCAGCACGTCTATGCCACATGTCAAGATCAGAGAGGGCCACATGTCAGCGGCAAATGGCTCAAGGCATATTGCTTGCTTCTCCCACGCGCATGGGTGGCGCATGCAACCCACACACCACCTTCCAGGCCTTTCCCGATTGCAGGACCACCACCATTCAACTCCAATTTTCACAAAGATTCCTTTTATGCCCTTAGTAGTGATTTTCGGGTCATAGTTAAAGCACACTCGCCACCGTTATGGCGCTTGGAACTATTCATCATCTTCAACCTCCAAATCTGGAAAATCAGATTTTCGACCCAACTTCAAACGCATCGTTCTCTCTCCATACTCAAAAAAATTACGTGATTTAGGTGTCTTAGGAAAGCTTGGGATCTCTTGCTTCTAATGGTATCAATTTTACAACAATTTACGATTGTTTTGACACTCTACGACTCACTCAAAGTTATGGGTTTGAGGCTCTATGTCTTAGAGTTTTATTGTTTAAAATTGAAATTTTATGGCATCCAATCCAAATATTTCAATTCTAATGGCATTCAAAAAAATAAAAACATTTATTTATACAATGGAATTAAATGAATTCAAAAATAATTACATGTTTTACATATTATAAACAAGAACAATAAAACTCTAGATTTTCAAATTCATTCATAAGACCATAAAAAACAAATTATCCACGTACATTTGAACAAACAGATTTTAAATAATCTTTATAAAACAAATTGGTATCAATTTAGTATATGGAACACAAAGAAGATTAAAACAATTTTGAACTAGAAAAATATCATTTGGAGGCTCTGATACCAATGTTTAATCTAAATATAAGAAAAAGAAGAAAAAAGATTTTGTACCTTTCTTCTAGGATCGAAACAATGATCTTTCACAAGGTCTGGAAAAAGCCACCAAAAATCCTGAAACTTTTTCTTTCTTTACAGTATAAAATATCTTCTCTCTGCTGTGTAACACCAAGCACACACTCACGTAATGCACTCTAACTCTTCACTTACTCTGACAGACAGTCTCATACTTGCAGTTAAATATTTGTTATTTAGTGCATGTCAACTAGAGGTGTCCACGGTTTGGTTAAACCGGCGGTTAAAAACCGAAACCGGAATTGGAAAACCGAAACCGAAACCAAAAATGGCGATTACAAAACCGATTGTAACCAGTTCGGTTTCGGTTTGGCCGTTGGAAAAACCGACCAAAACCGGCCAAAAACCGCCCGAAACCGGCCATAACCGCCCAAAACCGGCGGTTTAACCACCGGTTTTAACAGCCGGTTTTAATATATAAAATAAAAAAATAAAAAAAAAACCAATGCCAAGACGACACGTGTCACTCAATTTCAAAAAGTTGACCGTTGGGTTGGACCGTTGGAGACCAACGGTTAAAAAGTTTAAAAATATATATATATATATATATATATATATATGTCACCCAATGACAAGCCGACACGTGTCACTAAAATTGTGAAAAAAATTGAAATTGTGACAATGTGACCGTTCTGACCTCTTCAGCTATTCTGACTTCCTCCAACGGCCAAATTTTTTTTTCCCTTATTTTAATTTAATTGCAAATATGCCCCTCCACCTAAATTCTATAAATACCACCCCATATTTCATTCTTTTTCACACTTCAATACTTCAATACTTCATTCTTCTCTCATTCTCTCTCAAATCTCAATCTAAAATTTTCAATTCTCTCTACATTCAACATTTTTAATTTATTTTCATTTCTCATATAAATTAATAAATATATATTTCTTTTATTTTTTACAAGCATCTGTTATATTTACTTACAATTATCAATTTTTTTACTATTAGTATTTAATTATTTATAATTTATTTTTTAATGGCAAGTGGGGGAGACGATTCAAGTCTAAGAAATTTGGACAGAGGAAAGGGTCAATTGCAAGATTTGTTGGAACACAAAGGTGATGACGTCAATTACAATGACCGAATTTACCACGAGTTTCTTCAAAGAGAATTTGGATCTGATCTCTCTCCTAATTCTAATCCCCCTCTAATAATTTCTGAGCCAAATCTCAATACCCCCACTAGTAATGAAAATATATCTACCCCTTCTACCATGCTACCCTCTTCAGATGATTTTTATTCAGGTGAAGAAGAAAAGCCGTTGAAGTCCGATCTGTTCAAAACGCATATGAAGAAAACTGAGTTAGATGACGGAACGATCAAAATCAAGTGCAACTACTGCCCCAAAACATACAAGACCAGTAAAAACTTCGGACATGGCACGTACTGGGCTTATATTAGGAAAAATTATCAGTCTGAAATGGTGAAGGCTAGTAACCAAGCCCAAATCTCCAGGTACGGAACTCCTAACAATCAATTATTTCATTATACGTCTGAAAAAAATAAGGAAGAATTAGTAGTAATGGTTGCAGCAGAACACTTACCTTTTAGTTTTGGTGAGAAAGTTGGTTTTGTTAATTATTGTCAAAATACATTAAATCCTGCAATGCAACGTGTTCCTAGAGTCACTCTCACACGTGCACTGTTTTCCATTTACAAAAAAGAAAAACACAAATTGAAATCATTTTTTTTATCAATTTGAAGGTCGCGTTTCCGTATGTGCCGACATATGGACCGACAATTTTGGTAGCCACCATTACATAGGTGTGACATGTCATTATATTGATAATGATTGGGTCATGCATAAAAGAATTATTGCATTTCGTGTTTTCGATGAATCACATACAGCTGTAAATATTTTTCGACACCTAAAAATTATTTTTGAAGAGTTTCATATCCAAAACAAAATTTTTGCAATTGGTTTTGATAATGCTGCAAGCAATACCGCATATATTCCTATGTTAAAGGAATTGTGCAATCCTTATTTTACGGGTAAATTATTTCATCAAAGATGTGCATGCCATGTTTTAAATTTGTGTGTTCAAGCTGGATTACAAATTCTTTCTATTTATATTAGACCAATTAGAGATAGTATTAACTATATCTGGAAGCATAACAAAATCCATAAACAATGGTTGAGATTTTGCTCTCAAAATAGTAGACGTCCCATTAATTTTTCTCGGGATATTAGTACTTGTTGGAATTCTACTTATAAGTTGCTTAGTGAAAGTGTTGAATATAATGAATTATTAGTTTCTTTTATTACTTATAATGTTCCTTCAATTTCTCTTCAATTGAAGCATTGGGATGTATGTATAAAAATTCTTGAATTGTTACGTGTTTTTAATGATGCTACCAATGCTTTATCTGGTGTTTACTATCCCACTACTCATTTATTTCTTATTCAAAGTGTTAATATTGCCGGTGCAATCAGTGAGTGTGAATTAGATATTCAATTGAGTCAATGTGTTGCTACAATGAAAACTAAATGGCTAAATTATTATGAGGAGATTCCAATTATTTACTTGCTTGCATCATGTTTTGATCCACGCTTTAAATTAGAATGTTTGCAGGATTATTTAACTCATTACTACAATAGTTTAGGAAAAGAAGTTGATACTCTTAATTATTGTAATTCTGTTAAGACTTTGCTATATGAATTATATGATGAATATCTTAAAATATATGGTCCGTCTTTGAACATTTCGGTTTCACAACCACAACCCACATCTGATGGTACTACTTCTTCCTTAAGATTTAAATTAAAGGGTTTAGGGGAACGATTGTTTTCTGATAGAGCCAAAAAATTACCAACATCTTATTCATTCTCATCTAGCTCGATTTCTGAGCTTGACCGGTATTTACAAACCAATCATGAATTTTTAGAAGATAGTGAATTTAGTATCCAGGTTTGGTGGAAGAATCATGAAAAAGTATTTCCAATTTTAGCTATTATTGCCAAACAAATTCTTGGAACGCCGGTTTCTACTGTTGCTGTGGAACAAGAATTTAGTGCAGGTGGAAATATTTTGGAACCAAGACGGTCGGTTCTGTGTCCACAATCACTTGAAGCCCAAGCGTGCGTTGATGATTGGACAAAGGCAAAATTCAGACAACAAGAACTCGAGCCGGAGATAGTGAATGATTTCTTCGAAGATGACCAAACCAAGGGAACAGAAGGCAGCGAATAGAATCCATTCCAACTTCCAACCTCCAACACCGAGCATCTAATTAAAGGTAAAAGAACTACGTAGCCTTTGATTCCTCTACATTGGTGGAGGATACGTAGGCAATTTAATTGTGGTCAAAATTAAGTGCAAGGCCAATATATATATATATATATATATATATATTCATTCAATTGTAAATTTTTATTCATTAATCAATGTCAATTTCTTTTAGTTTACACATTGATTGTAAAACACTTCAACAGTTCAATTGTATATTGAGATAATTGTAATATTTTATTGAATATTTAATATGAATATCGAATACAATAGACTAATAGAGTGATAGACCTTATCTTATAAATGAAGTTTGATTACAAATAAAAATGTTTGTGCAAATATTTTTATTTAAGCTTTGTAAAATTTTAATTAGTATTAATTAGACTACAGTAGTATAGTTGTTATATGTTAAGTTTGATTAATTTGATATGTATTTGAAATTGAAAAAAAAAGTTAAAACTTTTTCCAATTTTTTATATGTATTTTGAAATTAAAAAAAAAGTATAAACTTTGATATTTTAAAAAAAAAATTCCTAAAAAAATCGAAAAATCGAAAAACCAAAATTAAAAAAAAAACCGGACGAAACTGAAACCGAACCGGAACCGGCCGGTTTTGTAACCGAAACTGAACTCAAACCGCCAAACCGGCGGTTCAAAACCGAACCAAAACCGAAAATTTCCGGTTCGGTTTCGGTTTCGGTTCGACCTGTCCATGGAACCGAAACCGCCGGTTTCGAACCGAAACCGGCCCGAACCGGAACCGTGGACGGGTCTAATGTCAACTGCTTGAGCAGTTTAATATCTAATAAATTTGAGTGGGCTAGGGTTTGTGCCACACATTAGTGTTGGGCTTGTAGTTGAGTCACTTGGGTGTACAAATGGATTTTCTACCCAAAAGTGAAGTTTATACCAACATACATATATAAATATCATAATACTCAACTACGTGATCATGGATTTTCAGAATTTTGTCGTTTAGTATTTCTACGAACAAATTTTTGAATTTCCAAAATCCAACAAAGGAGTATAATTACAAGTCCAATATGAGAAATATGTTGAATAATCATAGATTATACACACAATATCAAGGGTACAGTAAAAAAACTCATGACATATGAGGCTCAACGCCGGTTTCGGTTCCGGTTCCGGTTCCGGTGGTTCCGGTTTTTTTTATATCATCACAACAATATTACATTAGCCGTGTAAAATTGTAATTTATAAATATATTTTATTGGGTTACCCGCTTACCCGCGAAATAAAATAAAATAAATAAATGACAAATTAAAAATTAAAATTAAAATAAAACTAAAAATGTAAAATTGGCCTTGCACTTAATTTTTACCACAATTAAGTTGCTTACGTATCCTCTTAAGAGTTTAGAGGAATCAAAGGCCACGTAGTTCTCTTACCTTTTATTGCAGGTTGGAGATGGCGTTCACTAATCATTACCTTAATCATTAGTTCGGCTTTCAGCCGGTTCGTCATCTTTAAAGAAATCGTACGGTTCCTCCTAATCGATTTCTTGTTGTCGATATTGTGCCTTCGTCCAATCTTCGACACAAGCTTGCATTTGAAGTGATTTCGGACTCATAAAGGAACGTGTTGGGTCTAAAATATTCCCACCGGCGCTGAACTGTTGTTCCACCGCCACTATAGAAACTGGTGTTGAAAGGATATTTTTGGCTATCATAGCCAAGATTAGAAAGTACCTTTCATGCTCATTCCACTAGAGTAGGATATCAAATTTTTTAACTTCAGTGTCTTCTATGAACTCAAAAGAGGTATTTAGATAAGATTCAAGCTCGGAATATGTGGTGGAGCTCGATGAAGAACAACCTCGTAATATTTTGGTTTTTTTTGGATAAAATATTATACCCTAAACTAATAAATCTAGAGGATGAGGAGGAACGAGATACATTTTGAGTTTGTGGAACATCTATGTTTAGTGATAGACTATAAACTCTAAGATATTTCATCATATAAATCATACAATAATTTCTTGACCCTAGCACAACACATATCAACATCATAATGTATTTTTAAACCTTGTTCATAATAAGCAGATAGATAATCAGGCAAACTTTCTGATCTACAACGTGGATCAAAACACATGGCAATCAAATAAATATTTGGAAACTCCTTATAATATTCTAACCATTTTTTCTTCATAGCAGTAACAGACTCATGTAATTGTGAGTCGGATTCACAATGAGCAAATGCACCAACAATATTAAGACTCTCAATAATAAATAAATTTGTTGTAGGATAATAAATACCAGATAAATTGTTAGTAGCAGTATAAAAAACTTTTAACAAACCACAAGCATTGCTACAAACATCCCAATGACTGTGATAAAGATTAATGTGACTAACATGGTATTGAATAAAAGTAACTAATAAATCCCTATATTCATAACTTCTAGCAAGCAATTTAAAAGTAGAATTCCAACGTGTTAGAATATCATGAGGAAATCTAATGACACGTCTACCATTTTGTTTACAATATGCTGCCTATGCTTTCATTACAGTAGGATGTTTCCGCAAAAAATAGAGGCATCTTTAATAGGTTGAATAAATTGTTCAAGGGTTTTTAATCCTTTTTGAACACATAAATTGAAAACATGGCATAGACATTTTTGATGAAAACATTTACCACCAAGATAAGGTTTGCATAATTCAATTAAAGCAGGAATAGCAGCGGTATTGTTAGAAGTATTATCAAAACCAATTGCAAAAATTTAGTTATCAATTTTATACTCTGCAAAAATTAATATTAGCACCAGTGTGTTTATCATCAAAAACTCTAAATACAAGAATTCTTTTTTGGATAGTCCATGCATTATCCATATAATGCCAAGTGACACATATGTATGAATGCATTTGCCAATGATCACTCCATATTTCGGCACATACGGAAACACGACCATTATATTTTTCAAAAAAATTTGTCAACATTTCCTTTTGTTTTTCATAAATTTTTTCAAGTGTTTCTGTGAGCGTGGTTCTAGGAACATGACATGCAGCAAGATTTAATGCTCGTTGACAATATTTATTAAAACCAACATTTTCACCAAAACTAAATGATAAGTGTTCTACTGCAACCATTCTAGCTAATTCTTCTCTATTTTTTGCATCACTATATTTAAATAATTGTTGGTTAGGGGTAGTGTACCTGGAAATTTGAGCTTGTGAACTCGATCTGGCATGTGAGTCTGGATGTGCATTCGTTATATGCTTCCGATAGGTGCCATATCCTCCAGATTTATGCCATTTAAATACTTTTTTGCAGTAATTGCAAATCACTATAGTGCTTCCATCTTATTGTGTAACTTTCTTCATATGGGGTACAAAGAGATCATATTTGACCTGCTTCGGTAACTTTTCCTCCAAATTTGGATCAAAATCAAAATCTGGAGAGGGGTTGGGTCCGTTGGGATCATCAGGCCCATCAAGGCCAAGATCAGGCATGTTTTCTGATTGGCTTGTCAAAGGGGGGGGGGGGGGGGGGGGGGGATGATTGGGATCGGGTTCAGAAATTCTTAGAGAGGGAATAGCTGAGATTGAGGAAAGTTTAGATCTAGGTCTTCGGCATAAACTTGATGTTGTAAATACTCGTGATAGACACGGTCATCATGACCAAGATTATAAGTCATACGACCCTTACCTTTCATAGAAATGGAACGCCTGGGACCGTCGCCACTTCCACTTGCCATTTTAAAATTTGAATTGTAAAATTTCTTGAACAGAAAAAAAAAGGATTAAATAGTTGGAAATGAATTTGGAAGAAAATTAGAAACTTAGTAGTTAGTAATTGCAATTTGTAAATAAAATAAATTGCAAATAAAATAAATTGCAAATAAGATAAATTGCAAATAAAATAAATTGGAAATAAGATAAATTGTAAATAAATGAAATTGAGAACTTAGTAATTGACTAATTGTAAATTAAATAAATTGGAAATAAGATAAATTGCAAATAAAATAAATTGGAAATAAGATAAATTGTAAATAAAATAAATTGGAAACTTACAAACTTAGTAATTGTAAATAATATAAATTGGAAACTTGGACTCTTGGTCTTGGAGAGTTGGAGAGGAGTGTGGAGAATTGAAAATTGACTAATTGTAAATTAAATAAATTGGAAATAAGATAAATTGCAAATAAAATAAATTGGAAATAAGATAAATTGTAAATAAAATAAATTGGAAACTTACAAACTTAGTAATTGCAAATAATATAAATTGGAAACTTGGACTCTTGGTCTTGGAGAGTTGGAGAGGAGTGTGGAGAATTGAAATTTGGGAGAGAATTGATGAAATTGGGATGGGAAAAAATGAAGGGGGGGGGGGGGGGGGGGGGGGGGGGGGGGGGGGGGGGGGTAATTTATAGAATGAAAAAGAAAAAAAAAATTTAGAAAAAAAAAATTTATAAAGTCACCGTTGGGCCCAACGGTTTAGAAAAGAATTAAAAGGATGGAACCCGTTTTTTTTTGTTCGGTTACGGTTTTTTGATGCCGGTTCCGGTTCGGTTCGTCGGTTCGAACCGAACCGGCGTCATGCCTAGACATATATAATAGCAAGAGATGGTAAAATATTTTCTAACACACACACACACACACACACACACACACACACATATATATATATATATATATATATATATATATTGTGATTCTCTAGTAAGGATGTCCTGAAATTATAAGTTAAGGACGTCCAACCACAGCAACAAATTCATATTGGGTATGGGTATTTGTTGATGCGGGGTCATGGTCCCACTGTGAATGTGTATCTGTGATTAGACGTCCTGAAATTATATAGTCAGGACGGTCCTGATTGGAGTAGTATTATATATATATATATATATATATATATATATGTGTGTGTGTGTGTGTGTGTGTGTGTGTGTGTGTGTGTGTGTGTGTGTGTGTGTGTGTGTGTGTGTCGATGACAATCAGTTTTGTAGCACTACAATCTGATTGTCAATGATTAGTGATCCCGCACGTGATAATTTTACTATGGAGTAATTGCACAAACGTCCCCTGAGTTTAGGCCTAATTACACATATGGACTTTTTACCAAATATTATATAAGAATCCCCTACCGTCAGTTGACTTCCATCTAAACTAATTGTTGACCAGATTTTTAGTATTAAAAGTCTAAAATACCCTTAGTTACTTATTTATACATTATTTTGTTCCCCTTAAAATAAAATAAATTATATAAAATACAAATAAAAAACTTTTAATTATATATTTTTCAAAAAAATATTAAAAGAAAAAAATATATAAAACAAAAAATGTAGACTTTAAAAAAATTAGAAAAAGGAATAAAGGAAAATTTTTAAGAAAAAAAATGGAGAACAGATCTCAAATATGCCATTGCTAGGACTTGGATCCACAATTATGTAAAAAGAAAACTAGATTTTAAGTTTTTGACAATAAAATACAATCATTATTGATGATTAAAAATTGAATATAATTGTGGAATCCCATTTATTGCTAAAAATCTTGTGGCTTGAATGAAATCCTATTGATGATTAAAAATTGAATATAATTGTGGTTTGTTGGTTTATGAATCATCAATAATGATTGTATTAATGTTAAACTTAAAATCTAGTTTCGTTTTTCATGATTGTGGATCCAAATCCCAACAATGGCATATTTGAGATATGTTCTCAATTTCTTTTCTTAAAAATTTTCTTTTATTCTGTTTTCTCATTTTTTTAAGTTTAATTTTTTTTGTTTTATATACTTTTGTCTTTTAAAATTTGTTTGAAAAAAATATAATTAAAAGTTTTTTATTTACATTTTGATATAATTTATTTTATTTTAAGGGGAACAAAATAAAGTATAAATAGATAACTAAGGGTATTTTGGACTTTTAATACTAAAAACCTGGTCAACAATTAGTTTGGATAGAAATTAACAGATGGTAGGAGATGTTTGTGAAATATTTGGTAAAATGTCTATATGCTTGTAATAAATGGTTCAAGTCTTGTGGAGTTCTATATTTCTCTATAAAATCACATTGTGCGTGTAGACTCATCCACTGTAGTGATGGTTGCTTTCTAGATTGTATTTGGAGCGATTGGCTCCTAACCCAACTTAAAAAAAAAAAAAAAAAGACAAATTTTGAGTTTTAACTTCACCCAAAAAAATCGTTCTTTCGGTAATAATCTTCAATTAAAAGACAACATTTAGTCTACAAACCACCACTCAATGTGTCTTGATGTTGAATGACTCTTATTCAGCCTATAAATGACTTATGTTCGAGTCACCATTAGGGTTAGGGATGGGCGTTGGAGCCAAGAGAGAAATTTGAAGTTTCTAACTTCCCCAAAATAATCATTGTTTCAATAATTATCTTCAATTAAAAGACAACATTTAGCCTACAAACCACCACTCAGCGTGTCTTGATGTTGAATGACTCTCATTCAGCCTAACCAATGACTTGGGTATATTAGGGATGGGCGTGAGGCTCATTGGGGCGGGGGAGGGGTCCAAAAATAACAACAACAAAAAACAATTTGGAGGAATTGGGGGTGGGGGACGTTTGGGGGAGGTTCCCCACCCCCAATTCCTTCAAATTGTTTTTTGTTGTTTCCCCAATTTCTTTTCATTTCAATCTCAAATTCTCAATTTTCAATTTGAAAATTGAAATTCGAAATTTGAAATTCGATCATCACAATCTCTAGTTTGATACCGTTAAAATATCCAATCCAAAAAGCCATCAAAATATATGTTCTAAAATATATAATTGGTTTAAAGAAATCCAAAATAAATATAAATATTTTTAATAGAGTATTACACAATAATAAAAGTCAAAACAAATTTAAAGTTTACATTTTCGAACAATCAAAAATACAAGACAAGAAAGCACATAAAATCTAGACGGACAAATACTTGCTACTGATTGGGGCTGTGATATGTTCAGAAAAATAGGGTTTGATGGGTTGAATCGAGTAGAAAGAATACTTCCTCTTTTGACCCAGTGCCTTTTTTGTTAAATCTTAAAACCTCTTCTCAATATTTTTATGTTTGGTTGTAATTTTAGTAGAGCTTTTGGGGATTGATGAAATTTCTAAAAGCTCTTCTCAATATTTTCGCATTTGGTTGTAATTTCAGTAGAGCTTTTTGGGTTTAAAGAAGTTCCTAAAATCTCTTCTCAATATTTTTGCGTTTGGTTGTAATTTAAGCAGAGCTTTTGGGGATTAAAGAAGTTGCAATTTCATCCACTGTTGGATAATTTCTAACCAAAAGTTTGCTCCAAATCACAAATGGTTTGCTTAAATGAATAAGGTGGAAGAAAAGTACCAGTCAAGTTATGAATAAGTCTCGGATTCATATAGCAAAATGTAGAATCTTTCCTGCAGAATTGCCTACCAAACCGTGTGTAGCAGTTAATCTCGCCGAACGACAATAAATAAGTCTAACTTTATTAGACATGACAAATGATTTGAAATCCCTGAGTGGAAATTATTTTACACATGAACATGATTAAAATTTTGTTAAGCACATGGTGTTTCTTAAACTTTATTTATATATATATATATATATATGAACAACAACAGTATATGGCAACCAAAAATTTGCAATTTGCTGGAAAAAAACATCCTCATTTGATGATTAAGAAGTTCAAACACATTCTTACAATCTTAAGTACTAGTGTTAAATTATAATTGCGTTTTGGGTACCACAAGTTGCTTTGTTGTTACAACAATGGCTTGTTATATGGTAATAGAAATGTACATCCTTTACACAAGTGCTATCTAGCTACATTTCTACAAGTAAATTCCCTCTTATAAATGTATGGTTTTGAAAAATGCAAGTAGATCATCAATCCTATAGTATTAATTCCACCAAGAAGCCAATAGAAGTAATCGATATGTGCCTGGTTCAGGTTATCGGCAAACCAACTATCCTGGCCATCTCCACCGGTTATTTTATCAATCACTGAGATGAGAAAGCTGCTCAGGAAGCTCCCGAAGCCAAAGATACTGAGATTGAGCGAGAGTCCAACACTCCTCAATTCAGTCGGAACCTGATCGTAGAAAAATTCTTGAAGACCAACCATGGCAAATGTCTCAGAAACACCAATCAGAGCATATTGCGGGACCAACCACCAAACACTCATTGGAACGGTCACGTTTAGCTCATCGAAAAGTTCATATTTTTCAACGGTTTTAAGCCTCTTCATCTCAACTAAAGCTGCAGTTACCATAGACATGGCAGATAGAAACAACCCTGTTCCTATTCTTTGAAGCATTGTAATACCAGAAGGTTTCCCGGTGAAAACTCGTGCACCAGGAACAAAAACACGGTCATAGACAGGCATGGTGACGAGAATCGAAAGGCTAATGATGGATTGAATTGAAGCTGCCGGTAGGTTAAATCCTGCAATAACTGATCTATCCATAGTAGCTCCTTGCTTCGTAAAAAATGTTGAAGACTGAGCAAGCACAATGCCATACACCAAGCTTGTAGTCCATATAGGAACAAGCCTGAGGAGTGCCTTTACATCTTCAACATCTCTGATGCTACACACCTTCCACAATTTGTTCGAACCATCCGGCACAAACAAGGCTTTGTTGAGGAATCTGCACAAGTTGTTATTATGAACATAAATTAACTACACAGATACATATTGGAGCTAATATAACATTTCTCTTACTTGAATTGCTCTTCAGACAAAATTTCCTGAGCTTCCTCTTCAACAACCATCGCAGAAGGCGAAATTTGCCGGTTCCTAAACGCAGCAACAAACACCTGGCCAATTCTCACAAAGGGGGTTTTCTCATTATTTCTTTTAAAACCATACCTGTAAGTTTTGGTTCCGAGCAAGAAAACAAGCAGACCAACAATGATGCATATACAAGGGATTCCAAATCCAAGACCCCAACTAAGGTTGTCTTGAATGTAGTTTATGATCAAATATGTCAGGAAAGAAACAACACATATTCCAAAATACCACCAATTGAAAAATGAGCTTCTCAATTTGCATTCCTCAGGGTCATGTTCATCAAACTGATCCGCCCCGAAAGCCTGAACACAAGGCTTGTGCCCACTGTGCCCAAGTGCTACTATATACAGAGACAAAAAGAACAATATCACTTGGGACTCATACGGAGAACATGATGAGAATTTATTTGTGTTTTGGCAATCAGAAGAGCTGAGAGAAGGAAGCAGAGCTGATAAAGTTAACAATCCCATTCCCTGTAATTCATGAATTCATGTTTTCAAATAAATCAAAATAATTATTTCTCAACATTTCTCCAAAAACTGTAGATAAATAAACATCAAGTGTGAGATTTTCATGTCTAACTTCAGATTCTAGACTGTCATAAACTAGACCTGTCCTCCCAATTGAAATGAACTGACAGGGATGTGAATTTTCATATTGAATCAACTAAACTTTACATCAATCAAGTTTTTATTAGGGATGACAATGGGGCGAGTTTGCGGCAGGGTGACCCTCCCCGCACCTTGTCCCATTTATTTTTAAAAACTTATTCCTACATAAAACCCCACAATAGATAAAACGGGGCGGGTATGCTTTCTCCATCCCCACCCTATTTACCCCATTTATCAAAGTTATTTATTAAAATAATAAATATTAAACCCAATGAATATGATGTAATATATAAAGTAATTCCAAAAAACTATTGAAAATCATCTCATAAACATTAAAAATAAACATAAATCGCATAACTAAATAAATAAATTCAATAATTTTTAAACAAAAACATCGAGAGAGAAAAAAATACTAAATAAAATAAATAAATATTATATTTTAAACGGGTTGGGACAGGGATTATAAAATTCATCCCCACCCCATACCCATTGTAGATTTTACTATCTATCCCATCCCCACCCCTATAAGGATCCGTCTTTGCTGGTTATTCTGTTGTAAATCAAAACAATTCTAGTGCGAATCAGGAAGAAATAGAAAGTAATAAACCATAAACACCACGTCAGAAATCAGTTTAGAGAAATCGAGGCCCGTGTTTCACACAGTGTCCTTAAGACAATTTCATCAAGTAACATCGCATGTGTATGACGATTATCTTCTAGGATACAACGATTTAACAGTGGTAGTGCAGAGCACAATCCACTCTCAGCAAACTCAAATCGAGTTTAAACTTACCAAGAACAGAAAAGAGAACAATTTTTTTTTCTTTGTATTTCGTGATTTCAGAATATATTCTTGAAGAGTAGACTAGGGTTTCTTTTAGAAAACCGAATCAAAAGAATTGATATGGAAATAACTTGATAATCACGTTTTTTTTAATGATAAAGGAAATTAATTAAGGAATAACCTAAGAATATATATATATATATATATTCCTAATTAAACACATATTCTGATTTCTTAGTGATCAAGTAAGTATCAGAATCCAAAACGAAATTAAGTATTTATTTATCATTAAAACGTCTGACTTAAGGAAAAAAGAAATTTAAAATATTTGTAAAAAGTCAGTTGTACTCTTACGGTTCAATCGGTACGACATTCGTGTATGCAAGACATGCCCACACACGAGTCGTCCAACCGAAGGTTCAAGTTCTGTGATTTGCACCCCTAGTTTTGTCATCCCTTGTTTTTACCAGATTTAATAAAGCAAATTAAGTTTACTCGGTGTTACATGCTAAGTAACATCTAAACCAACTACAAAAATAAATCTCCAAAAATTCTTCATATGATCTTTAATAATGCAGTTATCAAATTTTAATAATGGGTGAATTGAGAAATTAATCACAGTGGAAAACAGAAAATTCACAGACTAAGTTGGTCGAAACTCATTTACTTGCATTTGAGCAGCTTTGTTCTTTGATATGAGGTTGAGTTGATTTTCTTGTGTTTTAATTTTGTATTTGCCTTTATTATAAGCATATTTTCTTGTATCTAATATTACATTACAAATATTTGAAGGTTTAGATTGAAACCAATTAAAATATTACAAATTTTCATTTCATATATGTTTTAGTTTTTATGTAAAATCACAGCAATTAATAGTAAAATTTGCTAAATTCATAAATACTGCTTTCGAGTCCTCAACAATTTTAACAACAGCATTAACCAAATAGTTGGTAATATATTATTTATTCAGTACAGCTAACCGTGATTATTTTAAAAGCTACCGCAATACCAAACTGACTATATATTTAGTTCAATCACAAAAAAAATTACAACTTTTGTTTCAATACATATATGCCAACAACTTACATCATAGGAGCATTCAATCATATAAGACGCCCACGTGCGTGTGTGTTGTATAATGACTCTCATATTGGAATTTGGATACTTAGCTTAACTGATCTTTGTCCTAACCTAAATAGATTTGGTGACATGTACAATCAATAACTAGATTTATTTCTTTTACTTATTTCACTGTTAAAATTTAGAGTATTATCTTCAAGTGTTAGATCATGAAAAAGATAGCTCTCTCTCGTAATAATATTATATATTATCAAACCCATAAGGGAGAAATACTAGGCTGTCTAAAAAATTTACCAAAATGATATGACAGGTGAGTTGTCAACATTTGATCATTCAATTAAGTGATAAGTGATGAGATGTTGTCAACATATTACAAGTTTTTTTGGTAGTCTAGCATTACTCAAACCATAAATGGTAAGTTGATAACTAATAGGTTTCAATTTAGTGTTTTTCTCCTTATAATGACAAATGACAATCCATCAAATATCTATTCACTCCATTTTTATAATTTTTTGTTAATGAAAATTTTATCCCTAATGAAAATTATTAAATAAAATAAAAAGTTCTAAATACACTTACACACGGTTATTTAGAATACATAATATCTTATATCTTCTTTATCTTTTTAACATTTCATAAACTTGAAACCCTATAATTATTTTCTCCCTCCCGTATATCTTTAAAGATTTATTTGATTCGAAAGTGACAAATAATGTTATTATGCAATTAGAAGCAAAATTAACTACAAAGTAAGTTATTAATTAATTTTAAACTTGTAATTTTTAATTTTATCGAAAAGAAAAAAAAAACTTTTAAAATTGATTTTAAATTTCTTAAAATGATCTATCTTTGGAAAAGAAATCTGGAAATATTAGAAATTTATTTATTTATAATATCATGAGTCTTAACAATAACCTCCATGTAATCTTTTTTAAAGAAATGAATGCCAAAACAAAGGTTTTCCAAATAAATATTTTTCTGAAGTTATTATTATTTTTTTAAATGAAATGTTTTTAAAAAATAAATATAAAAAGATTTTTAAAAATGGTATTTTTTTTTATTAAACCGAAGGGTGTTTAGAAATTTTAATTTTTTTTAAATGAAGTGCCTTTAAAAAAGTATTGTGAAAAGAAAAAAAAATGGATTATAACAAGAAAAATGCTTACTAAAGATACTCCACCTAAAAACTAAAAATTTAAAAAAATTTAAAGATACTCTATTTTGTTCCAAAAGCAAACATTTTTTTTAATCTTTTGCCACTTATTTTTTGAAAACACTACATCCTAACAACCTAAATTATAAAACAAATTCTAAAGATACTTCATTTTGCTTCAATTTTTTTATTGAATGGTGAAATTGACAAGTTTATTTATTTTTTCCTTTCGCTTCAACCGGTTTTAAAAAAATTTAAGAGTCAACACTTAAAAAATATATATGCACAAAGAAAAAAACATTCATGCATAAATCAACACTTTTTTTCAAATTTTTTTTTTGTTTCTTGTTGTAAATTATTCACATCACTTCGGAATCAAATAAAACTTTAATAATATTGAAAAAGAATTTAAGTTTTGTGAAATGTAGAAAGATTAATAAAAAAGTAACGTTGAACTATTGGTGTCTAGAAAAATTGTTTGTATAGTGTGTAAAATTAGGATAAAATATTCATATAATAAATAAAATAAAATAAATGAAGCCTAGAAAGATATTTCAGGATTGTCAATATTCATATAATAAATAAAATAAAATAAATGAAGCCTAGAAAGATATTTAAGGATTGTCAATAACATCACACGTTTAACTATGAGCATTAAAAATGAAAATTAGAAAAAAATGGAAACAGGTAAGGAACTTATTATTATTATTGTTATTATTATTATTATTATTGTTGTTGTTGTTGTTGTTGTTAGAGCATATTGCACAAACACTCATGATACTTGATGTAATTGCACATGCATGCCACTTTTGCTCATAATTAATAGGGATGGTAAAATTCCCCGCGAGGACCCGCACTTTTGGGGTGGGGATGGGTTTCAATTTGGTAGAGATGGGGCGGGGATGGGGATATATAGTATAAACCGCAATGGGTATGGGGCGGGGATAGGTTTTATACTCCCCACCCCGCCCCACCCCACCCCACCCCACCCCGTTTAAAATAATACTCAGTTAAACTACGTAGTTTTAAAGAAAATAAATATATTAAAAAAGAAAACATATAAATACATTAACCCTAACTTTATATCTCTTCACCGTTATTTAACATAAAGTGACAAAACAAAATATTATTAAAAAAACCCTAGCCGCTAATTGTAACTCTAAGCCTCTAATTCTCAAACAACTCGGAGTTCATCGTTCAAGCTTCAACCTCACAAGATGTTTTTGACTTTATGTTTATGTTTATGTTTGACTTCATACTTTATGTTTATGTTTGAAAATGATTGATTTTATGAGATGTTTTTTTAATACTTTCTTGGAATTATTTATTACTTTACATTTTATATCATATTCAGTGGTTATATATTTATTATTTTAATTTAAAAAATTTATAAATGGGGTTAATGGGTGGGGATAGGGAAAGTACTCCCCGTTGTACCCCGCCCCGCCCCGCCCAAACCCGCTCCATCTATAGTAGGGTTTTATGAGGGGATGGGTTTTCAAAAAATAAATGGGGTGGGGTGCGGGGAAGGCCACCCCGCCGCGAACCCGCCCCATTACCATCCCTAATAATTAGAGATGTTCAACGGAAAGTTTAATTTTTTACTTTATTTTTAATAATTTCCTTTAAAAAATTCATTTACTTTGTTTTCCTTTTTTTAACAATTGGAATTCAACATTTCGTTCAGAAAGTAATAGGAGTGAATAACACATTTGAATGAGCTTTTTGTAAGACTAGTATTAACTTAAGAGTGCTGCTATTGGCACACCCCCTACTGATCTATTCATGCCCCATTTTTTTAATTATATAATATTCTTTTTTTTCCTTTATCAAAATTACTTAAAGAGACATACAATTTAGGAAAGAAATCTTCTACAAAGTAAATCTATTAAAATCTCATATTCTTTTTCCAAAAAAAAAAAACTCATTAATCTGTTTCTTCAAAAAAAAAAATTTAACTCTTAAACCCTAAAATCTGCTTCTTACATACATCTAAAATATTATGAAAGAGTTTGAGAACGATATCAAGAAAATTGAAGAATTGTCTAAGAACGATATCAAACATCTTGAAGAATTATCTGAGAATGATATAAAACAAGAATTGTCTGACAATGATAGTAAGCATATGGAAATAATCATTCTTTGGAAATAAGTTTGAAGTTTATTTTTTCTTTAGAATGATATCAAGTTGTCATTGTGTTGAAGTACCCTGTTATTTTTTATTTTTTCTTTTCCGAAATAAGAAGAGATAAGAAAGATGTATACAGATAGATACAGAGATAAGACATAGAGAGATCATATATGGTATGTATTAAGTTTGAAAAATAAGTAAAATGGGCAGTTTTGGAACTAAACAAAAAAATTTAATAAAAACATTTAATTTTATTTAATTAAATCAAAATTTTAAAAAGTGGGGCATGAATAGATCAATAGGAGGTGTGCCAATAGCACCACTCTAACTTAATAACTTAAGTTTTAATATCATAGTAGAGTAACGGACAAAAATGCTATTTACTTCACTTTTCCTTTTTCCTTCTCTTTCACTCAAGAAAAATAACATTTTACTTTTCTTTTCTCAATAAAAACGAAGATTCTTTTAAGAAAATTGTAGAGGAATTGCGATTTTATCCCTCTTTGTATGTGTTTGGGATAAAGAATAGGAATCAAAGAGAAAAAGGAACAAAAAAATCACGAAAAAACATAAATCCGAAGAAAAAAAATGAAGAAAACATATCTAAATTTTTTTTCTAGAAAATAAGTGTTGGACTAGTGCTGTAAATATGGGCCGGGCCTGGAGGGCCCGGTCCGGCCGGCCTGCCAAGGATGGCGGGCCGTGCCAGGCACGGCCCGCTACTGTAGCGGGCCGTTCCAGGCACGGCCCCCATTCTTGGCACGTGCAGGGTCAGGCTTCCAGGCACGGCGTGCCGGCCCGGCACGGCATGCCGGCACGGCATGCCAGCACGGCGTGCCAAGCCCAACGGCCGGCACGCGTGCCGACCGTTGGGCCCGCAGAAATTTTTTTTTTTTTTTTTTTTAAATTTAACTATATTTTTATTGTTTTTTTAAAAAAAAATAACCGTTGGCTGACGTCATGGCTGACGTCAGCCAACGGTTATTTTTTAAAAAAAACATTAAAAATTACAATTTGCCCCCTCAACTCTTGTATTTTATATTTTTACCCACTTTTCTAATTTTTCTATAAATACTCCCACACATTCCACTTTTCATTCACTTTCTCTAATTCTCTCAATCTCTTCATTCTCAAACTCTCTATACAATTTCAATTATTCTTAATTTCATTCTTACTCTCTCTCTACTATTCTACACTACTAATATACTATTATAATATTTTATTAGTAATTTACTATTATTCTCTAATCTCTCCACCAAGACACCAAAGTTCAAATTTCAAAGGTACATTTTTATTTAAGTGTTATGTTTTAAATTTAATATGTTTGTTTAATTAGTAAATTTATCATTTTATGTTTATATCAGTTATTAATTTTATTTATTTAGTAAATTTATCATTTTTATGTGTAGGGGTTAATTTTTATTTTTATTTTTAGTAAATTAATCATTTTATGTGTAGGAGTTAATTTTAATATATTGTTTTAGTAAAATAATCATTTTATGTGTAGGAGTTAATTTTAATATATTGTTTTAGTAAAAAAAAAATCATTTTTATGTGTAGGGGTTAATTTTAATATATTTTTTTAGTTAAAAAATCATTTTATTTGTAGTAGTTAATTTTAATATATTTTGTTTGTAAAATAATCATTTTATGTGTAGGAGTTCATTTTAATATATTGTTTTAGTTTAAAAAAATCATTTTATGTGTAGGAGTTAATTTTAATATATTGTTTTAGTAAATTAATAATTTTTATGTGTAGGAGTTAATTTTAATATATTGTTTTAGTAAAATAATCATTTTATGTGTAGGAGTTAATTTTAATATATTATTTTAGTAAAAAAAATCATTTTATGTGTAGGAGTTAATTTTAATATATTTTTTTAGTAAATTAATAATTTTTATGTGTAGGAGTTAATTTTAATATATTGTTTTAGTAAATTAATAATTGTTATGTGTAGGAGTTAATTTTAATATATTGTTTTAGTAAAATAATCATTTTATGTGTAGGAGTTAATTTTAATATATTGTTTTAGTAAAACAAAATCATTTTATGTGTAGGAGTTAATTTTAATATATTTTTTTAGTAAATTAATAATTTTTATGTGTAGGAGTTAATTTTAATATATTGTTTTAGTAAAAAAAAATCATTTTATGTGTAGGAGTTAATTTTAATATATTGTTTTAGTAAATTAATAATTTTTATGTGTAGGAGTTAATTTTAATATATTGTTTTAGTAAAATAATCATTTTATGTGTAGGAGTTAATTTTAATATATTGTTTTAGTAAATTAATCATTTTATGTGTAGGAGTTAATTTTAATATATATTTTTAGTAAAATAATCATTGTATGTGTAGGAGTTAATTTTAATATATTGTTTTAGTAAATTAATAATTTTTATGTGTAGGAGTTAATTTTAATATATTGTTTTAGTAAAAAAAAATCATTTTATGTGTAGGAGTTAATTTTAATATATTGTTTTAGTAAATTAATATTTTTTATGTGTAGGAGTTAATTTTAATATATTGTTTTAGTAAAAAAAAATCATTTTATGTGTAGGAGTTAATTTTAATTTATTGTTTTAGTAAATTAATAATTTTTATGTGTAGGAGTTAATTTTAATATATTTTTTTAGTAAATTAATAATTTTTATGTGTAGGAGTTAATTTTAATATATTGTTTTAGTAAAATAATCATTTTATGTGTAGGAGTTAATTTTAATATATTGTTTTAGTAAATTAATAATTTTTATGTGTAGAAGTTAATTTTAATATATTGTTTTAGGAAATGGATCCCACCCATCCTTATTTTCCAGACGGTCTAAACATGCTGAACGATGATTTTGATCTCTCCGGACCGGCAGAAACCGGAGCGGGACCTTCTGGTTCCGGCGCCACACCGACATCACGTACCAAATCTAAGAGGTTAACATCAGATGTATGGCAGTGTTTTGACGTAGTAGAAATGACACTTCCAGACGGTAAGGTCGGCCCCAGAGCCAAATGTAAGTTTTGTCCTAAGAACTATACCACTACTAAGGGTGGAACCGGTCATTTGAGAAGACATATGCAAAAATGCATGCCCAAACACGTACAGGTACCCAATACAACCCAGACACAACTGCAACGGCACCCAGACGGGTCGGTTACGACGTGGCATTACGACGCCGCACATGCTAGAGAATGTTTGGCACGGTACATTGCACAAACTGATCAACCTATTAATTTCGGTGACTGTGTTTTTTTTCAAGAATTTATAACATCTGCATTTTGCCCCCAAATGCAAATTGTTTCTAGAACCACCACTAGGAACGATTTGATAAAAATGTTTAAAACCCAATGAGATGACTTGACGGCTGAATTACAGCATCTAACTGTCTCAATTGCATTAACTTCCGATATTTGGAACGCATGTTCCAAACAGGACTATTTATGTGTCACAGGACACTATTTAGACTCTGAATGTAAGATACAAAAAAAAATTCTTGGTTTTCGTCCTATGGATTTTGCACATACCGCAGACAATATTTTTGCTGTCATTCTTTCTGTTTTAGAAACTTATGACATAACTCATCGCATCCTCTCTATCACATTAGATAATGCATCGGCAAATACTAAGTCTATTGCATTGTTTACTGAAAGAAACATCCCGCAAGCTGGGGGTTATTTCTTCCACCAGCGTTGTGCATGTCATATCATAAATTTAGTTATACAGTCTGGTTTGAAGAAAGTAAGCAATCGTATAGAACGCATCAGAGATGCCATTTCTTGGATCGGTAGCTCTAATCTAAGATTTCAAGAATTTGGCAGACACTGTACATTAAACGGTCTACGACCCCGACGATTCCAAACTGATATGCCGGTAAGGTGGAACTCTACTTACTTAATGCTGAAAAATTGTTTGGAATATGATACAACTATTTCGGGTTTTTATAACATGAAATTGGCCGAAAGTGGCTGTCCACCTGCTCAATCACTGACACCAGACGATTGGTATGTGGCAAAGATTTTTGTTGAATTTTTACAGGTTTTTTACAATGCCACTGTAACCCTTTCTGGGGTCTACTACCCCACATCTTCCCAGGCAATCCATCAGATTGTGGAAATGTCTGACATGTTAAACACTTATAGGGAAGATGACTTGCTTGGCGATGCAGTTGTTGCCATGGAGACCAAGTTTAAAAAATACTGGTCTGAAATGCCTTTTCTTTATGCTTTAGGTGTTATAGTAGATCCTAGAATTAAATTAGCTGGTTTAGAATATTTGCTTGAGTTTACTGGTAATAAATTGTCAATAGATTATTCCGAACAGATTACTGACATTCGAAACAAGTTGTTCGAAGTTGTTAGTATTTATGAGCGCAGGTTTGGCGGCATTCACACGGAACCATCACCAGAACCGGACAGACAACCGTTGCCGACAAGTTGGAGCATTCTCAAACGCCGGAAAAAAGACAAATCAGCAAGTTCTTCTTCTTCAACTACACGATCTGCTGCATCTTCTGGTGCCGAACTGAATAGGTTCCTTGAAGCACAGTTTGATGCCGACGAAAACACGGAGAATTTTGATCTGTTGTTATGGTGGAAGACATATAGCTACAGGTATCCGGTCTTGTCACACTTAGCACGTGACATACTGGTTATCCCCGTGTCCACTGTGTCTTCAGAACAGGCATTCAGCACGAGTGGACGAATTATTGAACCAAGAAGAAATTGTTTGACTCCAGAGATGGTGGAAGTATTAATATGCATTCGGGATTGGGAGCATGCTCGAAAGAGGATGCAAAATGAAACGGTAGATGAACAATTTATTCAAAATTTCTCCAATTTATATGTCGATGAGGGTTCCCCCAGTAACCAGGTCCAGAACTAGGTTGTACATGTACATTTACTTGTAATACGATTGCACTCTTTTTCCCTTACCAAGTTTTTATCCCACTGAGTTTTCTTGGTAAGGTTTTTAATGAGGCAATCATATAAATATGTAATACTGAAAGTCCGAAATAAATAAAGAATTCTTCATTTCATATTTTTATCTACTTTTTTTTTCTTTCATGTTTTATCTTTATTTATTTTTTGAATTAATTCATTAAATAAAATAAAAAATGTATCTATAATCTATTATTAATTTATTATAAACATTTTTTTTATTATATAAAAATAATAATATATAAAAAAATTTTTAAAAAAAAAATATGGGCCGGCCCATTTGGCCCACGGGCCGGCACGACACGGCAGGCGGCACGGCACGGAAGGGCCGTGCCGGCGTGCCGTGCCGGGCCCCCATTTAGGAAAACGGGCCGTGCCTGGCACGGCCCGTTTTCCTAAACGGGCCGGGGGGCCGTGCCGATGTGGGCCGGGCCGGCCCCCTTTTACAGCACTATGTTGGACAAAGGAAATAAGTCTCTATCAAATGAAAGTAAGTTTTAGACATTAAGTCTCGATCAAATGCTTTAAAAAGCGAGTGTCTTATTTTTGTTTTTGTGGTACTTTTGTCAAAATTGTTATGAATGGTGTGAATTTCCACCACCCAAATGCATCCACCCCACTTGATAAACAACTCTCCACTTGACTACACATGACACGCGTGTATACTTTGAAGGCCTCTTGTTTTGCTTCATTCTCAACCATTCACTTTACCATTTGATATGCTTTCTTCATCGGTAAGCAATAAGACCAATTTGCCAAGTGATCATGTGTAAGCCTATATATATATATATATATATATATGTGTGTGTGTGATCATTTCTTTGTAAACGTTCGATCACCAGAATATCTATAATATCTCATTATCATATCTATCATGTATATCGTCTCTCTCTCTTCTCTCACTCATTTCTGTTCTTCATCTGCTCTTCATCTTTTCTTCACTTAATTTACAACACGTTATCAGCACGAATATAGTCTAGGACATCCAAAGAAAGTTCTCAAGAGTTTTTAGCTTTGGTTTTGAATTTTTCGAAATACCCAGAAAATTCAAAATGCTTCGATCGCTGTTCGGAGGATACCGTTATGTTCGTCTCGGAAATACGATTCCAACGCCGCTGACCGCGTCTCAAACGAAGCTCTAACGAAGTCTCTAGGTCCAGTCAAAGTCCGGTCAACACCCTCCTTTTTCCCAGATTTTTCTGCAATTTTTCCAAGTTTGAAGACGACACTGTAGCGCCACGTCAACGACGCGTCACTGCCACGCCACCACCATGTCAGCGCACATGTCGTGCCACGTCAGTGCCACATCAGCATGCATCAGCACCACGTCAGCATCAGGTGCCACGTCAGCGAACTGTGCATACCACATCAGCGCCACATCAGCAGTGGCTGCCACGTCAGCCAGTGAGGCCTACCACGTCAGCTCCACGTCAGCAGGCGTGCCACATCAACGCCACATCTGCCAGAAATGTTTTTCGTCCGTTTCAGTACAATTTTCGCCCGTTTTCGACCGAACCGGACTTGTTCCAGCTATTTCGACCGTTCCGGACGCAACCGTGCCATCCGTTTCAGCTAATTCCGCTTGTAAGTATTATTTTGACTTATTTTCGACGAGACCAACTAACTAGAACTTAAAGTTTTGGAATTATGATATTTAAGTTTATACGGTTTTGAAAACCGATGAGAACTTGGAATTCTGGATTCAGTATTATATAAATGAATGTCATACTTCATTATTTGGAACCTGGGGTTTCAAACACGTTCATAATATGAAGTTATATGAAGTTATCTCATATATATCAAGTGATATATTTACATATCATTTATTTGAAAGAATGAGCTACACATCCAGTAGGATGCTGTGAGTATCATAGAAGGGATTTAAGATCCTAACGTATCATTCAGTTGAAGAAAAAAAAGGGGGATCTACACATCCAGTAGGATGTAGTGAGTATCATAAAAGAGATTTAAGATCCTAACGTATCATTCATTTGAAAAAAAAAGGGGATCTAAACATCTAGTAGGATGTTGTGAATATTATAAAAGAGATTTAAGATCCTAACGAATAAAGAAAATGAAATTAATATTTTATCCATTTCATACACATCCGGTAGGATGTTGTGAGTATCATAAAGAAGAGATTTAAGATCCTAACGAATAATGAAATTGGAAATAATATTTTATCCATTTCATATACATTCAGCAGGATGCTGTGATTATCTTAAAAGGTTTTAAGATCCTAATATCATGTGTAATGAGATTGTACAGGATATTTTATCCATTTTATACTTGCTTATGAAAGAGCAGTATCAAGAGAGTAAATTTGGATATATTTATATTCATGAGATATCAAAACATACCCAGGAGTGGATGTTTGTAAATGACAAGAGGCAAAGTTTATAGAATAAACCTATTGAAAATATTATTATCATTTCAGATGAGATATAAAAAATGGCATTACATATAATGTCCATAAAATTCCCAGAAGGGAAATATATGTCTTGCCTAGAGTGCAAAGACTCATACAATTCTGCGGCGTCAGATATATTTTATGAATTTGACTTTGATCTGAGCAAATATTAATGTTGTATCAGGTCCAACGGATCTAATAGAAAGCTCTAGAAGAGCTATGATAGAAAGCTCTGGAAGAGCCATGATATTATTATCAAACAATAATAAATCATGTATCAGTGATACTTGATATTATTCGAGCAGAACTTAAAGAAATATTCTTTGTTCAAAGACATATAAGGTTAATACCAGGTCAGATCCAGGGGATCTGATTAAAGGCTCTAGAAGAGCCGCAATCTTATTACCAGATGGTATTAAATTGTGTATCGATGATATTTTATATCATTCAAGTTTCAATATGGTATCCATTCCTTCGTATATCTTTGAGTAATGAAACTATGAGTAATGAGAATGTTTAATATATATGTATTACTCCTCATGATTCAGGCCATAAACTCATTATAGAAAAGCTGCGTGCTTTATCATCTGGATTATAAAACACTATTATAAAGAGTGTAGATGTTTATGCAGTTATGAATCATGAATTAAAGGTTCCCAGATCCGAAAATGTTTGTGTTTTGGCATGACCATATTGGTCACCCAGGATCTACAATGATGAGTATAATCATTGGAAATACTCATGGATATCTATTAAAGAACCAGAAGATTCTTTATCCAGTGAGTACTTATGTACTGCATGTTCACAGGGGAAACTAGCAGTAAAACCATATTATTCTAAAAGTTGGTTTTGAATTCTCATCATTCTTACAAAGAATTCAAGGAGATATATATGGATATATTCATCCACTAAATGATCCATTTCATTATTATATGGTTCTAATTGATGCATCTACGAGATGATTATATATTTGTTTATTATCAAACATCTCCATATTGCTTACACTTGTTAGCAGTTTTCCAGATATAATCATAATCAAAATGGATCAAGGGAATCACTTATCAAATATCTCCAGATTATTATATTGATTAATTTCCAAATGGAAAGTTTCTCAAGAAGAGAAAAGTAAATGAAAAGTAAATGTAAAGTTACTTATATACAAAATAGAGATACCAGTTCGGTTCTCTATATATATGTGTCTCATTTCAATCTTCGTATCTCTCAAATACGAAAGATAATTGATCATCGGATGATTATTAATCTGTTACCTGGTATATTAAAGGTAACAAGATTTTATCAGTTGTCATCTCATAAACCCCGGCCGGGTGATTGTTCTTGAAGAACGATCAGAGAAAAATGCAATAAATAAATCATCTGATACATATCATAAGTTTAGAAACCTTTTGAAAGGTATCGTTATTGGGATCCCAAGAGTAAACAAAACTCGAGTTATGAATAAATCCACTTTCTCTAAATCAACTCTATAAGAGTCTGGTGTATCTGAAAGAGACACAAGTCTATAAAATGACTAAATCCATTGAAATGGAAGAAATCTCAACAGAGATACAAGAGTATAGAAATTGAGAAAATTTCTATGAGTCATATAAGAGAAATGTGGAATCATAAGAAAACAATCATTGATGATGTATTTTTATACACAATAGCACTACTGAAATTATAAATGATAATTATGATATTCATAATATCAATGATTGTAAATAAAAGACATGATTGGCCTAAATGGAAGAAGCAATTCCAGAAGAATTGACTTCATAAGCCAGACATAAAGTATTTAGACCAATAGTACTCCAGACACTTAGAGATGTCAAACTAGTTGGATACTAATGGGCCTTTATACGGAAACGTAATGAGAAAAATGAGATCGTGAGATATAAGACACAACTCGTAGTGCGAGGTTTCTTACAGAAACTTGGTATTCACAATTGATGAATATGGTTACGTTGTTGATCAATTTGACTCTCTTTAAAAGGCTTGAAATACGTCTCTTAGACGTAGTAATCATTTATCTATATGATTCACTCAATGCAGATATTTATAAATCCTGAAGGATTCTAAAATAAGCATGTAAATCGAGATCTCATAATCTGTATTTGATGAACATACAAAAATCCTTATATGGATTAAAACAATATGAACAGATGTGGTATAACCGTATCAGTTAATATCTAATAAAGATAAATATATAATAATCATATTATATACTCATGTGTCCTCATATGGAAATGAGAAGGAAAACATTGTCTCGACCTGAAGGTCGAGCATAGATCAAATGGAATACTTGTCCATCAATCATAATATTTTGAAAAGATTGTGAAAAGATTCTATATGGATATTACTCCATAAAACAAGTTTTTGCTTATACTCCCTCCAATAATTTTATGACGTTATCTGTATACGTTAGTTCAGCAATCTAGAAGATTGCTTTAAAAGAACTTTTATCAGGGAGAGCGTCCTTTCAGGGGGAGCGTCCCATCAGGGGGAGCATATCAAATGAAGTATATTAATTATTTGGGACATATGTGCATTGTACTCTTTTTTCCTTTCAATCAGGTTTTTATCCCACTAGGTTTTCCTGATAAAGGTTTTTAATGAGGCAATTCTCTAAGCACACCCAAAAATCATTTGATCCACAAATATCACCATAAATATTACTTTATCCAGTTAATCATCGTATATATGTTGTCTTGATCAAGAAGATTATTGTAAATATTACTTTGATCTAGCTAATCATCGTATATATTTTACATTGATCCAAAAGATCATCATAAATATTACTTTGATCCGACAGATCAATAAATATCTTTGCTCAGGTTTTTATCCCACTGGGTTTTCCCTAGCAAAGTATAAATGTAAGAAATGTTTTGGAGAAACTAATAAATTTGGACATATGTACACTATACTCTTTTTCCCTTCGATCAGGTTTTATCCCACTAGGTTTTCCTGACAAGGTTTTTAATGAGATAGTTTTTAATGTCCAACCCCACTAGATCCAGAGAGATCAGTGTATACATTTTTAACGAGATAGTTTTGAGAACGTCCAGCACCACTAGATCCAGAGAGATCATTGTATACAGTTTTCTCAGATTTTGTCCTATTGGGTTTTTCCTAGAAAATTAAAAAAAAAAAAACAAATGGTGGGAAATCCAAGGGAGAGTGTTATGAATGGTGTGAATTTCTACCACCCAAATGCATCCACCCCACTTGATAAACACCTCTCCACTTGACTACACATGACACACGTGTATACTTTGAAGGCCTCTTGTTTTGCTTCATTCTCAAACATTCACTTTACCGCTTGATATGCTTTCTTCATCGGTATGCAATAAGACCAATTTGCCAAGTGATCATGTGTAAGCCTATATATATATATATATATATATATATATATATATATATATATATGTATGTGATCATTTCTTTGTAAACGTTCGATCACCAGAATATCAATAATATCTCATTATCATATCTATCATGTATATCGTCTCTCTCTCTTCTCTCACTCACTTCTGTTCTTCATCTGCTCTTCATCTTTTCTTCACTTAATTTACAACAAAAATATATTTTTGGTGTTATTAAAACTTAAATTATTAACTTAGTGGTAGTCCTACAAAATCAACACTCTTAAAACTTAAATTATTAACTTAGTGGTAGTCCTACAAAATCAACACTCAAAAGTGCTTGAAATTTTAAGAACCCATTACTTAAAGGGCATTTTTGTCCACCGAAAAATATAACCTACTGTTGCAAACACTTGACCGCCTTTTACAAATAAAATATATTTTTTTTCTCTTTACCGTAACAGACGATGTGATTTCCTATAAGGGGAAATTACACTAAACGCTCTTAGGTTTGGGCTTCGTACACAGAGATGGAAAAATTTGTATATTCTACACAAACACCCTCCAAAATTAACAGTTGTCTGTTACTATTTAAAATTTGAAGGTTATCTTAGTCATTCCACTTTTTTATTTATAAAACAAAAATAACAAATCATTAATTTTATAACAAATTAAGAAAAAAAAAAAACTATTTTTTTTACAAACCCTAACAACTCACCCAATCTTCCATCCTCCTTCTACCAACAGTACCAGCATCGGCCTCCTTCGCCGACATCGGCCTTCTTCGGTAGTATCCTTCGTCGGAACTTCACGTGGCGACCAAGCTTAATGTGTTGTTGAAGTGTTTCTCTCTCTCTCTCTCTCAAACTCAAATGATCCTTGGTCAACTTTTTTCCCCTCTCTCTAACTTCAGTGGCATCTGTGGTGGCCTTCGGCAATCAAAGTCAACGGAGGATCCCACCTCCGCATCGACAACCTCAATCTGTCCTTAACAGATTGTTTAATTTGATTCAAATAGGTGGATTCGAGGGATGGTTTGATGGGTTCTTAGTTGGCTTGAGTTAAGAGTTTGGTGAGTTTCAGTTGGGTTATTGTGGGTTTTATGTGTCTGAAGTCTGTAATCTGAAATGGCCTTGGATTTGGGTTAGATATTGGGTGTAGATGTGCGAGTTTGGGAATGGAGTCACCACAGTGCTTCAATGGAAGAGTTTTTCGAGTTTAGTTATTGTGTTTTTTTTTTTTTTTGACAAAAGAAAATTTGTTTTTAGTAATTAATTTTTATAATTTTCATTTTGTAATGGTATTTTGAACTTTTCACAGAGTAAAATTGGTTCAGTCTAATAGAAGAGATGACGACGGTTAACTTTAGAGGTGTTTCTGCAGAATAGTTAAACTTTTCCATGTAGGTGTCTTGAGACCAAACCTTAGGGGTCCAGTGTAATCCCCCCCTTACGCAATCTAACATGGTCAATTGTTAAATTGAATTGCCGTTCACTAATAGTTAAACTTTTCCATTTAAGTGTCTTGAGACCAAACCTTAAGAGGTAAGTGCCAAATTTTAATAAAGTTGATTTCATATGTAAAAGAGCAAATCTCAAAGAGTTTAGTAGTATTTTCTTTTTAATCAATTAGCGGGCTAATTGCAATTACTTACCTTTACCGTATTGGATCTAACAAGATTTTAAAAAGATGCCATAAATTAATACAAACGCTTCTTGCCATCATATCAATATGTTAACTTTAAAGGTCGATTAACTTTGATCCTAGGAAAACTACATATATCCTTGCCACATCATCCCAAATATAAAATATTTTTTAATAAAAATTAAAAAATCAAATATTAAAAAAATATACAAGAAAATCTATTTGCGGTGGAGCAGGAAACAATAGATCTTTGACGATCCTCTATTTACCGGATGAAATCAACCTCCTGCAGCTCGCAGAGGAGGCTCCTCTACGAATTGAGGATGTTTCCACAAGCGCTTGATATACTATCTTCTTTTTTTTTGAAAAATAATTATTTAAATTTTTTTATTAAAAATATTTTATGTCTAGGATGATATGACGTGGTATATTTGGTTTTCCATAGGTTAAGGTTAGTCAACCGTTAAAGTTAATGGATTGACTTTATACAATGATTGTTTATGTTAATTTATGACATCTTCTTGAAATCGTGTTAGATCCAATAAAGTAAGGATAACTTGATGCAATTAACCCTAAATTCGCACTAAAAAGGTTGTTAACCATGTGATGTCTGCACAATTATGAATAAAAGTTGCATACTCATACAATTGCATTAAAAGTGTGTTTGTGAAATTCTCCTTTATTATTATCCTTTTTGAAATCTAACACCGCAATCAATTATTACGTGTGCAATCCAAGGATTTGTCACCTTAGTGATTTATCAAAACTTACCCTAATCAAATATTGGAGCAACTGGAACCGTCTCGTTAAATGAAATTAAGGTGAAAATTAGATGAGCCACGTCAGTATACGTACTCCAACAGTATCATTATGAGTTTTATCAATTGAGAGTTTGTTTCTCCATCTTAAATAATATCAAATAACTTCTCTATCTTCAATTCATTATATCATTTTTTATGTCATATAAATATTATTATTAATAAATATTATACCTATTAAATCAATACCAGAAGTAATTATTTCAACGGCTCTAATTGTTAAACAGCTATATTTGATTTTTGTCCTATAAAATATTATTTAAAAATAATATAAACTAATTTTTAATTGAAGAGTCTTTTAAAGTTGAATTTAGGTTTATAAATCCAAATATCTACTTTCATGACATCATAGAAAATTTACTCTACTTGCAATAAATATATCTACTTTTATAATGTTAGAGTAAAATTTACTTTACTATTTACCATGGCCGTATGATACTACAAAATAAAAAAATTGATTTTGTTAGAGAGTTAATTTTTATTTGATTTTTCAAAATTTACTTCTAAAATTGTTGATTTTTATGAGCCGTTTAATTGAAATCAAATTCCAAAGAATCCACTATGTAGGTAGGTGAGCAGAAAACTAACCAGAACGTATACAACAGAAGCAACGATAATAGTCCGGTAACGGCCGAGAAACGAATCCGCAACAAACGCTCCAAAAAGCGGCAGCAACGACATCGTCCCCGACCACACGTTCACGTTCTCCGCTGCAGTCGCCGTCGACTGACCCAGCGGTCCGGTCAAATACGATATCAGATTGGATAGGATTCCGTAATACGCGAACCTCTCCGCCATCTCTACGGCTATTATGAAGTACGCCGATCTCCATCCGCCGGAGCTCGACTTGTGCACCGGCCGGCCTCTGTAGTCGACGCAGCTGTGGACGGTGTGTTCCAGAAGTGGTACTCCGGCGTCGGAGGAGAGGTCAGAGATGGCCATTTTTTTTAATTGAATTGAAAGCTTATTGTGTTTTGTTATTTATTTGGATTCCTATTGGTGGTCATTTTCATGCCTCTATCGTCACTCGTCACTGTTTCAAAACTAATCATAACCCACTTCAAAACTAATCATAATAATAATAATAATTATTATTATTATTATATACACCTGTGACCTTGTGGTGATTACCATTGTAAACCGATAGATCAACAGTCTAGAAATGATATCTCTAACCTCTTATACGACTAAAACTTGAGTGTAGCAAGATGTACCATGTATCTTCCACCCTGATACTGCCACATCATCAAAATTGTTGATGTAGCATCATCAGGGTGGGAGATGCATGGTGCATCAGATGCATCCAAGACTCTCTCTTCTTATACCAATTCTAATATGTCAATTAATAATAAAAAAAAATATTAAATAAATAGAATTATTGAGTTATTGATTGCACTCTTTTACCGGGAGGAGGCCTGAAGGCCGAAGAGTTATCGATTGCACTCTTTTTAAATTTTAATTATATATGTACTTGTAAATTGTAATTCGACTGCACTTTTTTTCCTTTACCAAATTTTTATCCCATTGGATTTTTCTTTGGAAAAATTTTAACGAGGCAATCATGTAATACTGAAATCTGAATAAGTAAATAAAATTCATTTCTTTACCTGTATATATTTTTTATCTGACTAACACACTTTTTATTAAATAATTCATCTAATTCTTACATCTTTATTTATTCTTTGAATTATTTTTTTAAATAAATTGATCTATTTCTTTTTTTTTACATATTATTTTTTTAGATTAAAATAATAAATAAGTTAATATAATACATAAGTTAAAATAATAAATAATTTTTAATTTAAAAATAAATAAATTTATAAGTTGAATAAATAAATTTTTAAGTTAAAAAAATTATTTTTGTATATAATTTGTTTAAGTTTTAATTTTTTTTTTAAATGATGGGCCATACTGTGCCGGCAGGTTATTACACCACTACTAGGGGCCGACAGGGGCCATAGCCCTCCAACTAAATTTTTTCATTTACAAATGTTCTAAGTGATTATTTTAATTGTTCCTTTATTGCCTCCGTAAAAATATATTGCTACTCTTATTTTATTCTTACACCCATATTAAAAAATTAAAAAAAGTAATTTTACTTCCTTTGTAGGGAAAAATTAACTAAAACCGCAACGGAAGGCGAAAAGTAGATTTTCGTATAGTTTAAAATTTTTCTAAAGATTTGAACCTTAACCCTTTAATTAATTAAACACAAATATACGGTTAGAGTTAAATACCTCTTGTCGCGTGATCCGATTGATTTACGTCGATGGTAATCCGTAAGATCTTCAATCCTAGCACATACGTGAATCACCTAGGAGCGTGGTCTCCATTTTTTCTTTGAATTGCTTACCTGAGAATGGATGTATGGAACTTCTGATCCTAAACTTCAATCCCAAAACACCAAGAGCCTAGAAAAATAGTTCCGGTCACTTTTGAATTCACAATCGATATGATTGGAACTCGCGTAACCCTAAATCGAAAGTGTGCACAAAACTTTTGATGTTAAAGGCTTGCAAGTGCACTATCGAATGAGAACTTATTTTTCTTTTTTCTCTCTTGGCTGAAATTCTATGTGTATTGAGTAAGATTTTTATTTTTCAAAGCAAACAAAAATCTCTCTCACTCAAGCTTCTTGGTGGCCGAAATTTATCACCTTATATTTATAAGGTGACCGAAATTTCTCCTTCTCAAAATAGGGTTGGCCGAATTCTTTGTGTAGGAAATCTAGGGTTGGCCAATTTCCTTACTTGAAAAGGAATTGTGCTTTTCCCTAATTCCTATCAATTTAAGAATCCTAACTCTTTTAGGACTAGGGTGGCCGAATTCTTTGTGTCATATGGAGTGTATGTGGACTTAATCCTTACCACATTAGGACTCCTATCACTTAAAAGAATTCTAACCCTAATCCAACACATAGTATTTTATTTACTGATCAGGAAAAGATTTTGATTTAAACTATTAATTGATTAAATAATTAATTAATTTCCATTTAATCAAAACAATAAAATAAAATAATATCTTGGGCTATCTTATTAGCCTTGCTGCCCACACCATATATATATGGGTATAATATTATTTTTCTTATTTTATTTAATCCATTAGACTTTAAATAAAAGCCCACATGTGAACCAGACTTATTCTTACTAAAAGAAACAAGCCAACATGTCTCCTTTTAATATATTAATATAATAGAGCAGCCCATTAAATAAATAATAGACATATTATATTCTTAATATATTAAATGCAATTCTAGATGGACCCATAAATTGGTCCGGTAGAATATATCAAGTGATCCATGCAAGTACGTGTGGATTGTGGATCCTGGCGGGCTATCTAAATTTAAGCTTCAATAGACATAACCTAATCACAATCAACAAATGATTCACTTAGGTCTGATCTATTAATTTTAACTCATTCCACTAAAGAGCTAAAATTGAACTCTTAAATAAAGATAGAATAAGGAGATGTTTCTCATTCATACCCTAGACAATTTTATAGGAGATGGTGTATCCTCGTGAATAATATCAGTAATCGCCAAGAGCTCATAGACCGCCTATAGCTCTCCAAGTTACCATATTTCCTCATATGACCACATTTTGAACTTGGATATTTTGACTTGTCCAGAAGCCATGTCTTCAATAATCATTATTGAAAACTCAACATTGAGATTTAATATCCAATACCTCAAAACATCCATATGATGATATTATACTCTCATTTAATAAATGGAGTCACGATGTCCATATCTATAAATGAAGTCCTCTATCGATTAACAAATGAATACCACCAAACTATCGAGGATAGACTATGCTATATAATCGTACTCATTGATAGCTCAAATGATAACACTTGCAACCATAAGTCCATCATTTATCTCAGGATTAAGATCGACTCTCCGATTGTCCTAATAATGAAAAGACTTATATCTAGTGACGGTTCTAGATAAAGTAGTTCATTGTGATCCTGTTCAATGCACCCGGTGCACTAGATTCTTTTACTCGAAAACCTTTCAATGATTTTAGACTCATCATAACTCATTTGATCCCACTCAAATGCTAGTAAAAGAATTCTACAACTTTATCAAGATAGAAGTGCCTAACCTTTAACTTAAGTTGTGAACGTTATTCAAGACTAACTAAAGAATTGTGTCTACCTCACACATATCCGGATGTATGAACAATTCTTCATATCTCATAGTCTTTTGACCTTATGATTATTTACCTTGACAATTATAATAATAAATGCTATAAGTAATTGTAAGAATCAGAAAAAACTTTATTTATATGAAAAGATTGTCAATTACAATATTACACTCTTGCTATTGAGCATAATCCTAACAATCTCCCACTTGCGCTAGAGATTATATGCTTGTATACTCTGGAGGGGATTTAATTCCCCGTTGGGTATACAGATTCTGATTTCCAGTCGGATTCTGACTCCAGAAAATCCATATCAGGATCTGTGTTTACCATTGGAAGAGAAGCAGTCATATGAAGGAGTATCAAGCAATCTTGTATTGCTATTCCACCATGGAAGCTGAGTATGTTGCTGCATGCGAAGCTGCCAAAGAGGCTGTTTGGCTCCGCTAATTCTTGATTGACTTAGAAGTGGTTCCTAGTGCGAATAAGCAGATCACTATACACTGTGACAACAGTGGTGCAGTGGCTAATTCGAAAGAACCAAGAAGTCATAAGAGAGGTAAACACATTGAAAGGAAGTATCACCTTTTGAGGGAAATTGTTCATAAGGGAGACATGACGATCACCAAAATCGCGTCAGCAGAAAATCTAGCGGATCCTTTCACAAAGGCTCTACCTTAGAAGAGCTTTGATGGACATCTAGAGAACATGGGAATGAGAGATATGACACACTTGTTGGACCTAAGGTTACAGATTGCGCAGCGGAAGGTTTTAAAAATTTTTATGCAATCATTAAACTAACCCATTTGCACAGTAATAATCAAATGAAATAATAAAGTGAAGATTCATACCTACGTAGGAGGCTCCTTCACTTTGATATGAACTGCTCCTGATTTGAACCACGTGATCTTCCTCGCTATCTCCCGGAACTGGTAACAGCGTGTGGGCGCGCCACGATATTCAGGACCTGTATGGAGGAAGAAGAGAAGAACACACACAAAAAACCAACTCTAGAAGTGTAGCACTTGTGGTCTCACCACACACTAACTTTTTCTATTTGTTTGCTTTTTGCTTTAACTGTTCACGACTACTTTTTTTTTTGTCGTGTATATATTCTTTCTCTCTTCAAAGTAATCTTATTACTTTTTTTAAGTAACTCTCATTCGGTTTCATTTTTTTTAATTAAATATATATCTCATATATATCAAATAAAAACAAACCAAAATCTTATTTGATTTTTAAAACTTTTCAAAAGAATATCTCATATCCTTTTAAATTAAATATTTATTTTTGAATTCAAACATTTCAAATTCAATTTCAAATATTTAATTTAATAAAATAAAATAATCATATTATCTTATTTTATTCAAAATCAAATATCAACTAACACCCTCCATTTAGTGATTAACAACATAATTAAATAATCTTATTATTTAATTTATTTAATCACCATTATTCATTAATTAAATAATCCCATTATTCAATTAATTCCCGAATTAATACGTGTCACTTTCGTAACACAATTAATTGGACAATCCAATTAATTAACCGTGACCCTTGTTACCTAAATCGATCGGGCTAGCAAGAGGACCTAATGGACCCACAGTATTTTGAGCTCCAATAATCCTTAGAAATTATTAACTAAACTCTTTAATTAATATTTCATGATTATTAACTTCGGTGTTATTCCACTAAAAACCTGAAGCTGCACTCTCTCAACTGTAGACGTTTTTACACATACCAATAACTCTCGGTGTCCATCGATATAGCTATTATATATGGTATAATCCTCCACAAGTAGTTCATAATTAGAGTTGGATCATAATGTCCGTTATACCCCTCTAATCATATCTTTCCATTAAGTACCATTGATTCTCTAATGAACAATAAATCCTACATTCCTTACGGAATTAGGAGAGCGCTCATATTGTTCAAGGCCCGAATCAACCCTTAAGGGAACTACCATCTACTTCTCACAAGAAGGAGTGGATTCCACTATTGTGTACAAACCTTCCCAGCCACAAGCCAAACCGCGATCCCAACATACGGAGTATATTGATCGGGAATGTAACTCCGACCTCACCCATGGTATATCAAAGACCACGATTTAACCTGAAGGAGTCGATAAGACACTCATAATTAAGATCACCCACATATAACCATCATTAGTTGATATATATGAATCTCATCGTTAAACGGATCTTAGTGAGAGATTCATATAGATCATCGCCCAGTCCTATATGATCACATCATACAAGGTGCCTCCATTCTCATATCTACATATGAATGATCCAGGATAGGATCACCGTACACTACGAAATGGACCGCAGCTATAGATTAACCACAAATAAAGTACCCAGCTTTATTTGCTATCTACGGACTCTTTAAATTGCTCGTTTCAAACTGAATCCATCTACATATGACACTCATATACTCAGTTCGAAATTACATCCGGCAATTTTGGATGTTAAGTGCACATGTTATATAAAGTATGACACAAAATGAATGAATATACTACTTCTTTTATTTATGTTCAAATTATATTTACATATTACAAGCTTTAGGGCAAAAACCCCAACAATCTCCCACTTGCACTAAAGCATGTGAGTCATGTCTCGTAACCCTAGACCTTCTAGGTGACCTTCAAACACTTTAGCCGGTAAGGTCTTCGTAAATGGATCAGCATGATTGTCTTGTGAGGATATCTTGGTGACGATCACATCTCCTCTCTGCACTATCTCTCTAATGAGATGATACTTTCTCTCTATATGCTTCCCTCTCTTGTGGCTTCTTAGTTCTTTGGAATTAGCCATAGCACCACTGTTATCACAATAAAGTGTGATGGGCTTATCCAGATCTGGAACAACTTCCAGATCACTCAAGAACTTACGGAGCCAAATAACCTCTTTAGCAGCTTCACAAACGGCTACATATTCGGCTTCCATGGTGGAGTCAGCAATGCAAGATTGCTTTATACTTCTCCACACAATGGCTCCACCACCTAGGGTGAATGCTGATCCAGACGTGGATTTTCTAGAATCCCTGTCTGACTGAAAATCAGAATCTGTGTATCCTAACGGGATCAAATCCAGTCCGGAATACACTAGCATATAGTTTCTCGTTCTCCCAAGATACTTGAGAATAGTCTTGACAGCAACCCAATGATCTAATCCTGGGTTGGACTGGTACCTGCTGACTACTCCCACTGCATAGCAGATGTCCGGTCTCGTGCATAACATAGCATACATGAGACTACCTACTGTTGATGCATATGTCACACGTCTCATATCCTCAACTTCTTGAGGTGTCTTAGGACACTGTTCCTTAGACAAGTGAACCCCATGTCTAGAAGGTA
Organism: Dipteronia sinensis; assembly: GCA_033220585.1. Taxonomy (NCBI): domain Eukaryota; kingdom Viridiplantae; phylum Streptophyta; class Magnoliopsida; order Sapindales; family Sapindaceae; genus Dipteronia; species Dipteronia sinensis. Next base: position 48,676,969 of record CM065636.1, on the reverse strand, counting down.
AATTACCTTTCTTGGAGTTCTGCATCAAAAATCGCATAAGAATCTTGTCGATATATGATGCCTAAGACAATGCTATGAGTTTGTTCTTACGATCCCTTATAAGTTGGATCCCTAGAACATAACTCGCCTCTCCCAAATCTTTCATTTGGAATTGGCTAGCCAGCCAGCCCTTTACATCAGACAACACTCCTACATCATTCCCAATGAGTAGGATGTCATCTACGTATAGGACCAAGAAAACTACTTTCTTGTCAATGATGCGCTTGTAGACACAAGGCTCATCAACGTTTTGCTCGAAGCCATAGGTTTTGATCACATCATCAAACCTTATGTTCCAAGATCTAGATGCTTGCTTAAGTCCATAAATGGACCTTTGCAACTTGCAAACTTTATGCTCTTGATCTGGAAACACAAATCCCTCTGGTTGCATCATGTATATGTTTTCATCAAGATTGCCATTCAAGAATGCAGTCTTGACATCCATTTGCCAAATTTCATAATCTAAATAGGCAGCAATGGATAAGAGAATCCGAATAGCCTTAAACATGGCTACTGGCAAGAAGGTCTCTTCATAATCGACCCCCTCTTTCTGGGTATAACCCTTGGCCACTAGCCTTGCCTTGAAGGTCTCTACCTTCCCGTCTACACCTCTCTTCCTCTTGTAGATCCACTTACATCCTATGGGGTTTACCTTATTCGGTAAGTCTACAAGTTCCCAGGTTGAGATAGAGTATATAGACTCAATCTCGAGATTCATGGCTTTAAGCCATTCCTCTTTATCAGGATCTTCCATTGCATTCTTAAATGTCAATGGATCATCCACACTATCAGCAGAGACAAGATCTTGTCCCTCACTTACACCCAAATAGCGTTCAGGCTGTCTCACAACCCTCTCACTACGTCTAGGTGGTAGTGTATCCTTACTAGGAATTATCTGACTTTCAGATGTTAATGGATTAACAACTCTAGTTGACTGAGTACTGGTCTCACCAGGCTCCAACTCATTTAATACAATTTTAGAACGAGGTTTATGATCACTTATATAGTTATCCTCAAGAAACGTTGCATTTGTCGATACAAATACTTTGTTATCTTCAGGACTATAGAAGTATCCACCTCTGGTCTCCTTGGAGTATCCTACAAACAAGCAGACCACAGACTTGGGATCTAGCTTTCCAGTTCTATTCTTTAGCACGTGTGCTGGACACCCCCATATGTGAAAATGTCGTAAACTAGCTTTACGACCATTCCACAACTCTAGGGGAGTTTCAGGAACAGATTTGGATGGCACTACATTCAAAATGTATGCCGCTGTTTGTAACGCATATCCCCAAAAGGAATTTGGTAATTATGAGAAACTAATCATAGATCTCACCATTTCCATTAGGGTTCTATTTCTCCTCTCCGCGACACCATTCTGCTGAGGTGTACCGGGAGCTGTGAGTTGGGACACTATCCCATACTCGACCATAAAGTCTTCAAACTCTTGGTCAAGGTACTCACCTCCACGATCTGATCGTAGAGACTTGATAGTTTTTCCTAACTGGTTCTCAACTTCAGCTCGGAATTCTTTGAACTTTTCAAATGTTTCCGACTTCCGTTGCATTAGGTAGACATATCCGTATCTCGAGTAGTCATCTATAAAGGTGACATAATACTCATAACCACCCTTTGCTTTAACATTCATTGGTCCACAGACGTCTGAATGTATAAGTTCTAGTGGTTGTTTAGCTCTAAGCCCTTTACTAGTAAAAGATCTCTTAGTCATCTTACCTTCCAGACAAGATTCACAGACAGGTAAGGTGCCAACCTTTAACTCATTTAAAGATCCGGTTTTTACTAGTCTGTTTATCCGGTCAAGGTTAATATGTCCAAGCCTTAGATGCCAGAGATACGTTTCATTTTCTGGAGAAATCTTATGTCGTTTAGTTTTTGGTTTTTCAACTTTAAACATTTCGGTGTTGAGCAGTGTTGTATGCATTAACGGTCTTAACACATATAAATTGTTTTCATTAATTCCTGAACAAATATTCAGACCATTCTTTACAATAATAACTGATTTATTATCAAAAGAAACAGAATATAATTGTTCTAACAACTTAGAAACGGAAATTAAATTCCGTGTAAATCCAGGAATAAAAAATACATTGTCCAACAAAATAAAATTATTATTACAAAAATGCAATCTAATTACGCCCACTGCTCGTGCCGACACGACATCCCCTGACCCCACTCGCATCGAGAAGGCTCTCTCCTCAAGCTGTGTCCAAGAATCAGTCCACTGCAAAGAAGAACAAACATGGTTAGTGGCCCCTGAATAAACTATCCAGGGTGAAGAATCATCTTCAACTAAACATGACTCAAGAACAAGTAAATCATATTTACCTTTCGCTTTCTTCTTCTTGGCTACCTCCTCCAGATACTGAGGACAATTCCTCTTCCAGTGTCCGACCTTGTCGCAATGGAAACATTTTCCTTTGCTCTTGTCGATGGAGGCACCTTTCTTTTTGCTTTGGGCTTTCTTGGGTTTGGGCTTACCCTTCGCCTTCCCAGCAGACCTCTTCCTCTTGTTATTATTGGAGGAAGATGGTTCGGCAGCATTTGCCTCACGGGTCTTACTTTTGCTGTCCTTGGTCATGGACTCAAAAGTAGCGAGCTCATTGAGCAACTGTGTGAGACTAAACCTTAACTTGTTCATACCGTAGTTGTTCTTAAACTGATCGAAACTCTTCGGAAGAGTCATCAGTATGATGCTCACTTGACTGGGTTCGTCAATGGCCCCGCCATTGACTTCTGCCGTGTTGAAGTAGGACATCATGCTCAGGTAATGTTCCCGAACTGATGTACCTTCCTTCATGCGAGCAAGCATAGCGGAACGAACAGCTTCGTGTCGCTTTTGCTCGGAGGGCTGCCCGAACATAGCTTGCAATGACTCCATAATTTCGAATGCTGTAGTCATTGCTTCGTGCTTTGTGACAAGCACGTCTGTCATAGAAGCTAACAGATATGTTCGGGCCTTCTCATCAGATGAGACCCATCGCTGATATGCCTCACGAACAGTTCGTGTGGCATTAGCAGTAGGCACCGGAGGACATTCCTCCGTAAGCACAAACTTGAGGTCTTTGGTGATCAGTATTGCATTAATATTAAGTTTCCATTTTGTGTAGTTATCACCAGTTAATTTATCATTTGCAAGTATTTGTAATAGTGCAGATGACATAGCTGAAAAAACATAAATTAAAGATTCATTCAGTCATACATTCTAAACATGTGCGAATGTTTGGCATAAAATTAAACATGATGTATGAAAATGTTTAATGAACAAGAACAACCCTAAAAACAATGTTTCTATGCCACGACAATCCAACATACCACAAGCAAGTGCCGCCTTAGGGTCGGTCAAATTCTTGCATGTTGGATCGAGACCTTCTCAGTCAAAGGATATACCAGAATAACTCTTATGCCAATATCATTCAACCATCGTTTATTAGGTTCGGTTTTTAATTAACCAATTTAATTAAAACCTTGTGAGTGTAACCCATCATTTCAGATCTCAAGAGCTTAACTCGAGAATTGCCGCCTTAGGGTCGGTCAATCCCGAAATCCCCTCTGAAATCCTATCTGTTAAGAAGTCAACCTTGGTTTTGATTCTTATGGAAACCCTCCTTAGGGAGGACGAAAACAAAGCCGTCACGAGGCCCCACTCGAATCTCACGGTGTTGAACTAATGATGGAGACCGCGGGATATAATGTCATATATCCCTCTCCCACTCACTATTTTATATTAAGGGTTTTCTATTAATATTAATGCACCTAGATTAAACTAGATTAAACGGCTAATTTTAATCTAAGCGTCAAGTGCATTAATCACAAATTATTAGAATCCTATTCCAATAACTAATAAACTAAATTGATTTTTAACACTTAAAAAATCTAGTTCATTAGTGATAATTCAAATCTATGTAAACTGTTTACTAAGACTAGAATTATTATTAAATGTGTATTTACCAAGTTTTAACTATTAAAACTAAACACATTATTAGGTCCAATTATTATTAGGAGCTTAATCAAATTAATCCTAATATATATTAAGGACCCTACTAATCTAAGTATTTAAACTCTTTAATAAAAAGATTAGTAATTAATGAGATTTACCAAGTTTTTACTCCTAAAAACTAATCCCATTAAAAATAGCCAATTATGTGAATAACCCATTTTAATCAAATTAAAAAAAAATTAAACACATAATATAGATGGCTATAATGCATGTATGATATATAAACATATATATATGTGTAGGCACAACTAATTTAAATGACATGTATATGCATGGCAATGCTTAATCATCAAATAATTAAAACATACATGAGTTGACCGAGTGTTGTGGATTATTTAACCTAAAAATTGGAATCTAATTACAAAAAAATATTCCGAAGGCATCCCTTGGTCTTCTTGTAATTTCCAAGACTTCCAATCTCTTCAGGTCATGTGCGCTGGTAGCATGCGTGGGTAGGCATCGCTGGTCTGGATGCGCCCATGTAGGTTGCGCGTTGGTCAACATGCTCGTTGGTGGGTTGTGCGCTGATGGCAGCGTGGGAAAGCATCGCATGTGCTGGTCAGCATGCTTGCTGGTGCGCGCTGGTAGGAAGTTGTGCGCTGAAGCGCTAGTGGGCTGTTGTACGCTGCAGGCGCGCGCTGGAGGTAGAGATTGCTGGTCTGCGATGCGCGCACCAGGTCTTGCAATTGCTTACATATTTTTTTTTAATTTAATAATACGACAGTAAAATAAAAAAAAAAATTATAACAACATTATACAACCCAGAAACACTCTAAATCCACAACACCATAAAAAATTACGATCAACCATGTTTTTTAAATTAAACAATTTAATTAAAAAACATCATACACTCATCAAAAAAATATGTGCCTACACATTCATACATATCAGGAGTAATCGAATTCGATTATACTGTACAAAAATTGGCTCTGATACCAATTGTTGGAACCTAGGGTTACAGATTGCGCAGCGAAAGGTTTTAAAATTTTTTATGCAATCATTAAACTAACCCATTTGTACAGTAATAATCAAATGAAATAATAAAGTGAAGATTCATACCTACGTAGGAGGCTCCTTCACTTTGATACGAACTGCTCCTGATTTGAACCACGTGATCTTCCTCGCTATCTCCCGGAACTGGTAACAGCGTATGGGCGCGTCACGATATTCAGGACCTGTATGGAGGAAGAAGAGAAGAACACACACAAAAAACCAACTCTAGAAGTGTAGCACTTATGGTCTCACCACACACTAACTTTTTCTATTTGTTTGCTTTTTGCTTTTGCTGTTCACGACTACCTTTTTTTTTTTTGTCGTGTATATATTTTATCTCTCTTCAAAGTAATCTTATTACTTTTTTTAAGTAACTCTCATTTGGTTTCATTTTTTTAAATTAAATATATATCTCATATATATCAAATAAAAACAAACCAAAATCTTATTTGATTTTTAAAACTTTTCAAAAGAATATCTCATATCCTTTTAAATTAAATATTTATTTTTGAATTCAAACATTTCAAATTCAATTTCAAATATTTAATTTAATAAAATAAAATAATCATATTATCTTATTTTATTCAAAATCAAATATCAACTAACACCCTCCATTTAGTGATTAACAACATAATAAAATAATCTTATTATTTAATTTATTTAATCACCATTATTCATTAATTAAATAATCTCATTATTCAATTAATTCCCGAATTAATACGTGTCACTTTCGTAACACAATTAATTGGACAATCCAATTAATTAACCGTGACCCTTGTTACCTAAATTGATTGGGCTCCAATAATCCTTAGAAATTATTGGACCTAATGGACCCACAGTATTTTGAGCTCCAATAATCCTTAGAAATTATTAACTAAACTCTTTAATTAATATTTCATGATTATTAACTTCGGTGTTATTCCACTAAAAACCCGAAGCTGCACTCTCTCAACTGTAGACGTTTTTACACAAACCAATAACTCTCGGTGTCCATCGATATAGCTATTACATATAGTATAATCCTCCACAAGTAGTTCATAATTAGAGTTGGGTCATAATGTCCGTTATACCCCTCTAATCATATCTTTCCATTAAGTACCATTGATTCTCTAATGAACAATAAATCCTACATTCCTTACGGAATTATGAGAGCGCTCATATTGTTCAAGTCCCGAATCAACCCTTAAGGGAACTACCATCTACTTCTCACAAGAAGGAGTGAATTCCACTATTGTGTACAAACCTTCCCAGCCACAAGCCAAACCGCGATCCCAACATACGGAGTATATTGATCGGGAATGCAACTCCGACCTCACCCATGGTATATCAAAGACCACGATCTAACCTGAAAGAGTCGATAAGACACTCAGAATTAAGATCACCCACATATAGCCATCATTAATTGGTATATATGAATCTCATCGTTAAACGGATCTTAGTGAGAGATTCATATAGATCATGGCCCAGTCCTATATGATCACATCATACAAGGTGCCTCCATTCTCATATCTACATATGAATGATCCAGGATAGGATCACCGTACACTACGAAATGGGCCGCAGCTATAGATTAACCACAAATAAAGTACCCAGCTTTATTTGCTATCTACGGACTCTTTAAATTGCTCGTTTCAAACTGAATCCATCTACATATGACACTCATATACTCAGTTCGAAATTACATCCGGTAATTTTGGATGTTAAGTGCACATGTTATATAAAGTACGACACAAAAAGAATGAATATACTACTTCTTTTATTTATGTTCAAATTATATTTACATATTACAAGCTTTAGGGCAAAAACCCCAACAACACTTGATATAGAGCAAGTGGGAGATTGTTAGGATTATGCTCAATGGCAAGAGTGTAATATTGTAATTGACAATCTTCTCATATTAATAAAGTGAATTCTGATTCTTACAATTACTTATAGCATTTATTATTATAATTGTCAAGGTAAATAATCAAAAGGTCAAAAGACTATGAGACATGAAGAATTGTTCATACATCCGGATATGTATGAGGTAGACACAATTCTTTAGTTAGTCTTGAATAACGTTCACAACTTAAGTCAAAGATTGGGCACCTCTATCTTGTTAAAGTTGTAGAATTCTTTTACTATCATTTGAGTGGTATCAAATGAATATGATGAGTCTAAAATCATCTAAAGGTTTTCGAGTAAAAGAATCTAGTGCACTAGGTGCATTGAACTGGATCACAATGAAATACTTTATCTAGAACCGTCACTAGATATAAGTCTTTTCATTAAAGAGGACAATCGGAGAGTCTATCTTAATCCTGAGATAAATGATGGACTTATGGTTGCAAGTGTTATCATTAGAGCTATCAATGAGTACGATTATATAGCATAGTCTATCCTCGATAGTTTGGTGGTATACATTTGTTAATCGATAGAGGACTTCATTTATAGATATGGACATCATGGCTCCATTTATTAAATGAGAGTATAATATCATCATATGGATGTTTTGAGGTATTGGATATTAAATCCCAACGTTGAGTTTTCAATAATGATTATTGAAAACATGGCTTCTGGACAAGTCAAAGTATCCAAGTTCGAAATGTGGTCATATGAGGAAATATGGTAACTTGGAGAGCTATAGGCGGTCTATGAGCTCTTGGCGATTACTGATATTATTCACGAGGATACACCATCTCCTATAAGATTGTCTAGGGTATGAATGAGAAACATCTCCTTATTCTATCTTTATTTAAGAGTTCAATTTTAGCTCTTTAGTGGAATGAGTTAAAATTAATACATTGGACCTAAGTGAATCATTTGTTGATTGTGATTAGGTTGTGTCTATTGAAGCTTAAATTTAGATAGCCCGCCAAGATCCCCAATCCACACGTATTTGCATGGATCACTTGATATATTCTACCGGGCCGATTTAAGGGTCCATCTAGAATTGTTTTTAATATATCAAGAATATAATATGTCTATTATTTAATTAATGTGTTGCACTATTATATTAATATATTAAAAGGAGACATATGGGCTTGTTTCTTTTAGTAAGAATGAGTCTGGTTCACATGTGGGCTTTTATTTAAAGTCCAATGGATTAAATGAAATAAGAAAATAATATATGGCCCATTTATATAAGTGGGGCGGCAAGGTGTATATATTAACCTAATATATTATTTTGTTTCATTGTTTGAATTAAATAAGAATTAGTTAATTTATTAATTAATTGTTTAATTAAAAAACAAATCTTTTTCTAATCAGGAAATATATTTCCTAAAGTTATACTATTGGTAGTAGTATATTAAAAGTAAAATACTTGTTTGATAAGAAAATAAATAATTAATTTTATTTATTGAATATAAATAAGAAGTCTTTTTATTTAGTCAATAAAAGAATAAAAATATCTATGAGTTGGATTAGGTTTTGAAGTCTAAAGGTTGATGGAAATTAGGGTGCAACACAAACTCTTTTTGGTATGTGATTTGCGGCAACCCTAGTCCATTTAGAGGAAGATTTTGGCAATCCTAAATAGAAGAGGAAGCAAAATTTCGGCCACCTATATAATACCACATATAGAATTCGGCCACCATAGTTGATTGAATGATTCAATTTTTCTTCTTCTTCTCAATTCATAGAAAAGGATAATTTTTATTCTACTAAACATAAAAGAGAGAAGAGATTATTCTTTGATAGTACACTGATTGCTTGTTCATCAATAAGCTTGTGTGTACAACATCGAATTAGGTTCACGCGAGTTTCGATCATTAGATTGAGAACTCAAAAGTTACCGGAATAATTTTTGTCTTCTTTTGATTGTTTTGTGACTAACAAAAGAAAAAGAAAACTTTGTTCATCCATTCTCAGGTTTGCAATTCAAAGAAAAAGGGAGACCACGCTCGTAGGTGATTCACGTACGTGTTCGGATTGGAAGATCTTGCGGTACTGTTCACGACCACTGTTCACGAAGGGGGGGGGGGGGGGGGGGGGGGGGGGTACTGTTCACGATCACTGTTCACGCGGGTACTGTTCACGGGCGTCGGAAAAGATTTTGCTGATTACCAATCGACGTAAGTCAATCGGATCATGCGTCAAGAGGTATTTAACTCTAACCGTATATATTTGAGTTTAATTAATTAAAAGGTTAAGGTTCAACTTTGAGAAAAATTTTAAAACCATACGAAATCTATTTTTCGTTTCTTCCGCTGCGTTTTATATCGATTTTTCCCTACAATTGGTATCAGAGCCTTGGTTGTACCTTTTAATTAATTAACGTATATATACATGAATCTATTTCTTTTTTATTGTGATTATACATGTTTTAGAAAGAGATGACACTCTAGGTATTCGCATATATAATTACATGTTGAATGTATGGATTTATATATGTTTTATAAAGTGAATTGTTATTGCTAGATTTTGGTCCTAGAATTTCAATGTAATATTTGTTTCGGATTTGTAACAAGAATGGTGGTCTATTATCGCCATAATTCCTTCTTGGTAGTTGCTAGGGTTTTATTTTATTTTTATGTAAAATAAGTGCAGTATTTTTTTTGTAATCAGGTGCAGTATTTTTTTTTGTAAATCTTACTGTAGTAAAACAAAAAAATAAAAAAATTTTGCTGCAGTAATTTATTCGTAATTTGATGTAATGTATTCGGGTATTGAAATTTCGAAGACACGAAGAAAAACGAAGCAACAGGAACTGAGAACGAGCACTATGCGCACCCTAGGACTGGATTGGGCTGCGCATGGCAAGCCTAATCCTTGGTGGGCTGCGCATGGCAGCCCTGTGTGGCCTTATGGGCTGCGCAAGGCAGCCCCTTTGTGGGGTTGTGGGCTGTGCACGTCCATGGGAGGAGGCCGAGGGATGAGCGTATGGTTGATGGCCACCTGAAGATCTTGTATTCCTAACAATTGTACTTAACTTGCTTTTCTTGGATGGGCCAAAATTGTTGCTATTTAATGTTTGCTTAAATATTACAATATTTGTTGTTGTATGATAACATGACATTTTAGAATAGGAGTGCCACTCATATATCTCTTTTGGTATGAACATGCATTGAATGATTTAGGTATCTAATTGGCATCTAGATAACTTGGTAAAAATCATTCTTTGGGATTTAATCACACGCCTTAAATAATTGAGTGGGAGAAGGTGTGCAAGAACGCCTATGGCCTCCAAGATTAGTTGAGTTTTATTATTTTTGGTAATCCCCCCAAGGGGCGTCCATAAATGGAATTTAACAATATACTTCCTTACAAGGATAGACTAGACAATTGACTTAAACGAAATCTACTCCTCAAGGAGGGATTTTCGTGAGAGAAAATTGAGGGTCGATATCTTGGTAACACACTCAATGTAATTTTATTAATATCCTCCCAAGAGTTCTTGTTAATAAAAATAACAAGGCTAAAATTAAAAACGTTGGTTGTTATGTTAACAATTAGGTGGGACCTAGTCTAACTAGTAAATAGTGCGAACTCCCAAAGGAGGCGTAATATTTATGGGTGTTGGATCACCGTTGAATTTTTATGATTGAATTATTTATTTTAATTCAAGATAAATTTTTAAAAGTGCTATTATCATGATTATTTACTTATATATGTTTTTGTTTTAATCAGAAATCATGACCCCATCACTTATGAACATCCTGAAAGATAACACCTTAACTGGAGATAACTACGTAACATGGAAAAGGAAAATTGGGTTGTTGCTGCAAAGTGAAAAATATAAGTTTGTTCTGACCACTCCTAAACCACCCCTTCCTAATAATGAATCTAATGTGATGGAAAGAGATGAGTATGAGCAGTGGAAGACTTCTGATGATATGGCAAAATGTTACATTATGGCCACTATCTCCGACGTGTTGCAACAGCAACATGAAGGAATGGAGTCCGCTGCTGATATAATGATGTCTCTACAGGAAATGTTTGCTATGAGGTCTAGGACGACTAAGAGAGAGGCAGTGACTGCTTTTATGAATCTTAGGATGAAACCTGGACAATCTGTGAAAGATCACATGATGAAAGTCATAGCACATCTCAATATTGCTGAACTAAATGGTGCTGAGATTGATGGTGAGACCAAAATTGATATGGTAGTTAACTCACTGTCAGATTCCTTTGATCAGTTCAAGTTGGACTACACCTTGAACAAAAAGGAATACACCTTGCAGGGCCTGATGCAAGATGTTCAAAGCGCTGAAAAGATCCTTGTGAAAAACAAAGGTCAAGAGATTCATTTGGTTGGTAAAGTTGCTACTGTTAAGACCCGTAAGAAGGTCAAGAAACAACAGAAGAAAAAGCAACTTGGGCCTACCAAGAAGGAAACCAAGAAAGTAACCAAGATCAAAGGGAAATGCTTCCTTTGTGGTGAAAAGGGACATTGGAAAAGAGATTGCCCAAAGTCCCAGAAAAAGAAGGAAGAAGGTAATGTTAATTATCTAGAAACATGTTTTCTGGCAGATTCTACTGATTCTTGGATCATAGACTCTGGAGCCACTAATCATGTTTGTTATTCCTTGCAGGGGTTTCAGGAAAAGAGAAGGTTGAATGAAGATGAAGTCAATTTGCGCTTGGGCAACGGAACGTTAGTGTCTGCAAGTGCAGTGGGAGATATTAGAGTTATTTTAGATTCTAGTAGGCATTTAGATTTAATAGACGTTTATTATGTACCTCAATTCAAGAGGAATTCAATTTCAGTTTCTTGTTTAAATAAGTTTGGATATTCTGTTACTTTTAATAAAACTTTTATTATTAGTAAGAATGACAAAGTTGTTTGCAAAGGTACATTGAAAAACTGTTTATTCTTTTTGCATAGAAATATCTCTCACTCGTTAGACACAGAAATAACGGAACCTAATCATAAAAGAGTAAAATTATCAAAAGATGAAACCTATATTTGGCATTTACGCCTAGGTCACATTAACCTTAATAGGATTAAAAGATTGGTATGTGACGGACCTTTAAGTGACTTAAAGGTTGATGATCTACCAACTTGTGAATCTTGTTTGGAAGGTTAAATGACCAAAAGGCCGTTCAATACCAAAGGTGCAAGAGCCACTGAATGTTTAGGACTAGTACACACTGATGTATGTGGTCATCTGAGCATTCAAGCTAGAGGTGGATATGAGTACTTCATCACCTTCACAGATGATTAGTCAAGATCTGGTTATGTGTATCTCATGAGACATAAGTCGGATGCATTTGATATGTTCAAAGCATTCAAAGCTGAAGTAGAAAATTAGCTTGATAAACATATAAAAATCTTGAGATCTGATCGTGGGGGAGAATATCTATCTGGAGATTTTCAGCAATATCTTATTGATAATGGGATAGTTTCTCAGCTTTCTGCACCAGGTACACCTCAACAAAATGGGGTAGCATAAAGGAGAAATAGGACTATTTTAGAGATGGTTAGATCAATGTTATTCCACACTTCCTATTTCTTTTTCGGGATATGCTCTACAAACAGCAATATATATTCTAAACGATGTACCATCTAAATCTGTCCCTAAAACCCCACATGAATTGTGGACTGGGCGAAAGCCTAGTTTGCAACACATGAGGATATTTGGTTGTCCTGCACATGTGTTGAAAGGAGAGACAGAAAAGATGGAGTCCCGTTCGGAAACATGTATATTTGTGGGGTATCCAAAAGGAAATAAAGGATATTATTTCTATAGTCCTTCTGATCTAAAAGTATTTGTTTCAACAAATGCTTCATTTCTAGAAAAGGACTATATGAATAATTTTGTGCCCAAAAGTAGAATTGTCCTGAATGAGATGTCTGGAGATACAATTCCACAAGAGGTTTCACAACCCAGCCCAATTGTAAGTTCCACTCCAACACAAGATCAACAACCTACAATTCCTCGTCGTAGTGGGAGGGTTAGAACACAACCCGAAAGATACATCGGTCTAGGAGAATCTGTTGAGAATCTCCCGGTCGACGATGATCCCTACACATACAAGGAGGCTATAGAGGTTGTTGATTATCGTCATTGGCAAAAGGCAATGCAATCTGAGATTGAATCTATGTTCAATAACAAAGTCTGGTCCCTTGTAGACTTGCCTAAAGGGATAAAACCCATTGGGTGCAAGTGGGTATACAAGATGAAAAGAGGTATGGATGGTAAGGTGGAAACCTTTAAAGCTAGACTAGTAGCTAAAGGTTATACACAGAAAGAAGGTATCGATTACGAGGAAACCTTCTCACCTATGGCCATGCTTAAATCCATTAGGATACTCTTATCCATTGCAGCATCTCTAGACCTAGAGATTTGGCAAATGGAAGTCAAGACAGCTTTCCTTAATGGAAGTCTTGACGAGAGCATCTACATGATGCAACCAGATGGATTCATTGAAAAAGGCCAAGAAGAAAGAGTATGCAAGTGGCAAAAGTCCATATATGGACTAAAGCAAGCATCCAGATCCTGGAACATAAGGTTCGATCAAGCTGTAAAGGGTTTTGGATTTATTCAAAACCCTGACGAACCTTGTGTATACAAGAGGATCAAAGGCGACAAGTTGGTTTTCCTCATTCTTTATGTTGATGGTATACTACTCATTGAAAATGATGTAGGTGTATTGACATCAGTGAAAGAATAGTTAGCAAAACAATTTGATATGAAGGACTTAGGAGAAGCAAGTTATATTCTTGGTATCCAAGTAATAATGGATAGAAAGAATAGAACGATTGCATTATCCCAAGCTTCATACATTGATAAAATCTTGTCTAGATTCACCATGCAAGATTCCAAGAAAGGTATGTTACCTTTTAGACATGGAATCAAACTTTCTAAGGGTCAAGCACCTAAGAATGTGCATGAAGAGCAATTCATGAGTAGAGTTCCATATGCCTCGGCAGTTGGAAGTCTCATGTATGCAATGCTCTGTACTAGACCAGATATTTGTTTTGCTGTTGGCATATTTAACAGGTTTCAATTGAAACCTGGTCCTGATCATTGGACGGCAGTCCAGCATATTTTCAAGTATCTCAAGAGAACTAGAGATTATATGCTTGTATACTCTGGAGGGGATTTAATTCTCGTTGGGTATACAGATTCTGATTTCTAGTAGGATTCTGACTCTAGAAAATCCACATCAGAATCTGTGTTTACCATTGGAGGAGGAGCAGTCATATGGAGGAGTATCAAGCAATCTTGTATTGCTGATTCCACCATGGAAGCTGAGTATATTGCTGTATGCGAAGCTGCCAAAGAGGCTGTTTGGCTCTGCCAATTCTTGATTGACTTAGAAGTGGTTCCTAGTGCGAATAAGCAGATCACTATACACTGTGACAACAGTGGTGCAGTGGCAAATTCAAAAGAACCAAGAAGTCATAAGAGAGGTAAACACATTGAAAAGAAGTATCACCTTTTGAGGGAAATTATTCATAGGGAGACGTGACGATCACCAAAATCGCGTCATCAGAAAATCTAGCGGATCCATTCACAAATGCTCTACCTCAGAAGAGCTTTGATGGACATCTAAAGAACATGGGAATGAGAGATATGACACACTTGCTATAGAGCAAGTGGGAGATTGTTAGGATTATGCTCAATTGCAAGAGTGTAATATTGTAATTGACAATCTTCTCATATTAATAAAGTGAATTCTGATTCTTACAATTACTTATAGCATTTATTATTATAATTGTCAAGGTAAATAATCATAAGGTCAAAAGACTATGAGACATGAAGAATTGTTCATACATCCGGATATGTATGAGGCAGACACAATTCTTTAGTTAGTCTTGAATGACGTTCACAACTTAAGTCAAAGGTTGGGCACCTCTATCTTGTTAAAGTTGTAGAATTCTTTTACTAGCATTTGAGTGGGATCAAATGAATATGATGAGTCTAAAATCATCGAAAGGTTTTCGAGTAAAAGAATCTAGTGCACTAGGTGCATTCAACTGGATCACAATGAAATACTTTATCTAGAACCGTCACTAGATATAAGTCTTTTCATTAAAGAGGATAATCAGAGAGTCTATCTTAATCCTGAGATAAATGATGGACTTATGGTTGCAAGTGTTATCATTAGAGCTTTCAATGAGTACGATTATATAGCATAGTCTATCCTCGATAGTTTGGTGGTATACATTTGTTAATCGATAGAGGACTTCATTTATAGATATGGACATCGTGGCTCCATTTATTAAATGAGAGTATAATATCATCATATGGATGTTTTGAGGTATTGGATATTAAATCTCAACGTTGAGTTTTCAATAATGATTATTGAAAACATGGCTTATGGACAAGTCAAAGTATCTAAGTTCGAAATGTGGTCATATGAGGAAATATGGTAACTTGGAGAGCTATAGGCGGTCTATGAGCTCTTGGCGATTACTGATATTATTCACGAGGATACACCATCTCCTATAAGATTGTCTAGGGTATGAATGAGAAACATCTCCTTATTCTATCTTTATTTAAGAGTTTAATTTTAGCTCTTTAGTGGAATGAGTTAAAATTAATGGATTGGACCTAAGTGAATCATTTGTTGATTGTGATTAGGTTGTGTCTATTGAAGCTTAAATTTAGATAGCCCGCCAAGATCCCCAATCCACACGTATTTGCATGGATCACTTGATATTTTCTACCGGGCCGATTTAAGGGTCCATCTAGAATTGTTTTTAATATATCAAGAATATAATATGTCTATTATTTCATTAATGGGCTGCACTATTATATTAATTTATTAAAAGGAGACACGTGGGCTTGTTTCTTTTAGTAAGAATGGGTCTGGTTCACATGTGGGCTTTTATTTAAAGTCCAATGGATTAAATGAATATATGGCACATTTATATAAGTGGGGCGGCAATGTGTATATATTAACCTAATATATTATTTTGTTTCATTGTTTGAATTAAATAAGAATTAGTTAATTTATTAATTAATTGTTTAATTAAGAAACAAATCTTTTTCTAATCAGGAAATATATTTCCTAAAGTTATACTATTGGTAGTAGTATATTAAAAATAAAATACTTGTTTGATAAGAAAATAAATAATTAATTTTATTTATTTAATCAAATAAGAAGTCTTTTTATTTAGTCAATAAAAGAATAAAAATATCTATGAGTTGGATTAGGTTTTGAAGTCTAAAGGTTGATGGAAATTAGGGTGCAACACAAACTCTTTTTGGTATGTGATTTGCTGCAACCCTAGTCCATTTAGAGGAAGATTTCGGCAATCCTAAATAGAAGAGGAAGCAAAATTTCGGCCACCTATATAATACCACATATAGAATTCGGCCACCATAGTTGATTGAATGATTCAATTTTTCTTCTTCTTCTCAATTCATAGAAAAGGTTAATTTTTATTCTACTAAACATAAAAGAGAGAAGAGATTATTCTTTGATAGTACACTGATTGTTTGTTCATCAATAAGCTTGTGTGTACAACATCGAATTAGGTTCACGCGAGTTTCGATCATTAGATTGAGAACTCAAAAGTGACCGGAATAATTTTTGTCTTCTTTTGATTGTTTTGTGACTAACAAAAGAAAAAGAAAACTTTGTTCATCCATTCTCAGGTTTGCAATTCAAAGAAAAAGGGAGACCACGCTCCTAGGTGATTCACGTACGTGTTCGGATTGGAAGATCTCGCGGTACTGTTCATGATCACTGTTCACGGCGGGGTATTGTTCACGATCACTGTTCACACGGGTACTGTTCACGGGCATCGAAAAAGATTTTGCGGATTACCAATCGATGTAAGTCAATCGGATCACGCGTCAAGAGGTATTTAACTCTAACCGTATATATTTGAGTTTAATTAATTAAAAGGTTAAGGTTCAACTTTGAGAAAAATTTTAAAACCATACGAAATCTATTTTTCGTTTCTTCCGCTGCGTTTTATATCGATTTTTCCCTACATAAATCATGATATATGGGTTGTATTCCATGAGAAAAGGTGGGTCAAAATGACTAGAACCCATCAGAGATACCTAGGAAGCAACAAAAAGAGCTTTTCACCATTTTTTGGGTGTGGGGGGGGGGGGGGGGGTGGGCAATAGAGCATCATTGACCACCCCATTTGCTAGGTATTAAGTCAATAAGCCATCTAGGCACCACTCTTTAATGGGAAGTCACCAATATGACAACTAATCGTCTCATCACCGCCACATAGGACTCCACGTATGCCCTAATTCCATATGGCACTTTTACACCATCTAAGGCATGTGCCCATATGTGGAGACCATTTGTAAATGTGTGCCAAGGACAGGTCATCCACATCACCTCATAAGCTCACTATATAAGTGAGACCCGTAAGGACTTTTTGCCTCATTCACTTACGCTCTCTTCTGGACCATTTTTTAGTGTTCTCCAACACACTTATCTCCATGAGAGCTCACACACCTGGTGGAGGAAACTTCTCCAAAGGGGTAGCTTCTATGCTCCTTTTTTTGATAAATGTTGTAAACTACTTGACTACTTGTTGTAAGCTCTCCAATATTGAAATTTCCTTAAAATTGACTACTTGTTGTAGTCAATTTTGTCCTTCAAATATTTTTGTTATTACACCTTTACTTTTCTAATTTTTTTCTTAAATACTTTCAAGATTTTAATATTAAAATAATTTATACAAATTAAATTAACAAAAAAAATATTTTCTAAAAAAAAATTAATTTAAAAACAAAAAATCATATAAAATATTAATCAAAAGATTAAAAAATAGTTAAAAATACTTATAAAAACAATTGTCAAAGAAAAACACAAGTTTTTAATATGAAAAAAAAAACAATTAAAATAATAAAAAATGATTTTTTTTAAATAAATAAATGAAGATAATAGATCTCCACTCTTAAAACTGGTTTGATTCGTTGGTGGAGATCCATTGTATCTCCATCATTGAATGATAGTTTCAACAATTGAGATCTGCGGGGTCTTTATCACTTGGCAACAGGGGGTCTGTCTATAGATCCCCGTCGACCAACTATGTAGATCTCTCTCTGGATCTCCACAGTTGATTGATAGTATTTTAATTTTGTTTAATTTAGTTGATATGTGTTATTATGCAAAAGACCAAAATAATCCTATTTTAGTTAATTTTGACTAACTTTTAACTTACGGAAGGATTAAAGTAATGTATTTTGAAAAAAAAATTAAATTTGCTAATTAGTAAAAACATTTAAAAATGTGATATTTTACCAAAAGAACAACATTTTAATGAAATTTCCCCATTTAATAACTAAATGGACACGTGATAAATTTAGCAAGACAAATGTCACATTTAGACTTTCTCATTTAATGATTCATCAAATCCTTTCAAATAACATAAACAATAGAGAAGTGCTAAATTCACCCTCTCAACCCACTCTTCCAATCAACTCTCTCTTCTTTCTTTCTTCTTTCTTTGACAAGTGTCAATATTTTTCTTTTTGACTTAAAAGTTGATCCTTAATAAATGGTTTGTCTGTTCATATTATTTAAAACTTAAACAAAAAATTATTTTCTCAAATTACCTTTTTACTTTTTACCAACTATAATTTATAATCTCTTTTATCTAATTAAAAAAAAACATTTGTATGTATATATGTGTGTGTAACCGTGTATAATGATTTTGCAATCAATTTTTCATATTAAATAAATGTTGAATGAAATAAATGGAAATATAAATTATTTTTTAAGTAATTATGTTTTTTTTAAAGAGAATAAGTGATGTTTAGAAGTTAACAAAAAAAAACTCAAAAGGATTTCATAGAGAATTAGATGAAATAGATTGTAAATTATATTTGGTATAAATTATATTTTTTAAGGAATATAAATGATGTTTAGGAGTAAATTTTTTTTTTAATGTTTTTTTAATTAGATAAAAGAGATTATAAATTATAGTTGGTAAAAAGTAAAAGGGTAATTTGGGAAAAGAACGTTTTGTTTGAGTTTTAAATAATATAAGCAAATAAACCATTTATTATGGTTGAATTTTTAAGTCAAAAAGTAAAATATTGACACTTGTCAAAGAAAAAAGAGAGAGTGGATTGGGAGAGTGGATTTAGCACTATTCTAAACAAAAATAACTATATAAAGGTTTGAGTCTATTCGGTAATGTTTTTCTTTTTCTTTTTTTGTTTTATCAATTTTTATTTGAAAATGAGAAATTGAATTTCATATATTCATAATTTGAAAACACGTATATACCTTCAATGTAATTGTTTTGAAAATAGTATAACAGTAAAGTGTATAGTTAAATTAATTTAAATTGATTTTATTAATTAATTATATATATATATATATTTAATAAAATCAATTTAAATTAAGTTCAAATTAATTGATGTAAATTTAAGATTTTTTTAAAAAACAATTATGATGAAAAAATATATTTTATTAAACTTAAGAAAAATATATTTATAATTAATAAATAAATAAATACTATCAATTTAATAGGCCTCACATGTCACTTACCTAATTGGAAAAAATAGAAAAACTGTGAAAACATCAGAATGTTAATTTCTAGTTTTTGTTCAAAAATCCCTCCATTTTCATCTTCTCCTTCCTCAAATTTCATCCCTTCACAATCAATCACACCATTACCATTTTTCTCTTTTCAACCCTTCAAAATCTTTCCAAAGCCACCATTCTAACCACCATTCTAACCACCATCAAGTCATCACCACAAACACCAAGAAGGAAATAAAATAAAATAATTTTTTTATTAATTTTAAATGTTATATAGGCTGATGTGGTTGGGTAGGGGTGGCAATACGGGTTACGACACGATGGGTTGATACGACAGGAACACGATTATTGTGAGTTTGGGTTGAGCCTAAACAGGTCGTGTCAATAAACGGGTCAATCCGTGTAACCCATTTAATAATCGTGTCTTGTTCGGGTTATGTCTCACGGGTTACGGGTTGACACGATTAGTAAGGGCAAATGTGTAATTTTAGTGTTGAGTGGCATTTATGTCATTTTTACATATACTATATAAATTTAAGATGTGCAACCCTAAACCTAAATTTCATTTCACACACCATCACTCATTCACTCCATCAGTTAGACACTCTATACCAGCAGCAACTGCTTAATTGCTTCTCGACGACCTTCTCTTTTCACGGTGACCTTCTCTCTTCACGACTTCTCCGTCGATCTTGTCTCTACCGCCGATCTTGTTTCTTGTCAACGGTAAGAACACTTAAGATCCATTTCTTGTTTTTCTTTCCAGGTGTTTGATTGTGTTGGTGGTAGAATGTGTGGGTTTGGGTGTGTTAGCTTTGTTTCTGCCTTTGCTTTGTTTTTCTGGATGTTATCACATTATCATGATTTTTCGGATAATTTTCTGTAAAGCTGGTATGTATGTGATTCTTCAATAAAGAAATTTTCTGGGTGTTACCCGTCCCGTCGTGCATCATGAGTTCATGATATTGCCATTTAACTTTTATTTTATCTTTTATTTTTTAACTTTTAGATTATAATTCAGTAATTATAATTTGCTCATGTAACTAATTATATATATATAGTAATATTATCCATCTCGAATATTTTTTTTAGTAAATAAACTTTGTAATTGTACTGTTTTTATCAGTCGAAGGAGTGTCAGCTTTTGATTTACATGGCTTAGCTGACTCACAATCAAAGCTAAACAATTCCCTTATATTTATTTCTATGAATAAAAAACAAATTTGATGTTACTCTTTTTGTCTAGTTAAGAGTTGAATTGTATATAAACAGAGCTCATGCATGTAATTAAGTATGTAGTTGTAGAAAACATAATTTTCAGAGCTGTTGAGATCCTTCATTAATGGAGTTTTTCAAGTTTTCCAGATCGAATTCTTTTCATTTTTTAATCATCTAGTTATCTTCACAAGATAAAACTGTAACTAAAATATGATATTTCATTAGCTTTTACATGTTATTAGATTACTTAATTAGATTAAAAACTAATAAACCTTTAGTCAATTGATACAAGTCATTGCTGGTTATCGAAAATGGGGTCTATTGGGACTTACTTGAGCAATGAAAAGTCTTGGAAATTTTTGTGCAAAGCCATGATCATGTAAATTTCCTGCAAATTGTATGTTGAAACCAGAGGTCATTGAGCAAAGTCGTCAGTGTTTAATGGAAAAAATGACAATAGAAGAAAATAATATATGCAAACTTCAAGATTAGACATGCGATTGATAAATGGGACATGATCTGTTTTGATGTTTTTGATTCATTTTGTATGACACTGTTATCTTTTCTTTAATTTGAAATCTCTTCTTTTTTAGCTGAGACATGCAGTTATACTTCTTTTTGGTTATAGAACCCTGATATATAATTTGAGATTTTGTTTTTTCACCTCTATGAGTGGACACCAAATCTAACAAATATGGTCAGATGATGTCTGATGTCTGATGTCATGTTCAGCTTTGCAATATATCACACAATTTCACCAATTGGACCTTTGCAATTGGCATCTATTAATGGGGTCTTGCTACGGTACGAATAAGGAATTGCTGCGTACCGTACAACACCACACAACAGCAGTTTAAAATAATTTCAACCGGTTAAAATAAAAAAATCATAAAATATTTTTTCACCAGCTACCTATTACACCGGTTTGTTGTCCAGATATAAAACACTGCCTCTCTCCTCTCATTCCATTCTCCATCAACGTTTCTATCCAGCCTCCCTCACTCTCCCGCCTCTCTCAGTCTACAGATCGTGTTGACCAACTCTCCGGCGTGGAATGAATTGCTTTGGTCTCCGACGTTGAAGGAATTGGCTGGACAGGGGTGCATCTCAATCATCGAATTTGTGATTCAATTGGAAGGTAATTCATGGCTTCTTTACTACTCTCCCTCTCTTTATTTGTTGTGTTCTTTATGTGAATGAAATCCATGATCAGAATCTTCATGCATTAACTATTTTTATTCATGGCTTCATGATAGAGAAACAAATTAGGGAAGGAGGGGTGTTGTCGAGAAAAGAGAAAAAATAGGCGAAAGAAGAGAAAGTGGAGAGAGAGAAGGACAAAGAAGGTCAATAGAGGGCGTTGACTTCTTTAGAGGTATGGGTTTTCTAATATTCTTGTTTTGTTCTTTTTGTTGAATGATTGTGTATGGTAGTATTGTAAAGGATATGGAATGAAACTGATGATAACTGTGATTTTGTGTCCCTCTTTACTGCTGCTGCTATTGTTGTTGTGATGATGGGTTGTGAAGTGAGAATGAGTATTGCCAAAATGTTAGGAGAAGTGTGATGACTATAACTTGTTTTACAAATCTTTATTGTTTGGGCAAGAATTTCAAAATAATTCTTTTTGTTTTAGATTATAGACTTATTAAGCTTTCATTCATGACTTGTTTCAACTAAGTTGGTTTTATATTCTAATTTTGGTGAATTTTTGAAGTTTAACAAAAGTTGTTGGAAATCTTATCAGATTCGTGACAGCCTTAGATACTTTTGAAAATTTGCATTGTTTGGGTGAGAATTTCAAATTGATTATTGTTGTATTGGATTCTAGACTTACAAATCTTTTATTCACAACTTGTTTCATCTAAATTGGTTTTACATTCTATTTTTGGGAAATTTTCGAAGTTGAACAAAAGTTGCTGGAAATCTTATCAGATTCGTGACAGCCTTGGATATTTTTGAAAATTTGCATTGTTGGGGTGAGAATTTCAAATTGATTGTTGTTGTGTTGGATTCTAGACTTACAAATCTTTCATTCACGACTTGTTTCAGTTAAATTGGTTTTACATTCTATTTTTGACGAATTTTCAAAGTTGAACAAAAGATGCTGGAAATCTGATCCTATTTGTGACAGTTTTGGACATTTTTGAAAATCTGTATAAACCAGTGGTCTATTTTGAACTTCTTATTCTTGTATTGCAATCTAAACCCATATAGGTTTCATTTCCACTTGCTTTTACCTCAGTTAGTGTTACATATGATTTTTAATGAATTTTTGAAGTAGGGTAAAATATGCTGGAATCTCTTTTGTATCAATGACAGCCTTTGACATCTTCGAATGCCTAGGCGAATTGGTAGGTGATTTCGAAAAATATATTTTTGTATTACAAACTAGACACATTAAGTTTCGTTCCCAAGTTGTTTTACCTCTAATGGTTTTGTGAGTGATTTTTATTAAATTGTCGAAATTGATTGCAACCTGCTACGATTTTTTATTAAAATGATAGAGAACTGCCAAAAAGAAGCAAATCTTGTTTTAGCTACATTGTGAGTTTGTGACGTTGACATGATGCATGCAATGACTAATCACAATTTTTCCAATTTTTCACTTTCATAAAATACTTCTTTATTTTTAGTATTTTGATGGTATATAGCCCCAGCCAGACTGGGGTTTGATTTCAGCGATGGTTAAAATGTAGTTGCAATTTTATTTTCATTTTTGTTTTCATATTATCTTTTTCTAATATTTGGATCCTTTTCATTTGTATTGTATCATTTACAATTCAAGTAGTTGAAGAAGTTGCTTTGACCCTCTCGTTGATCATTGTCTTTTGAGTTTGTTTTGTTTTTATTAATTGATATGTGCATGATCAATAAGGTTATCTCCTAATCAGTTTCCCGTTGCTTTGATTGACAACACCAAACTGTGTTTGGAGAATAATGCTCATGTAGTTTTAAGCTACGCAATCTGCTACATAGCATATAATTGTGTCTAGTATATTGCCTCTCTGTGACAGTAATAGCTTTATGTGTATGTGCATCTGAATGCACACACATCTACATTTATTTATTATGTATGATTATTGGTGGTGGTTGTCAATTTCAACATGAAAGTGGATGCTTGCCACTTGAGTGGTGTATTTACTGATGGATTTGTCTGGTTTAGATGCTTCATGTTTTTGATTCCTCATCTTATCCTGCTCGCAGAAACTATGTTTTAAACCTCTTGTATGTTGGTCCCTGTCCCTGACAAAGCATATGTGCATATATTAGTCAGATGCATGCTGTAAAGCATTTACAGGATAGCCTCATCTATATTGAGTTATTTGGAGTTGATGGACATTGCATAATATATTGAGTTTTAACAGAAGACTTGCATTAGAGGTTGCTAGTAATTCGTTATTACATACTGTTTCATTCATCCACTGCATAACTCTGTTACAGATGGTCACACCACCTCCCATGGGAAAAATTAAAAAATAGTCTCTGTTGTTTCTCATTATATATATTTTTAGACTAGCTACCCAGGTAAATGAATCAGGCATGAATTTCAGTACATTTCAGATTTGTTTAGATTTCAGAAAAAAAAAAACAAACAAACTAAACCTAAATAAATGATAGATCAGTATTTTTTTTTTACTTTGGATTGGAAACAAAATGAATTGGCTAATCAGTTGTTTCTTCTTTATTTGTCTGTATGTGATCTACGAGTAATTGTCTTTGGCTGTTTCGGTATTAATGTACCTATTGGTCCTAAACACGTGTTAACAGTCTATCATTGTATAAATTTTTGTTTCATGTCTTAATTTTCATCTATTCACCGCCAAGATTTCGTAATGATTTAACTGGAACTGCAATTTTAAATCACCTTTGCTCTTATACGTGGTTCTGTAAGTTTTCATTGGACAGATTGCATGTGTGTTGCTCAAAAAAACGCATTTATGCTATCTTTGTATCCGCAACGATTAGTTTTGTACATTAGCAGACTGATGGGTATAGTGTTTACTATTTTTTTGTTAATTTTCAACTTGCATTGGTTGAAAATTGTTAATATTGTAAGCTTTTCATATTTTTTTTAAATTATTAATATTGTAAGTTGGTCTCTCATGTTTTCCTCTGTGTCTGTTGCTGTGCATTTATGTTTGCCAAACAGGAGAACATTTTGCCAAGTAGTATCAACTAAGAGAAAGCATCGAAAGGTTATTTTTTTTCCCTTTTGAATGGTTAATAATTTTTGGTGTTGTGTGAATTTGTCAATTTTTTTGTTATGGCCGAACATTTTGCTTGACTGGGAGAGCTTTATTATTTAGTTAATCTTGGAAACTGTTTCACTTTTTCCCTTGATGTGGAAGACATGTGCACCGTGGAAAACATTTGGTTTGCTCCTTCTATGAACATACTCATGTTACGATGGAACAACCTAAATTGACCTTGTTGAACTGCCTGATGTGTAGATGTAGAGGGAATGAATGATTCTTGAGTCGGTCTTCAATGCGTTTTTAATAAAAATGAATTAGGTTTATCTGAGGAAAAGGTTTTCCAGTAGAAGGGTTTATAAGAAAAGATTCAAACACAACCACTAGAAAATCCTAAAGCATCAGCGTCTACTATGACACCACCAATTCCTTCAGTGTTCACCTAATTAAAATCACAATTAATTTGACCTTTTATAGATAGTTTAAATGTAATTAACAAAAGATTACAAGACATCTATGTTGACCTTTGAGTTGTTGGATATTGTAGTATAAACTGACCATACAAGTGATATAAGTAAATTGAATTTTAGTTTTCTTTTTATTTGCTAAAATTTTTTATTCGGAAAGCCGGAGTAGCATATGGCATATTCTGTAGTGGTTGAACCAATCTTTAGTTTGATTGGTTTATGGTGCAACTATGGACAATTTTGTCATTATCATTGTAAGTAAAATTTTAGTTTGAACAAAATTTTCGCTTATTTTGATTCGGATGTATTTCCTAGTGTTGGTTATCTTCAGTATTCAACAATTTCCAGAATAAATTATGTTAGTATCTTAAATATGTGAATAGAAACTTAAAGTTTTATGTTGCCAACCTAAATGGTTGGTACAATAGTTTTGTCTAGTTCAAGTAATCATCATAGCTCTCATTTTGTCACTTGTCGCATTAATATAATTAACATAGATGTAAATGTGGAATGTAATTGCAGTTTTGTACCCGCTAAAGCAGTAGCTGCTCTTATGCTCAAATTGCTTGTGAATAAAAAGAAATGCTACAATTTACTTATGAAGTTATGAGCCTTGTAGAATTTGCACACCAATAAACTTCTGTTATTAAGTTATCTTATTATTATATATTATATATTGGTCACTAAGTAAATCGGATGGAATACTTAGACTTACTCATACCCGGAATTGTGCCGGTAGAGTACACTGGTGAGACAACGCCACGTAGTGATTGTCTATTTGTTACATTTATGCTATTTATTTTTCTTTATATTTTCCTGTGCATTTTATATTATCTGTTACAGCTATGTGTTGGTAGCTGCAGTTTGTAAGTTTTTTTAATCTCAAGTTATGTTATTATGTTATTATTCTGTATTCTCTATTGGTGACAATGTATATCGGTTGGAATACTCAGAGTTACTCATACCAGGAATTGTGCTGGTAGAGTACACTTGTGACACAACCCCACGTACTCAGTGTCTATTTGTTCCATTTATGCTAATTAATCTTCTTGATATTGTCATGTGCAGAGGTCCGTTTTCGTAGCTGCATTTTGTAAGTTATATTAATCTGAAGTTTTCTTATTATCTTATTATTCTATATTCTGTATTGGTCAGAAAGTATATCGGCTGGAATACTCAGACTAACTCATACCTGGAATTGTGCCGGTAGAGTACACTTGTGCGACAACACCACGTACTGACTGTTTATTTGTTCCATTTATGCTTGACCGGGCCAAATATGTACTATATTTATGCCCTCAGATCCTTACCTTATGTTCTGTTTTCGTGCGTTTTTGTCTCTTATGGGTTGTTTTGTGCTTATTTGAAGGAAATGATGCAGAGACAGGCTTGGAAGCACATTGTGATGATTCCAGCAGAAAAGGAGCACAAACAGGTCTATAGTGCGGGTCCAGTGCGGGTCCAGTGCGGGTCGCAACCGCACTCCAGCCGCACTCTAGCCGCACTTATGTGCATAGCCGGGGCAGAATGCAAGTACAGAGATAAAGTGCGGGTACAGTGCGGGTCAGCTAACCGCACTCCACCCGCACTATTGCCAAACCAGAGAAGCTGCGCAGTCACCTGACATTAGAGTGCGGGTTCTGTGCGGGTCAGCAAACCGTACTTCACCCGCACTTGCATCAAGAACAGAAGAACAGAATCGCACCTGACACTAGAGTGCGGGTATTGTGCGGGTCATCGAACCGCACTCTACCCGCACTTGCATCAAGAACAGAAGAGCAGAATTGCACCTGACATTAGAGTGTGGGTACTGTGCGGGTCATCCAACCGCACTCTACCCGCACTGTTGCTCAAGACAGTAGGTAGATTTTGCACCTAAGAAGGAAGTGCGGTCACAGTGCGATGCCAAGTGCGGGCTAAGTGCAGGTCAAGTGCGGGTAATTCAACCGCACTCCACCCGTACTAATGTCCTGATCCGAGAACTGAAGTTGCAGGCAACCCATACAGTGCGGGTACAGTGCGGGTAAACCACCCGCACTCCACCCGCACTCCGAGCGCGCCAGTCTGATTTTCAAAGCTTAAGTGACCTATTTTTGTATTTAGTATAAATATAAAAGTATAAAAATGTTTTAAGGAGTTTTTTACTCCGTTTTTAAGCAGATTAGGCATTCTTAGATCTAGTTTCTCTCTACCTGTCATCCACACATTCTCTACTCAACTTCAAGGAAGTTAGGAGATTGGAGCCACTTCAAGGAAGGAGATGTTCTCCAAGGGTTATTTCTTTCTTCCCTCTACTGATTTCCTAGTTGTAATGAGTAGCTAAATCCCCTCTAAGGGGTTGATGGAGTAGTTAGTTTAATATTGGGCTTGTACATAAACATGATATTATATTGATATTCATGTCTATCTTCCATTGATCTATTCTTGTTGTGAGTGTTTATCATTGATTTCTTGTGTAGATACATGATCTTTGCAAGATGTCTTTATATTATGAATGGGTATTGCATCTAGATATACATCCTATTTAGTTGTTTAATGCTCTAAAGAATAGACGGAAAGTCATGAATTCCGACTCTTGAACCGCGGTTTTAATCTAACCTCGATCGTATTTCAGGCACTGTACATCCTAGTTCGGAATCCGTGAAAGAGTTAGAAGTCATCACTATACATCCTAGGGTGACTATTTGTAATCGGTTGAGTCAATGTTAGGTAGACGAGCTTCATTTTTAAAATCCGGTAAACAATCAACTCTATACATCCTAGGTTGGTAGTTTACAAGGATTAATCCCTAATAGGTGGTCCGCACTATACATCCTAGGTTGGCCACCTTCTAGGGATAAATAACCGACTCTATACATCCTAGGTCGGTTACCTTGAAGAGCCGTGCTATTGACAAGTTTGTTACATTGCCCAGTATTTGCTTTCGAATCCATTAACTCCTTAGTTTCCATCATCTATATATCCTTCACTCCATATTCCCCTTTCATTTTATTTACTTATTTAATTTGGTGTTATTTAGAATTGGTCCACAATCTACATTTTCACCAATTCATGTTTTGCTATTTATATATACATACCATTGCTTTAGCTTTAACTAATTTGGCTAACTCCGCTCCCTGTGGATCACACCCACTTGCCACTATATTTATGTTTGTAAACTGATTTAGGCTTGTGTGGTTTCTTTAAATATTATTGACGGACTGATCTTTTAAAACGACATAAGGAAAAAAACGTCCTTGTCAAAATGGCGCCGCTGCCGGGGAGCGGCATGTTAGTTTAATTAGTTTTGCTTAAGTAAGTTTTATAGTTACTTAGTTGTTTTTACATATATATTTATCCTTATATTTTTGTGTTTGTATAGTTTCACGTTTGGGTAGTTTTTGTTTCTTGATATCCTAGGTTCATGGCTGCCCCCTGGAACAATTCAGGATCTGAGTACGATCTCCGTATTGACCCATATAACCAAGACTGGGGATGTGATCAAGATTTCCAGGAGGGCTACGATGTGGGTGAATAGCTTTCAACCGAAGAGAGATTAGCAGTGTTGCTAACGGACTACTTACAAGAGAATGAAAAGACCACATTAGTAGAGCAGAGAACGAGAGAAATTGTGCAAGCGGCACAGCTTTCAGAAGAAATTAATGCAAGCCAGCTGAATATGGGAACATTTGATGAATGGATAGGAGAGTTCATGCAGTCAGCCAACCAGGATACACAAGAGGTCCATCTGCTACAACAGGCACATTTAGAGAGTTGGGAGACATACATGTGGAAGAATGATAGGCAATCAAACGAGATGGATGCATATATTCACAGGATCGAGTTTCAGATAGGTCAGTTGGCTGAATTATTACAGGAAAGAGAAAAAGGAAAATTTCCAAGTCAACCGGAACAGGCTAGTACAAGGACAGTCCTCAGAAGTGGAAAGGTTTTGGGAGAAAAGGGTAAAGACACCGTCACAGAAGAAGAAGACGAGGTGGTTGACACGGAAGTGAAAAATGAGAAGGAGTTAGAAAAAGAGAAAAATGTCCGGGTAGCAGACCCAGAACCAAGACCTCAGCTCCATAGGTCATCCAACCCTTATGTACCGCCTATACCGTTCCCAGGGAGGCTGAAAAACTCTAAGTTGGAGAAATCACATCAAGAAATCTATGATCTCCTTTCCAAGGTAACCGTCAACTTACCACTGTTAGATGCTATTGAGAAAATGCCGGCTTATGGTAAATTTTTCAAAGACTTGAGTAAAGATAAAGAGCGGTTCAGACCGAAACAACAGGAGCGTCTAAATGAGAATGTCAGTGCAGTAATTCAACGGTCATTGCCCCAGAAAATGAAGGACCCAGGGAGTTTTATAATTGACATTACGATTGGCGGGTAGAATCGCGAAAGAGCGATGTTGGACTCAGGAGCAAGCATTAATCTCATACCATTCTCGGTCTACAAGAAGCTGGGTTTGAATGACCTCAGAAAAACCACTATGTCACTTGTCTTAGCAGATGCTTCTGCAAGAAGCCCTAAGGGCATTGTCGAAGATGTGTTAATACAGATTGAAAAGTTAATCATACCTGCCGACTTTGTGGTGATTGACATGGATGAAGGAAGAGACGAGAGAGATGTGAAGTTACTTTTGGGGAGACCTTTCATGGCAACCGCTAGGGTAGTGATTGATATGCATTCAGGGAAGCTGACCATGAAGGTAGTAGATGAAACCGTGGAGTTCAACATTTTTGACTCTTTATCATACCCAGTGGGTTCCCATGACTGTAACACTGTGGATTTCTTAGAGGAGGAGTTGGATACCACTATTGAGGAGGAATTCGAAAGAGAAGGAAATGCAAATGACCTGGTACCATTAGAAGAACTTCCTCAAAGAGTTGAATTGAAAGCACTCCCGTCGAACTTGAAGTATGTGTTTCTCGACAAAGAAAGGTTGAACCCAGTGATCATTTCTGCAAATTTGGAGGCAAGTCAAGAAGAGGAACTACTTGGAGTGTTGAAAGAGTACAGAGAGGCCATTGGTTGGTTCATAGATGACATTAAGAGGATAAGTCCTACCATGTGTATGCATAAGATTTTGCTAGAAGAGAACGCCAAACCGACACGGGAGGCACAAAGGAGGCTAAATCCGATCATGCAGGAGGTAGTAAAGAAAGAGATATTGAAGCTTCTTGATGCAGGTATTATCTACCCTATTTCAGATAGTAGATGGGTTAGTCCCATTCATGTCGTCCCAAAGAAATTCGGAGTTACAGTAGTGAAGAATGAGAGGAGTGAGTTAGTGGCACAAAGACTCCAGACAGGGTGGCACGTTTGTGTAGACTACCGAAAGTTAAATGCGGTCACCAAGAAGGACCATTTTCCCTTACCTTTCATCGACCAAGTCCTAGAGCGGTTGGCAGGGCATCAGTTCTACTATTTCCTAGATGGGTATTCCGGGTACAATCAGATAGTTATCGCTCCAGAAGACCAAGAGAAGACCACTTTTACCTGTCCCTATGGAACCTATGCCTTCCGAAGAATGCCTTTTGGCCTTTACAATGCACCAGGTACGTTTCAAAGGTGTATGGTTTCGTTGTTTTCAGATATGGTGGGGGAGATTATTGAAGTCTTCATGGACGACTTCTCAGTATTCGGGGACTCGTTCAAGTTATGCCTTAATAACTTATCGTTGGTGCTTCAAAGATGCATGAAAAACAACTTGGTTTTGAATTGGGAGAAATGCCATTTCATGGTACAACAAGGGATTGTCTTGGGTCACATAATATCTGAAAAAGGAATTGAAGTAGACAAGGCAAAGATTGAAGTTATCAAGAGTTTACCACCCCCTCGCAATGTCAAAGACATCCGGTCATTTCTTGGTCATGCAGGTTTCTACAGGAGATTCATCAAAGATTTTTCAAAGATCTCCAGACCTCTATGCTTGTTGCTACAAAAGGACAAAGAGTTTGTGTTTAGTTCAGATTGTGCGGGGGCATTTGAAACTTTAAAAGAGGCTTTGACCTCATCTCCAGTAATTGCCCCACCAGTTTGGGATTTACCATTTGAAATAATGTGTGATGCTTCTGACTTCGCTGTAGGTGCAGTTTTGGGTCAAAGGGTTGGCAAAGACCCACATGTCATATATTACTCATCCCGGATTTTGAATGACGCACATATGAACTATTCGACAACAGAGAAGGAATTATTAGCTGTCGTTTTTGCTCTTGAGAAGTTCAGGCAGTACTTGGTAGGCGCCAAGGTTGTGGTATACTCAGACCACGCAGCTCTGCGATATCTGCTCCAAAAGAAAGATGCAAAACCTAGGCTGATTAGGTGGGTGTTGCTGTTACAGGAGTTTGATTTAGAAATCCGGGACAAGAAGGGGTGCGAGAATGTGGTTGCAGATCATCTTAGCAGGATAGTACATGAGAGTCATATAGATGGGGATGAGATTCCGTTGAGAGAAAATTTCCCGGACGAACATCTGTGGGCAGTGCAGGATAGGGAACCATGGTATGCAGATCTGGCAAACTATCTGACACATGGGGTTTTCCCCCCTGAGCTAGATTGGCAGGGCAAGAAAAGGTTTGCTAGGAGATCGAGAGAGTACTTCTGGGACGAACCTTACCTTTTCAAACACGGGGCAGATCAAGTGATTAGGAGGTGTGTGCTAGAAAATGAGCAGTATGATGTGTTGCGATTCTGCCATGACTTACAGTGTGGAGGCCATTTCAGTGCAAGGAAGACAGCACTAAAAGTGTTGCAGTCAGGTTTCTTCTGGGTATCACTGTTTAAAGATGCTTATCAGTTCTGTGTGGCTTGTGATAGATGCCGGCGCACAGAGAACATTGGTAAACGGAATGAGATGCCACAAACTGGAATTTCGGTGGTTGAAGTATTTGACACTTGGGGTCTTGATTTTATGGGACCGTTCCCACCTTCTTGTGGGAACAGCTATATTTTAGTGGGGGTCGACTATGTTTCCAAATGGGTTGAGGCAGTCGCCACAAAGACCAATGACAGTAATGTGGTAGTTAAATTTGTAAAGGAACATATCCTGACCCGATTTGGGATCCCAAGGGTGATCATTAGCGATGGAGGGAGTCATTTCTGTAACAAAGTCCTAGGAAATCTATTGAAGAAGTATGGAGTGCGACACAAGGTGGCCACACCATACCACCCTCAGACATCAGGACAGGTTGAAGTCAGAAACAGGCACATCAAGCAGATTCTGGAGAAGACAGTCTCCTCCACTAGGAAGGATTGGGCATTGAAACTATCTGACGCCTTATGGGCGTACCGAACGGCTTTCAAAACTTCTATTGGGATGAGCCCGTATAGGTTGGTTTTTGGTAAAGATTGTCACCTTCTAGTAGAACTGGAACATAAAGCTTGGTGGGCAATCAAGAAGTTGAATTGGGAGTATGACAAAGCAGGTGAAGAAAGATGCAATCAGTTGAACGAGTTAGATGAGTTCCGGTTGGAAGCCTATGGGAGTTCACGACTCTACAAGGAAAAAACAAAAGCTATTCATGACAAACGATTGGTACCGAAGGAGTTCCAACCGGGCATGCTGGTGTTAATTTATGAGTCTCGTTTGAGGTTGTTTCCTGGGAAGTTGAAATCAAGATGGTCAGGCCCACATCGCATTATTAATGTCTCTCCAAATGGAGCTGTAGACATTCAGAATTTGAGGAACGATGGGATATTCAAGGTTAATGGGCATAGGCTAAAACCGTATTTTGGATCGGAAACCTGCTGCAAGGGTGTTGGGTCCATGGAACTTGCTGACCCCTAGCACATCTATCATTTCTGAGCACCGGTGAGAGGCAGCCTGCTCAGGTCATTTTTAAACTGTTCGCCTTCGGAGTTTTATTTCATTTAGATTTATTTTTCTTTTCTTTTCGCATTTAATTTTCGTTGGTAGAGTGGTTGTGTGGTTTTAAGCTAGGTTGAGCATCTTTTGGGAAGCACACAACAACACGAATGGACATCAACCGATCTTCCTTCTAAAGGGAGTTTTCTACCTTCGATTTTGTACTTAAATTTTTTATGAATGCGATTTAGTTTTTGTTATGATGAATGAGCTTGGTCGAATGTATGTCTAGATTCGGTTTGGGGGTGTTAATCCCTCATTCCGCCATTTATTGCGATTATGCTTATTCTTACCAACAATGGGGGCATTGTTGAGTTTTGGTTTGGGGGTGCATCACGCCTTCGCCTGTACATCACGCCTCCGCCGTGTACAGTTTAGTGTCCAATTTTTTAATTTTGTCGCTTGTCCATTTTTTTAAACTGTAATCCAGTATGGGTATGATGCTTCTAAAATGTGTTTTTGTCGAGTCTCTTATATGTGCTCTGACCTTGTGATATTGTTTGGTGCCACTTAAGGCTTAGCTTGCACCATCATGGGTTAGTCCCACCCGTATGTATGAAGTATTGGGGACTCATTGTTCCCATGTCTTGTTCTAATAGTGGAGATGCCTGTGAGATCACAAACACAAGCATGAAAGTGCGTTTTCCGAGTGCATTATTGATTATTCTTAAACACGCCTCTCGTCATGTATGTCATGTGCCATAGGACTTGCATTATTTTGTGAATGCGTGATGGATGTTTTCATTCCCTTTTTAGATGGTTTTGGAAGTGATAGTAGGGAATGCATGTTTATTGAAGTACCTCTATAGCCTAAACACCACTTACCGTATTGTGTGTTCCAAAGCCGATTTGAGGCCAAACACTTACCTCTTCATTGGTACCACATTCAACCATATACCCAATAGCCTAAACACATGCCTACCCTTGTACTAATCATGTTAGGATGGGAAATGGTAGTGAGAAAAAGGGTTAAAATGGTCCCATAGTGGGTAAAATGAGATAGATGTTGAAAATATGAAAGAAAAGGGTAAGTTATGCACTCTAAATGCCTAAAAAAAAGGGAAGATGGTAACAACTCAAATGGAGTACAACATTGTTATTTGGAAATTGTCAAAAGAAAAATTTAAAGAATGATTGTACTTGAAGTGCCATAATGAGAGTGTTTTATGCTAAACACGCCCAAATGGAATGCAAATGTTGAGGGAAAAATGTGGGTTAAATGGTTTCCTAGAGGGTTGCATTTAAAGCAAGAAAAGAACATGGTGTGGGAGTAGGGATTTTATTCTAGCATGATTGGTGAGTTGAACTCCTAAAAATTCCATATTCTGTTTTGTGTAAACTCATTCACCCCCACAGCCACACTATAACCGGTTGAAAAGCCCTATTTGATCCATGTAAGTCTAGTTTGGGAATGTAGGTTGAAGCACGATCTTTCGCATCTATGGCATGGTGACTCGTTCCTAGGATAGTTCATTGCTTAAATCTTATGCAGAATCTTCTTTGCATACTTGTTGTGTGGAACTTAGGACTCTTGAGGAAAGAAAAGAGGGAATCCATGTGAGCTTTAGAATTGAAGCGAATTATGTTCAAGGTATGGGAGTAAGTGGTCCTAAATTCATGAATGCCTTTAGGTGTGGGATTCATGTTCGTACGAGCCTCCCTTGGGTGTCTCCAAATTGCTCTTGATCTTGTGCATATGTTTTTCTCCTCTCGATCACATCTATTTGTATCATATCACGCATGGGACTTGCAACATTGTTGATGTATTGTGTGGGTATTTAGAAATTACTTTCAGCTGGCGTCTTACTGTTTTGAATAGATTTGCTCGAGGACGAGCAAAGGTTTGGTTTGGGGGTGTTTGATCGGGCCAAATATGTACTATATTTATGCCCTCAGATCCTTACCTTATGTTCTGTTTTCGTGCGTTTTTGTGTCTCTTATGGGTTGTTTTGTGCTTATTTGAAGGAAATGATGCAGAGACAGGCTTGGAATCACATCGTGATGATTCCAGGAGAAAAGGAGCACAAACAGGTCTATAGTACGGGTCCAGTACGGGTCCAGTGCGGGTCGCAACCGCACTCCAGCCGCACTTATGTGCATAGCCGGGGCAGAATGCAAGTATAGAGATAAAGTGCGGGTACAGTGCGGGTCAGCTAACCGCACTCCACCCGTACTATTGCCAAACCAGAGAAGCTGCGCAGTCACCTGACATTAGAGTGCGGGTTTTGTGCGGGTCAGCAAACCGCACTTCACCCGCACCTGCACCAAGAACAGAAGAACAGAATCGCACCTGACACTAGAGTGCGGGTACTGTGCGGGTCATCGAACCGCACTCTACCCGAACTTGCATCAAAAACAGAAGAGCAGAATTGAACCTGACATTAGAGTGCGGGTACTGTGCGGGTCATCCAACCGCACTCTACCCGCACTGTTGCTCAAGACAGTAGGTAGATTTTGCACCTGAGAATGAAAGTGCGGTCACAGTGCGATGCCAAATGCGGGTTAAGTGCGGGTCAAGTGCGGGTAATTCAACCGCACTCCACCCGCACTAATGTCCTGATCCGAGAACTGAAGTTGCAGGCAACCTATACAGTGCGGGTAAACCACCCGCACTCCACCCGCACTCCGAGCGCGCCAGTCTGATTTTCAAAGCTTAAGTGACCTATTTTTGTATTTAGTATAAATATAAAAGTATAAAAACGTTTTAAGGAGTTTTTTACTCCGTTTTTAGGCAGATTAGGCATTCTTAGATCTAGTTTCTCTCTCTACCTCTCATCCACACATTCTCTACTCAACTTCAAGGAAGTTAGGAGATTGGAGCCACTTCAAGGAAGGAGATGTTCTCCAAGGGTTATTTCTTTCTCCTCTCTACTGATTTCCTAATTGTAATGAGTAGCTAAATCCCCTCTAAGGGGTTGATGAGTAGTTAGTTTAATATTGGGCTTGTACATAAACTTGATATTATATTGATATTCATGTCTATCTTCCATTGATCTATTCTTGTTGTGAGTGTTTATCATTGATTTCTTGTGTAGATACATGATCTTTACAAGATGTCTTTATATTATGAATGGGTATTGCATCTAGATATACATCCTATTTAGTTGTTTAATGCTCTAAAGAATAGACGGAAAGTCATGAATTCCGACTCTTGAACCGCGGTTTTAATCTAACCTCGATCATATTTCCGGCACTTTACATCCTAGGTCGGAATCCGTGAAAGAGTTAGAAGTCATCACTATACATCCTAGGGTGACTATTTGTAATCGGTTGAGTCAATGTTAGGTAGACGAGCTTCATTTTTAGAATCCGGTAAACAATCAACTCTATACATCCTAGGTTGGTAGTTTACAAGGATTAATCCCTAATAGGTGGTCCGCACTATACATCCTAGGTCGGTTACCTTGAAGAGCCGTGCTATTGACAAGTTTGTTACATTGCCCAGTATTTGCTTTCGAGTCCATTAACTCCTTAGTTTCCATCATCTATATATCCTTCACTCCATATTCCCCTTTCATTTTATTTACTTATTTAATTTGGTGTTATTTAGAATTGGTCCACAATCTACATTTTCACCAATTCATGTTTTGCTATTTATATATACATACCATTGCTTTAGCTTTAACTAATTTGGCTAACTCCGCTCCCTGTGGACGACACCCACTTGCCACAATATTTATGTTTGTAAACTGATTTAGGCTTGTGTGGTTTCTTTAAATATTATTGACGGACTGATCTTTTAAAACGACATAAGGAAAAAAAACGTCCTTGTCAATGCTATTTTATTTTTTTTTATATTTTCATGTGCATTGTATATTATCTGTTACACCTATGTGTTGGTAGCTGCATTTTGTAAGTTATTTTAATCTCAAGTTATGTTATTATATTATTATTCTATATTCTCTATTGGTGACAATGTATATCGGCTGGAATACTCAAACTTACTCATACCCGGAATTGTGCCGGTAGAGTACACTTGTGAGACAACACCACGTACTGAGTGTCTATTTGTTCCATTAATGCAATTTATTTTTCTTAATATTTTCCTGTGCATTCTGTATTTCTGTATTGAGCTACGTTTTGGTAGCTATATTTTGGATATAATGCGGCCTTGGCTTCTGGGTATTTGAGTTTCA
This sequence comes from Dipteronia sinensis, assembly GCA_033220585.1. Lineage (NCBI taxonomy): Eukaryota > Viridiplantae > Streptophyta > Magnoliopsida > Sapindales > Sapindaceae > Dipteronia > Dipteronia sinensis. Next base: position 48,639,647 of record CM065636.1, on the reverse strand, counting down.
GCAGAAGAAGGTACCTAGTCCGTGGACAACTGTGAAGAATTTGGGAGAGAAGAAGAACCTTAGATCGCAGTTACTTTTTATTACACCACACAAGATATAACATTGACAGAATGGGTCTTATTATGTTTTGCATGAGAAAAAACATAATGTTACACTCATCAGTCAAACAAAAGCATCTTTCATAGATATTATTGATTTCTCCGTGGGTAATCATGAACTATTTTATTATGATGCTCTTACAATATTGCATTTAGTTTGTTATTTATATTCATCCGACATATCTACCCTTGTAATCACATATGTAATTTGCACTGGTTACTTACGAAATGGAAACTAGAACTATTTTTATGATTGCCTTGTACATGATTGAATTTATCGTGGTTCTTTGTTGTTAGATGTCTACGTTATAATCTCATTGAAGATATGTATAATATATTAAGATAAGGAATTGGATTTTATAATGATTTTATATATCAATTGAATTCCTTATCCATGTTATTGAGCAAACACTTATTACCATTGATGTACAGATTGAAAATGGTGAAAAAAAGAATTCGTGAAAAGATGAATGGTGGTTCTAATAAAACAACACCGACGAAAAACTTGTCAAAACCGAAGATTGAAAACATGGGATGGATTAATTATTTGTATGTAAACATTACCATATGCTTTACTTAAGTTTTTAACTTGCTATCTTGTCCATGTAAACTAATCATTTTGCTGTTATCTATCCAGTAAATTGGAATGCAAAAAGAAAGATGCTAATGGGAACTCAAAGATCATATACATTTACAACAATTCATACCATTCATTGTTCGTTGATATTCACACCATCAATCTAACATTCTGTCATGTTATATTATTGCAGTCACGCAGTGAAATTGGAAAGACATGGCGTTTGTTACCGATAGAAGAGAAGGCAAAATTTGGAGAACCTGAAGTTGTTGAAGTTGCTGCCACAAATCTGACAGGGGAGCAACCTCACCATTGTCAAAACGACATCTCCAACAACTTCAACGTCCCTCCAACAGATGAACAAATCCCACCCATAACAAATCGTCTGGACTATAGAGATCAAACCATCAACACAAGGTGTACGCCTTCTCGGTGGTGTCGGATTGTGAATAAACTATCCGAAGAGCAGAAACAGGCGATTCGTGCGTTAGGTTTTGGAAACCTACTTGCCCTCAATTGTGGACGTCTTCGGCTGAAGATATGTCGATGGCTCGTTGATAATTTTGACACAAAAGCTTGTTCAATTCATATCCATGGCAGGCGGTTTGTGATAAACTCTTCTATATTTGCTCGAGTTTTTGGGATTTCTGACCAGGGAGATCCGATTGCTATATCCGGAGATGTCCCTAACAAAGATTTTTGGGAATCAAAGTTTTCCATGACATCTCGTGGCATCTTCTTGAAAGACATCGAACATTGCCTGGAGGAGATGACCACGGCTGATGATGAATTCAAGGTGACTTTGTGCTTATTTTTGTTGGGCACGATCCTCTCTCCTTCAGCTACCGATTATATTCATACGGGGTACTTGATTCCTTTAAGCGATGTTGGAAAAATTTGTATGAAAAATTGGTCTAGTTGGTGCTTGTCATCACTTTGTGAAGGGATTGAGAAGTTTAAGATTAACCGGCCAGGTATGAAGAAATGTTGCATTTCCAGCTGTGTGTTGTTTCTTCAGGTAAAAGATTTTTGTCTCTATTATTATGAAATTTCACTTTATCATGTCATATTTAACTTAGTCTTAACCTTGTTTCTTTGTTGTAGTTGTTTTACTTCCACTCACTACGATGGGAGCCGCCCATCGTGGATAAAGCATTAATACCCACTGTTTGTTGGACAAACGTGAAGATAAAGAAGTGCGTAATCTGGCTTCACACCGAAGGAGGTGTTGGAAGTAACCATGTCTAAATTCCTGAAATTATCTACCTATTTTATATGGAACTTTTTTTTACCAAGAAGTGCATGCATAATTACATATCTTATATCATAATATGATGCAGATTTCGGTCGGAGATTTTTTCAAGCAACCAGCACAACCAGAAGGTCAATGTGATGTTGGTGCACATGGAGCAACTGATCGTGCCAATGAAGAACCGGTTACAGCCAGTAATGCGCACACAAAAAGTATTGACGATGTCCTACTGGTGGTGAAAGATATTCAGGATACACTAAAGACTGAACTTGATGATATCTGAACGAAGGTAAATTTTCTATATGCGAAATTCAGTTCGGTGGAGGACAAGAACTTGGATAATGACTTACCTAATACAAACAGCCCTGAGAATTCCAAGAATCACAAGCCTATAAATCCTCCTTCACCTTTACCAACCCGACCACCACCACCACATCTTTCTGTTCCTACAATACAACATCCCACTTTTGAGGTTTCATCAAATGACACCCGATCATTACCCCAACATGAACAGACCATTTCCAAATCCACCCCAAGTTGGATGAAGGCACCTATTGAGACAGCTTAGAAGAAGGGAAGACAGCTGATTTACCCATGGAAGACCAGCCTACTGATGATCCCTATCACGTACCTCCGGTCCTTACCATTCCTACGTTATTAGATGAGATTCAATCTTGTTTCTTCTTTTAGTACTTATTTTTAAATGTAAATATCATTTTTTTTAACAAATAAACGAAAAATCCATTTCACAATCAAATATTTTTTAGGATACCTTCTATGATGATACTCACGAATAAGAGTCGCAATCTTGTAACAAGCGAAGATTAATCAATACAAGATCATCCGCAAAAAGGAAGCCGAGCCGCTATCAAATTTCACCGTACATTGCCGGACCTATTCCTGCGTCGACAAAGTATCGATATGGCCCTTTCCGAATAGGAATTCCACTGAATACATATGATGAGCAATTGATCAACTACATTTTTGCCAAAGACCTACCATCATCGTAAGCATGCTTTATATATATTATATTCCTCAATTTATAATGTTGTGCAGTTATAGGTATGTTATATCCGCAGTTGGCTATTGGATGTTTAACAGTTTCGTATATTTGTTTTTTAATAAATTGCAGTGAAGTTATTGTCGATCTTGGGCATTTACGTGTAACCCGGAAAAGTTTTAGAACGTTGGAACCTTCCAGCTTTGTTGATAGTGAGGTTAATTGATAATCTTATTCTGAACTCATAAACTTTAACTTTTATACATTATATGTGGTTCATTATTTTAACTTCTGGTAACCTAACATGTGTTGTGCACAATTTTGTTTTTCAGATTATTAATCTTATTTCTGAGTACAAAACAATAATATTGAAGTCAAAAAGGTCACACCTTAGCTGGTTCTTACCTACGAACTATGTTGTATACTTATGTTGATTGAGTTGCTTATATGTATATAGTTGTCCATTCTTTATGAGATTGAGCATGTAACCTATATTTTCTCACGTTTGCCTACGCAGTACACTGTCTTGACTTGTACAGATGGGAAACAGTATTCTTTGAAGAAATCTCTGTCAAAATTGCGGGAGTCATACATGTACGATCTTCGTATATGTGAAAAGGTGAGACATGATTACCATTGTTAATTTTTTCCGTACACCTAATTGTTTCAAGTGAACAATGTCTATTTTGTTATGTATACTTCTAATGACATATTCGTCCATATATTAGATTTACATTCCTATCAATGATCTACGTAACCACTGGTATCTGGCGGTAGTTCATGTTCAAAAACGGTTGTGCAAAATTTAGGACTCCAAACCACCTCGTAGGAAGGATGATTTAACGCGATTGACCCAAGTGCAGAAAGTGGTAAATCTGTAACACATGTTGTTAGATGGTCCTTATGTATCCCCATTTTTTCTAGTTTCATCACGATATCTCTTTATTGTGCATATTGTTTTTCCTCTAATTTCTGTTGATGCAATCGCTTGACATTGTTCTTGCTGATAAAATTGTTGTTGCCTTCCCAACAACTTTCTCATTCACCACATTCACTATGTCATATGCGAAAGCACCCGAGCAATCTAATGGCTTTGATTGTGGCCTTTTACTTTGCATGTTCATGGATGACAACTACCCTATACCGCTTCAGATGAAATCAGTATGTTAAACTAAATATTCCCATAGGTTTGTTTTTTGACTGTTATATATTTGGCTTTACATATATCTGACATTTCTGAGTTTTGTTATAGTTTCAGTCTGACTGTCAACGTTTGGTGTTAGCTCGTTTCCTAGCACTCTTCCCTGGTAACAACAACCTTTTGTCTCTGAAGAAAAATGCTAAAGAGCACTGTAATAATCTACTGGCCAATCGTAGCAAGATGATACCGCCACCCGTGCAAAAGTTGAGAGGTAAAGCAGCGGCTCTAATGGACTGAATGTACATATGGGTTGCATCCCTGGACATTTGAATTTGGAAATTTGAATTTTGTAGTTGTGCCACTAGGTAGGAGACCCTGCAAAAATGTTGGGTACATGTAATTTTTTGTTTCAATGTTTATTGTAATCACATACATGAAGTACTGAGTGTTCTTCTTTCTGTGAATAGTCAAATCAATTTCTGCCCCAATTAAATTCATATAGTTCACACCAGTTGTTTTATCATTACGTTATCTCCATGATTGTGTTTAAATTATTTATGTATGTACCAAAGTTGAAATTGAAGTTGCTCTAAATTCTGAATTACTAAGCTACCAATTGATGTTACAGTAGAATAGCCTATTCTCAAGGAAATCCAGTTTTATAATTATACTACAATACACACATCTCAGTTGTGGTTACACAATTTGAGTACTAGAGTAAACACATTATTGAAGAAAATGAGACTTCATTTCGATTGAACAATACAAATTATACTTAATCAGTTTAACGATTTGTGCATCTCCTCACCTGGCGCCTCACAAAAATATATGATCAAACTCAGAAACCCTTAATGATCCTGCCGTGATTCATCATTTCCTAGCTTTAACATCTCCATCTTCACAATCGCAGCAATTTTCCCACGGCTGGTGGTGATACAGGCAGCTGTTAAGGTAAGTAGGCATCTCAATGACTGGTCCATGATCTTAAAAATTGAATCATCAACCGAGGGAATAGCGACCCAGGGCGACCTTACCTGGGATCGCCTTGAGTTCGCTATTCTCTCGGATTCTATATTTCTATATGAATCATCACCCGAGGGAATCGCGACCTCAGGGCGATCCCAACCAAGATCGCCCCGAAGTCGCTATTCCATCGAGTGGCTTCATATAGAAACCGAGGGAATCGCGACCTCAGGGCGATCCCAACCAAGATCGCCCCGAAGTCGCTATTCCCTCGGGTGGCTTCATATAGAAACCGAGGGAATAGCGACCTCATGGCGAACCCAGCCAAGATCGCCCTGAGTTCGCTATTCCCTCAGATGGACTCATATAGAAACCGAGGGAATAGCGACCTCATGGCGAACCCAGACAAGATCGCCCTGAGTTTGCTATTCCCTCGGGTGGCTTCATATAGAAACCGAGGGAATAGCGACCTCAGGGCGAACCCAGCCAAGATCGCCCGGATTTCGCTATTCCCTCGGGTTATGATGTACAGAAATAGAGGTAATAGCGATCCCAGTGCGATCTGGACTGAGATCGCTACAAAGTCGCTATTACCTTGCGTCGTTTCGTTTCATAACCCGTGGTAATAGTGACCTCCCGGCGATCTTACCTGAGTTCGCTAGGAGGTCGCTATTACCACGGGTTATGAAACGGAACGACGCCGTTTCATTAGAAGCGAGCTCATCTGCGATCCGGAGATCGCCCTGAAGTCGTACATTCAATAAAATTCGAATATAAATCCCCGCTCGTGCAGAGCAGTTTCCACACAAAAAATAACACTACTAAAATACGCTCAATGTCATATTCGGTTCATGCATGATTCCTTCAAGGTAATCCTATCCCTAATCCTCTCCCTTTGTGTTACACGAATGCATTTTGGGTATAAAATAACATTTGTTTTGTTTTCTTCTCTTCAGAATGTTCATTGATTGTGTTTGTTTGAGTTTGTGTGTGCAAATGAGTTGTGTTGGTTTCAATGTGAATTGGGCATTTATTATTTTCTAGTTCTAGGTGTGGTTGTGATTTATTTGATACATTAGTGCTATAATTAAGTGTGGTTTGGCCGATTGGGGGAAGTGTTTGTGTGAGTGTTGTAGAGTGTTGTAGTGGGTATTGAAAAATTGGAGAATGGCTGGTGGTAGAAAGGGAAAACAAGTTGCTAGGGAGGGCAGTAGGCCATCTAAGAAGAGAAGGGAGCCCCTGGTAATGCAGGCACCCTCAGGGAAGGGAAAAGGTGACACAATTTCACAGCTCCCAGATTCGCATGACCCTGAAAGATGGGCATTGTTTGGAAATAGGAGGATTTGGCCGGAGAGGGGAATCAATTTGACAGTTTTTGCCAACACATTTGTCCCAGAGACTGTTGACATAATGAGGTGGACCGGGTTTGCAAGGACCCCGAACATGGCGGCATTGGAGCTTGTTAGAGAGTTTTATTATGCTATGGTCCCATATCAGTTCTATCAGGGGGTTCCCGTCATGGTTCGGGGGACAGAAGTCCGAATTACAGCCTCAAGAATAAACAGGTGGTTCGGTGCTCCCGAAGACCTTGGTGATTTAGTTGATGGTTTGCCTGAACATGAGCACTTTGAACCGTATGGTGGGGAGTTGGCATCCAATTTGAGGATGGATGGAGACACTGCTTGGAATGACTATCGCCACCCATTACTGCTCAGTGAACTAAAGTTAGATGCTGCTTTTTGGTTGATGTTTGAGACTTATTCATTGGTACCCTCCACCCACCGCACCAATTTAGGGTATGACCTGGCACGCTGTCTGTATTGTACAAGGAATGGTCTACGCATGGACATAGGCCAGATTATAATGAAAGGCATTTGCAGAGGTGGCCACTCAACCAAAGGTCCGCTGCCATTTCCCTGCTTGATCACCCACTTTTGTGAAAGGTCGGGATTAATGTGCGTGGGGGAGGATGGACCATGTTTGCTCTAACGTCAGACATAGGAAAAAAGGTCTACAATGAGCTTGCCCGGCGTAGAGGGCTACGGCCGATCATGGGACCAATGCTAGATGAGGACATTGTTTTATTTGATGGTGAGTTTCCCGACGACGATCCAGATGATCATGACTACAATGAGCAGAATCTTGATGAGGATCCGGATGCAGAGCATGCCGATCAGATGTCAGGGATGTCTGAGTTTTTGAGCGCTCTTCAAGAGATGCGCCTTCAGATAGACACCAACCACCAGGCTTACATGGGGGAGTTCGCGTACATGACTGCCCGGATGGACAGTTTTCAGCGGGGTTTGACAGATGCGGGCATTCACATTCCCTATGTGCAGCGTAGGGCCACTGGGCCATCTACCAGCGAACCAGGGAGCTCATCTCAGCAGGCACCTCAGGACCCCACCATGCCCCGTCAGCACCCTTAGCGATCGACCACCCACTTTTACTTAACTCGTCTTCTATGATGTTTTACGACTTTACTTAAGAATTATTTAGTTTGCTGGAATATAATTGTTTTTTTTCCTGAGTACTGATAGAACGCTTGTAATTGCTTTGATGGATATTTTTAGATGGCATGGATACTTGAAGAATGTTGGATTATAATGCTGTATTTTACAATACTCTATCTGAACTCTTATCTAGATTAGAGTGTGCGGTGTTGTTCTTTGTGGTAAAATGAGAGTGTGGATAGGTTTGGAGTCGCATTGCTATCACTATAGTAAACACAGATTTCTATCCTGAGCTAATAGCGATCTTGGGGCGATCTGGTTGATGTCTTCCCGAGGTCTCTATTCTCTCTGCTTATGAAACATTTGACCAGATGCATGCATGAACTCACGCCGATCTTCACACGGTCGCAATGAGAACTCTAAAGCCGAGAGAATAGCGACCTTAGGACGACATCAACCAGATCGCGCCGAGATCGCTATCCTCTCGGCTTTAAAGTTCATTTGTACAGAGGCAATAGCGATCTGACGGCGATCTGAACAAGGTCGCCCGGAGATCGCTATTACCTCTGTTCATATGAACTTAAAAGCCGAGAGAATAGCGACCTCGGTGCGACATCACCCAGATCGCCCCGAGGTCGCTATCCTCTCGGCTTTTGAGTTCATTAGACAAGAGGAAATAGCGATCTCACGGCGATCTGAACAAGGTCGCCCGGAGATCGCTATTTCCTCGGTTCATATGTTCTCAAAAGCTGAGACGATAGTGACCTCGGGGCGACATCAACCAGATCGCGCCGAGGTCGCTATCCTCTCGGCTTCTGAGATCGGTTCTGAATCTGTTCTAGCTCGTTAGTCTGTTTCTGCTCCACTTGAAGTCCAACCAACACCATTCATTTCAGAACATAACTTCATTAATATATTCCAAATTGTACAAGTCATGACAGTTTTCGATTTTGTGTCATACCAAAATCTAATGCCTCCGACCATATTGGAAAATTGGCTATTTATGGAAGCACAAAATATGTAAATAACACCATTCACACAACTTGGCTCATCAGCCATTGATAACAAAAGTGAAATTGTTACACGAATCTATCACATGAAGTTATGCGGCCTCAACAGTGGTTTTGTTGCATGTACATATCAGGTGTTAAGTTGGTAATGGAAAATACATCGCCATTCAACTGAGTGGTAAATTGTGCAAATGGTTGACAACGACCGTCACTGTCCAAATTATATCCTGATTCGCACGTCCGCAGTAAGTCTGCATACGCAGTTGGTTGTAATGTGGACCATGTTCCAGCAACTCCATTGCTGGCCATTGCACTCATGTAATTTTTTGCATGGGCACGGCATGTCTTGGCTGTGTGCCCAGGCTGGCCACACTTCCCACATTTACGTGTCTTCCCACTAGATTTTTTGTTTTGCCTCATCGGCCCCCTCGTTGCTGCTATGACTGGATCTTTAACTTGAACAGTTGATTGCTTACTTCTACGATGTACATGTTCTTCCATTGATCTACTTGATGATGGCAATAATCCATTCATTTGAATTGTTAACTTATCAATTGCCATGTTTGCTTCTTTGTAACCTTCAGTTGACATTGATGCATAATAGCACATTTTGCTACATTTTGAACTCAAGGCCCCATATCTACAAGCATGAATAAACAATAGTACCCAACCATGAACAAAAGAAATATAGAATTTATGCTATAATAACAATGAGAGGATGCAAACCTGGCAATTTGAATTATATTTGTAGGAGCTGCAGAGGAAGACGAATCCACTTCGGAGACATCCTTGGCATTGATTGTCCAACGCTGCATTATGACTGTCTCAGGTATGTGATGCATGTTCATGGCTTTCATGACACTAAATGAATGGCAACACGGAATACCTATTGTCTTAAACATTTTGCATGAGCATTTTAAAATGTTGTTAGATGGTGTGTACCTCACATTCTAGGTTTTTTCACCACCAGCAAACTTCCTGAATGTATACATCACACTCTCCGCATCATCAACGCAATTCACTATGCTTAGTTTTGCCTCTGCATTGATTTCATCTCGAACCCGACCAAATATGTTTCGAGTATACACTTCGGCAGCATGTTTTTCCAATTGTAACAAATGGGTTACTAGTACTGGATGCTGATTAATGCAATCAAAATCATCCTTCAATTCGTTGTTTCGTAGGCGTGACATTGCTCGATCGATATGGCTCATGAATTCATACAATTTCGCCCTACTATGCAAAAATCGATTAAGGAAAGAATTAATACTCTCGGACCGTTGTGTGCTCCGCAAACCACCAAAGAATGTACTTCGTAAGAAGGTTTCTGCCCACAGCTTCCGTTTAGAACACATCATTTTCACCTATTCATTGTGTTGCAAACCAAACCTGTCTATGACCTTCAACCATTCACTCTCAAACTCTAACTCCGTCATGTAGGTCAACATTAGATGGGTATATGCTTGCGTAAACCCACTATCACCTACGTTCGTCTGCACATTCCGCTCAAGGTGCCAAGAACAAAGGCGGCGTACGGCAGTAGGCATTACTAACCTTATAGCCTTACTCATAGCTTTATCACCATCGGTAACTACCGAAATTGGACATTTACCGTGTATAGCTTGTAAGAATGTCTGCAATATCCAAGTATATGTATCGACTGTCTCATCCACCAACAACCCGAAGCCAAAAATTGTGGTTTTCGTATGATTGTTCACACCAACAAAAATCACAAGCGGCCTATGATAAGAATTAGTTCTATATGTTGAGTCAAATGAAATTACGTCACCAAAGTATCTGTAATCGCATCGTGACATTGCGTCGGACCAAAATAAGTTACCCAGGCTACCATCTTCAAGAATGGTGTACCGAAAAAAAAATCTTGGATCCATTTCCGATTTCACAGTCATGTAAGAGATAATTGAATCAGCATCGGAATTATCGGATGCAGCCCTCCGGACGGTGTCGAGCCGGTTCTGTAGGTCTTTCCTGGTGTGTCCAACAGCCGCATAGCTACCAGACTAATCCAAAGGGTGGTCCATCACTTGGGAAGTTTTAATTCCAACTGATCTCAGTGATTGCACTTGTGCTATATCATAATCTTTAACATTTCGATGAGAACGAAGGAATTGGCTGTGATTCCGGGGTGATAACTTATGACTATGCTCATTGACAAACTCTGTAACCACCCATAATATTTTCTGTCTGTCAAAATTAATTTTCATTGATGCACGACATCCTTCCCTAGTCTGTCCTCTAGGTTCACGTACCCTATCGGTTCTGTGAACATGCTTTTTTGATCTATACCCTTCTTTTGAACAAACCCACCTACCAATTGTAATTAATCCATGTGTGTCCCGACACAACCTGTCCTTACGCATGCTGAACCCCATATCATAGGAATATTTCTTATAAAAATCCTCACCATCAGTAACAGATATAAACTCTTTCCCTATAATATCACTGAATTGTAAAGTTATAACTTCACTGTGTACAAGATCATCGGCCGGTTGCACCAAATTTTCATCAGACAAACCTAGGGTTGTGGAAACATCATCATCGGCTGGTTGCACCAAATTTTCATCGGACAAATCTGGGGTTGTGGAAACACCACTGTGTGCAAAAGGCACATGATATGGCCATTCATTATTGTTGTAACTATCATGTGGATTGTTCTCCTCATTGTATGTATGTGTTGTGTCTGCCTCATGCCACATTGAGTGTCCTTCATTGTTCAAATCCAGATGTTCAGTTCCATGGCCATGAATTTCATTATTCATATCCATTTTACTACCTACAAGGCATGAACGTTGAAGAGTTTGAGTGGAAAAATATTGAGATAAACAACAATAAAATCCTAAACAAAAATTCCAACCGATTGTAATTCATGCAATTCCATGAACAATTACTTTTCTATTTCACTTACTTGGACGAATTTCAGATGCTGATCAAATGGTGAAGAATCCGTTTTTTGAAGAATGACGTCTATGTGTATAGATGTCCTGCTGGAGGAAAAATGAAGGTGCAGTGAGTCTGGAGCTTGACTTGGAGAGGATATGAGAGTTTAATGAAATACTTGGTTTTAAAACTAAAAATCAAGTGGGGAAATTGTGTTGGTGGATGGGTTGGTCGACCACATTAATAAGGCAGGAACTTATTAATGGTCATGGGTATGGATGGGTTGCCAGACAAAACCAAAATGACACACCAAATTTTCATGAATAGGATTATTTTTTGGGTTGGGCTGTTACTGTTGTGGGTTCAATTGAAAATAAATGAAGTGTGGCTTTGGTGTATTCTGTGATTGGGACTAACACTTGTAAATGGGTTAACATTTAATTCAACAATTGCTTGAGTGAGTCCATTTAAATGTTTAATTGATTAGGCCCACCTGTTTTTGTTCCATTTGGGTTATTTTTAAAGGAATCCAGCACCCCATCAACTAAACCCATTTTAGTATCTATATTTACAGGAATTAAAACATAAAATTAAGTACTATAATATAACACAATAAATACTTGATACCATTTATCATGAAAAAAATCATTTACCTAAGTTGATTGATTTCATTTGTTGTTCTCAACTCTAATTTAATTTTTATGATTTGTATTGAACATACATAACAGAACCAAATTGTAAAATTTTTGGGTCAATGGATGGATTTGACGGATTACAAACAACATAAACTGTGTCCGAATGTATTTTTTTACCAAAAAATTACATTTACTGCAACACTGAGGTTATTTATATGTAATTTTTTACCAAGTATTAAGGAAAAACTGTGAACCATGTCATCAATTTTACTATACAATAACTTATTTTTAATTATTATTTTATTCTCAACCAATACAGAAAATAGGTCAATCGTATAGAAAATTAAACTTAAAAACAATTTGTTGTCAAATATTATTTCTATTATACTTTTCTATTTATTTGGTTGTAATCGTTCAGTGATATTTTTAGATTCGACTGAACAATAAAAGATAACTTGTTTTTCTGTGGAATTATAGATCAAAGAAACCCTTGTGTGTTCGAAGGCGTGTGAGTTCCGTTTTGGTCTGCATGACATCTCCTACACTGGGAGGGTAATTGCATAATGGGTTCTGCTTGCTGTGACACATAATCATGTCATTTGGAAATAATAAATACAAACTAATTAACACTAGCAAATGCATCTCATTGCAAAAAAATTTAGTCAATTGTATGGAATTTATAAATTATTTACTGTATAGTATGATTTTTGGGTATACATGTTTATAAATTTTTTTAATTTTCATTTTCAATTTTGGTTGATTAATAATAATTTCATTAATTACAAATATAATTTTTTGATAATAATATATCTATACAGCAATTACATTAGGGATGCAACATGCACTAGATACACCTAAGATCTTCTCTACTAATTTATTCTACAATAACCACCGCTTCATAAAGATTTATTCTGATATCTGTACTGGGCAATCTTCATAATGCCAGAAACGTTACACTTATATCGTGAAGTCATGTTTTTGTTTCATAAGCCCGAAATATTTTAATAGTTGAAAACAAAATTTGCAATGCATAAATCATGCTCGGAATGATATTATTATAAAACAATTAGTTTAGACCAAAATGAATAAATAATGATACTTTCATTCATTTAATAATTTATGCCAACAATTACAGAGATGATGGTATGCGTTCATTTAATATGAGACACGTTCAAGTTGTTCATGATGGTATACGTGGACTAGTTCACTAAACGAGTGCGTACAATGAACTTGTTCTTTAAGGTTTACGTTAACTTGTTCATTGAACAAGTTTAACGTTAATACGAACGTTAAACTTGTTCAACCTACGTTGAACTTGTTCATGAAGGTTTATGTTAACTTGTTCATTGAACAAGTTTAACGTTATAAGATAAACGTTAAACTCGTTCAACATACGTTGAACTTGTTCACGTAGAATTACTTTGACTTGTTCAATGTACAAGTTTAACGTTTCGATGAACGTTAAACTTGTTCAATCTACGATGAACTTGTTCAATCTACGATGAACTTGTTCATGAAGGTTTACGTTAACTTGTTCATTGAACAAGTTTAACGTTAATACGAACTATAAACTTGTTCAACCTACGTTGAACTTGTTCATGAAGGTTAACGTTAACTTGTTCATTGAACAAGTTTAACGTTATAAGATAAACGTTAAACTCGTTCAACATACGTTGAACTTGTTCACGAAGAATTACGTTGACTTGTTCACGAAGAATTACGTTGACTTGTTCAATGTACAAGTTTAACGTTCAGATGAACTATAAACTTGTTCAACCTATGTTGAACTTGTTCATGAAGGTTTACGTTAACTTGTTCATTGAACAAGTTTAACGTTATAAGATAAACGTTAAACTCGTTCAACATACGTTGAAGTTGTTCACGAATAATTCCGTTGACTTGTTTAATTTACAAGTTTAACGTTCAGATGAACGTTAAACTTGTTCAACCTACGTTGAACTTGTTCATTATGGTTTACGTTAACTTGTTCATTGAACAAGTTTAACGTTAATACGAACGATAAACTTGTTCAACCTACGTTGAACTTGTTCATGAAGGTTTACGTTAACTTGTTCATTGAACAAGTTTAACGTTATAAGATAAACGTTAAACTCGTTCAACATACGTTAAACTTGTTCACGAAGAATTACGTTTACTTGTTCAATGTACAAGTTTAACGTTCAGAATAACGTTAAACTTGTTCAACCTACGTTGAACTTGTTCATGAAGGTTTACGTTAACTTGTTCACTGAACAAGTTTAATGTTAATACGAATGTTAAACTTGTTCAACTTACGTTGAACTTGTTCATGAAGGTTTACGTTAACTTGTTCATTGAACATGTTTAACGTTATAAGATAAACGTTAAACTCGTTCAACATACGTTGAACTTGTTCACGAAGAATTACGTTGACTTGTTCAATGTACAAGTTTAACGTTCAGAATAACGTTAAACTTGTTCAACCTACGTTGAACTTGTTCATGAAGGTTTACGTTAACTTGTTCACTGAACAAGTTTAACGTTAATACGAACGTTAAACTTGTTCAACCTACGTTGAACTTGTTCATGAAGGTTTACGTTAACTTGTTCATTGAACAAGTTTAACGTTATAAGATAAACATTAAACTCGTTCAACATACGTTGAACTTGTTCACGAAGAATTACGTTGACTTGTTCAATATACAAGTTTAACGTTCAGAATAACGTTAAACTTGTTCAACCTACATTGAACTTGTTCATGAAGGTTTACGTTAACTTGTTCACTGAACAAGTTTAACGTTAATACGAACGTTAAACTTGTTCAACCAACGTTGAACTTGTTCATGAAAGTTTACGTTAATTTGTTCACTGAACAAGTTTAACGTTAGTATTAACGTTAAACTTGTTCAACCTACGTTCAACTCGTTCTTGAAATTCAAAATTTTTTATGCTTTTTATTTTATTTTATTTATCTTAAATAATAATATTTCTAATTTTTATATATTTTAAATGAATTTTTTCAATTTTTTTACATCAAATTATTTTTTATTAATTATTATGTAATATAATATAATTACATTATTAATATATATTTATATATTATATTAAAAAAAAATTTAACCTACAGCAACCGGTTGAAACCGGTTGCTTTTTTTTGCTGGCAAACACCCATCCTTTTTTTTATTATTTATATGTTGCTTTTTGTGTTGTTGTATGATACAAAGCACACCCACCCTTTGTACCATAGCCATCTCCCTATTAATGATATCATATTAGTTCGAATTCCCTCAGACTTATAACATATCAATCGATACTAGTCATTGCTAGTTACAAATAATGGGGTCTATTGTGGGACCCATTTGAGCAATGTCTTTGACAACACTATAAATAGGAGATGCTACTGATAATCAAAGAAACCTGTGTGTGTGACCCATCTGTATAATTGCAAGAAATATATGTGATTGCATGCTCTCGATCTGTGCCTTGTGGTGTAATTTAGCTGGGTCTTTGATTGAATTGGTTGTTGATTCACATTTTTAGTTGATTTTAATTGGTAATTTTTTTATTACTTAGTGATTACTTGATTAATATTTATGTATAATAACATTAATATTCGTATTATTGTAGGGAGTGAAGCTGTTGAAGTGGATGATATTGCTGAAGATAAAAAGACTGTATTACCCCTCGATCATCATTAACTAACGGAAGTCAACGATTTAGTGGAGAGTTAGTGTAAATGTGTAATAAACACATTTTCGCCTTCCAAATCAATTTCACCATTTATTAGAATATATTAGTGCAATTTGCTCTGTAAATATTACAATAAATAATATTATATATTTTATTAATCTTAACAAATATATTTTTTCTCAAAAATAATACATATAAATTATAATCCTATATATATACACAGTCATTTTCTCTTCGGTGCGCACTGAACTTATATCAGTGCATTGCATGTGGACTACTAATTATTAAGACTTTGAGTCAAAGTATGTAAATCTAATGGTTTACATTCAACACACTAATAAAGTTATATCAGTGCGTACTGATTTAAAATTTTCTATTGACATATATATACACACCGATTCATACCGGTTCCACCGCTGTCCACACTTACCAAACCAGCAAACGCCAAAACAAAGCAAAGGATGCTTTTTTATTTTTTGAAATGCTGAAAAATGTGGTTTATAATTTTTGCTTTTCTACATGTACTACACTCATTTTATATTTCGAAAAATAGAAAATGAACCCATAACAATTGAAATGATTTAATTATAAACAAAGACAAAGTAAAATCTCAAAACAAAATTCATAATCAATCTACAAAAAATACAAACTCAGTTTCGGTCTCAGAAGTCAAACCAAAATTTACTAGTTTTTCATATTTGTTATCAATTAATTAATCTAAAAAAAACTAGTAGTGGAAGAAAGACCAACCAAAATGTAGACCAGAGAAGCCAAAACGATCGTCCAGTACCCGTCCGAGGAAGGAATCGGCGACGAACGCACCTAAAAGTGGGAGCAGCGACGCAACGCCGGACCACGCGTTCACGTTGGCAGCCGCCGCCGCCGTGGTCTCTCCGATCGGCCCTGACAAGTACGTAATAAGGTTGGAGCTGATGCCGTAATACGCGAACCGCTCTGCAACTTCCACAACTGCATTTCCACAAATTATTTCCTCAAATTTTAAAACATTTGAAAAATATTTATATATAAGAATATACAGTTGTTGTGTGAATTTAGAAATTTGACCAATAATGAAGGAGCTGATCTCCAACAGCCAGAGCTGAATCTGGGACCGGACGACCTTTGTAGTCGACGTAGCCGTCGACGATGGTCATTGTGTTGAATGTTGATTGATCAAACTATACAACTTCTCTCTCACATCTATGACTGTACTTTGGAAAGGAAACCAATCTATCTATTTGTTTATACTTAAAACTCAAACTTTCTTAATTCTTATTAAGCGCGTTTTGCTATTAAAATCAAATTATGGTACCAAAAATATATTTAGTAAAAACTTCAAAAGTGATATCTATGGTAGCCAAGAAAAGGGGACCTCTAGGCCCAACCTTCAAGCCCATGAAGAACCTAGCAAGTGATACGGGTCGACCCAAAGCCTAGCTAACTTGATCTCCACTCTTAACAGACACCTGACCAAGTCAAGCCAGTTATCTGATCAGTTGGTGCATTTGACTTGGTTTGGCTGTTATCGTATCCTATAAAATCTAGCATTGATCTCAGGAATTTGAGAACCCATGAACCGTAAAGCTATCTTTGTGAAGGCCTATAAATACAACAACCCTCTCAATTGAGAGGGATTCTGAATTCTTTGGAACCAAAAACCTTATCTTGTGTGTTGAAACTCTGCTAAATCATTTTCTGGTCACCGAAAATCTTCTAATCAATCCAGATAATGCAATCTTCCGCAAATTAACTCATCCTTGAATTCTTTTGTTTATGATCCATTTCTACGCTTAACCTAAGCAACATAACGACAAATTCAAAGCTTCACCACCTTTCTTTTTGTTCTTTTTCATTCTTTTACATGTTAAGATGTTAAGAGAGCAGTCGACAAATTCGGTTCGACCAAGCCATAATGACAAGTCGCAAAAGCCCAGTCTACTACAACTGTAGAGCGGCCCCTTACAGTTTGGCCCCCACCGTGGGCCTCTTTGCAATTTTATTACGAGCCAAACGAATCAATACGACTCTTTCAAGATGTCAAGAATGGAAACCCACCAACGGTCGAGGAGCAAATCGCCACGCTGACTGCTCAAATAGCGCTGAGAAGCTACAAGAGCTCGAGACCGAAAACGTAACGGTTTGAACCCGCAATGCAAAATTGCAAACTATAATCAAGGGTGCACCTAACAACGTGCCACTAGCGCCTCCAGTCCAATTGGTCGACACCAGGCAAGATGTTGACAGAATGGCTCCAGTAGCCTCAGTAGTAGACTCCCAAACACCGGAGCAAATGAATATTGTCGAAGCAACAAATCCCCAGACGACAATCCAGAACGTCCAAGCAAAAGCAAATCCGGTCAACATGTCAACTCCATTACGGAACATCACAGGAACTAAACCAGAATAGAGGCTCGTAACCGGAGAAGGCCTTTAGGACCCATGTGTCCCTTCAGTTGACTTTTGAACTGGTAAAGTCCATTCCGGGTCTACATGTTTTTGCTGACCAAGAACTTTCTCACAGGTTTGTAGAAATGGAAGCTCTCATATAATGGAATCTAGGAGTCCCATCACCCATCAAGAAGAGCACGGCGAACAGCTCCGCGGACTTTTTGTTTGTCGACGCGATCGCCTTAGTTGAGATGCCCAGGAAATTCAGTTTCCCAAATATGAAGCAGTTCGATGGGACGACAGATCCTGAAGACCATATAACGCAATACAAATAGTGCATGTTCACTGCGACGATCCCACTCAACCTTAGAGAGGCGTGCATGTGTAAAGCGTTTAGATCCAGCCTTAGCGGTCCTGCTCTATAATGGTAAGAGGTTACTCTATAATGGTACACTAACTTACCCAATAATTCAGTAACTTTTTTTAAGCAGCTTTCAGATACGTTCGTGGAGAGATTCACGAGCAGCCGAAAGTTGGAAAAACAGTTGGACAACCTCTACACCATATCCTAGAGATGCATCAAAAACCTGAGGAGTTTTGTCGGATGCTTCAATAGGGAGAAGGTGCATATCCCATACTACAACCAAGAGACAACCATTTTTACATTTAGGAAAGTGCTCGGGTTCGACTCCGACATTTACAAAGAGCTCACCAAGTGATGAGAAGGTTTTTGCCGTCAGAAAACCGTCTGTCAAAGCAATTTATAAAACCTATGCGATGCGTTCACAAGTATAAATACAAGCAAAACGGCAAGCACGGGTGTCGTCCATTGAGATCGGGGTAGCGGTGATAAGATTAGGATTAATATAACTAGTATGCATAAAAGTAAAATGATGGTGAATGGAAATACAATATAAACTAAACTATGAAAGCAAATGAAATAGGATGATAATGGAGTGATGAATGAATGATGATGGAACTACGGAGTTGATGTACTCGTAAGTGAATATTGGGGCAATTGCAACAGACTCTCAATTAAGCACGTTTTGACAAATGTAACCAACCTAGGGTGTATAGTGTTGGTATATATCTCTAGCAAGAGGTCAACCTAGGATGTATAGCGAAGACCTCCTACTAGCGATTAATCCTTCTTAAGCAACCAACAGTGGCTAGTTACTCAATTGGGACTTGTTCCATGAATGCTCATCTATCTAGCTATGGGTCAACCTATTACTAATGTAGCCATTATAGGATGTATATTGATGGCTTCCAATTCCCTCACAAGTGGCCGACCTAGGATGTATAGTGAAGGCCACCCGGTTGGGATTGGATGAGGCTCGAGGTTATCAACCGAATTCTACTAGAAGGTTAGTTCTCGTAAAATCACTAAAGTAGCCAACCTAGGGTGTATAGTGGAGCCTTCTAATTCTCTCACAAGTGGCTAACCTAGGATGTATAGTGAAAGCCACTAATTCGAGATTAGATTAAGAGCGTGGTTATAGAGCCGGATTTCCGGAAATCCTTCTATTCAATGGAGCATTAGACAACCTAATTGCCTACTCAAGTAATCCAAATCAACATGCAAAGAGGGTGTATCCAAGCAAGTCAATAATGGCAATCAATACAAGTAATGGAATGAAATATAGAGATAGAATAAATATAACACAATAGAGTTTATTTACAAAGCCCAAAATATCCATCAAACAAATAACATCAACCCCATAGTGGGGTATTTTAGCTACTCATGTTCTATTACAAACTAATAACTAAGAGAGAGAGTAGAGACAACCATTGAAGATTGATCTCCTTCCTGGAAGCTTGAATCCAAGTCTCCTAGTTGCCTTTGATTGAGTAGAGATGGTTTGGATGAGAGGGAGATGTGTTACTAGCTTAGAATACAAGTGTTGGGAGGTATGGTGATTTTTTGGTTCGTTCCCATCTTTTTCTATTTATAGAGGATGGAAAAATAGGTCACTTAAGCTTGAAACCAGAAGCTGTCGCACTCGGAGTGCGGGTGGAGTGCGGGTGATTTACCCGCACTGTACCCGCACTGTATAGGTTGTCTGCAACTTCAGTTCTCGGATCAGGGAATTAGTGCGGGTGGAGTGTGGTTGAATTACCCGCACTTGACCCGCACTTGGAATCGCACTTGAATCACACTTCCCTATCAGGTGCAAAATCTACCTTATGTTCTTGGTGCAAGTGCGGGTGGAGTGCGGTTTGGTGACCCACACAGTACCCGCACTCTAATGTTAGGTACAATTCTGCTCTTCTGTTCTTGGTGCAAGTGCGGGTAGAGTGCGGTTTGATGACCCGCACAGTACCCGCACTCTAACGTCAGGTGCAATTCTGCTCTTCTGTTCTTGGTGCAAGTGCGGGTGGATTGCGGTTTGATGACCCGTATAATACCCGCACTCTAACGTTAGGTGCAATTTTGCTCTTCTGTTCTTGGTGCAAGTGTGGGTGGAGTGCGGTTGGATGACCCGCACTATACCCGCACTTTATCTCTTTACTGCATCCTGTCCCGGCTATGAACATGAGTGCGGCTGGAGTGCGGTCGGAGTGCGGTTGCGACCCGCACTGGACCCGCACCGGACCCGTACTGTAGAGCTATTTGTACTCTTTTGCCTTTACTTTCACCCTTTTTCTGCCGGAATCACCGCAATAGTCTTCCAAACCCAGAATTACATCTATTTCCTGCAATTAGCACTAATGAGCCTATTAGACATAAAATATATAGAAAATACACACAAGAACGAGACAAAGGAATAGGAATGAGGGCCGAAATATACAACAATTTAGGCACGATCAAACACGCCCAAACCAAACCTTTGTTCATCCTCGAGCAAACATAAAATGAAACAAATAAGACACAAACTAAAAATGACTCGAACTAAAAAATTTCCTAGACACAAAGAAAAACTTGCTGCAGAACCAACTAGCAGAGAGATACGCAAAAGCAAATGAGAGCGAGGAATGAGCGTATGCGAAATATTCTAAACAACTCGAAGACACCCCAAGGGAAACAGGCACAGCACGAATCCCACACTTAAAATGCCCTAGCCTCAGAAACTACTCACTCTCACACCTCGAGCATAATTCACTTCGAAACTAGGTTCTCACATGGATTCTCTCTTATCTTTCCTCTCAGAACCTAGGTTCACACTCATGCAACATGTATGCCAATGAATTTATGTAACTGAATCAACTTAGTTGCATACATTTAGTGTAGAATAAATGCTGTTTTCAGTGAGTGAGTCTCATGAAAGAATCACGTGTCATGAACGAGGAAAGAGCATTCATCAACTAATATTCCCAATCTAAACGTCCCCTAAGATCAATTAGGTCTTTCCATTTGGTTGTAACGTGGCCACGGTGAATGGTGATTAGAAGAATGAGAATTTAGGCACAAGCACTAATCAACCAAGTTAAGGCAATACATTCTACACTTAAGCATTTAATTTCTCGTGCAACTCCACTTCCAAATACAATATGGCGTCCAGGCATACAATTAGACTTTACGTGCAATCTTTAACTACTCATGTTACCTATTTGAGTAGCATTTACAATTTACACAAGGCATTCGAAGCATATTTTCTTTTGTTACTTTTTGCTTCTTTTCTTTTCTTTTCTTTTCATGCCTTTTTACTATGCACATTTTAACAACTCATTATTCTTGCCTAGGTACACGCCATTTATCAAATTAAAGCACAACTCTACATTCCTAAGCCTCAACAAGATCAATTAAGAGAGGGTTGGCTAAGTGTTTAGGTTGCTTGGGTTATGGATAACTTGGGTGTAGAAAGGAAAAGTTTATATGTGTTTAGCTTCAAAATTGGCTTGGGAGCACACATATTATGGGAATGGGAAGTATTTAGGCTTTCTTTTTTAGTGGCTAAAACACACATTGCCTAATATCACTTCAAAGGATCAATCTACCAAGGGAATAAAAGTTTCCGTCAAGCAATCCACATATATGATGCATGTTCAATGACAAATGATGATTTTTGATGTAGTGAGACTATACATGGTGTTTGAATAGTGTTTACAGATTTGAAAAACATTTTCCCTTAAATATACACGCTTTTGGCTTGTGTTTGTGATCTCACAAGGGAAATCTCCACTATTAGAACAAGGCGCTTGAGCACCGAGTTCCCTAAACTTGGACACTAGAAGATGAGACTAGCCCATGAAGTGCAAGTGAGACCCCTAAAGTGACTAAGAGTTATTGAATAAGCACATAAAGCATACACACATTCGCCACAAACACTATGCTCCAGGTATCTCACCAAGCTAAATAAGCTCAAAATTCTGGCTAAGCAGCAACTTTTTAAAAAATAAGACACAAAAATGACTCAAGACACAAAAGACGACTCAAAAAGGCGTCACACCCGCAAACCAAAACCCAACATTGTCCTCAATGTTGAAGACAAGAGAATCCGGCCTAGCGGCATGCACCTAACCTGACTCAAACAAACCTAGGCACTAATCAAACAAAAATCAATGCCCCAACAAAATAAAAATGACTCAAACAAGGCTCACAAAATAAAGGCAATTCATGCAATATATCATTGAAGCACAAGTCAAGCTTAACATCATGCATGTTGTCAAAATTGACGGAATGGGGCATGAACAACCCCCAAACCGAATTAAACAATATAAAGCACATGCATTCATACTTGCACAAGAGCCTCCGGCTCTTTCATCCACAATTATAATCAATAGATTCAATGTGCAAATATCCACAAATATAACATTCTAACCAAACTATCACAACATCACAATTTATTGAATTTAACAACATAAAACATAAACTAACTACATGCATCAAAATTATTCAATGGGATGCATTCATGGAGAGGCTAGGGTCCTCTAAGGGTGGTTTGACCAAGTTAGGAAATTCCCTATTTTCACTACCCAAATAAATTTAGGTGACTTCATTATCTTTCCCTTTTCATGTTTCTATATAAGTGCACTTGGTCTTTCCTTACTGTAAGTTCCTCATATTTGATTGGCTTATTTCGTTGACAAACCACATTGGGGATTATTCTTTTAAAGGTAATTTAGGCCTCTTGAGTGTGATCAAGCTTCAAGGACATCATCTCTCTCAAAGAGCACTTCAAAGGTATCTCCTAGTTTAACTTTCTTTGAAGAGATCTAGTTGCACACACTCACTTGCATGCATTATGTTTCTATCTTCATGTAATTGAATGATGTATTGTATGCCTCTTTTCACACTCCACACTTGCACATTTTGCACATCACTTAGTGTGTTGAGTTTGCCCAGAAAAGAGAATTTCTTCTCTTAGCGCGGCCTAGACGGCTTGGCAAGACTTGCTTGCACCGCGGCATACAGAGCGGTATACCTCAGTAGAGTCATGCTTCATGTACTGCTTCCTGTACTCTTGCAAGCAAAGCGACCCAAGTCGCGGTGTTGTCCAGTAAGCCTCTATTGCCCATACCGCGGCCTGTGCACCTGCATGCACAGCGCCCTGCACCGCGTTGTTGTCCAGACGGTGCACTGCTGTGTGTACCGCGGTCTGGACACGTGCCTGTGACGCGGTCCATCTAGCGGTATTGATGGGATTTTGTGCCCTAAGTTCAAAACGACGTTGTTTCAACTAGGGCTCCCTTATATATGCTCTATCTTCTTCCTTGCTCGTTTTCATGAGTTCAAGAAGCCATTTTTGATAGGCCAAGCTTCCCTTAGAGAGAAACTCCCAAGAACTCATATTTACTCAACCAAACACAAATCCATGTGCATCTAACCTCTTCAAGCATTATCTTATCATGGATTCTTCTTGCTTTCATTGACTAGGTAACTTGAACATGCCCAAATCTCTTTGTATTTATTTATGTTCTTGTTTGCCTAGGGTTAGCTCTTTTATGTGTTTTTATTGCATATCTTTATGTTTATTGGCATTTATAACATGATTGAGTTGTTGTGTGTTGGTTGAGAGCCTTGTTCATTAATAGCTAGCATTTAGGACGATTTTACCCTTCTAGCTAAATCTTCATGCACTTGCATTTAGATATTGATATCTAGGATTTGCATTTATTGATATCTTTAAATCCTTAGATAAGCATTTATTGTTGCCTAGCATTAATTGCATGTTTGAATATCTTTTACATATTCACATAGGTTGTTTAACCTCTTCATTGATTGTTAAGCTTTGTGACTAAGTGAGTTAGTGCACAAGCTTGTGGTCAAGAATCACTATTAAAGGCCCGTTGGGTAGAGTGAAAGGGTTAGTGACCTAGTAGGTGTGACTTGAGGTCAACCTAGGTTGTAAACTTTCATTCAAATAGTGGATTTAAGGACCGTAA